>CM069154.1:31787639-32387639 GCA_035221665.1 Okamejei kenojei
ATGTAGTCCATGTATCACTGCTGTACAGCAGCGTGGTGTTGACACAGGTGTTGTAGACTGCTATCTTTGTTTTCACTGTCAGCTTTGGGTTGGTCCACACTCGAGTTGTGAGGCGAGCGAGAGTTGTAGCTGCCTTCCCGATCCTCTTATCAATCTCTGTGTTCAAGGAGAGGTTGTCGGTGATGGTGGAGCTGAGGTACGTGATATCAAGTGTGTAGAATATGGCTCCAGATAATGAATAACATGTCTTATTTCACTTTAATATCACTTCCAGATGTCACACTAATCTGGGCTGCCATTTTCAGGACTACAAACGGTGCTCAGAATGCTTTTGAATCTGATTGCATGCCATTGAGTGAATTGGGTAATGTGAAAAAAGGGCAGCATGCTGATGCTGTACGGCAGAGTTGCGGCTTTACAGCGCCAGAGACCCGGGTTTGATCCTGTGGGTGCTGTCTGTACAGAGTTTGTACCTTCTTCTCGTGACTGAGTGGGTTATCCACCGGTTGCTCCAGTTTCCTCCCACACTCCAAAGACGTACAGGTTGGTAGATAAATTGGCTTTGGTAAAAATTGGAAAATGTCCCTAATGAGTAGGTTAGTGCTAGTATATGGGGACCGCTGGTCAGCATGGATTCGGTGGGCTGAAGGGCCTGTTTCTGTGCTGTATATCTAAACTAAACTAAACTAAACTAAACTTGGCACTTGCCTGTTTTTCACAGTAAGTCTATGCCTTCACCCTTCCCACGTCTACTGTGCTTTCATCCTGAATGAGTTAAAGAATGGCGGATACAAGTCTGCCATTGTTTTATGCCTGGGACATTCCCTCAGTTCAGATCAGACCCCTGTTATCAGGGCCATCCCTCATACCTAGCAGAGAAACAGCCTCTTTAAAGAGTACACACATATAGACATGTTACAAGTCTTTTGCAACTGAGATTTATCATGAGTCTCCTCAGTATCCTGCCAAAAATATTTGACCTTGAGAAATCTTTCGGGACATGCAAGGAACATTTTATTACATTAGAGACATTATTAAATTAAAGTTTTGGTTCTCTTCTAAGCAGAGACTTTTTGTTTTATTGACTTATTATGACTAACTTTGAGAAAAAGTATTTGTACAGGAATTGCTTACATAATAGTGGACCAGATTTAAAGGATAAATGACCAAATGAAAAAAAAAACTGGATTGCTACTTTATTGATTACAGAATACAAAAAAGGGAAATATCTCTTAAAGGGACAGGGGGTAACTAATAAAAAAAACAACTGCAGATGCTGGAAATTGGAAATTAAGGCAGAAATTCTGTAATAACGCAGCAGGTCAGGCAGCATCTGTGAGGAGAAGTTCAGCTTGATAACCTTCCATGAGACCTAGAAGAGTTAGAAATCAAACATCTTTCAAATTGCAGACAAGAGGGAGTGTTGGAGGGAAAAATATCATATTTTATTCTAGTCTGCTATTTTAGGAGAATTCAACAGGACTGGATGCCGAATCTGTGTTTTACCTCTGGTGGATATTGAAGAATCTCCAGAATAAGGTGAAGACGAAGGGATACAGAAATGATAGTGATGCTGGGAGAGGATATTGAAGGCTTAATACTCATAACAGTTCTGTCTGGAGGAGATATTAATAGAAGGAAATTAATGAGAGAGGAAAGAGAGAAAGAACAATACTGAAACAATGAGATGCAAAGCATGAGCAGGAAGGAACTACAGATGCTGGTTCATACCAAAGATAGACACAAAATGCTGGAGTAACTCAGTGGGTCAGGCAGCATCTCAAGAGGAAAGGAATAGGTGACTTTTTGGGTCAGAACCCTTCTAATTAGAGCAAAGCATTGCAGTTATCAAAAGTCTGAAATAATAGAGATAGTTGAACATACTCAACAGGTCCAACAGCATTTACAGAGAGAGAAAAAACAAGTTTTTCTGAGTTGATAGACTGAGCTGGGCAGTTCTGGTACAGACTGGAAAGCTTGTTTTTTTCCAAATTTGTTGAATTCAAGTGAGAATGCGAATACACTTCAGAATTATTCTTAATATCTTGCACAATTCCATATATATTGCCTCTACTTAGAACATTTTGGGGGATATTTTTAAAGTGGGGATTAATAACTTCTTGATTAGCAAGGGTGTCAAACTACACGGTGAGAAGGCAGGAGAATGGGGTTGAGGGGGAGAAATACAGCCATGATCAAATGATGGGGCAGACTGGATGGGCCAAATGGACTAATCATGCTCGTAAGTCTTATAATCTTTTGATCTAAAACATTTTGCCACTTTTTTCATTTACCCAAATGGCAACGTTTTTCAACACATGCCTATATTATCTTATAAATCAACACTTTCACATAACATTAATTATGACAACATTTACTCAACTTTAAGGCAGCCAACATCATCAAGGAACCACACCATCCTGGCCAGGCACTCATCTCTCTGCTACCATCGGGCAGAAGGTATAGGAGCCTGAAATCTATTACATCCAGCCTCTTCCCCACAGCCATCAGGCTATTAAACTCACCAACAAATAGACTCTGAACTGTATCAGCCTATAGCAATTTATCTGCTTATTTATGTGTATAGTGAATCTGAACTGTTCTATATTTTTGCTTACAATACTCTGTTGTGCTGCAGCAAGCAAGAATTTCATCGTCCTATCTGGGGACACATAACAATAAACTCACTTGACTAACCAAGCTGACTTGTTCACAGGGGTAATCTGCAATAAACAATGCTACTCATTTTAATGGGACACAAGTTTAATGGGACACCTGATGCTACTATGATGAATAGGTTATTAAATCATTCATCGTTAGGTCAGCACAGTGGTGCGGTTGGTAGAGATGCTGCCCCCTCACAATGCCAATTCTGACTTTGGGTATTGTCTGCTTGGGGTTTACATGTTCTCCCTGCGATTGCATGGGTTTCCTCAGGTGCACCGGTTTCCTGCCACATCCCAAAGATGTGTATAAAGGAACTGCTGATGCTGGTTTAAACCAAAGATCGACACAAAAGTCTGAAGTAACTCAGCAGGTCAGGCAGCATCTCTGGAGAAAAGCAATAAGTGATATTTTGGGTCGAGACCCTTCTTCAGACATGCAGGTTTGTAGGTTAATTGGCCTCAGTAAATTGCCCCCCGTGTGCAGGGATTGAATACGAAAGTGAGATAATATAGAACCAGTGTGAATGGGTGATTGATGGTCGGCATGGGCTCGTTGGGCTGAAGGGCCCGTTTCCAGGCTGAAGCTTTAATTCATTTAATCACATGGCAGATAACGCTGGAGATTTCTCCATGAACAAACATAAAGGTCTCATTGAAACATAATAGTCCTTCCTGGAGCGTTTTGCATCCCCAGCGATGCTACTCAGAGTGTTTACATCTCTCATGAGTGGTCATATTGCTAACATCACCTGGGCAAGTCTTGCAGAATGGAAAGGGTCGTTGATAAGAACTCCTCCAATGCTACTGATCCCTTGGTGTTTGCTAACCCACAAATTACTAGGCAGGGACAGGAAGAGTCATTCATGGGTGTAGTATCTCTCCATCTCTTCTGCCTCATTTGTCTCTTCTGCTTCATTTGCCCAGTTAACAGAAAGTTATCTGAGCCAGTCTGAAGCTACTTCAACAGAAACACCACTGAGCTACATTCACAGAGTCCATAGTCCCTTGCTAGCATTCAACTCCCCATCAATTAATATGTTTCAATGCTCACAATTGTCCTGGAAAGATTAATTTTATTCAGAAAACACAAACTGGAGGTAGCAAGCCTATGATTTACAGACATTAACAATTGTGAAAATGAAATATCTTATCAATGGAGTTTCAGATCTATAGTTTTATTTTTTGAGGTATACAGAATATGCGCAAAAGAAGATAGACACAAAAAGCTGGAGTAATTCAGCGGGTCAGACATCATCTCTGTAGAAAAGGAATAGGTGAAATTTTGGGTCTGAAGCAGACTGTCTGGAGAAGGATCTTGTCTTGCAACGTCACTTATCCCATTTCTGCAGAGATGCTGTCTGACCTGCCGAGTTACTCAAGCTTTCCGTGTCTATCTTCGGTTTAAACTAGTACCTGCAGTTCCTTCCTACAGAATATGCACAATGTCTGGCTGGCCAATGTTGGCAATATGCTGAGATTTAATCATGTACATGGGGAAATGCCAGGAGGTTGGTATAAGGGATAGAAGGTTTTGAAATAAAGATGATAAGTTTAACTCTGGAATCTACTAAGTGCATTCGTACTATTCACCCTTTGGTTCCTCAGAATCATCAGCAACATCCTCCATCTACTGGATAGTGAGCCCTTGCAACAGAAAACTTGTGATCCATTGGTAGACACAAAATGCTGGAGTAACTCAGCAGGACAGGCAGCATCTCTGGAGAGAAGGAATGAGTGACATTTTGGGTCAAGACCCTTCTTGTGAACCATTGCCCTCTCAGGAGAGATCACCATGTTTCAGGCATGGAGCAGAAACTATACATTGCACAGAACATCACAATTCACACTGACTGGAGGGGCATATCCTATTTTTCACTGGTTTCAAAATTTGCTAAAATGCATGCCCTGGCTTATCACATTTAGTAGATGATAATAACTTTTGGATGTATACTCTTAAGGACATGCTGGGAAAATAACCTGCCCAGAATAACTACATGTAAGATGAATATGAATGTGGCAAAATAAACCATAGTTCATGGATAGGATGGATTCATTTCAAACCAGTGAAATAAGTCTCATAGGATGAAGGGTAAAGATTAAGCTTTATGAAATAAAATCATTGTACTCAGTGGCGCACACAAAGCAATGGACTGAGATATGTCAGCCCATTGCCTCTTCACAGATTTCCCTTTTGGCAAATTTTAATGATTTTCTGTAGCACAACCACTTCTCATTCATCGTCAATAAAGTATTCAACCATAAATTTAACCCTGTGTACTAATTTTCCTGAAAGACTCTTAGTCAGGAGTGAGGTTTTCCTTTTCCCAAGAGCAAGGCTCAAAGTTTATGATTGAAATATTCCTCTAGCTGAGAGCAAGTCTATAGAGACCCGAGTTAGATCGTAGACCTGACCTAACATCAGGTCTTTAGACAGTCATTATCTCACAAACATGAGGTATTCCAGAACACTTTATTCCCAAGGAACATACAGCACCTTTCCAGCTATTGAACCCAATCTGCTCAACATTTTCTTTGAAGACAGACCCTTCACCCCACATAGTGAAATATCTCTGAACTTCCTATGCTGTAAATATATCCCTTCTTGTACAAGCTGTATACAGTACACCTGTAAGGGTCCCAGAGAGGTAGGGTGACAAACTAGAAACAACAAAGGCATCAGGAGAGGTAGTAATGAGGAAAGGCTATATGCCAGAAGGCTACATTTGGAAACTGGCCCTGCATTTTCTGATGATTTTGCCAAAATGAATAGCATTGATGAGGAATAGGAAGAGGGCATGGTTTTTTTAAAGGTTTAGATAAACAGCATGGAAACAGACCCTTCAGCCTCCTGTGTCCACGTCAACCATCGATCGTTGGGGTGCATGTACACAATTCCCTGAAAGTGGCAACGCAAGTACACAATATGTGGTGAATATGGTGTATGTACCTGCTTGCTTCTTTGACAGAGGCAGTGTGTACAAGATTTGGGACATTGTGTAACAAAATGCTGCTTAGGCTGCACTTAGACCACAAATGGTCTGTAATGGCAGGAGTTACTGCTGCTGTTTTGTAGGAGGATGGAATCTAGCTTGATATTTGTACATCCAACAAAATGTAAGCCTCAATTAGCAGTGAATACTGACTTGAATTCTGACAAAGGATTTTGCGTCTATTTCTCTTTCCACTTCCAGGATGCTGCCTGAGCTGCTGAATATTTCCAGCAGTTTAAATGTTTGTTTCAATTAATATGGGAACTTGAATTATAAGCTTTAGAAACAGAAATTGCAGGAATCCATGAGAGAATGTGAGGATGACTGGAAATATTTTATAATAAGAAAGTAAACCAAAGTATAAAGCAGGAATCTGAGTTGGAAAGAACGTCAGATGCTGGTTTAAATCGAAGGTAGACACACAATGATGGACAGGCAGCATCTCTGGAGAGATGGAATGGGTGACATTTCGGGTCAAGACCCTTCGGACTGAATAAAGCTGAAATCATTCACCGACTGCATTAATTTAACCTGTTCTGAAGTGAAGTTGCATGCAGTTGATCCAGGTCAGCTGGTAACCAGCAATCCTGAGAGCAGAAACATTCAATCTATCAAGACTCTAAGAGACAACGAGAACAAAGATGTACCTGGAGGGGGATGCCAAAAACAAGGAGAGACACGGTGGGGGTGGGGAGGGGGAGGTGGGGGTGCCAAGAACAAAGAGAAACCATTGTGACTAATGAGCAGTTTTGTACTTTGCGTACTTTGTTTATTGTATGCAAAACCAAATAATTTCACTGTACCTAGGTACATGTGACAATAAAGTTTCATTGAATTACATTGAATTGAATTGTACAGTGCTACCTTGGTTGTTATAATTGAACAATAACCTTTGTCGTTCAATAGCAGGTCCCCGGTGAAACGTAGGACAGATGTATGAATATTACCTCTTTCTCCAAAATCCTTACAGAAGGAAATTATTTGAAGATGGAGAAATCAATGTTCACATCATGCAGATCATCACATTGAAGTAAATAAGTTTCTAAAGAGGTTTGACAAGGTAGATGATAAGTGGATGTTTCCTCTTGTTGGGAATCTTGAACCATGGGACATCGTTTCAGAAAAAAAATCAATTTGAGCTATAGATGATGAAATATGTTTCCTTGCATGGATATATGAATTTTGGAAGGTGCCTCTTCAGGAAGTTGTGAAGGTGGAACTCAAGACCAAAGTAGATAGAGTGGTGACATGTATTTGAACCAATGTTTATGGTAAAAGATAGAGATGAACAATTATCTTATTGGATGGTAGAGCAGGCTCAAAGAACCAGATGGCTGACTCCTGCTCTAACATCTTTATGTTCTCTCGTTCTCACAATAAGATGGATGAGAAAGTGAGGTACCATAGAACTAGTATGAACTGGAGGTAAGAAAAGGGCAGAGCAAACTAGGCCCGTTAACAGATGTCTAAGGAAGGGTAGAGCCCACAATGGCCCTTCAGTTCTTCTGACTGTAGAAGGATCCCGACTCAAACGTCACCCATCCTTTTCCTCCAGAGATGCTGGCTGACCTGTTTTTTTTTTTTTTGTTTTTTTTTGTTTTTTTAATTTTTTTATTGTAGAAACAATATACACCGAGTACACTCATATACGACATTGAGAGTTGTGTAATATACAAAATTATATCATATTGATTATCGATTAATACTATTTATGTTAATTGTAATATTATCCATTATACATTTCGTGGTTATTTATTTTATATAATTGGGAGTATATGTAGTATATTCCTAAAATAAGCAATACACTTAGATTTCTCAAATCATAGATATTCTTCTAATTACCAAATAGAAATCCCCGCTAATATAACTACGTAATACCCAATCTTAAACAAAGTTTTATGATATTCATAATGTTATCAAAATATTAATAATGTTTGTATTATTGTTAACTTTATATTTCATAATTATTGTATAATTGAAAATACATAGTTTTATATAATTACAAGTTTAAGACATCTATAATCTTTTCATACGAACAGAAATAAGTGTGTACGTATTAAAAATTTATATAATATGTTTCTATATTTTTTTCCTTAATTAAAGATAGGAAGATAGAGAAAAAGAATAGAAAATAGAAAAGAAAATGTGAAAAGTTTGATGGAGATTGAAGTATTACTAAATAATCCATTCTTGGAGATACATTCATGATTTGTTATATGTATTTCTTCATCCATTCAGATATTCAGGCCTCAGTCAGGTCCCTGCGCCGAACCATTGTGACCCTGTAGATATTTAATATAGGGAGACCATATCTCCTTGAAGAGATCTAACCTGTCCATAAGGACAAGTCTCAATCTCTCCAAGTGAAGTGTCTCCGTCATTTCTGTATTCCACATTTTAATTGTTGGGGATACAGGGCCTTTCCAAAATTTTAATATTAATTTTTTCCCAATTATTAAAGAATAGTCGATAAAAGTTCTTTGATTCCTTGTAATTATTTGTTCCGTTTCCGGTATTCCAAGTATGATTAACTTTGGGTCATGAGTCATAGTAATATTAATAACTTTCGAGATTATCTTAAATATTTCATTCCAATATTCTAGAATCTTCGTACAATTAGTAAATGAATGTGACAAAGTTGCTTCTAAGATTTGACATTTATCACATATAGGTGATAGTTTTGGAAATATATTATGTAATTTAGATTTAGAATAATGTAATCTATGTAAAATTTTAAACTGTATAAGAGCATGTTTAGTATTTAAAGAACAGTAATGTATATGTTGTAAGCTTTCTTCCCATATTTCTGGACTTATTATTTGACTTAATTCATTTTCCCAGCGCTGTCTATGAATTTCCGATGATGGAATATCACTTTCCAACAAAATATTGTAAATGTATGATATCATTTTTTCTGTATTTGGGTGTTTATTCAAGCATTCATCTAAAATTTCACTCTTTCTATTTCTGAGTTCTTGTGTATTTGCAGAGATATAGTTTCTGATTTGTAAATATCTGAAATATTCATTATTATGAAGCCCGTAGGTTTGTTGTAATTCTTGAAATGAAAGAAAAGAATTTTCCTTATAAAGATCCCCTATATTTAAAATTCCTTTATTTTTCCATTGTATAAAAGCTTTATCCATCATTGACGGTTTAAACGTAAAGTTGTTGGCAATTGTAAGACCTAGCGGTATAAATTTTAGTTTTAGTGTTTTCTTTATTTGTTTCCAAATACGTATTCCACTTTCTATTATCAAATTTTTACTATAAATTTTCTTAGGTACATTAATATTAGCAAATATTATAGAGCTAATTTCAAATGGAAAACAGTCTTCTCTTTCCATTTTTAACCAATTTGGTTTATTATCTATTTCTCCTAACCAAAAATTCATATTTTTAATATTAACTGCCCAATAATAAAACATAAAATTTGGTAAAGCTAAACCCCCGTTTATTTTAGCTTTACATAAATGTTTTTTATTTATTCTATGATTCTTATAATCCCAGATAAAGTTAGTGACTATTGAATCTACTTTTTTAAAAAATTTTTAGAGAGATATATCGGGATTGATTGAAATAAATAATTGTGGGAGGAAAATCATTTTTATTGCGTTTATTTTACCTAACATTGAGATAGGTAAGCTTTTCCAGTATAAGATATTTTTATTTAATTTATTCAATAATAACGGGAAATTAGACTTAAATAAAGAGTCAAATCTTTTTGTAACAAAAATACCAAGATATTTAATATTTTCATTTGTTATCTTAAAAGGATATTGTTGTAATATTTGTAAATTATTCATGGTTATTGGCATAAGTTCACTTTTATTCCAATTGATACTGTATCCTGAAATTAAACCAAATTCCGTTATTAGTTTTAACAAATTACGGATACTTATTTCCGGTTTAGTAATATAAAGTAATATATCGTCCGCATATAACGAGATTTTATTCTTAGTATCTTTAGTATCATATCCATATATTTCTGGGTGCAATCTTACCCTTTGAGCAAGAGGTTCGATTGCTAACGCAAACAGTAATGGTGATAAAGGACAGCCTTGTCTACAACCTCGAGATAAACTAAACTTAGTTGATAACATATGGTTTGTTATTATTCTAGCTGTTGGGTTTGCATATAATAATTTAATCCAAGTAGTAAACTTATCACCAAGCTTAAAGGCTTCCATCACCGAAAATAGATAAGGCCATTCCACCTGGTCAAAAGCTTTTTCTGCATCCAACGAGATGACTACTAAGTCTTTTTTATCACTTCTTTTCGAATATATGATATTAAATAACCGTCTTAGATTATATGAAGAATATCTTTTAGGTATAAATCCTGTTTGATCAGGATGAATTAATTCGTTAACAATTCTGCTTAATCTTTGTGCAAGAATCTTTGTTAAAATTTTTTGATCCGTATTTAATAAAGCAATTGCTCTATATGATCCTGGATCATCCAAATCTTTATTTATTTTGGGTATAAGTGTTATAATAGATTCGTTCAGTGTATCTGGTAATTTCTCTTGTGTATATATCTGTTCATATAATGATTTTAAATATGGGACCATTTGGTCATGAAAAATTTTATAAAATTCCGAGCCTATACCATCTGGTCCTGGAGTTTTACCATTTTTTAAAGATTTAATAGATTCTTGGATTTCTTTTATTGAAATATCGGCATTTAATAGTTCTCTATTTTGTAAATCTAATTCTTTTAAGTTACATGCATTTAAAAAGGCATCTATTTCTGTTTTATTTACTGTTGTGTTACCAGTATACAATTTTTTATAATATTGCATAAATCTTTCATTAATATCCTTGGGTTGTATTAATAATTCACCGTTTTGTGATTTAATCCTATGTATAATTTTTTCAGCTTCAATTTTCCTTAATTGTCGAGCCAATAATTTTTTGTGGTTTGTCTCCAAATTCAAACAACAATTGTTTAGTATGTTGGTAGTATTTTAAAACTTGATCAGTATATATTTTATTTAATTTATACTTCAATGCTACAATTTTATTATGTATTATTATATCTGATTTTGTTGCGTTCTGTATATCTAATTGTTTAATCTCCCTTTCTAAGTCATGTTGTTCCTTCCGAATCTTCTTATTATGGAATGCTTGTGAAGAAATCATAATTCCTCGAAGATATGCTTTAAATGTTTCCCATAGTAAAGAGCGAGATATTTCTGGTTGATCATTTATTTCAAAAAACATCTTAATCTGAGTTATAATGTATTCCTGAGTGGTTTTATTTTTTAAAATTTGTGGATTAAGTTTCCATTGTCCTAGATTTTCTGTTTTAACCATTTATTTTAATTTTAAATGTTAATGGTGCATGATCTGAAATTATAATATTGTGATACTTGGATTCGTAAGTAAGTGAAATAAGCTTTGCATCTACTAGGAAGTAATCTATTCTTGAATAAGTTTTATGTACTGGCGAGTAGAAGGAATATTCTCGACCAGTAGGATTTTCTGTTCTCCAAACATCTTTAATGTTAGTCGTTTGGATGTATGCGTTTAATAAATCACTAGTGTGCGATTTGGTTTTCCTTTGTTTTGAAGATCTATCTAAATAAGGGTCTAATGTACAATTAAAATCTCCTCCAAATATCAAATTGTAATGTGTTAATTCTGGAATATTATTGAGTACTTTCTTAAAGAATAAAGGACTATCAAAATTTGGTCCATAGATGTTAACAAAAATCATTTTTTCCCTGTTTATTTCTCCTATTACAATAATGTATCTGCCATCTTTATCAGATATAGTAGATATATGCTTAAATAAAGTACCTTTACGAAATAATATTGCTACGCCTCTTGATTTATGCGTAAAGGAAGAGTGATATATTTTATCTATCCATTTAGCTTTCAGCCTATTTTCAGCGTCTTTCTTTAGGTGAGTTTCTTGAATATAAAATTACATCAGCTTTCATTGCCTTTAAGTGTGTCAATATTTTTCCTCTTTTTATTGGTTCATTGATACCTTTAACATTCCAACTGCAAAAGGTTAATCCCTCGTTCCCCATATTTCTTTTTAAATCCTGCATTTTAGGTTTGTGGGAATCTAGAATCGGGTCCAAGGGTCCGCGCAGTAGACCTAACCTTACACCCGCACACCGAATAGATGAATTTTAGATCTCTTTTATATACTTCACGAATATATCTCCATTGTTCCAGTGTATAGCTCCATTCAAACTGAAAGATATAGTAAACATAAAAGAATAATGAAAAGTAAGTAAAAAGCTTAGTAGAGTGCATAAAGAGTAGAAAAACTACAAATAAAATATTTGTAGTTTGTGAAAGCCAAACTATATTGGCTATTAATCTAAAGGCTTCCAGCATTGATGTTATTAATTTAGCCAGCTCCTAATTTTAAGGAATTATTATTCCATAATAATATTTTAACGGGAATATAATATTAAAGAAATGAAAGGAGTGATATTAATCATCATAAAAGTATATATATCTAAAATTAGTTTAAAAAAATCTAATTATAAAAAAGAGGAAAAAATACATTAAGGGGAGGGTATCTCCAAATGTAACAAGACATAAAATATTAATTATTAGTAGTATTAATTAGCAATAGTGAACAGTCTTGGTTAATAACAGTCATAGTAATAATAAAACCGCGTTATAATTTTAGTATGTGTGTTATTTGTTTGTGTTAGTTATATATTATGAGTAATTGTCAATGTTCGGTGAGCTTCTTCCAATCCGGGAAAACATTTCGTTCCATACGACATTGTCCGTTCCTTCTGATTTCTTCTAATTCCATATTGTTGTATAAAGTCTCATAGAATGTTAAGAGACCGTACTAGGTCTTTAAAAATAGTAAAAAGACAGTATATTTGCTTGTAGATGGTTTTCAAGTGTCAAACTGCTTTGCAAATTCCATTGCTTCTGTTGGAGTCTTGAAAAAGTGTTCCACGCTGTTATAAGTAACTCTTAGGATGGCTGGGTAATTCAGACCGTATCTCAAGTTTTCTACACCCCTCATAAGGTTTTTGGCTTCGTTAAACGCTTTTCGTTTTCTGGCAACCTCTGGGGGATAGTCTCGATAGATACTGATTCTTTGTCCTTGAAACATCAGATTCTTTGTTCTCGAGGCTCTCCGCATAATATCCTCGAGAGTGAAATCATATTGTAACTTTACAATGATTTGTCTTGGGGGGGCGTTTGCACTGGTCTGTCTTCTGCCGACTCGATGTGCACGAGCTAAAACAGGCATATCATCCAAAGATAAAACAGCTTGCAGTAATTTAGCAGTGAATTCTCGAGTGTCTTCGTGTTTCTCTAGACCTTCAGGAATCCCTGCAATCCTCAAGTTCTGCCTTCTTTGATAGCCTTCTAGCTGCGTGCATTTATCTGTTACTTTGGATAACAACTCCAGTAGACGTTCTTGTTCTGTTATCAGCTTTGCTGTAGACACAGTACTAGCCTCCGCTATCTTTTCAAGGTTTTTAATGCCATCAACTTGTTGTTCGACCACATTTGCAATAGGGTCAATCTTATTTTTAAAGTCTTTTTTAACATTTTCAAGTTTAGCCTCCATCTTGCGTTCCATATTATTAATCATATCAATGATTTCATTCTTCAATATTTCTGATTCTTTCTTGAACTTATTATCAATTTGTGTCTTTGTATCTTTTTGAAATTCACTCCATTGATTTTTCATCAAGTCCATCTGATTATTAATTTGAGAGATTTCTTCCTTTATATCTCCCTTTATTTCTTTCATTTCTTTCTTTATATCTTTCATTTCTGCCTTGAACTCACGTTTTAAATCAGCCATCTGGTGAGAAATAAAAGTTTCTCAAGTCCTCACCTCCTGTTGAGTTACTCCAGCACTTTGTGTTTATCTTTGGTATAAACCATCATCTGCAGTTCTTTGTTTCTACATGCACCCCAATATCTCTTCAACAAATCTCCATGGGATCCTATAATTTACTGAGTATGTCCTGCCATTGTTTAGCTTCTCAAAAGGCATCACTTTGCACTAGCCCAAATTAAATTCCTTCTGCCATCCCCTTAACAATATTCTCAGTTGATCTATATCCTGTTGTAACTTTGGACAACTTCCTTCACTTGTCCATTTTACCAGCAATTAATTTTGGTGTAAATAGGTTGCCTGTATTAATTACAGTTTGGAAGAATGGAGTGATCCCACTGAAACATAAGAGGGTTTAACACAGTGGCTGTTGGCAGATTGTTTTCCTCACCTGAAGAATGAAGAACTAAGATTATTTTCTCAGGATGAGATGTTCAGAAATAACATCAGTTGGATTTTTTTTTACTCAGAGGAGTTCTTTACCTGAAAGAGCTAGCCTCGTTTTTGATTGTGATCAATATATTTATGGAATCCAGGGTAATCAATGGATATTTGGATCAGGCTGGTAAGTAGATTTGACGTAGAAGATCAGCAATGATCTTGTGGAATGGTAGACCATGATCGAGGAGATGTGTGGCCTATTCATATTAATTCCATAGCATTATAAAGCAGACATCATGATAAATTCCCCTGTAGAATTGGTCATCAACACTGATATAGCATAGCATTTTTGTAATTTGGCAGAAAGACCATTTCCAGATCGCAATGCCCATAATTTCCTCTTTTGCTAACGTTCTAACGATAAATCCCCAGGGCCAGATAGGCTGCATCCCAGGGTACTTAAGGAAGTAGCCCCAGAAATAGCAGATGCCTTAGTGATAATTTTTCAAAACTCTTTAGATTCTGGAGTAGTTCCTGAGGATTGGAGGGTCGCTAATGTAACCCCACTTTTTAAAAAGGGAGGGAGAGAGAAAACGGGGAATTACAGACCAGTTAGTCTAACATCAGTAGTGGGGAAAATGCTAGTCAGTTATTAAAGATGGGATAGCAGCACATTTGGAAAGTGGTGAAATCATTGGACAAAGTCAGCATGGATTTACGATTTTGAGGATGTAACTAGTAGAGTGGATAAGGGAGAAGCAGTGGATGTGTTGTATCTGGACTTTCAGAAGGCTTTCGACAAGGTCCCACACAAGAGATTGGTATACAAACTTAAAGCACACGGTATTGGTGGTTCAGTATTGATGTGGATAGAGAACTGGCTGGCAGACAGGAAGCAAAGAGTAGGAGTGAACAGGTCCTTTTCAGGATGGCAGACAGTGACTAGTTGGGTGCCGCAAGGCTCAGTGCTGGGACCCCAGCTATTTACAATATACATTAATGATTTGGATGAGGGAATTAAATGCAACATCTCAAAGTTTACGGATGACACGAAGCTGGGGGGCAGTGTTAGCTGTGAGGAGGATGCTAGGAGGCTGCAGGATGACTTGGATAGACTGGGTGAGTGGGCAAATGTATGGCAGATGCAGTATAATGTGGATAAATGTGAGGTTATCCACTTTGGTGGCAAAAACAGGAAGGTAGACTATTATTTGAATGGTGACCGATTAGGAAAAGGGGAGATGCAGCGAGACCTGGGTGTCATGGTGCACCAGTCATTGAAAGTAGGCATGCAGGTGCAGCAGGCTGTGAAGAAAGCGAATGGTATGTTGGCATTCATAGCAAAAGGATTTGAGTACAAGAGCAGGGAGGTTCTACTGCAGTTGTACAGAGTCTAGGTGAGGCCACACCTGGAGTATTGCGTACAGTTTTGGTCTCCTAATCTGAGGAAAGACATTCTTGCCATAGAGGGAGTACAGAGAAGGTTCACCAGACTGATTCCTGGGATGGCACGACTTTCATATGAAGAAAGACTGGATAGACTTGGCTTGTACTCGCTGGAATTTAGAAGATTGAGGGGTGATCTCATAGAGACTTACAAAATTCTTAAGGGTTTGGACAGGCTGGATGCAGGAAGATTGTTCCCGATGTTGGGGAAGTCCAGGACAAGGGGTCACAGTTTAAGGATAAGGGGGAAGTCTTTTAGGACCGAGATGAGAAAATCGTTTTTCACACAGAGAGTGGTGAATCTGTGGAATTCTCTGCCACAGAAGGTAGTTGAGGCCAGTTCGTTGGCTATATTTAAGAGGGAGTTGGATGTGGCCCTTGTGGCTGAAGGGATCAGGGGGTATGGAGAGAAGGCAGGTACAGGATACTGAGTTGGATGATCAGCCATGATCATATTGAATGGCGGTGCAGGCTCGAAGGGCCAAATGGCCTGCTCCTGCACCTAATTTCTATGTTTCTATATCACCTCAGATCATAGACAGTGTTAGTTGTTTATCTAGCCAGGATATTTTGCACAATTATATTTGAGGGTGGCACAGTGGCAGAGCGGGAGAGTTGCTGCCTTACAGTGCCGGAGACCCTGGTCCAATCCTGACTATGGGTGCTGTCTGTAAGGTAGACATTTTTTTAAGACTGGTTGCAATAACTACCAATAATCACCGGGTGGCGCTAGCAATGGCTGCCTCGCCAACAGTCTGTCTGTCCTTTCCTTCTTTGTGTTTAAATAGTACATGTTAAATTTATGTTTTTAGTGTTCTTTATTTTTATTTGGGGGGTTGGGAGAAACTTTTTCTAATCTCTTACCTTGACAGAGATGCAATTTTTTTCCATTTCATCTCCGTCCGCACTGCAGCCTAACATCGAGGAGTTGGCGGGCTTTGCTGGACACTGACTTTTGAGCGCTCCACCACGGGGAACCTACGGGACTTTAACATCGCGAAGCCCATGCCTGGGATTGACCTCAGAGCTCCAACAATCGATGCTTGCGGATTTAACATCAACAAGCCCATGGTCTCCGGTCAGAGACTGACATCGAGAACTCCAACCCGCGTGAACTTCGACCGCCCCGACGTGGGAGCTTCGACCACCGGCTGCGGTAACTTTGATCGCCCCGAAGGATTAAATAAAGAGGAAGAAGATATTCTCCCACAACGGGAGAAATAAAGACGAAGAAAATTTGATTTTTTTTTTTTGCCTTCCATCACAGTGATGAATGTGAGGTATCCACTGTGGTGGATGTTTATGTTAACTTTTATGTATTTGTGTGTCTTGTTGCGTTTTTTTTGTATGCCTGTATGGTAATTCGCATATCGCTGTACCTTAATTGGTACGTGACAATAAAAGACCTTTGAAACCTTTAGCCCCTGTCCCACTTAGGAGGCCTAAACAGCAACCTCTGGAGACCCCAAAAAAAATCAAGGTCAAGGTGACCTGCAACCTCCTACCGCCTCCCACGCATATGTTGAAAAACTTCCTCAACTATGAAGAAAACCGGCTTCGACTAGGCCTGCGACTAGGAAATTATCGATTTTTAAAACGGCAACCTATTTTCAGTCGAGGCCAGTTTTAATCATGATGAAAATATAGCAGCAACCTAGATGAAGCCTTGACCACGGGGAAACCACTTTCGACCATTTGGGAGAGTGACCAAAACCTCTGGTGACCTCATGGAAACCTTGGGTGGTGGGCAAAGTCACCAGAGGTTGATGTTTAACTCTCCTAAGTGGGACAGGGGCTTTAATCACCTTCTTTAGGGTACATAATTAGTGGTTCTGAATAGAGCATTTGCTCACTCGTTGTTGTCAAGATGGACGTGAGCTGGTCTTATAATTGCATGCAGTGTCTGACCTTAATTTAACAGCTAGTTGACCAGTGTGTACAATTTGCATTGTGTTTGCTAGCTCAGTTATATTTAACGGTATGGAGGAAACATTAAGGGTATGCTTAGTTTAGTTTAGAGACACAGCGTGGAAACAGGCCCTTCTGCCCACCGAGTCCACACTGACGAACAATCCCTGTACACTAACACTATCCTACACACACTCGGGACAATATACAATTTTACCAAGCCAATTTACATAGGAAGAACGTATAAACTCTGTACAGACAGGATCCGTAGTCAGGATCGAACCCGGGTCGCTGGCACAATAATGCAGCAACTCTACCGCTGCGTCACCATGCTGCCCATTGCATTATACTACATGCATTGCTTTTAAGAATGAAGATATTCTCAATCCTCACTTGTCTCAATAAATAATTGGAAATAAAATCCTGTCCTGTTCCAAGTTGCTTAATCATCACTCAAATTTTTAAAAATCTTCACTTTAAAGGGAGCCTCTATCACAGTTAAGTAGTTTCGTTCATTTTGAGTATCTACGATCTTATCTGTTCCATTTTCCCTTTGACACCTTTGCCCTGTATCATCATTATTCCTCTGTGACACCAAAATATGATTGCGATTGGGTTATTTGCCAAGCCTATTTTGCTTCCTCATTTGATATTCAGGCACACACATTTTCAACAGTTGTGATTTGTGAGTAATCAACCTAATGATTCATCTTGTTTATCCCGGAATGCAGAAATCAGCTTGCTCAGCAAAGCCCAGCAAGGAACCTGCACGTCTTTCATGGGTTTAAATTACAATAATAATCCAGGAATTAGCTAATGGCAGCATTAGGGGAGTGGGCTTTAACTGTTTTCTGAAAGTAAACATCTTTTTTATTTTTAGGTAGCCGCAATTATTAAACTCATTTTGACTTATTTTCAGCCGTAAGGGGAAATGTAATATACGTGGATGTTTATCTGTAGCTGTAAAAGTGAGGCGGAGAGCACTTAATGAGTAAAATGCTTTTGATGCTTATCTTAATCTTAATCACAACCACAATCACAATAATACTTTATTAGCCAAGTATGTTTTGCAACATACGAATTTGCCAAGTCAGTCATACAAATAAAAAGCAACGGAACACACAAAATACATTTTAACATAAACATCCACTACAGTGACTCCTCCACATTCCTCACTGTGATGGAAGGCGAAAAAAAGGTCAAATCTCTTCCCTTCTTTGCTCTCCCGTGGTTGGGGGCCTCGAGCCCTCCGTTGACGGGACGATCTTGACTCCTGTAGCTGGCGGCGTTTGGGCTCTCCGCGTCGGGGCGATCAGCTCCTGCATCGGGGCGGGGGGATGTCAGCTCCCTGTGCAGAACAATGGAACCCCGCGTCGGGGCTGGTCAAGCCTCTGCGTTGTTCGAGCTCCCGACTAGCCTCCCCTGAGACTGCGAGCTCACGATGGTAACGTCCGCTGGCCGCGTGATCCCAGGGAAGGGATTGACTCTTGATGTTAAGTCCACGCCCGCGGTGGGGTTCAAGGTCAGTCCGAGGAGGCCTCCAGCCCCATCGATGGTAGGCCGCAGAGCGACCAGGGATGCGATCCAGAAAAAATTCACCCTAAATTAATAATTCACAATATTCTTGACCAATCCAGAAGTAGTTTTAGTTTAGTTTGGAGATACAGCATGGAAACAGACCCTTCAGCCCACTGCTTCCATGCCAGCCACCGATCACGAGAACCTGAGCAATATTTACCAAGGAAAGAACTGCAGATGCTGGTTTAAACCAAAGATAGACACAAAATGCTGGAGTAACTGAACAGGACAGGTGGCATCTGTGGAGAGTAGGCATGAGTGACATTTTGGGTTGAGACCCTTCTTCAGAATTGAAGAAGGGTCTCGACCCGAAACGTCACCCATCCCTTCTCTCCAGTGATGCTGCCTGTCCTGCTGAGTTACTCCAGTATTTTGAGTCTTTCTAATATTTACCAAGGGATCCTTTTGAAGCAGCATTGAAACCCTGCGGATACAGCAGTGTCGTAGCTACTCCTGCTTCCCAACTCCAGTGACCTGGCTTTGATCCTGACTGGTCAGACAGCATCTCTGAAAAACATGCATAGGAGGCGTTTCGGGTCGGGATCCTTCTTCAGACTGATTAGTCGGTGTTCGTCATGTTGAGATCCAGATCGACACTGTATTTTGCTCAAGATTCCAGCAAATGCAGTTTCTTGAGGCTCCATTTAAAAGCTCCCTGGATTATTTTATAACCCCTCATTTATAGATTTTTGTCATGCCTAATAATAAAGCCATTATTCTTAGCCTAGAACCAATTTGCTTGATTTGGATCTCTTCATCTCTTTCCCCTGATAAAGAACTCATATTTCAGACATTATATTAGGCATAAATTATTAATATAAACAAGTAGTCCAAGAAAAACTCAAGGAGAGAAAATAAACATTGAACTCTGAATCAGGGAGTGAGAATTATGTAATCATAGAGTCAAACAGCAGGGAAAGATGCCCCATCTACACTAATACCACGTATCCACATTTGGCCCATATCCCCTCTAAGCCTCTCCTTTCCATGTACCTGTCCAAATATCTTTTAAATGTTATTATAGTACCTGTCTCAACTACCTCCTCTGCCAGCTCGTTTCATATACCCATCTGCATGAAAAAGTTACCCCTCAAGTTCCTACTACGTCTTTCTCTACTCACCTTAAACCTACAGTATGTCTTCTGGTCCTTGATTCCCGTATTCTGGGTAAAAGACTGTACCTCTACCCTATATATCCCCCTCATGATCTTATACACCTCTATGAGATTACCCCTCACCTTCTTGCAGTCCAAGGAATAAAGCCCTATCATACCCAACCTCTCCCTATCGCTCAGCCCCGCAACTCATGGCAACATTCTCGTAAAACTTCTCTGCATTTTTCCCTATTCAATAACATCTTTCCTGTGACACAAAAAGCTGGAGTAACTCAGTTGGACAGGCAGCAACTCTGGAGAGAAGGGATGGATAACGTTTCGGGTCGAGACCCTTCTTCAGACAGGTTAGGGATAAGGGAAACGAGAGATATAGACGGTGATGTGGAGAGATAAAAATCAATGAATGAAAGATATGCAAAAAAGTAACAATGATAGGGAAACAGGCCAATGTAAACTGTTATCAATATCAATCAATATCAATTCGTCACTTGCACATAAAGTGCAAGTGAAATTAATTTACCAGCAGCGGTGCAATGAAAAAGAACACACAAAAACACAATAAAATTTTTTAACGCAAACATCCACCACAGCATTCATAACTGGTGGAAGGCACAAAATTTGTCCAGTCCTCCTCCATTTTCTCCCGTGGTCGGAACCTCAACCCTCCACAGCCGCCGCTGCGGGCATCCAGATGTTCAGACAAGGCAATGTCCTGATAAAGTTACTAGTCCATTACTAGAATGATCATCCCACTCAGGTATAAGAGTCTACATCTTGAACAACGGATATAGTAGATGAGGTTGGAGGAAGTGCAAGTGAACCTCTGCTGAACCTGAAAGGACTGTCGGTGTCCCTGGACAGAGTCGAGGGAGGACTTATAGTGACAGGTGTGGCATCTTCTGCGGTTGCAGGAGAAGGTGTTTGGGGAGGGATGGTTTGGGTGGGAAGGGATGAACTAACCAGGGAGTTGTGGAGGGAATGGTCTCTGCGGAAGGAGGAAAGGGATGGAAGTGTGGCTAGTGGTGGGATCCCATTAGAGGTGGCGGAGGATTATATGTTGTATGCGACGGCTGATGGGGTGGAATGGGGACTCTGTTGCAACTAGGGGGAGGGGGAAAAAGGGCAGAGCTGAAGGGTACCGAGGAGACACGAGTGAGGGCCTCATCTATGATGGGAGAGGGGAAGCCCCGTTCCCTAAAGAATGAGGACATCTCAAATGGTCTAGTATGGAACACCTCATCTTGGGTGCAGATCAGGCGTAGACGGAGGAATTGGGAGTAGGGGATAGAGTCTTTGTAGGAAGCAGGGTGGGAAGAATTGCAGTCGAGATAGTTGTGGGAGTCAGTGGGTTTGTAATAGACGTCAGTCAATAGTCATCGTTACTTTTTTGCTAATGATTCATTCATTGTTCTATATCTCTCGTTTCTCTTTTCCATAACAAGTCTGAAGAAGGGTTTTGACCCAAAACTTCACCCAAACTTTCTCTCCAGAGATGCTGCCTGTACCGCTGCGTTACTCCAGCTTTTTGTGTCTATCTTCGGTTTAAACCAGTATCTGCAGAACATTGTTCCTGCAGCAGGGTGACCGAAACCAAACACAGTACTCCAAACATAGTGGAGACCCTGTTGTACCCACTATAGATCCTTCAGAGAACAGGGATTCCCCTCCCCCACTGTAGATACTTCAGAGAACGGGGATTCCCCTCCCCCACTATAGATGAGGCTCGCACCAGGGTCTCCCATACCCTGCAACACTGCCCACTCTCCCCATTCCCCCACTCGCAACAAGGGCAGAGTCCTCCTGGCCCTCACCTTTCACCCCACCAGCCAGCACTTAGTCCTCCGCCAGTTTCGCCACCTCCAACGCGACCCCACCACTTGCCACATCTTCCCATCTCCCCCCGTCTGCCTTCCGCAAAGACCGCTCCCTGCGCAACTCCCTTGTCAATTCTTCCCTCCCGCTCCACCCCTTCACCAGGCACTTTCCCTTGCAACCGCAAGAGATGCTACACTTGTCCCTTTACCTCCCCCCTCCACTCCTTTCAGGGACCCAAGCAGTCCTTCCAGGTTCGACAGAGGTTCACCTGCACCTCCTCTAACCTCATCTACTGCATCCGCTGCTCTAGATGCCAGCTGATCTATATCGGTGAGACCAAGCGGAGGCTTGGCGATCGTTTCGCCGAACACCTCTGCTCGGTCCGCAATAACCAACCCGGCCTCCCGGTGGCTCAGCACTTCAACTCCCCCTCCCATTCCGTATCCGACCTCTCTGTCCTGGGCCTCCTCCACGGCCAGAGTGAGCAACACCGCAAATTGGAGGAACAGCACCTCATATTCCGCTTGGAGAGTCTGCATCCTCTGGGCTTGAACATTGAATTTTCTAAATTCTGTTAACCCTTGCTGTCTCCTCCCCTTCCCACCTCTCCCTCAGCCCTCGGGTTCCTCCTCCTTTTTCCTTTCTTCCCCGCACCTCCCATCAGTCTAAAGAAGGGTTTCGGCCCGAAACATTGCCTATCTCCTTCGCTCCTTAGATGCTGCTGCACCCGCTGAGTTTCTCCAGCCTTTTGTATACCCACAGTACTCCAAATGTGGCCTCGCTAGTGTCTTGTACACCAATGTTGGATATTTGTTTCAGTTTGAGCTGATATCTGCAAGTCACATCAGTGAAAGATAACAGTTGTTGTAAGATAACGAGCATAAGGACTGGTTGATTCACAGCTTGATTTGGCCTGACAACAGAAAAGAATAGTGTCTGGATTACTATCTCCTCCATATATAATACATCTGCTAACAGGATATAAGCAATGTCATTAGAGATATACATTAGCACAGAATGAGAAATGGCACGAAGCATCTCATCACTGTTTACCAATCTCATCATAACTGACCTGTTCACCATCTGTCTGAGACTGTTGATATTGCACAACCCCCCCCCCCCCCCCCCCCCCCCCCCAACGAATCTTCACGCTGCCTCAGGAAAGCTAATTAAGGACCACTCAGACCATGGTCATTCTCTCTTCGCCGCTCTCATGTCAGGCAGATGGTATAAAAGCTTGAAGCAAGAATCACCAGTTTCAAGAACAGCGTATTATCCTGTTATCAGACTCCTCAGTTAATGGTCCTCTCATTTGCTTAGGATGGGTTTTTTTCCCAATCTTACAATCTATCTTGTTGCACCACTTGAACTTATTTTATTTGCACTTTCTCTCTAGATGTAACACTATATTCTTCATTCTGTTTCATTTCTCTTTTGCTGTTGTATTTGTGCATGGTGTGATTGTACTCAAGTGTGGTATGCTTTGCTTGGATAGCAAGCCAAACAAAGTTTTTGAACTGAAAAAAACACAAAGTGCTGGAGTAATTCAACGGGTCAGGCAGCATCTGTAGAATGTTGATAGTTAACGATTTGGACCAGGATCCTCCTAAGGGTCTCGACCTGAAACGTCACCTATCCATGTTCTGCAGAGATGCTGCCTGACCAGCTGAGTTACTCCAGTACTTTGTGTCATTTTGGATAAAATAGCCATTCCTTGTTTCTACAATGTTTTCATTATGTTTTCAATATGTTTAACATTAGTAAACTAATATTAATTGTAATACTAACACCAATAGCAATCTTAAAGGAAGCCCATCAAAACCTCAACTTCCTTAGAAGATTGAGATGATATGATATGTTGATAAATATTTTCTTGAACTTCTGCCGGTGTACCATAGAGAGCATATTATCAGGTTGGTCACAGCCTGGCTCAGTTACTCAACCCCCCATGAACAAAGTAGATTATAGTGAGTGGTGGACACTTCCTGGTCCATCAGAAGTACTGACCTCTCCACCATCGAAGAGATCAGTAGGAGGAGCTGCCTCAAAAAGGCGAGCAAATAATCGAAGACCCACATCACCCTGGCCACATCTAATTTCACTCCTATCAATTGCTGTCATTCACTTTGACATCTTACTTTGATCATTCCTTGTGCATATCTACATCCAGTTCACATCCCAATCTAACACTGCAAAGATAAAACAAGGAACAATTGGGAGGTTGTTGCAACTTTTATCTCCAGCCAATATTGAATGTAATTTGTGTCCTGCCGAGGTGAAGTCTGCTGTATGATTTTACCGGATTAGTTTAGTTTTGTTTAGAGATATAGCATGGAAACATACCCTGTGCCCCACTAACTCCACGCTGACAAGCAATCCCCACACCAACACTATCCTAAACACTAGGGACAATTTACAACTTTTACTGAAGTAAAAATTAACCTACAAATCAAGTTCAAGTGAATTTATTGTCATGTGTCCCTGATAGGACAATGAAATTCTTGCTTTGCATCAGCACACAGAACATAGAAGGCATTTACTACAAAACAGATCAGTGTGTCCATATACTATATAAATATATACGCACATGAATAAATAAACTAATAAAGTGCAAATAACAGATAATGGGTTATTAGTTATCAGAGTTTTGTATGAGCCAGGTTTAATAGCCTGATGGCTGTGGGGAAGTAGCTATTCCTGAACATGGTCATTGCAGTCTTCAGGCTCCTGTACCTTCTACCTGAAGGTAGCAGGGATATGAGCGTGTGGCCAGGATGGTGTGGGTCTTTGATGATGCTGCCAGCCTTTTTGAGGCAGCGACTGCGATAAATCCCCTCGATGGAAGGAAGGTCAGAGCCGATGATGGACTGGGCAGTGCTTACTACATTTTGTAATCTTTTCCTCTCCAGGGTGTTCAAGTTGCCGAACCAAGCCACGATGCAACCGGTCAGCAAGCTCGCTACTGTGCACCTGTAGAGGTTAGAGAGAGTCCTCCTTGACAAACCGACTCTCCGTAATCTTCTCAAGAAGTAGAGGCACTGGTGAGTTTCCTTGATAATTGCATCAGTGTTCTCGGACCAGGAGAGATCTTCAGAGATGAGCACGCCCAGGAACCTATACGTGTTTGGAGTGTGGGAGGAAGTTGGAGTATCCAGAGAAAACCCACGCAGGTCACATGGTGAATGTACAAACTCTGTACAGACAGCGCCAGTAGTCAGGATCGAACCCGGGTTCCTGGCGCTGTAAGGCAGAAACTCTACCGCTGCACACCCATTGTGCGCAAACCAAAATAATTTCACTGTACATGTACATGTGACAATAAACTATTACAGAATAAGTGACTCATTGAGCTGTGACACAGCCAGGAATACCAGACCAGAGAACTTGTCGCAAAACTTGAAGTTTATTCAAGTGTACTCAGGGATGAAAATTATTGCTAGATGTATATAGGCATTTTAACTGCTGTCCCAAAGAAATGAATTTCAAACTATGTCAGATAATCAGAACCAAACTTTAAGAGACTTATGTATACATGCTGTAGTTTTAGCAGTTAGTCCTTTGCAGTTTTGTTACAGGAGATAATATATATTTTTCCATTGTTACATGTTTTAAATGTGTATTGATTTAGTTTGTTGATTTACCCAGTTCCGAGTATAATTTCATTTAAGCTTTATTGCTTTCTAAGTCAGCTGTGCCGAGGGGTGAGCCATATGATTCCGCGATAACAAAATGCCAAGATACTATCGAGTCACAAGAGCAATTACTGCATCCATGGTTTGCATTCTGTCTGCCGTTCTTGGGAAATTGAAGCATTCAATCAGTAAAGCAGAGTTCCAGACATCTCATTCAACCCACAATAGCAATTCATGTCAATTCTTCACCACAAATTCTGAATTTTAGTTTGGACTGGTTAATTATTATGTGTTCAATATCTCCCAAGCTTCACTTCACATTGGTGGCACAGTTGTAGAGTTTCTGTCTTACAACGCTCTCAGCGCCCGAAACCTGGGTTCGATCCGTGACCTGCGTGGGCTTTCTCCGAGATCTTCGATTTCGTCCCACACTCCAGACATATAGGTTTGTAGGTTAATTGGCTTGGTGTATATGTAAATTGTCCCTAGTGTGTAGGATAGTGTTTATGTGTAGGGATCGCTGGTCGGCGCAGAATCGGTGGGCCGAAGGGCCTGCTTCCGTGCTGTATCTCTAAACTAAACATGTGGTAGGGAGCAACCAGCAGTTCTTATTTTAAATCTTACTTTCCCACTCTTCTACTTAGAGTCTAGCATTGGAAGTGGATAACTCATTTATTCATTCTTACACAATGAAAATCAGGATGTGCACTAGAAAGCCTGGTCTGTTTTTATGTAAAATCTGGAATGCTAGTAAACATGCCCAGAAAATGAAATATAGTATGATATTTGCTTAGTTCATACTTAGAAACATAGAAAATAGGTGCAGGAGCAGGCCATTTGGTCCTTTGAGCCAGCACTACAATTCAATATGATTGTGGCTAACCATCCTAAATCAGTAACCCATTCCTGCTTTCTCCTTGATTCCGTTAGCCCTAAGAGCTATATCTAACTCTCTTGAAAGCATCCAGTGAATTGGCCTCCACTGCTTTCTGTGGCAGAGAATTCCACTCCACTTTCGAGGGAATCAATTCCACAAACGTATTGATCATGGCCGTCTGAGGGGGGGGGTGCGTTGGGTGCGACTGCACCCCACTTTTTTTCAGAGGAAAAAAATAGTTGCGAACATCCGCGCCTGCGCAATGGGGTGAAGCTGGTGACCAAAGACGCAGAAGCGATGCAAAATGGCGTCATCTCTCCGCGCGTGCGCAGGATCAGATCACCGCCATTTTCAATGCATCACTTCGATGCTCCGGGCCTAGTAATGTTGCGGGGGGGAATCTGTTTGTTTTATATCGGGGGTGTTAAAAAGCGGGATGGTTTAGAAGCAAAAATTAGTTCCCGTTTCTCCGGGGGGGCGAGTGCAATGTTTGCCCGCCCGGTCCATCGGCGGCGTCGGAGCCTCGCCAGTGGGTTCCGTCCGCTGTCGGTCCGGGAAGACCGTTCTCCCGTCGCCGGGCGGGAAGCGGGAACGACTGAATCTGAACCCAGTCCTGGCAGCGACCGTGACCCGACACCAGGCGCTGCTCCGGCCACACCACCCCTCCCCCACTCCAGCCGGTCCCTCGCCCCACAGACTCACCTATCCCGCCCCCCGCGGGCCCTCGCACCGCCCCCCCACCCTCACCTCTCTCGCAACCCCGCCCTCGCCTTTCCCACCCCCCACCGGGTCCTCGCAACCGACAACCGGTTACAAAACAACCCCTCCCGCACGCTGAGGCTGGAGGAGAGAGGGAGCGAGGAAAGAAGGGGGGGGGCCCCCTTCTGCCGTCTGAAGCACCAGCACCGCTCGGCCCCGCACCTTCCTGTTGGTTGGGAGGAGGGGAGGCAGTGGCGAGGAGTTCCCAACAGCCTCCCCCTTTGGCGGTGGCACTTGGCAGTGGACAGGGACGGCCAAGGCTGCGAGGCGATGATGCCAGTGTTTTCCAAAGAGCGCTGACTTTCCTTCCTCACCACCTCCTCTGCCCCTTCCCCTCTCTCTCTCTCTCTCTCTCTCTCTCTCTTCTATACGCCCCCCCCCCCACCTTATCCTGGGACTACTCCACTCCACCCCACACTGTAGCAATGTAGTAGATTTTAAAAATCAAGTCTCATCTTTATCATCAGATGATTGTATGCTTTATCTGATGGCAATTTATCCCATCAGATAAAGCATACAAATAAGTTTAATTTGACACCTAATTCACTTTCATATCTTCAGTATTAAAAAGGTTATGGCCATTTTCATACTCGGAACTTTGCAACTTGTTCCCTATTGCTTTTCTATTGACTTAACACAAAAGTTGTGATGGAAGACAGTCAAAAGCCCATAACTTTATTAAAAATTAAGAGAACTGAAATAAATTTTCAGTTATTATAGATTGAAGCATTCTGAAACAAATATGAAACAATCTTAATTGGATGACCTGAAATTAAAGCATATAATTAGTTAGTTACCCAATTGTAGCTAATTACAAAATTCAATTACTAGATCTAAACATCTGTCCATTTCTTAAGAAAATATTAAAACATTTTTAAAAGCGTAAATGTCCAAATAACATTCACACAAGAATTCACAATATAACATGATTTTTAAATCTCATTGTAATGAATTTATAGGCCAAATTGAAGGAATTTAGTGTTTAATGCCCATAAATTAATGGCCATTTAAATCAGCTTGCGAGTGGGATTTTCTGGAACGCGATGGATTGGAATGTTGCGGTTGCGGTGAATTTAAACACCATATCGGCAGGAAAAATACTGCATGGGGAATAAATCACCATTTCGCAACATGAAATGTTGATTATGGTTATCTAAACAAGCACATTTATATGTAAGAATAAACAGCTTTTCTTTACCTGTCCCCTACGTAAAATCCATCCCCGTTGTCGGCATTTACGGCATGAGAAGCTAATTTTTATTTTACTCCAGCGCTGAAATAGTCGGGCGATTAAAAAAAAAAATCACATACCGGCAGTCGGAACGAATCTCCAGCAAAAACTCAGAGAAAATATAACTCCGGAAGGCATTGGGAACCTGGATTTTAACCCCCCCCCCCCCCAAGGGTGCCAAAGTCGCGCACATGGCCAGTGACAGAACTGCACCACCGCTGAAGGTAAGTTTTGTAACATACCTACATACTGATCCCCATTCCCCATCCTGCACTGATATCCCTATCCACCTCGCATTGATTCTCCTGCCACCTTCACATCCATCCTACACTCAACTCCCAATTCATCCTGTACTGACCCCCTTCCTATCCATCCTGCACTGCCCCCCACATTCATCCTGTACTGAACCACCCATTCATCCTGCACAGACCCCCCCCCCCCCCCCCGATCCACACTGTACTGACCTGCCCCCATTCATCCTGTACTGATTCCTCACTTCCATCCTGTACTGATTTCCCCTACCATCCATCCCGTATTCCCCCACTGACATCTCCCGCGCTCTCCCCTCACAATTTTACCTACTCCAACCAACATACACTAATTCCCCTTCCTCAATCAATCCATTCCGCACCGATTGCCTTCTCTAACCCCCCCCCCCCCCCCCCCCCGCCATCTATCCATCACTGATTCAACCCCCCCCCCCCCCCCCCCACCCCGACCCTACTGCGCTGGAAATGTCTTCAAAGCGAACATTGACAATGTTTGATAATGGAATGCAGTCAAATGTGTTTTAATTCCCAATGTTATTATTTGTTTTAATCCATAAAGATGGATTAATTAAATTGTGAACACGTGAAACATTAAAACCGCAGTGTTCAATTGCCACCGTTGACACATTATTACAGAATTTATTTTAACGGCAAATCAATGCTCTTAATATGGAGTATCAATACTGTAGCTATTTATTGAGCAACATTCACAACTATACGTTGGATTTATCCAGGGTTTACTTCTACAGTCGGACATATACATCACGAATTTGGTCAGGAGATATTTCAGTTGTAATTTTAACGTTAATTCTGAAATGGGAATGATGGAAACAGCGTTTATCAATCTGGTGCGTTCAAACTGGGTATCTTCATTGTTGTTCACAACACATTCATCTAATCTGAATGTCTGATAATGTGGCGTTTTGACAACTTTAAACATATTGCCAAAAGAACATTTGCTGCATTTGATGCCCTTTGGCTATCTCTTGTCAGTTAGTGTAATGTTTAACCTGTCAGAAGGGTATAGTCGGTTTTAACAGCTATTATCATAAAATGCCTTTAGAAATTTCCTTGTAACCGTATATTTTGTTGTGGATAAAGCGAGAGTGTTTATGTACCAATAGCAATAACGACCCATGCTCTGGTTATGTCATGATAATTTTCGGTCCTTCACAGAAACCATCCCTGCATCAATCTGTAGTGTGCATGGTTAAGCATATATGTTACCATTTATTGACACAGGTTGATCATATGCTGAATAATTCAACCACATTTTTGTTTAGAAGTGGAAAGAAATAATAGAAATTGCATTCATTGCAACGTGTAAAAAGAGTTGCGATACTGTATTATAATTTTGCTGCATGTCATTTGTGGTATATATCGTGTCTTGATTGGTGATTATGCTTAGTTTGTGCCTATTTGAAGCAGAAATAATATGTAAATGCTTCATTGAGCATAATTCGAACTGGTACCCATTCACTTCGTCCGAGCACATTATTGCACGCGTCATGCAAGCCGTACCACCTAAACTGTCATTTGACAACCTAAAAAGCTGCCTAGGTTGCCCCACTGGCAACAGGGGAAAGGAGTTAAGTGAGAGCCCTGGGGAATGGAGAAGGGGGAGAAGAGTGGAGCGGGGGGATAGGAGGGATAGGAAGGGGGGGGAGTGGAGAAGGAGGGATTGGGGCGGGAGGAGGGAAGTGGGGGATGGAGGGGAGAGGAGAGTTCAGTCTACACTTACTGAATCCATCCCTGTGAAAAGTTAATGGTGATTGGATCTGGAAGCGGACCAATACATCTGTAAATAAAACTGGACAGACATCTTTTCATTTGCACAATTGATTTTATTGTATTAATTTTAATATATTAATGCTTAAAATCCATGCATTGAAGGAAGAATATTTTACAGCCCATCTGTGGTTCCTAACCCCAACCCTAACCCTAACCGGTCGTCACCCGCAGGACAGCGTACGTCAGCGTGTGACAGGGTGCACAACATGATGAGACACCCAGATGTCGCTCCTGGATTTTGAACATTCCAAAATCCAGAGGTGACAGGGAGTCACCGTGTGTCACTACATGCGTCTCCACGCATCAGGCTGCGTCACGACTCGACAACCTCTTTTCAGGCTGTCGCCGAAAATGTCACCCAAGTGGGACAGGCCTTTCATGCTGCGAAACTCGAGGGCAAAGCTTTCGAAGGTGGCGTCAGCGGCAAACTTCTCCCTGGCCAGCTTCTCGATCACCTCAGGTCTGTAGTGTCCGCAAGTCCGCAGTGCTCGAAGAAACTGTCCGAGCCCGAGCAGGCTCGATAGAAGCGGCAGCTGAGGTCGGAGTGCGAGCGCCGTAATCCGCCTTCACCAACCTGCCACTTGAGCGGCTCCTTGGGACGACCGGCTGCTGCGTCTCGTGGCGCTGCTGGCATGGTTACTTGTGCACCCTGGGATTCTGCTGGCGTGACGACTGGTGCTTCCTGGGGCGCTGCTTGAGTGGTTACTTGTGCACCATTTGGGTACTGCAGGTGTAGTTACTTGTGCACCCTTGGGTGTTGCTGGCGAGGCTGCTGTTTCTCCCTGGAGTGCTACTCATCTGGTTACTTGTGAACCCTGGAGTGCTGCAGCCTCTGTACCCTCTGCTAATTCTCCCCCTTCCGACGTTGCTGCTCCCGTTGCCAGCCCCTGCTGCTTGTCACCCCGGCCGCTAGAGCCGGGCAGCAGCCAACAGACCAGGCTGCCACGGCTCTTAAAACTGCGGGCGCTGCTGGTGGCCGCCGCTCCTAGCACAAACTCGCACTTCTGCCGATGCATGACCAGCGAGTCGGGCCTGAGCTGCCTCTTGGAGCTGGAGTGACACACCATATCAGGCGGGTGCCCCAGCTGCCCGCTCTGCTGGGAGTTGCCGGAGGCCAGGTAAGTCTTCATGCTGCTGCTGGAACCACTGCCGCTGCCTTCCTCGGAGGAAGAGCTGCCCAAACCATTGGGCTCCACTTTGCACCCCCTCGCCGTCTGGCTCTTCAAGTTCTTGGCCTTGTCGGCAGCCAGTCTCTCCACAGTGCTCTGCCGACCCCGCCTGTTCCCCTCCATTTGACTGCGGAGGTAGCCGGTACCCTTGGGCATGAGCCTGAGCGGCAGAGAGATGCTCGCCTCGGGCAGCATGCTTGCAGTGGGCGCGATCTCGCTCGGCATCTTACTTTGATCCACCCAACGAGGACAAACACACGTTTTCACATCCTCAAAGCTTCATATGGGCCCGTTTGATACAGCATGGACACACGTCCTTCAGTCCACTGACTGCATCAATCACACCAGTGCCAATTAACCTACAAACCCGCACATCTTTAGGATGATAGCAAATGATACTGAGTTCCTGTATCTAAGCGATAGTTTTTTTGTTTCCTCTTGTGCCTTGCAGTGCATACTATCAAAGATAACAATCTGGCAGGGTTGGTTAGGGCTTCTGATTTTCATTTCAGATATTGATGCCAACCTATTCTTAGTACTCGGGGCATAATTAAACTCAGAACATTGACTTTGGAGTGAGCAATGGTTGTGAGACCACACAAAGCTAGTCAATGCAAAAACTGATGAACAACACCGTGATGCTAATCCTGGACAAATACTTTGATAGAGAAAGAGCTTGGGCTGGTTTGATCTACAGTAGTTCCCTATAAGAAGGGTCCTGACCCAAAACGTCACCTATCCATTTTCTTCAGAGATCCTGCCTCATCCACTGAGTTTTTCCAACATTTTGTGCCTATCCTTAGTAAAAAAAAACAGCAACTGCAGTTCATTTTTATTACATTACTCCAATTTAAAATGTCAGTATTAGTTCAGTACTAAAATTTGATTCAATCAACCTGCTTAACAATATTTTATCATTGTGTTTGGGACTTAAGGGCCTGTCCCACCAGCATGCGACTGCATGCGGCGAGCGCGACCAAACGTGGTGGCTTGAGCCGTACGGCCTAGTAGGACCGGTCCCACTTCCAACCGTGGAGCCGTATGGAGGTGGTCCCGACATCATACTCACCAATCAGCTGGGCAGGAGGCGGGCCGACTGAATTTGGACGTTGCACGGCGTCGGGCGGTGACGTTATCACGCAACGGCACGCCGGGCGGTGACGTCATCACGCAATGCGTATAGCTGCGTACGACATCGAGACCCTGTGTAAAGCCTCAATGCGGCTGCGGGCCAACAGGCTGTTGCCGCGTGGGATTTTTGGACAGTGTCAGTTTTTCGGAGCCCCGCGCGATGTCAGGACCAGCCCCGCACAACTCCATACGGCTCCGGCGATCGAAGTGGGACCAGCCCCGCGAGGCCGTACGGCTCAAGCAACCACGTTAGGTCGCGCTCGCCGCATGCAGTCACATGCTGGTGGGACAGGCCCTTTACACTTATCAAGGTTTGGGCCACACTGGCATAACATAATCCAATGTAGAAGCATTGTGGACCTCGAATGACATTTATGTAATTCTGTAGGTGTGAGAATATGATTGAGTTGTTTCATATGCTTAATTTCAACAGAATAATTGTTTCACTTCTTCAAACAAACTCGCCATTCATTTGTGACATTCCATATTTAATGAAAAATACATGTGTTTATTAAGGTAAATAATGATGTGTAAATTATTAGCATGGAATAATTGTGCTAAATATAATGTCTTAAAAGCAATTAACTTTTATTCTTGGGAAACAGGAAATCTATATTACGATTGAATGGACACTCATTTTACAAGTCAAAATTATTGATTTTCCAATTCAGCCACAATGGAATTCTTATTTCCTTATGATATGGAGGAAGGCCACTCAACCCATCGGGTCGATGCCGGCCCTCATAGCCATTTACTTCCCTCGATGATTTGCCCTCTCACTAGCCAATGTATACCCTGCAACTCCCCACCATCCACGTATCCAAAGGATAATTTATAGAAGTCAATTGATCCTTCTTCAGACTGTGAGTCAGGGGTGAGGGAAGCACGGAGATATGGCAGGGTGAGGTGTGAAAACAAGAGATCAAAGGGGACGAGGATCAAGGAAAATGTAGAATAGATAATTTGATCTCTCGTTTTCACACGTTACCCTGCCATATCTTTGTGCCTCTCTCACCCCAGACTCTCAGTCTGAAGAAGGGTCTCGTGCTGTCTGTCCCACCGAGTTACTCCAGAATTTTGTGTCCACCTTCGGTGTAAACCAGCATCTGCAATTCCCTCCTACACAAGAAATCAAAGCATCCAGAGTAAATCAATGCATTCACGGGGAGATGACGCAAGGATGCAGTGGCCCAGTTTAGTGATGACGGAATGGAAGTATGGGTGTCACAAACATTAATGCTGCTCTTCACCAGCCTCCTGCCAAATAAGCTCCAACATTAAACTCTTCATGGAGTCCAGCAGCAATATAATGTAATTGGGGAAGTACGGTGCTGTCTGTATGGGGTTTGTACATTATCCCGGTGACCGCGTGAGTTTTCTCAGAGATCTTCGGTTTCTTCCCACACTGCAAAGATGTATAGGTATGTAGGTAAAATTGGCTTGGTATTAGTGTAAAATGTCCCTTGTGCGTGTAGAATAGTATTAATGTGCTGGGATCGCTGGTCGGTGGGTCAAAAGGCCTGTTTACGCGCTGTATCTCTGAAGCAAATCTGCAGCTTCTCATCAGTTAGGGTGGGGACTGCCTGCCCAACCTGGGCCTAGATCAGTGCTGCATCTTTGAATGAAGAGGGATGTCATTAAGGATCAAGAGGAGTATTAGAAAATTGATATTTTTCAATGAATTGAGTTTAGGGTTAGAATTATGCAATTTTTAATATCTGACAATATTTAAAAACATTTGGATTGGTTATTTTTTAAATCATTTTTGCATTCAGACGCATACAAACTGTGATGTATATGTAATATAAATGCCAGTTCCCCTTTAATATAAATGTCTGTGTCTCGTGATTGAGGTCAGGTGACTTCGAGAAGTTTGCGTGGGTTGTTCAGATTAAATCTTGCTTACAAGATGTCGGACGTGTTTTCTTTGTGCTAGTCACGACAGGGCCTTACGTGGTCTCAAACAGTACACAAACAACATGTCAACTTTAATCAATAGATAAGCCAGAGGATGTGGTCTATTCAGCCAGTGTAAGGTGTGGTTGTTTGTTCTTTTCTGCAAATCCATAGGTAAGAGCTAATCTGATTTTCTTTGCATGATAGTATTGAGTTGCTTCCTTAAAGCGCCAGAGACCCGGGTTCGATCCTGACTGTGGGTGCTGTCCGCACAGACTTTGTACCTTCTCTCTGTGACTGCGTGCATTTTCTCTGGGTGCTCCGGTTTTCTCCCACTCGCCAAAGACGTACAGGTTTGTAGGTCAATTGTATTCTGTAAGTTATCCCTAGTGTGTAGCGTGATAAATAGCGTGAACAGGTGATCATTGGTTGGCGTGGACTGAAGGGCTTGTATCTATGGAGTGGCTGGGCTTGTGTACTCTGGAACTTAGAAGGATGAGAGGGAGTCTTATTGAAACATATAGGATTATAAAGGGTTCGGACACGCTTGAGGCAGGAAACATTCCCGATGTTGGGAGAGTCCAGAACCAAGGGCCACACTGTAAGAATATGGGGTAAGCCATTTAGAACAGAGATGAGGAAACACTTTTTCACACAGAGAGTCGTGAGTTTGTGGAATTCGCTGCCTCAGAAGGTGGTGGAGGCCGGTTCTCTGGATACTTTCAAGAGAGAGCTAGATAGGGCTCATAAAGATAGCGGAATCAGGAGATATGGGGAGAAGGCAGGGACTGATTGGGGATGATCAGCCATGATCACATTGAATGGTGGTGCTGGCTCGAAGGGCCGAATAGCCAACTCCTGCACTTATTTCTATTGTCTATTGTAATGCTGTATCTCTAAACAATACTAATCAAAACAAATGTTGACACTGGCATCTGTTAAAGATAAGTTCCGACATTATCAAATGAGTTGTTGGTAAGTACAAAAGGGCGCCTTGCCCCTGACAGATAATTCTGAGCCTAGGATTTTGGCTGAAGGTAGAAACAATGATATTGGTCCTCCAAATCATTCATTTGATGTGTCCCAGTTTAATAGCACCAGAATGAAAAATTGTGAATTAGCAGAGTGAAGTGAAATATAATGAGGATAGGGAAGGAACTTAAGGGAAACTGTGACTTGATCTGGAGATACAAGGAATTGCAGATGCTGTTTTACAGAAAAAGACACAAAATGCTGGAGTAACTCAGCAGATCAAGCAGCATATTTGGAGCACATGGATAGATGACCTCCTATCCATGTCCTCAATGGATGTTGCCTGACCTGTTGAATTATTCCAGTACTTTGTGTCTTTTTTCTTCTTGACCTGCCTTCCACTATTTACTAACACAACACGTTGGAGTCCAATGTGCTGTTGCAATCAATGGGACTAAGAAATACAGGGCTCAAAATGTATTCACACAACTCTAAAAAAGCCAGCATTGTGGTGCTGAAAATTACAGTGGTGCAGCAGTGAGTGCTAATGGCTCTGTGACTGCAGTTCAACCCTGACTTTGGGTTCTGTCGGTGTGGAGTTTGCATGTTCTTCCTGTGACTGCATAGGATACCTGGGGTCCTCTGCTTTTCTCCCATATGGCAATTATGTGCAGATTAATTAGCACATCAATGAATCACCCTGCTGCAGACAAATAATATAGAACATAGAACAGTACAGCACAGGAACAGGCCCTTTGGCCCATAGGGTATGTGCTAAACATGATCTCTGCCTGCATGTGATCAAAGGCTGGTTGTTGGATATGAGAGAGGGACAAATTGCCGACAATGTCACTGACAATGGAATCGATGGGATTGTTCTGCTGGAATCACCATGGACTCAATGGGCTGAATAGTCAATTTCTGCAGTTTGATAAGTAAATAATTAGATTAACGAAGACATTTTCAGCAGCATAATGCTGGCTTTTTCAAAGTTGTGTGAATACATTCCGGGATCTACTTTTTTTAGTCCCATACATTGCATACAACAGCGCTTTGGACTCAAATGTGTCATGTTAGTAAATGGCGGAAGAAGTAAAAGACACAGAATGCTGGAGTTACTCGCATGTTGGGCACCATCTGGAGTAACTTGAAGTAGAGCGAGTTTACACTCATTTGTCAGAGAAAATTAGCACACTTTGTGAAAATTGTCTCTTCATTTTTTATTGGGACATTTGGTTTCCAGCACTCTTTATCTAGTGTTGTTTTCCCTCAAAAGACACTAACCTACAAAATACTATCTGCAATGAAATCTTCAATCTCTTATTTATGAACAAGCAGATTTTGTTGACTTTGTTTCCTATGAAACCATGTGATTTAAGTAAACACATAAAACAATGTTCTGATGTTCATTGCAATCTCTGACTGTCTGGGACTTTAAATACATTTTAAATGGACCTGGAGGATGCTTGATAACCTTTTGCACAAAGAACGTGCCTCTCACTGGCACTGTTATTCATAGGCACATCAATTCACTATGACTGTTTCAGAACGCGCTCTCACTAACTAACCAACCCCCTCTCGTCACATCTATCACTTTCATCCATTCATAGACTCATAGTCATAGTCTTATAGCGTAGAAAAAGACCCTTCGGCCCAACTTGCCCATAATGGCTAACATGTCCCATCTAAACCAGTCCCACCTGCCGATGTTTGGCCCATATTCCTCTAAACCTGTCCTATCCATGTACCCATCTAAATGTTTCTTAAATGTTGCGATAGTACCTGCCTCAACTACCTCCTCAGGCAGTTCATTCCATACACCCACTACTATTTATGTGAAAAAAGTTACCCCTCAGGTTCCTATTAAATCTTTTTGCCCTCACCATAAACCTATGTCCTCTGATTCTCGATTCACCTACTCTGGGCAAGAGACTCTGTGCGTCTACCCGATCTATTCCTCTCATGATTTTGGACACATCATGTTGTAGCAATGTTCCCCTGGAGTTGGAAGAGCGATGTTTGCAATGTGGTATTTCCTTTAGGAGATGACTACAATAATTGCACCTACTGGTTCTCTACTGAACTGTGGGTGCACCAAACAATGCACCAAAGCTCTACTGTGCCCTTGGAGGTCAGGTTCACAGTCATACTCAGCTCTATTGCTTCTGGTTGCTGCTGCAGATCGTTATCAAATCGCCCAACTGATGCTAACTGCTGCAGGGGACTTAGTTGCCAAGTACGTTCAACTAGAATTCAGATAGAATTGGATGGATTTTTATCAATTGAAGGAAACGAAGGAATGAAGAAATATGAGATTAATGAAAAAAACTGGTACTGAGGTAAAAGATTAGCCATGAATGGCAGAGCAGGCACAAGGAGCTAATAGCCTGCTCCTGCTCCAACTTCTTATGTTCTTACAGGGAGGTCAGCCAAAACATAATTTACTCTTCAGCCTATAACAGCAGGCAGCTCATGGGGATTTGGCTGTATCGTCGACTTCTCTGAACTGCAGCCAAAACTTGACACCTTCCAGAGGTCTCCCAAGATCCAAGATTCAAGATTCAAGAGAGTTAATTGTCATGTGCCCCATATAAATATATATATATATACACATACATATACACACACACACACACACACACACATATATATATATACACACACACACACATAATTAAGCAGATAAAGTGCAATAGGCTATTAAAGTTCAGATTTTTGTTTGAGTTGAGTTTAATAGCCTGACAGCTGTGGGGAAGTAGTTGTTCCTGAACCTGGGTGTTGCAGATTTCAGGCTCCTGTATCTTCTACCTGACGGCAGCGGAGAGACGAGTGTGTGGCCAGGATGGTGTGGGTCCTTGATGATGCTGCCAACCTTTTTGAGACAGTGACTGCAATAGATCCCCTCGATGGTAGGGAGGTCAGAGCCGATGATGGACTGGACAGTGTTTACAACTTTTTGCAGTCTTTTCCGCTCCTGGGCACTCAATTTGCCAAACCAAACCACGATGCAACCAGTCAGCATGCTCTCTACTGTGCATCTGTAGAAGTTAGAGAGAGTCCTCCTTGACATATCTCCTTGACATAATCTCTTGCCAGGGGACCTACCTGTAGACCAGACGGATGCCTGATAACATTATGCACAAAGAGCGTGCCTCTCACTGCCACTGTTATTCATTGGAACATCAGTTCGCCGTGACTGTTTCTGAGAGCTCCTTCACAAACCAACCAACTCCCTCTCCTCACATCTATCATTGTATTACCCATTCATTTGGTCACAATATTCCCCTAAATCTGGAAGAGTGATATTTGAAATGTGGTAGGCATGCCACTGAGTTACTCCAGAATTTTGTGTTTACCTTCAGTGTAAATATGCACCTGCAGTTCCTTCCTTCATTTTTTGTAATGTGGTAAATCCCTTAAGAGATGGCTACAATGGCTGCACAGACTGGTTTCCTACTGAACGTACAATACAGCAATAGGGAACAACACATCAAGACTGGCAATGTCACTACTGCGACCATCACATGTGAGCTTGTTTCTCCTTCATCTGACTTTCATGAACACCATTAAGCTGACCCATAATGTCACCTTAGCAACAAATAATGGCACAGTGCAATTTCTGGCAAAGGTTTGAGGTGTCTACCTTTACTTGTGTTCTCATTGCTGTAAGATCCAACTTAAACAAATAATGTCATGCAAGCTTAAATAGAAATCTTTCTGACATATCATGGTGCAAAATCTTTTGTGATATTGAGCAATGCTTCAAAATGCCATTACCACAAATCCAACATATATTAATAGTAACATCGTGTCAGATGGAGGAGAAAAAGCATGATGGTGAAATCAGTCAAAAACAAAGAAAACACAAGGAACTGCAGATGCTGGTTTTCCAAAAAAACGACACAAAATGCTGGAGTTAGCGGTTCGGGTGTCACTGCTGCCAGGAGTGTGAAGAAGGGTCCTGACCCGAAACATAACCTATTCATGTTCTCCAGTGATACCGCCTGACCTGCTGAGTTACTCCAACATTTTGTGTCTTTTTTTTAATGTCAAAAACAACACTACTTTTACAGAGCCTGCTGAAGTAGGAAAATATTAGACACCTGCAGGCTGTGAAGGTCAGAATACCAGGAGGGAATGAGCTAAAACAATGTTCAGATAACCAATGACAAATCGTCAATTTAATTTCCAAGGAATGTACTAACAAGGTACGGTCTCAAAACAGAACATTAATTAAATCAACAAGGGATGCATTAATGAGGAGTGATTGTCAATGCAAGTAGATTTATGGACAGAATACTAATGAAGGAACAGAGAACAATAAACCAGCATCTGCAGTTCCTTGTGTTTAAGGTCAAAATCTTTAGAAATATGTATGCACAGAATTACATTGGTGCAAGGGTGGAGAAATGGTGAGGTAAAAGTTATAAGATAAGAATGAGCAAGCTTGACTTGAACTGTTGAGGATGAAAAGCAGATACGTAGCAAAAAATTAGATCGTTTGGAAGATTCTTGATTACAATAAGAACGTAAGAGAGAGAGACAGAGGGAGAGGGAGAGAGACAGAGACAGAAAGATATTGAGGGAGGGGGAGAGGGAGTGTGGGCGAGAGAAAGGGTGAGAGAGAGAGAGAAAAAATAAAAGGGAAAAGAAAACAAAGTCAACAGCAAACAGCTGGAGCAAAAGAGACCTGTGTCACTCTCACTCAGAGGGGTGAACCTTCAAAGCTTCAAGGAACACACTTTAACTCACGGAATTAAAATGTTCTGTTATTATTTAAAATCACCTGATTTGTTGCAATTGCAAATGTTCTGTCAGGTAGAGGTAATTGAATTTTGAAAACAGGAACAATGAAAAAAACAGCAAGTTTGTCGGCTACATATTGATTGTAACACCGCACAATGATTCCTCATTTATATGTGAGAGGAATACCATGCTGTCTTGCAGAACAGCAGTGGACAATTTTGGAAGGAGAACATTCACAATTATGTGAAGATCAGAGGCCAATTGTTGAATTGCTAAAGTGTAGATAAGTGTGAAAAATTGTGAAGAGGGACAGGTGAGAACATTGGCAGGTGGAGGAAAACTGGGGAGAAGATTGAAGTGGACGCAAAAGAAGATTGGATGGAGAAGGATAATCAGGAAGAAGAGGAAAGCTGAAGAGCGATTCAGACAGTAGATTGCAATCAGTGGGACTTTTAGAGATATCAGAAATGTGCTTTCGAGAAAAATCATCCATTCTTCATTGTTGGGCTTTCAAGGGAAGAATTAATCCTTTAAGCAATCCAGAGACAGATAAAAGCTCTGTGGTAAAGCCTACGTCTGAAATCCAGGCTCTAACTGGCCATAACTCACGAATGTGCAGTACAAGATTACGCAAGTAATATCAATCACTGTTGTAAGCTATTGTGAAGCATAGCAGCCTTCATGTATACATTGTATTTAGCGATCGGTTTGCTGATAAAATTCTATCACGTAACAGGCAAAACTGTCGGGCTGTGCAGTAGAATTTCCACCATTGGCTCTCGACGAAAATTACTAATGAAAAAGTTTCCTGTTATTTATGCGCATTAATATTTCTTCTGTATCACAGTGAAATTGGTGTTCAGTCTGGGTCTGCTGGTAAACCGATGGGCCAGTTAATAAAATACAAAAGCACCACGGCTGGAATGTGAAACTTAACACCTTTCTCTAACCTTAGATATTGCTTCATTAAGTTGCTGAATAGGATGTTCTATTAATACATCTTGCACATAAAAATGGGTGCATTTTTTAATATGATTTGTGGTTCCACTGCTCTTACTGATCGTGCGAGTTGTTATTAGATTTGGTTTATCCATCACCATACTGGCACCTTTTCGACAAACTCATTAACTGGTGTGACAGCACTGGGCTGGAGTCTTACTTGTGCAATTCATCTTATCCTCAACGTCAGTCACCTGCAAGTAACATCATTAATGTTCAGTTCCAGTCGCCAGAATTACACAATCTTTGGGGAAACAAAACTCATTGAGTATAGAAGTTGAGAGGTCATGTTGCAGTAACAGTATTTAAGACGTTGGTGAGGCCACATTAGAGAATTGTGTTCAATTATGAGCACTGTGTTGTAGGAAAGATGCTGTCAAGCTGAAAAGGGTGCTGAGAAGATTTACGAGGATGTTGCCAGGACTCGAGGGCCTGGGCTATGGGTAGAGATTGAGCAGGCTGCGACTCTATTCCTTGGAGCAATGGAGGATGAAGGGTGATCTTATACAAAATCAAGAGAGGAATAGATTGGGTCTCTTGCACAGAGTAGAGGAACTGAGAAATGGAGGTCATAGGTTTAAGTTGAGGAACAAAAGATTTAATCAGAACCTGAGGGATAGTTTTTCTACACAAAGGGTGGAGCGTATATGGAATGAGCTGCAGGAAGAGGTAGTATCACAACTTTTAGAAACATTTAGACAGATACATGGATAGGATAGGTTTAGAAGAATATGGGCCAAACACAGGCATTTGGGACTAGTGTAGATGGGACATGTTGGTCGGTGTGGGAGAGTTGAGCTGCAGGGCCTGTCATGACACTATGACTCAGAAAAGAATCATAGAAGCAGGCCCTTCAGCCCATCATGTCAGAGCCAGTTCTCTATCAGATACACTCTCTAGTTCCACCCACTGGCCCCATCTCCTGAACCTTGCAATGTTTCCTCCCACAAAATATTTATCCATTTCCTTCTTGAAGGGCAAAATGGGATCTGCCTGCATCATATCTGTAGGCTTGATACTCCAGAGTCTAACCAGATCTGTATAGATAGGATCTTTTCTTATGTCACTCTTAATTTTTTTCATTTAACTTTATAAACTCCTTACCTCGACCTCCTATCAAAGAGCACAGTCTCCCACTCCCTACTCAGTCAAGGCCATTCATCATGATCTGTATTTTATTACATCTCTCCTCAGCCACTCACCCCCAAATAAAACTGTACTCACTAAACTGTCTTTGTAACTGTAGTGCTTCATCCTAGGAACCATCCTCATTGATCTTTTGGTATCTCTCAAATGCCTTCACATGTATTTATTATGAGGTGACCACGATTGTACAAATGTATCCAGTTGTGGCCAGGCCAGTGTTTTGTCAAGGTTCAACATAACCTCTCTGCTTTTCCACTCTAAACTTCTATTGATAAATCAATAAAAAACATTGTATATGTTTTATTACCTATTTTCTCAACCTGCCCTGCCACTTTCAATGTGTAGGAAAGAACTGCAGATGCTAGTTTAAATCAAAGGTAGACAAAAAATACTGGAGTAACTCAGCGGGTCAGGCAGCATCTCTGGAGAGAAGGAATGGGTGACGTTTTGGGTCAAGACCCTTCTTCAGACGGCACCCATTCCTTCTCTCAAGAGATGCTGCCTGACCTGCTGAGTTACTCCAGCACTTTTTGTCTACCTGCCATTTTCAATGATATGTGCACACAAATCCTCACGTCTTTGTGATACTGAACCGTTTTGTGAAGAGTCCCCTTTAATTTACATTATCTTTCCTCAATTTATCTTCCAAAATGCAACACTGCACAACATTCTGCCGTCACCTGATAAATTGTCTGCCCATTGCACTGACCTGTTGAAATTCCTGCTACAAACTATGAAGTAAAAAATAAAAACAGAAAATGCTGACATTTCTCAGCACAACAAGCAGCATCCGTGAAGAGAGATAACCCGACTTCAGAGCTTCGGAGGCTCCAGCCGCAGGCCCGGTGGACAGGAACATCGGGAGCTCGCAGGTCCCTGGTGGAAGACCGCTTTTCGGAGCTCCCGCAATGGCGACTTCTCCCGCCGGAATCGCGGAGTTTAAATGACTCGGAGCGGGGCCTAACATCGCCCAGCGCAGCTTAAACGGCCGCAGGACTTACCATTGCCCGCGGGGGCTTTAACATCGTGAGCCCCAGTCGCCTCGACGCAGCAGTTGGACTGCTGGACCGTGGGAGAAGAACAAAGGGAAGAGATAAGACTTTTGCCTTCCATCACAGTGAGGAGGTGTTAGAAATTCACTGTGATGGTGAATCTATGGAATTCTCTGCCACAGAAGGTAGCTGAGGCCAGTTCATTGGCTATATTTAAGAGGGAGTTAGATGTGGCCCTTGTGGCTATGGAGAGGTACAGGGTACTGAGTTGGATGATCAGCCATGATCATATCGAAGGCCGAATGGCCTACTCCTGCACCTATTTTCTATGTGATGGATGTTTGTGTTAAGAGTGTGTCTTGGTTTTTTTTTGTAATGTCCTGACTGCAGGAATGACATTTCGTTCAAACCTTGTCTGTTTGAATGACAATAAAAGGCATTCTATTCTATTGTATATTTCAGGGTCATGATTTCATCTGAAACTCCACCACGTAAAGTATATTCATGGGCATCTAACTCTAGTTATGTAAAATCATAGAGTCATAAAGTCATAAAGTCATAGTCATAGAGTCATAGAGATAGATTTGATCTATTCACTCTATAATTTATGGATGATTTTGACAATGCACCAGTAAGTCACTATCTAAATGGCGTCAAGTTGGGAAAAGGGGAAGTACAATGGGATCTGGTGGTCTTTGTACATCAGTCTATGAAAGTAAGCATGCAGGTACAGCAGGCAGTGAAGAAAGTGAATGGCATGTTGGCCTTTATAACACGAGGAATCGAATATTGGAGCAAAGAGGTCCTTCTGCAGTTGTACAGAGCACTAGTGAGACCACACCTGGAGTATTGTGTGCAGCTTTGGTCCCCTAATTTGAAGAAGGACATTCTTGCTATTGAGGGAGTAGGTTTACAAGGTTAATTCCCGGGATGGCGGGACTGTCATATGCTGAGAGAATGGAGCAGCTGGGCTTGTACACTCTGGAGTTTAGAAGGATGAGAGGAGATCTCATTGAAACATACAAGATTGTTAAGGGCTTGGACACGCTAGAGGCAGGAAACATGTTCCCGATGTTGGGGGAGTCCAGAACCAGGGGCCACAGTTTAAGAATAAGGAGTAAGCCATTTAGAACGGAGACGAGGAAACACTTTTTCTCACAGAGAGTGGCGAGTCTGTGGAATTCTCTGCCTCAGAGGGTGGTGGAGGCAGGTTCTCTGGATACTTTCAAGAGAGAGCTAGATAGGGCTCTTAAAGATAGCGGAGTCAGGGGATATGGGGAGAAGGCAGGAACGGGGTACTGATAGGGAATGATCAGCCATTATCACATTGAATGGCAGTGCTGGCTCGAAGGGCCAAATGGTCTACTCCTGCACCTATTGTCTATTGTCTATTGTCACAAATTCAAGTTTGTGGCTAACATAAAAATAAGGTGCATCGTACATAAATTGGATGGAAACATCATACAACCAAGGAGATATAAATAGGTTGAGCAAATGCCAGCTCATCCATATTGTATGTGAAAAGGAAAGAACAGAGATAATTGATAAATTGGATAGGGAGAATAGTAAGATTAAACGAGAACTTACCCGTTTGAAGTTTGATCTTTATTTTATGAGGAGTTACGATGAGCGATTATGTGAAGAAGGCCATCCCCACGCATGCGCATCAATCTTCAAAGAGGCGAGCGTGAAATCACATATAACAGTTGTTGAACTAACATAGTAAGATTATAGATGACTAGAACTACCAGATGATCTTTATGATATGAGGGTGGGAGCGGTGGGCACGTAATCGCTCATCGTAACTCCTCATGAAAAAATGATCAAACTTCAAACTGATAAGTTCCCAATTAATCTTACTATTTTACTTCGGAGTCACGTGTGACTAAGTGAAGACTTTGAAGCTCTGTGATTTCATGCTGTATACGAGTCCAGGCGCACACACTGCATCAATTGACCATGGATGAGTGAAAAAGATTAATGCATTCAGCCATGACATAGCTTGTTAAAAATGCTGATGCTTTAATCATCAAAGGAAAAAATAATAGTGACCCCTCCCATCCTGGGGGAAACTATGAAACAAAACATAAATGGAATTTGGCAAATACCCGCAGTCTGGCAATGGGTTATTATAAATATATGAAGGTTTGTTCGTTTGACCATCCTGCAGCCACTAGGATGTGGTCCAGTGGAACGTACATGACCTTGCTGCTAATGTAGTAGCAGCCCTAGTGGAGTGAGATAGAAAATATTAGTATCTGCATAAGCCCAAAACCCTGTTTGCCACCTAGAGATGGTCTGGATAGATACCTTTTATGAGGTTTTTAGTAACAAACATTGCTAGTGCAGAGCCTCTAAGGCTCTTGGTGACCTTGACGTATCGTTGTAAATGAGTGACTACAGACAACCAAAGGTCCATGGGGTATGCCATGAGAAAATAGTTTAGGGCCTGATGCCCCTGACCTGCTCTGCTTAACTACATCATAAACATAAATATTATATTATTAGTAGATGTAGCCATCCTGTCCAGTCACAATATAATTAGTGGCTGGACCCGTTGCGCTGAGTTCTTTGTTTGTTGCGACTAACGCCATGATCATCAATCCACTTTGTAACTTAGTTTGACCCAGGGCATAGAGATGTAGTTGGGCCCTACTTTGGCGAAGAAGTTTAAGATACAATGCTAAACCTTTCCCCCTTTTGTTGTTTTTTGCGCCCCCCCCCTCTGGCCCCCCCCTTGCTTAAACATATCTCCGAGTACCTGGGCCTGGGAGAATTTGCGTTAAAGATATCTTTATAAATCTGGATATCAAAGAGTGAGACCCGACAGAGTTGGTCCTGATCGTTGCAGCAACTATGATGAGAAAACACGTTGGCACTGTTAATGGTACTATAACTTAAATAATTGTAAAAGACTCATCTGAAATGAACTCCGAGATGTTAGTTATCCATGCCATATTATATGGAACATTGGCATTAAAACAAAACACTTCCCAACTCCTGATGAGAAAAATGTGCTGCTTTCTCAGTGCTATCCCTGCACTTCGCAGTGGGCACGTACGTAGATCGGCTTCTCAGAGACTTCAACTCTATAAACTGATTTTATCATGCAGAGGATGGTTTCCTCAGTCACGGAGTGAACCACCAAATGTTTGTGTTTAGGATCACCATATAAGGTCCTATAATCATACCCAACATTTAGCAGGAACCATAGCTGCATAGGCCAGTCAGGCATTATGACATGGCTGAGGCGAGATCTTGCTGGATTTTGTGCAATACCCGACTGATGAGGGAAAATGGAAGAACCACATAAAGAACATTCCTCCTCAGAGTAGCGAGAATACATCTATTGCCACTGTGCCACATATTTTTGCAACTGGTGATTGAGCCTGGATGCAAACATATTGATATTTGGGGTTCCATCGAGCCACAATGTCATTAAATACGTTGTGATACAACATCCATACTGTGTTGTCATAGATTTTTATGTGATGATACACCATCGTCAAATGAGGTTAGGTAAATTATCACAGGACATTTAACTTGACTGCACCCATGTGATTAACATATGCCACCACCATAGTGTATCAACTTGGAGTTGAGCATGCAGATTATGCAAATTTGCACAAACTTTCAACCCATAGAATGCACTAGTGTCTTATAGGTAGTTGATACCATATAACTGAAAAATAGTAACTCATGCAAAACCCATCTGCCTCCGTAACTAGATATGGTATTCATAATTTTTTCATCTTTTAGTACTAGTATCAGTTTGTAATATCATTGAAGAGTTACTGAGCAAAAGTACAGGAGCAATGTTGAATAAAGTTCGTCCACCATTGTGACTTTAATAGCTTCAGCTGGTAATAGGATACGTCATGATGTTAATAATGACCTATGGCACTGAAAAGGTTACTCCTTTGCCCATTATAGGTCCTGATAATGCAAAGACCCAAATGTACAGCTGAAACACAGCTGCTGTATTGCCAATTACACTTGATGAATAGAAGACTGCTTGATAACAAGGTTGTTACAGACTTCTATTGATTCCAATCTCTTGCAACAGGGCAGAGTCACAGATACATTTATAGTTAAAGGTAAACCCACCTCAATTTCCCAAATATAGTTGCAGCTGAAACAGTTGATTTTAGCAACACAGCCTTGAGAATATCATCCAGATAAGCCATAACAAGTGTTTTGAGCTCTGAGCAATCCCAGCACCGGTTTAGTAATTTGGTAGCCCATTTACAACGCATTAACCGTTATCATTGCCCCATCCAGCTAAATTCCAAATGTCTCCTAATATCCCTGTGACTGGGACCTGAATAGAATTCATCTTTGAAATCGATGCATGTCATAAGAGTTCACACAGAGAGTGGTGAGCCCCTGGAATTCTCTGCCACAGAAGGCAGTCGAGGCCAGTTCACTGGCTATATTCAAGAGGGAGCCAGATGTGGCCCCTGTGGCTAGAGGGATCAGGAGGCATGGAGAGAAGGCAGGCACGGGACACCGAGTTGGACGATCAGCCTTGATCACAATGAACGGCAGCGCAGGCTCGAAGGGCCGAATGGCCCACTCCCGCACCCACTTTCTATGTTTCTATAAAGATCCTAAGGAATAAGTTTGTTAGTCAGGAACAAAGTTCCATACTGCAAATCTATGTTGTACTTGCAAGTTAAATCAAATATAAACCAACATCCTCCACCTTTCCCAATGAACAGGCCACGCCTGCCACAATTCCATGCCTGCCTTGAATGACAACTCTGGCCAGATTCCACTAGCTTGTCGCGAAAGGTGATCCTGGCCATAATACTGAGCCTGCCTCGAAAAGACAACTCTAGCCATAATATCTGAGCCTGTCTCGGAAGACAACTCGCACATGTTATCAATTAATCTGAATCTTATCGTTGTTATTTGTACAGAAAACAAGCGAAAATATTACCAACTTGTAAATGGTCCACATACCGCATGTTTTGGAAGAACCAGACGCACCTACCTCCTTGGTTACCAGTGGTCTTATGGTAAGCCCAAAAGGCCCCTGATGTGGGTTCTATTCCCGTCCTTGATTGAAGAGTAGGACTGATCGGGTGTGTGGTTTCCATATTTCCTGAGACCGGCTTGGACCTTGGCCAGCTCTCAAGCTGCCACCAGCTCCAGTAAACTGCTTACTGCCAATGAGGCATGGGGTGTGTTGTCGCCGAAAGGAGGAAGTTTTGTTCGTCGCCTTGATTAGTCCAACAGCTTTTGCTTCCTCATCCAGGTATACCTGTTGGATAAGTCTTACCTGAAGAGAAGCTTCGGCGGCTGGTTTCTTTTCTCCAACATCACCCCGGATAGCGCTGTTCTCTGCCGGCCGTGAGGGGAACTCTGGCCCCTTCCGGGTTTTCTGCCCATGGCAGTAACCCTTTTGTTTGCGAAAATTTCCTTGGAGCCATATGCATGTGCATGTTCCATGGACATACTTCGAATTTGAAGTCACTTACCTACTGACCACTCGCACTCCACTCCACAGAGAGGGAGATTCGTAGGCAGCCCTGAAAACAGGTGCTGCCACAGGCCCCTGAGGATACCTGCGCTGACATGGCCCCTCCAGCGGACCTATATCAGGTTATTTGCTCTGGGTCAGACTGAAAACTGACCCTGAATGCTCCCTTCCTCAGAGAGGGAGACATTGTGCAGCCCTGAAGCAGGTGCCGCTGCCTGCGGATTCTCCATAATACTCAGGCTGATAACTCCCTCCTTTGGAGTATATCATTGTGGAGCACCTCTCCATCAGGTGCTCCATGTGGGTTTGAACGTTTTTTAAGAAGTTACCCATGAAGGACGGGATCCTTTCCATCAGGAATCCTCCTTGCCCGACTCGTTTGAGTTAAAGGGCCTCTTCCCTATGCTCCCTTCCTCAGAGAGGGAGATATAATTATGTGGTTATCCCTCCAAGCGAGGTTGCCTAGGTGCTTCTGGCCCAACTTGTTTGAATGAACGGGCCTTTTCCCTACGCTCCCCTCCGCAGAGAGGGAGATATAATTTAGTGGCTAATCCTCCAAACGGGGTTGCCTAGGTGCTACCGGCACCAGTCTGAAGCCGCTGGCTCCACCGCCAGCGACTCGAAAGGCGAATTTGACCGCCGCCCGCTACTCGCACTTCCGTGGTCTCCGTAGCGCGGGTTCCCCGCGGTCTGTTTCCGGGATTCCCCGAGGTCCGTGACTGGGGTTCCCCGCGTCCATAAAGGTTCCCCCGCAGCCCGTCCGGACTTTGCCCCAAATCCAGCAGGCAAACTCTATAAAGAGCTTCCTGCAATGCAAAAAACAACCCTAGAAATAATTTTAAACTTACCTTCCAGGTTTAAAACTTACCGATGGCAGGAGCAATGCGTCTGCCAGTCAGTCGGTGCACAATGCATCAGACATAATGATGCGCATGCGTGGGGATGGCCTTCTTCACATAGTCCGAAGTAAAATCCTACATTGGTCATTAAAATAACATGTACAAATGCAAATAGCCTGAAAAGCTGATTAAATGAAGGACAAGAAGGTGAGAGTTGATAAAGGCAAATTAAATTAAAAAAAGGGAAGGGTCACCACCCAATACATCACCTATCCATGTCCTCCAGGGATGCCACCTGGCCCACTGAGTTACTCCAACACTTTGGGTCATTTTGTGTATTAACTAGCATCTGCAGTGCTTTATTTCTACAGGGAGGTGAAAGTTCAGCTTCAATTTATAACATCTAGCTAGACCCCAATGCTGCTGTGGCCCAGTATATGAGTTCAAATGATAAGGTTGAACCATTCACAACCATATTCAGTCAGAAGTGCCAGTGAATGATTCACCTTGGCTTACTGCTGAGATTCCCACCATTCAAGAAATAGGGCAAATTTACTCCATGTAAGAATCAACCAACCCGTTGCCTCCCAAACATCAAGAAAGGATGGAACTGCAGATGCTAAAGATGGACACAACATGCTGGAGTAACTCCGTGGGTTTGGCAGCATCTTTGGTGAAAAGGAATAGGTGACGTTTTGGGTCGAGACTCTTCTTCAGACTGCTGATGAAAGGCGTCATCAAGAGTGCTATTAAATAACTAATCTAAGCTGCAGCCATCACCAATGACCTGACTACCACTGTCCAGCTGAGGTTTCACAGGGACTATGCTCAATACCTCATTACAAACTTGAGACAAGGTGTTGATTCTAGAGGTGAGCTGAGAGGGAATAAATCAGGGAAGGTAGTGCATCCGTGGATAACGAGGGAAATCAGGGATAGTATCAAAGCAAAAGATGAAGCGTACAAATTAGCCAGAGAAAGCAGCCCACCAGAGGACTGGGCGAAATTCAGTCCAACAGAGGAGGACAAAGGGCTTAATTAGGAAAGGGAAAATGGATTATGAAAGAAAACTGGCAGGAAACATAAAAACTGACTGCAAATGTTTTTTATCGATATGTGAAAGCGAAAAAGATTAGTTTAAAAAAAAATAATAAATAAACAAAAATATAGGTCCCCTTGCAGTCAGAAAACAGGTGAATTGATCATGGGGAACAAGGACATGGCAGACCAATTGAATAATAACATTTGGGTTTCTGTCTTTCACTAAGGAAGCCATAAATAATTTGCTGGAAATAGCCATGGGATCGCGGGTCAAATGAGATGGACGAAACTGAGTGAAAATCCAGGTTAGCCCGGAAAGTGGTGTTAGGTAAAATTGAATGGATTAAAGGCTGATAAATCCCCAGGGCCAGATAGGCTGCATCCCAGGGTTACTTAAGGAAGTAGCCCCAGAAACTAGTGGATGCCTTAATGATAATTTTTCAAAATCTTTTAGATTCTGGAGTAGTTCCTGAGGATTGGAGGGTAGCTAATGTAACCCCACTTTTTAAAAAGGGAGGGAGGGAGAGAGAAAACGGGGAATTACAGACCAGTTAGTCTAACATCGGTAGTGGGGAAACTGCTAGAGTCAGTTATTAAAGATGGGATAGCAGCGCATTTGGGAAGTGGTGAAATCATTGGACAAAGTCATCATGGATTTACGAAAGGTAAATCATGTCTGACGAATCTTATTGAATTTGTTGAGGATGTAACTAGTAGAGTGGATAAGGGAGAAGCAGTGGATGTGTTATATCTGGACTTTCAGAAAGCTTTCGACAAGGTCCCACACAAACTTAAAGCACACGGTATTGGCGGTTCAGTATTGATGTGGATGGAGAACTGGCTGGCAGACAGAAAGCAAAGAGTAGGAGTGATGAACGGGTCCTTTTCAGAATGGCAGGCAGTGACTATAGGTGGGCCGCAAGGCTCAATGCTTGGTACCCCAGCTATTTACGAATAATATATTAATGATTTTGGACGAGGGGAATTAAATGCAACATCTCAAAGTTTACGGATGACACGAAAGCTGGGGGGGCAGTGTTAGCTGTGAGGAGGATGCTAGAACAGGAGATTGCATATGAAGGTGACTTGGATTAGGCTGGGTGAGTTGCGCAAATGCATGGCAGATGCAGCGTATAATGTGGATAAATGTGAGGTTATCCACTTTTGGTGGCAAAAACAGGAAAGTAGACTATTTATTTGAATGGTAACCGATTAGGAAAAGGGGAGATGCCAGCGAGACCTGTGTGTCATGGTACACCAGGCATTGAAACTGGCATGCAGGTGCAGCAGGTGTGAAGGAAAGCGAATGGTATGTTTGGCATTCAAAGCAAAAGGGTTTTGAGTACAAGAGCAGGGAGTGTACTACTGCAGTATGTTCACAGGGTCTTAGTGAAAGGCCCACACCTGGGAGTATTGCGTACAGTTTTCGGTCTCCTAATCTGAGGAAATACATTCTTGCCATAGAGGGAGTACAGAGAAAGGTTCACCAGACTGCGCATTCCTTGGATGGCAGGACTACCATATGAAGAAAGACTGGATAGACTCGGCTTGTACTTGCTGGAATTTAGAAGATTGAGGTGGGATCTCATAGAGACTTACAAAATTCTTAAGGGGTTGGACAGGCTAGATGCAGGAAGATTGTTCCCGATGTTGGGGAAGTCCAGGACAAGGGGTCACAGTTTAAGGATAAGGGGGAAGTCTTTTAGGTCCGAGATGAGAAAATCATTTTTCACACAGAGAGTGGTGAATCTGTGGAATTCTCTGCCACAGAAGGTAGTTGAGGCCAGTTCGTTGGCTGTATTTAAGAGGGAGTTAGATGTGGCCGTTGTAGCTAAAGGGATCAGGGGGCATGGAGAGAAGGCAGGTACAGGATACTGAGTTGGATGATCAGCCATGATCATATTGAATGGCGGTGCAGGCTCGAAGGACCGAATGACCTACTCCTGCACCTATTTTCTATGTTTCTATGAATGCCTTTTACAACTTCACAGGATTTCACTGAGAGCGGCTTTAAAGTCCTTTGGTAAAACTGGAGTTCTGGGTTTTCATCAACACTGACACCATTCTTATCAGCAAGACCAGCCACTTGAATCAGGAAAGCCTCTGCCCTGCCTGCCTTTGACTATGTGTGTGTGTATTTATTTGTTTGTGTGTTTTCAAATCTTCTTGAAAAAACGATGCGCGAAAGGGAAACGTTTTACATATTCTGGTAGAGATTTACCCCAGGAGTCCGAAATTGGCTTACCTGAAAATGTTGTGCTTCATTTCTTGAGATATTAATAAATATGTTCACAAATCCGATCAAACTTTGAAATCAAAACGCCTGATGACGTGACAATGGATCTGCCTGCCTGCCGTCTGCTCATGCTGCGTCTGCTCGCGCTACGACTGACGTCACCTCTAACCCCTCCCTCCTCCCCCCCCCCCCGCCCCTGTTGTTCAAAAGTCGCCCTGTCGACTGAGCACAGAAGGATCATAGTTTGAAAAAATGTGTTCGGCCCAAACCGGCGCTCCTTTGTTTCGACATTCGCTCGCGCCTCGGCTAGGGTCTCCCCCTCACCCCTCTCTCCCCCTCCCCTCTCTCCCCCTTTCCCCCTTCCCTCCCCCTCTCTCTCCCCCACTCTCTCTGCCTTGCTCTCCTCCCTCCCCCCCCTCTCTCTCCACCCTCTCTCTCTCTCCCCCCCCTCTCTCCCCTACCTCTCCCCCCCTGTCTCTCTGGCCCCCTCCTCCCTCTCCCCATGTCTCTCCTCTCTCTCGCCTCCCTCCCACCCCTCCCTCTCTGTGCCTCTGTGTCCCTTTTTGTGCCTCTGTGTCCCTCTCTGTGACCTTTTCTGTGCCGCTCTGTGTGCTTCTATGTCCCTCTCTATGCCTCTGTGTCCCTCTCTGTGCCTCTGTGTCCCTCTCTGTGCCTCTGTGTCCCTCTCTGTGCCTCTCTGTCCCTCTCTGTGCCTCTGTGTCCCTCTCTGTGCCTTAGAATTGAGATGAAGAGGTATTTCTTTAGTCAGAGGGTGGTGAATCTGTGGAATTTATCACCACAGACAGTTATGAAGGCCAAGTCAATGGATACTTTTAAGGCAGAGATTGACAGATTATTGATTAGTAAAGGTGTGGGGGATAATGGGGAGAAGGTAGGAGAATGGGGTTGATAGGGAAAGATAGACCAGCCATGATTGAATAGTGGAGTGGACTTGATGAGCCAAATAGTCTAATTCTGCTCCTAGAACGTATGAACATGAAATAATGAACTCAATAAATGGAAGAACAGGTTTGTGAACCTAATTACTATACAATACGATAGAACTTTATTTATCCCAGCAGGGAAATTGATCTGCCAACAGTCATAAAACACAAAACACATGAAACATGAAATTAAAGTGACGAGTGGAAAGGAAAGTGGAAAGAATAGCGATGATACACTATAACCCCAATGAGCATTCGTGCTAAGTGTGGCAATGTTGCATCATTTACTACATGTAGGCTGAAGAGATGACATTTTGTTAAAGCTAATGGTGGAAATACACATGTTTGGCAGCAACGTTTGGGTTTATGGTTTGGCTTGCACATCTGCAGCAGCTGGATCTAAACCACAAGAAAAAAAAAAACACCTGCAGAGTTAACTTGAAACAAATTCTGACTTTTTAAAAAAATGCTTTGTTTATACTGGTATGGTTCATGCTGGTATGGTTATGGTTATACTGTCAAAGTTCACATACATTCCATTTATAGTTTTTGATTTTTTTGGAATAGTAATGAAATATTAAAGATCAAGCTTCATAATTAAGTCAAGGAAATTTCAATATAGCCAAGAATGTTCATTATTCACCGCTTATTATAAGAAATTGATGAATTCACGCATTTGACATGAAGTTTCAGCATAGCATATTCCAATTTTTTTTTTAATCTTAATTTATAGGTCTGCTTCTTGCTGGTACGAGTTGTTGGATTATATTATTGGATTTAGTTTTTCTTTAGCAGTGCACTGATTAATACTTGTAATAAAAAATATTTGTATGCTATTTTACGTGGTTCTTAACAGATATAAAGTAAACTGGTTAAGTATTACATTGAAATAGTAGGGGAAAAAACATATTATACAGTATTGGATGGTGTAGAATTGGTGGAAATGAGTCTCTCTCTACTGTGGTGGACTGAATGTGATATCAATCTGATAATGTTTGGGTTTCTAAGCAAGAAGTTCCTCTATCCCCTCTATACACACAAGAGTCTGTGCAGGCTATCTGTTTCTGCCAGATTCAACCATGAGACTGGCATCCAAAAAAGCTGATTGATTTGCAATGTTTAAGACATTTGGATGGATATATGTATAGGAAGAGGTTCAAGGGGATGGATCAAATGCAGGTAAATGGGACTCGCCTGGTATGCCAACTTGGTCGGCATAGACAAGGTGGGTTGAAGGGCTTCTTTCCATGCTATATAGATGTCACATTCTATGAATAGAAATGTTATAAAGGGAACAATCGGAATCATACCAGTTCCCATATATTGGTTCAATCTTATTTTCAACAAAGCTACAAGTGGCCATTTCTTACAAGACTCACAATATCTGAATTTATTGATTTAAATTATTAAAATTAAATACATTAATAGGTGACATTGGAGGTGATGAGCGAGGGCGGGTGAGAGGGTGAACCGTGGTAATGCCTCCAGTGCCTTCAAGGTCGGCTGCAGGAGGCGACCCCAAGACACAAAGATGGCCGGTCAAGGGAACTGCTCTGGTCCATCAAGTGCATGGGCCAATTGGATTTTGAACTATGGAACTGGTGCCAAAACATGACAGTGCCTGCATTGTAATAACTGCAAAAAGAAATGCACTGTGCAGTTGCATATGTAACAAACACAGCATCATTGAACCATTGAACCATCGTTGTTTTGGTCCCATTGCATCGCACTATATCTTTACAGAAAGCAGAACACATTTACATTGTTCTGGGTGATTTTCCTATCTCATGATTCTGCTATTTTCATTCACCCGCTAAACCAATACCACAAGCCCGATCTCTCCACTATCATTTTGAACCTTGTGCTAATCCTGTGATAGTTCTTACCTGCCCTGGCCCCTGTAAATTGGGCCGTGCTGGAAGTCTCCAATCTGAAGATGAGTTTAGTTTAGTTTAGTTTAGAGACACGGCATGGAAACCGGCCCCTCGGCCTGACCAGCGATCATACCGTACCTTAGCACTATCCTACACAAAAGGGAAAAAAAAGTAAGAAAGAAAAAAAAATAAAAAAGTGGAGAGAAAATCTGCCTCTTATCCCCCCCCCCCCACCTCACCCAATCGATAGTTGGATTTAAATCCAAAGTTGTGTTGCACCATACTTTCCTTGTAAGAATTCGGTGAAGGGTGTCCATGTCTTGAAAAATTGATCTGGTTTTTCTGCCAAGACAAGGCTAATATTTTCCAAATGTAGTGTCTCAGACATGTTTGTAACCACATCTTAACAGTAGGGACTGATGTGTGTTTCCAGTATTAAGTATTAGTTTTTTCGCCATTATCAGGCCATAATTAAGGAAACGTCTTTGAACTCAGAACAGGCCTCTGACGTACCTAGAGTGATCAGTTCTGTGTCGGGGTCCAATTTTAATTTAAATATTTTAGAAAACATTTCAAAAATTCCCCTCCAGAAATTATGTAACTTTATACAAGAGGCAAAGGAATGGGTTATAGTTGCTTCCTGAAGGAGACATTTATCACAAACAGGAGAAACATTTGGGAAGATCTTATTCAGTTTAGACTTTGAATAATAAAGTCTGTGCAGTATTTTTAATTGTATTAGCGAATGCCTAACGTTAAGAGAACAGTTGTGATTATATAGAAGACTTACCTTCCATCTGTCTTTTGAAATTGTTAAGCCGAGTTCATCTTCCCAAGCTTGTCTAATTACTTCTGACGTTGAGGTTTGTATATTTAAAAGGGTATTATAAAGGTACGATATTAACTTATTTGAATCCGAGTTTCTATTCAAGCATTCGTCTAGTATGTCTGAAACCATATATTGACAGGCTTGGGTATATGATTTCAGATAGTCTCGTATTTGAAGATATCTAAAGTATTGGCTATTTTTCAGATGATATTTCGAATGTAATTCTTGAAATGAGAGAAGAGTTTCCGTCTCGTAAAGATCTCCCAGTTTTTTCATTCCTAATCTTTCCCAGTATGTGAACGTCTTGTCTAAAATAGACGGCTTAAATGAGGGATTATTGGCGATTGGTGAGAGAAGAGATAAATTTCTCAGTTTAAGGGTTGACATCACTTGTTTCCAGATTCGTAGGGTACTATGGATAATCGGATTTTTCTCATATACTGTTTTCTTCAGATTTATTGGAGTGAGAAGAATCGCGCCTATATTAAAAGGCGAACAATCTTCTCTCCATTATTAACAAGTTTACTTGTTGGCATGTGTTGTCCATCCAATAGATTATGTTTTTAATATTCGTTACCCAGTAATAGTACTATAAATTGAGGAGAGCCAATCCGCCAGTTTCTTTGGGTTTACGTAGATGTCGTTTATGGATTCTGTGTGTTTTATAATCCCAAATAAAGTTTGTGATGAGAGAATCGAGTTTTTTTTTTAATTTAGGAAGATAAATCGGTATTGATTGAAATTGTGGAAGGAAGATCATCTTTATGGCACTTATTCTACCTATGAGGGAAATCGGAAGCGTTTTCCAAAATTGAATAAGGGCATTTAGTCTGGTAATTAATGGTGGAAAGTTTGCTTGAAATAAAGAAGTATATTTTCTAGTTACGTAAATTCTTCCGTAGGTAATTTTAGAAGGTATGTTGGATCTTGAGGCTTTATTGACATAATTTCACTTTTGTTCCAGTTTATTCTATATCCTGAAAAGGAACCGAATTCCTCTATAAGATATAGTATGTTTGGAATGCTAACTTGCGAATTGGTGATATATAGTAGTACATCATCTGCATATGATATTTTATTATTAGCATATTTAGAATTATAGCCATTAATATTCGGATGTACTCTTATACTTTCTGCTAAAGGTTCAATCGCAAGGGCAAATAACAGGGGTGATAGTGCACACCCCTGTCTATTGTCACTGAATAGCTGACATTTAGCTGAGAGTATTTGATTAGTCAGTATTCTGGCAGTCCCACAGCCCCACAGCTTCCCCAATCAATCTAATACTGTTTCTAAACATCTTCACGTCTTACTACAACTTGCCCAATGCCCAATGACCAGGTTTTCGATGATAGAATCTAAGATACTCCATTAAATTACATCCTGACAATTTTTGACTGTTTAAAAAGTTGAAATGTTTGAAATGGTTGACATAATAGAAATGCCATGGAAAAACCACAAATAAATAGCACAATATATTACTGATAATAATATATACAGAAAATAACCAAATAGCTTAGTTAAATTTACATTTTAATGAAGGTTGACAAGTCCAATCCAAATTAGTAGGGTTACTTCTTGCATGCCAACCACTGGATTCAATGGTAAGTCCAATAGAGGACACAGAGACCAGAAATGCTACATACGGTAAGAACTCCAACATATTCTATTCTCTGTTCTGCAATACATAGTCCTGGAAGCTAACAATAAACTGGAGAGTGACAGTTTCCTGGAGAATCTCGACCCCAAATGCAGAATAACCCAGCTATTTACTCTTTACTCTTTACAAAAACAAAAAAAAACCCAACTGAGGCCAAATATTCAAAAATTCCCACTGAGGTACCTCCTACATAAAATCATGTTAAAGTATGGTACCTATAATGTGCTAATATGTCTAGAATATTGCATTTTGCTATATTTAATGCAGCTTTAATGATCCAGCACTTTGTGTTTTGCACAAGATTCTAGCCTCTGCAGTTTTCTGGATGCACCAGAAATTTTGCAAACAGCAAAACATAAATTGCTGGAAGACCTCAGCAGGTCGGGTAGCATCTATGGAGGGAATGGACAGAGGATGCTTCAGGTAGTGACCCTTCATCAGAAAGATTCAAGTATTCTGAAGAAGGGTCCAAACCCAAAAAAAAACCATATGTCTACGTCTTCCACAGAAGCTGCCTGACCCGCTGAGGTCCCCAGCATTTTATGTTTTGCTTTTCTTGACAACATTTCTGGTTATCATTACTAATACTGCAATCTACTCTCGTTTTCTGTTTATTCCTGATAATGGATTTGTGAAATATTCAGAGATGGTTTACCACATTAAAGCTGCATTAAAGATAGCAAAATGCAATTTTCTAAACCTATTAGCTTATAAGTACGATTGTCAAATTAATACCTTGAAAGTTGTTTTGAAATTATATGATCCACAATCGAGAAGCTTTTATTAATTAATTCATAGGGAATGAGCATCATTGATATAACGTTGCCCATCTCTAACTTTATTTAAGACATTTACTTAAACCACTATAGGCTTCATGATGAAACATATTCCCACGAGTTTGGAAATTCCATGGTTCTCATCCACTAGTAATGAAAAAAAATGTAAGATTTCCCATTTAGATTGGTCAAGGACATTGAGAGGAACTTAGAAATATGCTGTTGGTAGCCACAGTGCATTATGATGGTTCAAAACACTGTAGAAAAGCAGACTAGAGATAAAGAAAATGACCGTTAAATGTGGTGGAGAGCAAGCCTTGTGCTTTAACTTTAACACTGTTGGTAACTCAAATTTCACTGTACCAATTGGTGCATGTGGCAACAAATGTGAACTTGAACTTCTCAAATGTTGATGGAGGTGCATTCACACCGTCTGGTAAAAACTTTTATTACAGTCTTCACGTTCATTAAAGATTGTCCTGTCCCAGACTTGGTCTAAGCGTCACTCTATTTATGTGGCTGCTCCAATTAAATTTCAGATTTCCCTCCGTGATATTGACACCAAGTAATTCAACAACATTAATGGCAATGAGTGTCATGGAAGATGGTTAGATTTCTCTCATAAGTGATGGTCTTTGGCAAGCACTTGTGTTGCATGAGTATATCCTGCCATTAGTTTGTGTAAACTGGAATGTTATTCAGATGTGAACGTGGACTGCTTAATTATCTGTGGAACTTCCAGAGAACAAAAATATTTGATGTATTCCTTTAATATCAGCAAGCATCTGTTCAATATTCCTGTTGCATTGTGATGATTTCACAATTTCACAAAAATATCACCTATTTTTAAAACATGAATCTGTCCTGACATTTCTACTTTTTATCATTTTCACCTGTCATAATATTCTTTCAGATGTAACCTTTGGGAGCACCTGATGCAGAAACGTGGATGCTGTCTGTGCAGAGTATGTACATTCTCCCTGTGACCCCGTGGGTTATCTCCAGGTTCTCCAGTTTCCTCCCAAACTCCAAAGAAATACAGGTTTTGAGGTAAGACGTACAGGTTAATTGTCTTTGGTGAAATTGTAAAAAATTATAAATGGTCCCTGGTGTGTAGGATAATGCTAGTGTATGGGGTGATCGCTGGTCGGTACGGACTCAGTGAGCCAAAGGGCTATATCTCTAAAGTCTAAAGTAAAGTAAAGTTCCGTACTCAACTATCAATACTCAGGGTATTGGGGAAGTACGTACGTAACAAAGGATTGAAGGCTGGTCTTCACACAGAAGACAGAGAATTGGAATTAATGGATTGCTTTCAGACTGAAAGGATGTAACCAGTGTAGAGCAACAGAGATTTTCACCATGAATTATATACTATCTATATTAGTGACTTGGAGAAGGATCAGAGAGAAAGGTTTGTCGATGACACAAAATAAATAGGATGGCATGGGTGTGATGGGGCGGGGAGTTGGTAATGGAGTAGGATATAAATACAAACAGATTAATTGAGTAGGTACAAACCTTACAAATAGAGTTTAAAGTGAGAAAGTGTGAGGCCATGCACTTTGGTAAGTGGATTTGAATGATAGACCAACATCGAATGTGAACGTGGATCCACTTGATCGTGTGCATGACTCCCCCAAAAAATAGCTGGCAGATGCAGATGTTAAGAAGGCAAATGGTAAAATGACCTTTACTGCAAAGAGGTTAGCGTTTAGAAATAGTAAGATTAAACGAGAACTTACCAGTTTGTAGTTTGATCTTTATTTTATGAGGAGTTGCGATGAGGGATTTCGTGAAGACCCCGCCAGCACGCATGTGCGACATTCTTCAAACCAGCGGTAACCCCATCATGGGCGACTAGCCCCTGAGCAGGGTCAACACCACCCCTACATCCCATGTAATGTTGTATCTTGGTCGAGGAGGGTTAGTATTGAAAATACCCCTAATAGGTTTTGACACCAGCTGGCGCGATCCCACTCCTATTTTGAGGTAGGACGATAGTGCACTCCTGACACTATTTATGGCACTGTAGCTGAGTCCCTCATCAAAATGAAGGCCCGCGAGGAATTCCAACACATTAGGGATCGTGGCAGAGTTGTAGGTGGTCTTGGACCGACTGCAGTAGGCTTCCAATTTTCTGATGTGGGTTAGGTACTGCTTCCTAGTGGACTCTCTGCACTACGCCGTTATGATGTCCATGGTCCTGGATGACAGTCCGAACTCCAGCAGTGGCCTCTTCAGAACCTGCAAGCCAACAGTTTCAGATGACCATGGCACGGATGACACTCCCCAGTGATGGGGTTGGTGACCAAATTTGGGCATTTGGTAATTTGTGCCCATGGAACTTTTAGCATATTGAGGACTACCGGGTACCATGGTTGTGTAGGCCAGTCGGGTATTATCAGAATGCCTGTTGCAGAATCCAGTTGAATTTTCTGCAATACCCGACTGATGAGGCAGAATGGGGAAAATGCACAGAAAAACCATTTCCCCTAATGGAGTAGAATCCATCCATCACCACTGCCCCAGGATCTGGTTCCCAAGATACATATGTTGGTATCTGATGATTCAACCTGGACGCAAAAAGGTTGATATCTGGTGTTCCAAATTTAGCTATAATTTTAGCAAATATTTGGGGTTTCAACATCCACTCGATGTTGATATTGAATACTCGTGACCTGGTGTCCACCACTGTATTGAGCTTACCCGGAAGGTAAGTAGCTGATATCCAAATATTTCTTTCAATACACCAGAGCCAAATTTTATTTGCCAATTCATCACAAGATATTGACTTGATACCACCCATATGGTTTAAATATGCCACCACTGTGGTATTATCTATTTGAAGACGGACATGCGTATGATGTAAATTTGTGCAGTGAGCCCGCAGCCCGTGAAATGCTCCCAGCATTTCCAAATAGTTTATACCTTGTGACTGAAGAAGTGTAGATTCGTGCGAATCCCATTTGCCGCCACAACTAGAAGTGGTGTTGGTAGCTCCCCAGCCTTGGGCGCTTGCGTCGGTTTGTAACACGACTGATGTGTTGGATGTAACGATGGGATTAAAACAGTCACTAATATTGCTAACCCACCATTGTAGCTCAATTTTTGCCTTGATCGGCAGCTGCATAGGCCTGTCAAAATGTCCAGCATTTGCTTTTAATGCTGAGATTTTTGCTCTTTGCAAGTTTTCATAATGTAATGGGCCAAATTGCGCAGCTGGAAATGTAGCTACAAGCTTTCCAATTACCTTAGCAGCGTGTCTAATAGTCGGTTTCCTGGCGCTAGCAAGGCTGTTACATGCCTCTATTATGTCTGTGGCTTTGCTGGCTGGGATAGTGACACTCATATGATTGGTGTTAATCGTGACTCCCAGATAGTCCATAACCACAGATGGGTTGAACTTAGATTTGTCTGGATGGATAACAAACCCTAGTTTCTAGAATAACATTTTGGTAGCTGTTACTGCTAGTTCAGCTATTTCAAGAGTTTTCCCCACAATTAAGATGTCATCTAAATATGCCATGACAATGTGATTTTGTTGTCTAAGAGATGCCAATATTGGTTTTAAATTTTTTGTAAATAACCTAGGGGCTGTGGTAAGCCCATTGGGAAGGGCTTTGTAGTGCCACAGTTATCCCATCCAGACAAATTTTAAGAATCTCCGGTGATGTTCCTTTATAGGTACTGAATAGTATGCATATTTTTAAACGATGCAGGCCATGAAGCACCCTCGGGAAATCAGCTGTTTAGCCATTTCAAATGTCCCCATTTTGAAATGGGTATATTGTACAAAGGTATTCAAATGGGTTAAATCAATGATAATTCGACATCCACCATCTTTTTTGGTTTTGATAAAGATGTTAGACACAAACTCAAGAGGTTCATGTGTTGTTTTCTCTATTACCCCCTTGGCATATAGTCTTAATATTTCTACATGTTCCTCCTCTTTCTCTTTTTGAGAAAGTGCAAATTTCTGGTCAGGTACATGTTGAGTTGGGGGAAGATGCCCATTTATGAATTCAATCTCATAACCCTGAATACTTTGTAAAATAAAGGTATCCAAAGTTATAGTCCCCCATGCATCCCAGAATGCACGCAATCTCCCTCCTATTTGTGAGGTTATGCATGCAGCACTCTCAAGAGAACCAGACCCCCTTACCTCCATGGTTACCGGTGGGGCTTGATGTTCTGGGCTTTCGTGGGACGTTGTGTTGCTGGGGTGGGGGTTGGCGCATCTTCCATGCTGGCCTCTGCTGGCCCTGCCCTAAAAAAGGCTTCTGCTGATAGGGTGCGGCCGGTGGATATGCTCTCGGTGCCCTGTCGGGTTGACCCTGAGACCTGGTATTTGCGTATGGATGGTGCCTCCGATACGCCTGTGGCCTGGCTGATGACGGTGGTTTCATTAAGCCTACTGCTTTGGCCTCCTCATCCAGGTCTTTGACCTGTTTAGGCAGGTCTTCCCCGAACAACTGTCTCGGCGGCGGAGTAGCAGAGGCTTTGCACAACCCCGCAAATTTTGGGTTAAGTGTGGGCCGAATGGAGCTTTTCCTGAAACAGTTGATCTCATACTGTGTGTTATACAATAGAGCCAGAGCGTCCTGTTGCTCCTCCATCATCTCTGTCCCGTCCAGTGTTCTGGCAAATGCCGTGATGCCTGATGTCAACAGTTTGAGGATCTTTTGAATTTTTAGCTCCTGGGGCCCTGATCCCGGGACTAATGTTCCCCCAGATGGGCGTGTTGACCATTGGGACATTAAGCAATACACAATTACCTGGGTTTTGTATTTTTCCATGGCCTCCGTCAACACCTGTTCCTGCAGCTGGAGAGTTGTGAGGTAATTTATGCTCGCCGCTAGTTTGGCCTGTAGCGGTTGCCCTGACAGCCCTGGCTGGGCAAATTTGGAAACTACCTCCAGTAGCGCTTCCTCAGGGATTTCTGGTTCTGCTGGTTGCTGCGCCAACCCCTCCTCAAAGTCAGCTAACCGCTGACACCTGGCATTGTCCACGGATGAAGGAGAAATACTCGGTGGAGCTGCTGTATGGCTCCTAGATCGCAGGGACCCCCATGCTTGATGTTCCAGGTCCCGCTCGAGCAGCTGCTCCATCGAGCACTCCATCCGGGCCATGCGACTGCCGCTATCTGCGGATGGCAAGTCGACTTCCCCAGGTTCTCCATAACTCCTGGGGCTTCTGCCAACAGACCGCACCTCATCGCGATGATGTCTAGGATACGTTGGCAGGTAGTCGCTACCTGCCGCTCCTGCGGGGCTACACGACTCCCGCGCGGACATGCCGCTAGTCCGCCATCTTCAGGACTGTAGCGGTCCGCCTGTCTGGTATGACAGAAGCGGAGACGAGTCGGTGCCGCCGCCGCAGCAGGGCTCCCCGACTCCCGCGCGGGCTTACCACCAGACCCGGCTATACAGGACTGAAACGGCGCATAGTCGCTGCCAGCCGCCTCAGCGGGGCCACACGACCAAAATATACTGCCACGGGCCTGCGCTCTGGCAGCCTGACCCGGTGGTGAGCCGGTACCTCCCGCTCGTGCAGGGCTTCCCGACTACCCAGCAGGTCCATCACCGGTCCGCGATCTGGCAGACTTCTCCGGTGGCATGTTGATGCCGGCTGCTGCAGCGGGGCTCGACCTGGATGCGGCTTTCCCCCTGGTCCGCCCTCTGGAGACCTGTAGCACAGGGGAAACAGAACCTGCCATTGACCGTGGCACGGTTTTACGCACCTGTTTGCCGCTAGCCCTTTGTTGTTTGGGCGATAGCGGCAGGGAGCCAGGGTCTTGCCTACCCTGCTCCCGCGCGGTGCTCCGCTCCCTAGCCTGCTGTCGCGGAGAGTCGGGCCCTGCCAACTGCACAGAGCTCCCCGACTTCCGCGATTTTTTTCCCGGCCCATGAAGCGGTTGCTGCCGGTGTTGCGGGCAGCTCCGGGGATAGCGGCCGCATGACTCCCGTCCGAAGTCCCGCGGCCCTTGGAGGCATGTTTCGCCTTCCCTTCCTTAGACTCCATCATTCCTGTAAGCAAAGAATTTCCTCACAGGGACTAACCAGCTCAAGGTTAGTTTAAACTTACCTTGAGGCCTTTTTGAAGGTGCTGTTGGGGAAGCGCACTCCCCCCTCCAGCTGTCGACTGCAAATGCGAGCGACGATATGTCGCGCATGCGTGCTGGCGGGGTCTTCACGAAGTCACTCACGTGACTCCGAAGTAAAATAGGGACGTGGAGTGTACAATAAGGTGGAATGTAGGTGATGGAGCAAGTGGACTACTGTCCCCTTATGTAAGAAAGGATATAGTCAAGTCAAGTCAAGAGAGTTTATTGTCATGTGTCCCAGATAGAACAATGGAATTATATATTAAGGGTACACAAAATGCTGGAGAAACTCAGCGGGTGCAGCAGCATCTATGGAGCGAAGGGGATAGGCAACGTTTCGAGCCAAAACGCTTCTTCAGACATGAGGGGTGGGGGGAGGCGGGGAGAAGAAAGGAAAAAGGAGGAAGAGCCCGAGGGCTGAGGGAGAGGTAGGAAGAGGAGGAGACAGCAAGGGTTAACAGAATTAAGAGAATTCAATATTCATGCCAAGAGGATGGAGACTCCCCAAGCAGAATATGAGGTGCAGTTCCTCCAATTTGTGGTGTTGCTCACTCCGGCCGTGGAGGAGGCCCAGACAGAAAGGTCGGATATGGAATGGGAGGGGGAGTTGCAGTGCTGAGCCACCGGGAGGTTGGGTTGGTTATTGCGGACCGAACGGAGGTGTTCGGCGAAACGATCGCCAAGCCTCCGCTTGGTCTCACCGATATGGATCAGCTGGCATCTAGAGCAGCGGATGCAATAGATGAGGTTGGAGGAGGTGCAGGTGAACCTTTGTCGGACCTGGAAGGACTGCTTGGGTCCTTGAAAGGAGTGGAGGGGGGTGGTAAAGGGACAAGTGTAGCATCTCTTGCGGTTGCAAGGGAAAGTGCCCGGGGAAGGGGTGGAGCGGGAGGGAAGGGAAGAATTGACAATGGAATTGCGGAGGGAACGGTCTTTGCGGAAGGCAGACAGGGGGGGAGATGTGGCGAGTGGTAGGGTCACGTTGGAGGTGGCGAAACTGGCGGAGGACTATGTGTTGTATGTGCCGGCTGGTGGGGTGAAAGGTGAGGACCAGGGGGACTCTGCCCTTGTTGCGAGTGGGGGGGATGGGGGAGAGACGGCAGTGTTGCGGGTTACGGAGGAGACCCTGGTGCGAGCCTGAACTATAGTGGGGGAGGGGAATCCCCGTTCTCTGAAGAATGAGGACATTTGTGATGCCCTGGTATGGAACACCACATCCTGGGGGCAGATGCGGCGTAGATGGAGGAATTGGGAATAGGGGATTGAGTCCTTACAGGAAAGCAAGGTGGGAGGAAGAGTAGTCCAGGTAGCCGTGGGAGTCAGTGGGTTTATAGTGGATGTCGGTCAGGAGTGTATTGTATTGTATATCTTTATTATCATTTTTCCTGAGGAAACGAAAAAACATTGCTCAACCGACGGTAAAAATAAATAGAAATAAAAATAAAAATACATATATCATGAGTTCCAATCGGCAGCAGCACGACAATGGCTCTGCTTCAGTGTGTCCAGGTTGGTGGTTGGTGCTGATACTTTGGCAGGGGGCAAAGTCCGTTTATCAGTCTTATAGCCTGCGGGAAGAAGCTGAGGAGCATCCTGCTGGTTTTGCAGCTGATGCTCCTGTACCTCCTGTACCAGTGTATCCCCTGCGATGGAGATGATGAGGTCAAGGAATGGTAGGGAAATGTCGGAAATGGTCCAGGTGTATTTGAGTGCTGGATGGAAGTTGGTGGTGAAACGGATGAAGTCAGTCAGTTGTATGTGGGTGAAGGAGGTGACACCAAAGCAGTCGTTGATGTAACGGAGGTAGAGGTCGGGGATGGGGCCCTGGTACGCCGCGAACAAGGATTGTTCGACGTACCCGACAAAGAGGCAGGCGTAGCTGGGGCCCATGCGTGTGCCCATAGCTACGCCTTGTATTTGGAGGTAATGGGAGGAGTCAAAAGAGAAGTTATTGAGGGTAAGAACTAACTCCACTCGGCAGAGGAGAGTGTCTGTGGACGGGTATGGGTTGCTCCTCTGGTCGAGGAAGAACCGGAGGGCTTTGAGACCATTCTGGTGGGGGATGGAGGTGTAGAGTGATTGGACGTCCATGGTGAAGATGAGAGGATGAGGGGCTGGAAAATGGAATGCGCGGAGATGATGGAGAGTGTCTGAGGTGTCTTGAACATAGGTGGGGAGGGATTTAACCAAGGGGGATAGTATGGAGTCAAGGTATGTGGAAATGAGTTCGGTGGGGCACGAACAGGCAGAGACAATGGGTCTGCCGGGGCAGTCAGGTTTGTGGATTTTGGGGAGAAGGTAACTTGGTGCCCTGCGGGGCTGGGGAACGATGAGGTTGGAGGCTCGGAGGGGCAGTGAGCCGGAGCCGATGAAGTCGGTGATGGTGCTCGAGATGGTGGCCTGGTGCTCGTCAGTGGGGTCATGGTCCAGGGGTAAGTAGGAGGAGGTGTCCGAGAGTTGGCGCGTGGCCTCAGCTTTGTAGAGATCGAAGCGCCACACTACCTTGTCGGCGGGTTTGAAAACCCAGTCTGGGTTGTTGCGGAGTGAGTCGATGGCAGTACGTTGGGGGGGGGAGAGATTAGAGTGAGACAGTGGAGTGGAGAAGTCGAGGCGGTTGATGTCACGTCGGCAGTTTTGGATAAAGAGTTCTAAAACCGGAGGGCCATGAGGGGGGGTCCGCGAGGAGGGGGTTCGTTGGAGACGGGGAAAGGGATCATCAGTGGGGGGCGAGAACTCCTTCCCATGGAAGAACGCTGTGAGGCGGAGGCGACGGTAGAAGAGCTCCAAGTCGTGGTGGGCGCGGAACTCATTGAGGTGGGGACGGAGGGGGACAAAGGTAAGACCTTTGCTGAGGATCGATCGTTCGGTGTCGGAGAGGGGCAGGTCCGGGGGGATGGTGAACACGCGGCAGAGATGGGGGTTGGGGCCAGAGGAAGGCAAGTGAGTGGACTGAGGATGAAGCGTTAGTGTGGTGGGGGGGGGGTGGTCAAGGGGTGGGGGGTATGAGGGCTGTGGTGTGGGTAGGGAAGAGCAGGGGTCACATAGTTGGAGGGAGACGTGGAAGACCCATTGGAATTGTCACTGAGGTTACCAAGGTTGTGGAGACGGGCACTAGGACCCAGTGCCGTGGGGAATCAGCAACGTGGAGGCTTCAGGTCCGCTGCAGAGTCCAGTCTGCAGGTGAGGCGATGGCTGCGGGCTGCTGGAGGGCAGTGGAGTGTCGTGGGTCGGCGGACCCGAAGGTAGGAGTCCGCGGGCAGTAGAGTCGGGGTCGGCGGGCGATGCGTGGGAGGTCCCGGTGGGAGGATGGTCAGGGGGGGGCCCGGTTCGGCCCGCCCGGTGAGGTGGCGAGATGAGTATGGTGCGGTGCGGTGCGGCGGCCATGTCCGGTGGCGATTTGGGGTAGGCCCGGTCCGGCGGGGATGCTCTGTAGGCCCGGTCCGGCGGCAATGTGGGGTAGGCCCGGACTGGCAGTGCTGTGGGGTAGGCCCGTTCCGGCGGCGATGTGGGGTAGGCCCGGACTGGCGGCGATGTGGGGTAGGCCCGGTCCGGCGGCGATGTGGGGTAGGCCCGGACTGGCGGCGATGTGGGGTAGGCCCGGTCCGGCGGCGATGCTAGATGTGCCCGATGCGACGGCGACGTTAGGTGAGGAGGGTGCAGCTGTGATCTTCGGCGGGCCCAGTGCGACGGCGATGCTGGATGGGCCCGGTGCGGCGATGAGGTTAGTTGGTCCCGGGGGTCGACGAGGTTCGGCGGTCGCATTGTGGAGGTGATAGGCGGAGGAATCGGGGAGGGGGAGATAAGCAGAGTTACCGAGCAGGCAGCGAGGCTGGGCGTCACGATAGGCAGGTGGAGGTCGGCGGCAGCATTGATTGGTGAAGGCAGCGTCATTTTCGGCAGGTCCAGTGCGACGGCGATGCTGGATGGGCCCGATTTATATATTAACATATATATATTAGCAGACTAAATGTTTCACTTGAATAGTTTACAGGAACAGAGGGTTGTTTTTTATCATAAATGGCTAAATAATCTGTATAAGCTTTCTTTGGAATAAAAAAAAACTAAGAATTGATCTTATTGAAACATTGAAGATCCTGAGGGGGGGTCCATAGATGTTGGCATGTTACTAGATAATGAGGTAGGCCTGATTTTAAATTGGCATGTGTCAGAATGTCTTCTTGCAGACGAAGAAGCTCGGTACTACTCTACCCCATAGGATTACCAAGGCTATATCATTCAAATGTACTTAGAGAAGGGAAAGTTAGATTTTCAAAAGATCAAGGCATTGAGAGCTATGGAGAACTATTATGGTAGAGGAGATGAGGCTAAGTTGGATCAGTTATCACCATGTTGAATGGTGGAAGAGCTTTGAGATCCATACTACTACTCGTCCAAATCTTTGACTTAAACCAGCATCTGCACTTCCTTTCCACACAGTACAAGTATATAGTTCTCTGAAAGTGATATCACAGGTAGATAGAATCGTGAAGAAGGTTTTTGGTCGGCCTTCATCAGGGCTACAAGTGTAGAAGTTGGGACATTTTTGTTTCAGTTGAAGAAGATATTGGTGAAGTGGCACCTGGAATATTGTGCTCAGTTTCAGTCACCTGTCATTGACAGATGCCATTAAGCAGAGAAGATATACAAGGATTTTGTCTGGACTCAGGGACTGAGCTATAAGGAGAATTTGGACTGGCTATGACTTTATTCCTTGGAGCGCAGGCTGCTGACCAGTGATCTTATCCTAGAGGTGTATAAAATCATGAAGTGAATAGATTAATTGAAAAATCTAATGTAAAAAAGGTTAATGTTCAAAATATTTTTCCCAGCGGAGGTGGATTGAGAAGTGGATGTTTTAGGTTGAAGGTGAGAGAGAGGAAAGATTTGATAGGTACCTGAAGGGCAACCTTTTCACACTGAGGCACATGGAACAATCTTCCAGGTGAAGTAATTGAGGCAGGTACATGGATTGGAAAGGCTCGCAAGTATATGGACTAGGTCGGGCAAATGGGACTAGTGTGGATGAGACATCTTGTTTTGCATGCAGAACTAGGGCAGAAGCACCAGGTTCTGTGCTGTATGACTATGACATCCCCCTACGTTTTGTACTTAGTAGGATTGTGACTGTGACAAATTGTCGCTCTGTATTCTATTGACTTTGCTTTAAATTTCAGCTACCATGTGTTTGTCTATTGCACCATCGGTCTTAACATTCCTGATGTATGTAATCATTCTCCAGAATCTTGGATCATCCCAGAATTTTGCATAATATGAAAACTAGGAACTTACAGTGGCTTGCAAAAGTATTCATACCCCTTGAAATTTTCCACATTTTGTCACGTTACAACCACAAACGTAAATGTATTTTATTGGGATTTTATGTGATAGACCAACACAAAGTGGCGCATAATTGTGAAGTGGAAGGGAAATGATACATGGTTTTCATTTTTTTTACAAGTAAAATACTGAAAAGTGTAGCGTGCAAAAGTATTCAGCCCCCTTTACTCTGATACACCTAAATAAAATCCAGTACAACCAATTGCCTTCAGAAGTCACCTAATTAGTAAATAGAGTCCACTTGTGTGTAATCTAATCTCAGTATAAATACAGCTGTTCTGTGAAGGCCTCAGGGGTTTATTAGAGAACATTAGTGAGCAAACAATGTTCCTTGGACATCATGAAGCCCAAGGAACACACCAGATAGGTCAGGGGTAAAGTTGTGGAGAAGTTTAAAGCAGGGTTAGGTTATAAAAAAATATCCCAAGCTTTGAACATCTCACGGAGCACTGTTCAATCCATCATCCGGAAATGGAAAGAGTATGGCACAACTGCAAACCTACCATGACATGGCCGTCCACCTAAACTGGCAAGGAGAGCATTGATCAGAGAAGCAGCCAAGAGGCCCATGGTAACTCTGGAGGAGCTGCAGAGATCCATAGCTCAGGTGGGAGAATCTGTCCACAGGACAACTATTAGTTGTGCACTCCACAAATCGAGCCTTTATGGAAGAGAGGCAAGAAGAAAGCCATTGTTGAAACAAAGCCATAAGAAGTCCCGTTTGCAGTTTGCCACAAGCCATGTGGGGGACACAGCAAACATGTGAAGGAAGGTGCTCTGGTCTGTTGAGACCAAAATGGAAGTTTTTGGCCTAAATGCAAAACGCTGTGTGTGGTGAAAAACTCACACTGCACATCACCCAGAACACACCATTCCCACTGTGAAACATGGTGGTGGCAGCATCATGCTGTGGGGATGCTTTTCTTCAGCAGGAACAGGGAAGCTGGTCAGAGTTGATGGGAAGATGGATGGAGCCAAATACAGGGCAATCTTGGAAGAAAACCTGTTAGAGTCTGCAAAAGAATTGAGACTGGGGTGGAGGTTCACCTTCCAGCAGGACAACTACCCTAAACATACAGCCAGAGCTACAATGGAATGGTTTAGATCAGAGCATTTTCATGTGTTAGAATGGCCCAGTCGAAGTCCAGACCTAAATCCAATTGAGAATCTCTGGCAAGACTTAAATTGCCAGAGATTCTTAATGATGACGTTCTCCATCAATCTGACTGAGCTTGAGCTATTTTGCAAAGAAGAATGAGCAGAAATTTCAGTCTCTAGATGTGTAAAGCTGGTAGAGACATACCCCAAAAGACTTGCAGCTGTAATTGCAGAGAAAGGTGGTTTTACAAAGTATTGACTCAGGGGGGCTGAATACTTTTGCACGCCACACTTTTCAGTTTTTTATTTGTAATAAAATTTGGAAACCATGTATCATTTTCCTTCCACTTCACAATTATGCACCACTTTGTGTTGGTCTATCACATAAAATCCCAATAAAATACATTTACGTTTGTGGTTGTAACGTGACAAAATGTGGAAAAGTTCAAGGGGTATGAATACTTTTGCAAGCCACTGTATGTCCAGTATGGTGGCCAAGCCTGGATCATCAAAATATATGCAAACAGAGCAGTGACTATAATAAAAAATCTTGGGGATCTCTTGAATATTGAAGTGGGTATACATCCCTCAATACTGAAAAACTACTTTGCACCATGATCTTTACTAACTTATCTTTACTAACTTAAAATCTCAAGGGTGATCATTTTGCAAATGAGAACACTGCTGTGACTGGAAATTGAATCTAATTAAACAGGAGCACAGTCAGGCATAATCAGACCATGAATAGCAAAGACAAACTAAATGACTGATTTTGAGGAGATGCAAATAGTTTGATTTCGAGCCTTTTAAGGTCTGTGCATATTTAATTAAAGATGGACTAACTGGCAGCCTCTTATGATAATTAACTCTGTTTGTTATTGACTATGATTCTCCCCAGCACCAAAACAAATCACGACAGGTTTCATTAGATTCACTCCTGTGGCATTGTAAGGCCTCATAAACATTTCCCACTCTAATTAAAATCAAAATTCTCTTTAATGTTAGGTGGGACTGGAAGTGCGCAATAATGTTCATCAATCCATCTTGAAGTTTGTTAAACAGTGCAAATTTCAATAAACGGCATATGTAATGGTAGGTTGATTTAAAACAAACCGATTTTGCCAGCTACCAGGTAGAATAAATAGTTATTGAGGAACACCAGAAAATAGGATTCATGTGGATGTACTTTCTTTGCTTCGAAATTCAAACTTTGTTAAAGACAAATTGTAGTTTGGAAAATAGGAATTATATTATCATGTGTTCCTCTCCGCCACCCTCCCCCTCCTTCCAAACGTACAGCATCTCATATTTATATAGCTCCTTTCTCTAACAAAGTGAAATGTTCCAAACCACTTTAGGTTGATCATGATCAAAAGTCAAATTAAGCATGAAGTCACGTGGAGATATTGGATTGATTTTAGTCAACTAAATAGATTTATAGTAAAGACTGTTTTAGGAAGGGAATTCTAGAGTATAGAGAATAAACAAGGAGAAGGCAAGGCAGAAGCCAGGGGAGACATACACCACGGAAGGCCGTGGAGGCCGAAGTCAATGGATATTTCTAAGGCAGAGATTAATAAATTCTTGATTAGTGCAGGTGTCAGAGGTTATGGGGAGGGGGCAGGAGAATGGGATTAGGAGAGATAAATCAGCCATGATTGAATGGCGGGGTAGACGATGGGCTGAATGGCCTAAATTCTACTCCTATCACTTATGACCTTGTGAGATTGAAGGGTTGGGGAAGGGGGAGGGAGAGGGGGGAAAGCATTGCTGAATCCAGGGGAGGGGGAGGGGGGAGAGGATTCGGACATGGCTGGGGAGGAGGGCGTGGCGGGGGAGGGAGGAGGAACAGATGGGAAATGAAAGGGGAAGGCTTGGCTAGAGCCGGGGTTGGGTGAGGGGGAAGGGACGGGGAAGAGAGGTTGGCAATTGATTGCAGATGCTATTGTGAGAAGATGTCTGGATGCTTCTGACTGGCACTCAAGGAACTGATGGCATTAAGACTTTATCAAGTGCTACATTTGCAACTCCCAACATAATGAAGCAGTCTGAGTTTACAATCAGCAACATTCAGTGGCAAGCAACTTTTGCACACCAGATGAGCGAGCAAATGATCATCTCCATCAGAGACTGACAATCACTGCATTTTTCTCGCAGATAATGGCATTCAGGCTCTGTGTTTTATTTTTCTCAGAGGTTTCAACTCCATTCAGATGTTATTGGGATGAATTGGTAAACCGAAGAGACGATCGGCTTCTATTGGAATAATGTCCACGCTTCATTGAATTGCTGCCTCATTCTCTTCCATAGTAATTTATTTTTTCATGTCTAAGATTGATTGTAAGATGTTCAAATGCCTGCAGAAAAATTGTTGTAACCATTATTAAAATTGATATAATAGAAGACCTGCACCTTCTTCCAGTTGCCAAACATTTTAACTCCCCTTCCCAATCACAAACTGACCTTTCTATCCTGGGCCCCCTCCACTGTCTTTGTGAGGCCACACGCAAATTAGAGGAACATCACAAATTCTCTGTCTCTCCGCCCCTCCCCCACCAGTGTCGTCCTGTCAGTTTCACTATTCACATGCACATATCTATTTGTTTCACCTCTGCCACACCATCAATGGACCATTGTGGGCTCCACCTTTCCTTGATCATCTATGCCGGCTCTGAATTGTTGTGAACATTTTCATACCTCTAGTTTCCCTCCCCACTGACTCTCAGTCTGAAGAAAGGTCTCGACCCGAAACGTCACCTATTCCATCTCTCCATAGATGCTGCCTCACCCGCTGAGTTTCTCCAGCATTTTCGGTCTACCTTCTGCAGTTCCTTGTTGCTACATGGAGTGGGCAGGATCTGGCACAGTGACAGAAACAGCACCTGCTATTGTGCCTTAAAGAAGCACATTTTATACAGGTATGGTTTAACCATGCTGTACTAAACTAAATTTTTCAATTATATATAATGACAGAGGAGAATGGTGCGCTGTTTCTGCACACAATCCTGGGAAATAATACCATAGAGTGAATGAAGAAATAGTACCTCTTTTAATTTAATCTGAAACCTTCCTCAGAGTTGTCAACAAAAATTCAGAAATGGTGACAAAGCAAGAATTTCTGATGAAAAACTACACAACACAGATGCAGTGCAAAGTTAAAACTGAAGATATTTGTCAGCCAAATATTCTTTCCTTTTTGCATGTTGTGACTCATCAGCCATATCTTCTCCTGAACCAATTTGTCTCATCGGGATATACCTGGCCTTTTTAAAGCAATTTCAAAACACCTCCAAAAGTTCAGGAAGTGGCGGCACAGTGTCGCAGCGGTAGAGTTGCTGCCGCACAGTGCCAGAGACCCGACTTCTATGCGGAGTTTGAGTGTTCTAGTGACCACGTGGGTCTTCTCCAGATGCTCCGGTTTCCTCCCACATTCCAGCAATGGGCAGGTTTGCAGGTCTTCTTCTTCTTGCGTATGGCGTGTACAACCTAAAGTTGTAGGACAACTTGTTCTATTTGATCTTATTTGATCGTGCACGCCAAGTTGATTGCATTCGTCGAAACAGGGCGGACCACGTGAAGGTTGCAATCTCCCACGCCAGGGTTGTAGGTTAATTGGATTTTATAAATTGCCCCTCATGTGTTGGATGAAAAGTGGGATAACGAGTGATTGTTGGTTAGCGCGGACTCGATGGGCCGAAGGGCCTGTTTCTACGCTGTACCTCTAAACTAAGCAAAACGAAAAAGATAAACTCCAGTGGTAAAATCACTGTATCAGGAGAAGAACAACCAGGTTTGTTCTCATTCCATCTATTTTTGTGCACATTCATTCACCACACAATTCTCTTCATTTCTGTAGAAATTAAGAATACAACAGGAAAGTGAGATGAGCAGCTAGGAAAGAGAAGATTCCTCACAGTCTGGAAGAATACTTAGAAAAATATTAGGTGTGTGCTGGCCTATCGTAATGTAAAGGTTAAACAGATTATGTCAACAAAAATGGAATTGTCAGCTAAATTAGCAGTGCCACATTTCAAACCCTGCTTCGGAAAACAAGTAGATGGCTTCGAAGAATGCTTATGGCCCTGTCTCATGGTGCGAGTTGACCCACGAGGTACCCCGAGTGAAAGACTCGTGGTTGTGTACAAGACTTCAAGTTTATGTTCAAGTGTTTAACCGAGTTCCCACGGGTATGTCATTTCTGCGATGTTCCAAGTTCCTCCTCCAGGTTACCAAGTTCCTCTCCCGTTACTCTTGAGCCAACCGTGAATTAAGGTATGTTTTAATAAAGCAACAATGTTAAAAGACATCTCCATCCTGTGGCTTTGAGTTATTTCAGCGCGGCTGCATCTATTGATACGACCTACAAAGGGAAAATGCGCACCCTCCAGCAACCAATAACATGGTAAGTGCATTTCTTGGTGCTTTATGTTTTTAAATACTGTATTTCCCGGGTTGGGGGGAGAGCTCAGTTCATAGTATTTGGGGAGTCTGGCGTTGTGAAAGAGGGGATTGGGGTCAGTAACCCACTTGCCACGCTCCAGTCTGAGTGCAGGTAGATGGGACTAGGTGACAGTAAACGGCACGGAGTAAAAGGGCAGAGATGGCCTGTTTCCGTGCTGTCATAGCTATATGGTTTTATTGTGGCCGGGGAGTGAATTAGCTTGGGTGGCTGCCGCAGCGCTCCGGGCACGGACAGCAGAACTGGCCGCCACTTCCGAGGAAGGAAGCAGCTCGGGTGACTGACTTTGAGCGGCCGCCGGGACCCGACAGCAGACACACACACACACACACACACAGATACACACAGACAGACAGAGACACACACACACACACACACACACACACACAAATACACACAGATACACACACACATATATATATATATAAAATTATATATATATATATATATATATATATATAGGCGAGGATTTAGATTTGAAATGCAGGGGGATGATATTTCGCGGAGTTACCCAGCAGTAGGCAACCCAGGAACCACGAAAAGTATATATATATATACACATACCCATATACACATATATATAAACACAGGTCTGGGGAAGACAGAGAGGGGAACAATGAGGACACAGAAGTTTAGTGGGGAATCTCATTGGTTATTATGTGGGAAGGACGTCCAGATGCTGGTTTAAAGATAGACGAAATGCTGGAGTAACTCAGCGGGACAGGCAGCATCTCTGGGTAGTGGTCTAAGGAAGGGTCTCAACCCGATACATCATCATTCCTTCTCTCCGGAGATGCTGCCTGTCCCGCTGAGTTACTCCAGAATTGTGTGTGTGTGTGAGAGAGTTACTCCAGCATTGTTCGTGTGTGTGTATGTGTGTGTGTGTGAGTTACCCCAGCATTGTGTGTGTGTGAATCATGAATTGCCAAGACACAAGGCACTGTAGATACAAATAATGTCATACACAAGAAAGGGCAGATGCTAGTGAAAAATGTGAACACATGGGGCTGGAGAAATTTGGAAATGTCATCCCGTCACCCATTCCTTCTCTCCAGAGATGCTGCCTGCCCGCTGAGTTAAAAGAGTTCCCACAGTAGACTCACAAATCACTTAAGGTAAACGCACGGGCTACCACGTTATAAACGAGTTTAAAATGTTTCAATTTTTAACTTGAACTGTAAATTTGACTCGTGGAAAAAATCAAACGTGTTTGATTTTTTTCACGAGTTACCAAGTTTCACGGGTACCTGCCGTTAGCACCACGAGTCGCTAAGTTGCTCGCAAGAGTTCCGACGTTCCTGCTACGTTTAGTGTACGTGATTACCCCGAGTGACAACTCTGGGTCATTCGTGGGTCAACTCGCACCAAGAGACAGTGGTTTAAGGCTAACTCGAAGGGACCAGAAAATCACGAGGCCACCTGCAAGGTCACTAAGAAAAGTTTTGCCTTCCTAGAGACATCTAAGACTAGCTCGCCGTCTAATAGGACACATAACATGTCATGGTATCAGGGAGGATAGCTAGTGTTGACACATAGTCACCTGGTGGTCTTAGATATAAAGTTATTATATAAGTGCATGCTTCCACCGTTAGATGAGAAATTCACCTGGACGGGGAAGAGAATGAGAGAGAAGGAGAGCGAGTGAGAGAGAGAGAGAGAGGGGGAGGGGGAGAGGAAGGGGTATGGGTAGGAGGAGGGGGAGGGAAAGAGAGGTGCCGGTGCAATCCAGTACCTGTTATTTTGTATTGTTACTTGATTGTTTCTGTCTGTATTTTCCTTGTATTTGGTTCACTAAATTGTTATCTGTGCTCTTCAGCATGTGCTTTCTCCATTCATTGATCCGAATGCTTGAATGCTGCATATATTTAGTTATACCCACGTCTGACTAATTGTTTTTATTGCCTATTTTGAACCTCTTCCCCTTACGTTGTAGCAGAGATTCTGTCAATTTTGTGTTATTTTGTGTTAGTCCTGGCTGAGACATGTTGTTGGTCACTTGCCATCCATTTATCTGGAGCATAATATTTATGAATTATTAGTGGGACCATTTACTGGAGACGGCAAATGGGGCCTGCCGGCCTTTATAATTCAGCTGTGAGAGACACATACGTCTGCATTCTGATGAGATCCAGTAGCTCATTAAAGACCCAGACTCAATCAACCCTATAACTGAGGAGTCTCTACTTCTGGACACTTACCTCGACTAATGTAACAAAATCCTCCACCTTAACAATGGAAGAGCCAGTAATCCAAGATGGGCAATATTGTACTGCAGATTGGAAATCATCCCTGCATGACCATGCAACACACTAATCATCCCAAATAAATTAGAAGTTCCAAATAAATAGAGATGCACAGAGAATTCTGATGACAAGAAATGGGACATCTCTGAAATATGAATCTGCCAGACTGAATAATTCAACTACTCAATGCATTTTTCTGAGCCATTATAGTTTGCATGGATCAAATGAAATCCTCAGTGTCTGGCCTCGATACAGAACTGTGAAGGAAGGAACTGCAGATGCTGGTTTACACTGAAAATAGACACAAAATGCTGGAGTAACTCAGTGAGGCATGCAGTACCACGTGCAATACTGCATCAGATGAAAGCAGCTGGGTTTGGAATGGGATTTATTTTACACAAGCTTCCAGCAATGAAACAAAGTTTTAGCTGCGTCAGTTGGAAAAGTTGGACATACGTCAGTTTAGGACAGAATCTGTAATTCATTCCTTTGCGACCTTTAAAAAGGTTACCACATAAGAGGAAAATAAGTTTGCTAAATTCCCAGCACTGCCTGTTGTAACATGCCAAGAATACTCATTCAATGCATTTTCACACTCAGCACCCAATTTCTCTTTGCTTCCCAGCCCAGTCCCCACACAAGTTCAACAAAGATGTTTCTTTCCATCTGCTCCTTTTATTTTCACTTCAGATGTGATGTTGCAAGGTTAAGAAACAGGTGAAGAGAGTATACTTAGAAGATTGAGAGACTCGGTATATCGACAAATACCTTCATGAACCTCTACAGGTGTTCGGTAGAGAGCGTATTGGCTGGTCGACTGGTTCAGCAAATCGAACACCCAGGAGTGAAGGAGATTACAGAGAGTGTTAGACACTGCCCGGTCCATCACTGGCACTGACCTTTCCACCATTGAAGGAATCTATAGGAGACACTGCTTCAAAAAGGCAGCCAACATCACCAAAGTCCCTCACCATTCTGACCATGTTCTCATTTCACTGCTACCATTGGGGAAAAAGCTATAGGAGTCTGGAAACATTGACCACCAACATCAAGAATAGCTTCCTCTCAACGATTATCAGGCTCTTGAACACTACATAAAACTCACCTCATCAATGAACAATGTCTTGGGTTCCACTGAGTAGATTGGGGTTTTATTTATCACTGACGTTGGGGTTTTTCATTTATTGATCTTTTGTTTGCTGTATATTATCCTTGTGCATTGTGTTTACAGGCCCGTTATGCTGTCCGTGCCGCCCAACTTTAATAAAATTATAATCTACAAGACTGACCATCAGAGTGGTATTGCTTTGAAAAACACTTTATTATTTTGAACAGCACTTTATTCATGATTCTGCAGCTGCAGGAGAGGATCTGTCAATAAGATCACTCCATCGAACATCTTGACACCACATGCTTAATCAATATTGGCACATAAGATATGGACAAGAAAAACATGGCTTCTTTGATGTGATAGCAGTTCGAAAGAGTGTTCCTCTTTGACGCAGTTTATGAATAATATTCATTCTACTTGTATTGGACAATAATTTTAATAATAAATGTGACAACACACTACAAAACTAATTTGTATTGTTCTGAGAAATGGTGACATCACTTGCATCAGCAAATTACTGTAGCAAAATGTAATTAGAGGAAAATTAATTTAAAAGATTGAAGTGACCCCAACCAAAATATTCAACCTGTACAAGTTTGCTTTTCACTTCTTTGCTTTCTTTACTTTAAAATCCCAAAGGGCCTGTCTCACTGAGGCAATTATTTAGGGGCCTACAGGCGACTACGCTGTCACCACATGGTTGCCGGGGTGTCGCCTGTAAGGTCACGAGTTGTCTCCTCAGTCGCCCAATGAGTTGTAGCGTTGTTCTGGTCGCCACTGGATTTTGAAATGTTCAAAATTTTTCGTTAACAGTCGGCGACAGTGAGCTTGACGCCAATGAGCGTAGCTTGACTTCTCCTGACATAGGTGCTGCCGTATGTTTTCGCCAGGATGACGTAGGTGTCACCAGGTGACGTAGGTTGCCGCTGGTGCTGACTTTGGTGAATTCCATTGGCGACTACATACGTCAACCTACGTCAACTGGCGACACGTATCGGCGACTGAATTGCCTTGTTGTCTTCAGTTGTCGCCGGCAGGGTCGTAGGTGGACGTCCTAATGGGTTGCCGGTAGCTTGCCGTAGCTTGCCGTCGACTAGGTGGTAGGTTGTTGCAGCTTGTCGTAGACATTGTCATAGGGGGCCATTTTTTTGGCGACTTGCTATGACTATAGACATTGCCGGCAGTCGTCGAAAAAATCGCCTAAGTGGGAGAGGCCCATAACTTTCTCAATCTGCATGGATTTCCCATGCAGTCTTCACTGTCTCACATAACAGAATTGCCTTTTCCACAGGGGATCCAACACCACCAAGGCATTTCTACTTTGTTCAAATTCTATTTGTAGCACTTCACTTTTTATCCCCAAATGCTGAGATATATGTGCATTGGTAAATAATGCAGCACTTAGAATGGTAATCCCTAGTGATCTGATCTCTAATAAAGTATAATCCATTGCCATGCCATTCTTCCTTGCATCTTTGGACTTTAGAGATACAGCTCAGGATCAGGGACTTTGGCCCACCGAATCTGCGCCAAACAACCTTCACCCCATACACTATCCTACACACCAGGGATAATTTACAATTTTACCAAAGCCAATTAACCTACAAACCTGTATGTCTTTGGAGTGTGGGAGGAAACCGGAACACCCAGAGAAAACCCACGCGGTCTCAGGGAGAATGTGTAAACTCCGTACAGACAACACCCATAGTCAGGATCAAACCCGGACCTCTGGCGTTGTGAGGCAGCAGCTCTACCACTACACCACCATGCAATTGTTTGAAAGCCATTGCTACTAGATCGGAGGGATCAGAGAAGTATGATCTCAGCAATTACTTGCCCAAATCCATGGACTCAATCCAAATAACTACATCATAACTGAATCTCTTGTACTTTGGGGACATTAGCTTTTGCTTTATTCTCACAAAAATCTTTAAGTTTTCACAATGCATTTCCTCAGTTATATTTTACTCAATTTTTCGATCCTGCATGAGCTAAACAGCCCTGGAATAATTGACCTAGTCTTTCCGATGCAGAAGATGCTCTAATGTGAATTTGGACAAAAACAACAAAAGTGCAAATATGAGGAAACAAGTGGTGCAAGATTTCAAAGTGAAATAAGATGATACCACCCGATGAAGTTTCCATCTTCTGTTTTTAAAATTACACACATTTTGCAATGTCAAGCTGGAGATTTATTCTGTGAGCTGTCCAAATCTACAGATCAAAGGCACAGCGCAGGCTGCCAGTTCAGTAATTCAAGAATGAAATGAAGATAACACCAATCTACTTCGAAGACTTTAGAGGGCTCGGAAGTCTTTAAGTGGTGACAGAAGAACACTGGTCATGGTGACTGTATGTTTGAAGAAGTGAAGCAGAGATTGAACAGTAGGACCCAGAGGAAAACCACAATTGTGCTTGGCTCTGCACAAAGCAAAATCAATTCTGTGCATTTTGATAGACTAGGCACTTGATACTGACGTGCTGCAAATAGCTGTGTGCACAGGGTTAGAATGACAAGAACCAATTTACTGATCCTGTTCTGACGATATTCATGCATGCTCAGATTATTATACCCAGACAATACAATAGTGTGTATTGTCAGTACATATACAAGAAACTGTACACCCCTAATATTTAAACAAAGTTGGGAATGTGCAGGAAGGATTAAAGCAGCACAGACAAGGTTGCAGAAGCCCTCCTGAAATTAATAGCAGGACCTCTTCAAATCTTTCCCACTGTTCTTATGAACAATGTTTCACTTCTATCCATTTTCCAAAGAAGATTATGAATTTTCAGAATCTTTCTCATTTATTGTCTTGGGTCCTTCTATGTGTGTCTGCATCTTTCTCCATAGTGTTTTCCTAGCACGTTGCTACATTACTGAATGTTATTACCGTGATCTTGCATCACTGCCTCGCCTAACCTCACCAAGCAGTGAAGCAGCACACTAAGGAAAACTGTTTAATAGCTGTGAGGCGGTTTCCCCTGACTGAGTCAAAGCCGTAAAGTGAAGGATTGATTATTTAGTACATTAGCGATGAGAAGACAATCCTTTGGTCAGTTAATCGTGAAGCATTGAATTTCTCCTCTCTAACGGAACTGTGGTGTCCAGATGTTGAAAAGATTGATTTCCGGACATTAAGGATATTGAAGGTTAAAGTAGTTTGTCTGAGATAGCTAATTAGTTATGATATTTTTGGATAATGGAATAGTGTTTATGTGGCTCTCTGGCCCATTTTTGCCCCTACTTTGTATGTGACTATACTCCAGGGTGATTCGTGGACCGAGCACAAAATTGAGCGAACACACTCACATTTTTACCAAAACAATTATCTAATTGTTATAAACCTGGAAATTTAAAAAAAAAAACAGCAGAAGCTCAAAATTAAAAACAGAAAATAATTGTGCACTCAACAGCTCTGACGGTTAATGTTTCAGGTTGAGGAACCTTTGATATGGTGTCGGGTCTTGGACCTGGATGATTAACTATTTTCCCCTCAATTCATAGATATTGCCTGATCTGCTGAATGTCTCCAACATTTTCTGTTTTTATGATCACACGCCTGATATTAATAAGAAAGTTGGACACAAACGTGCTGGAGTAACTCAGCGGGTCAGGCAGCATCTCTGGGCAAAAATGATGGGTCATGTTTCGGGTCGGGACCCTTCTTCAGGCTTTTGAATCTGCCTGACCCACTGAGTTACACCAGCACTTTGTATCTATCATTGGTATAAACCAGCATCTGCAGTTCTTTGTTTATTTTTGTTTTGCTGCATGTTAATAGTCTTCTGCATTTCCTGTACTATATCATGGACTACTCTTATACAATTCACCGCAGCCTGAAAGCAGATGAAACTTCCTAAAATTACTTCCCTTCTACACCATGCCTAGACTATTAGATGAGCATTAAAACTGTCAGCCTGCTGAATTTTATTCTAGACACATGGAACTGTAGGTGCTGGTTTACAAAATCACTCTGCAGGCCAGAAGTGATAGAGCAGAAATAGGCCATTCAGCCCATCAAGTCCACTCCGCCGATAGACACAAAAAGCTGGAGTAACTCAGCAGGACAGGCAGCATCTCTGGAGAGAAGGAATGGGTGACGTTTCGGGTCGAGACCTTTCTTCAGACCCGAAATGTCACCCATTCCTTCTCTACAGAGATACCCCCTGTCCTGCTGAGTTACTCAAGCTTTTTGTGTCTATCTTCGGTTTAAACCAGCATCTGCAGTTCCTTCTTACACAAGTCCACTCTGCCATTCAACCGTGGCTGATCTATCTCTCCCCCTTAACCCCATTCTCCTGCCTTCTCCTCATAACCCCTGACACCCATACTAATCAATAATCTATTTTTTCACTGCCTTAAACTCCATAGGCTTCTGTGGCAAAGAATTCCACAAATTCACCACCCTCTGTGTAAATTCCTCCTCATCTCCATCCTAAAGGAATGTCCTGTAATTCTGAGGCTATGACCTCTAGTCCTAGACTCTCCCACTAGTGGAAACATCCTCTCCACATCCACTCTATCCAAGCCTTTCACTATTCTGTACATTTCAATGAGGTCCCCCTCATTCTTCTAAATTCCAGCGAGTTAACCCAGATCAGGCAGCATCCCTGGAGAACTGGATAGGTGACCCTTCTTCAAACTGATGGTTAATGGGGGGAGGGATCTGTAAGAGAGTTGGGGGTGGGACAAAGCCTGGCAAGTGATAGGTGGTTATAGGTGGGAGGGGTTTTGATCAGCAGAAGGTTGAACAAATGCCAGAAATGGAAAGGCAAATAGTTAAGGAGATAAGGAGATAAAAAGAGAAGAGATATGACATGTGAAGGTACAGGAAGGAATACAGTAAAGGTGGACTGGGGGAAGAAGAGGAAAGGGAGAAATGTCAGATGTGAAATGACAGAATGTAGTGAGATATTCTATCCTGAAGTTATATTACAAAGGAAATAATTGTCAGAAAACTCGCTACTCGCTCCATAGATGCTGCCTCACCCGCTGAGTTTCTCCAGCATTTTTGTCTACCATCGATTTACCAGCATCTGCAATTCCTTCTTAAACAAAAATATGGTGTAAAATGATTAATTAAGAAATCTTAAGCATAACGGTATAGACGTATATCCCAAAATGCCTCGTTTATCTCCCATTAGAATAACACAATTGTATGTGTACTTGATTGCACTTTCTTTTATCTGTACAGTTTTATACATTTGCCTGCTCTTGCAGATTTCTGCAATATGGTTTGTCACATTTTGGGAATGGACAAAAACCCTGCTTCTGAGCCTTCACTTGAACATTTTGTTCCAGGATTTCAAAGATTTTATCTGCAGACTTGTTTTCGATTTAACTTTCTATGAGAAGATACTTGGATTCCAACCAGACTCTAATCAGTGACTAGGTGAAAAACGGTAGCTTGCACAGTAGCTCTGATAAGCAGGAATAAGAATAAATGGGGTAACAATAAAAGATAAACATAAAAGATTGAAACAAAATATAAGAACACATAACTAGAAAAACAAACTTATTACCCTACAGCCTTACAGTGCCAGAGATATAGTTCGATCCTGACTATGGGTGCTGTCTGTATGAAGTTTGCTCATTCTCCTGAGTCTGCGTAGGTTTTCTCCAGGTGCTCCGGTTGCCTCCTACATACCAAAGATGTGCAGGTTTGCAGATTAATTGGCTTCTGCAAATGGTCCCTGTGCAGGAAAGATCTAATCTATGGGTGATTGCTGGTTGGCACAAACTGGGTAGCCAAAGGCTGTTTCCACGCTGTATCTCTAAACTAAACCTGCACTACATGAGTGATGGATAGGTCAATGCTCCATTTTACTTCGGAGTCACGTGAGTGACTACGTGAAGAGCCCGCCTGGCGCTGGCAAACGGCATTACGTCGACGCTGACGGCGGAAGGAGGAGCTGCAGTAAGGAGCAGCTCCTCGCAGCGGTCGGAACGGCCCCGCAGGTAAGTGCAGCAAAATCGGGGCGTTCTTTAGCGTACGCTGGGTGGGTCCAGCAAGCGAAAGTAAAAGTAAAAATTCAGAGTCGCGTAACGTGCTGATTTAGCACTGATAATAAAGAAAATGGAGAAATCGGCAAAGAAAAATTCGCGGGTAAAAAGATCTTCCCGGGGTGAAAATAAAAATACGGGACAAGAAGCTAGTGCGGATCCGGTTCCGATACCGGTGGCCGCTGATATACCCGATAGCGAGTTGCTAGATTCTCCAGAAATAATAACCACGGAGGGAAATGCTCCTAAAAAATGTAAAAAGAAATCTGAGAGGCCCGTGGTTTCTGATGACTCTGATACTGAAAGTCCTCCAGATAATAAAACTATGTGGTTAAAAATGGAGCATATGGAGAAAGTTCTCCAAAAAATCATGAGACAAGGGTCACAGTACCCAGAAGGATCCCAAAAAAGCCCTGAGGGGTTTGATTATTCTGAATATGGCTGTGGGCCAAGTTGGGAGTTTGAAACTCCGGACCCAGGATTTGGGCCGGAAGAAGTCTCATGGGGTGAAATCCCAATTGATTTAGGGCTGCAGAAGGCAGACCCTGCTGGTGGTGATTTGGATTTTGAATGCACACCACAAAGTAAAAAGAAAAGGCCAAATGTGCCTGGGATAGCAAAAGAATTTGCTATACCTGAAGGAAGTGGTGAAACTATGAAAGAAAACCTAGCTGTCAACATAAATTATATGGTATCTCACCAACTTCATGATTCTGTGATGATTGAAACATCAGAATTATATAAAATGCCAGGAAATTGTGCCTCATTGGAAGTGCCTACGGTTAATCCGTTGATATGGACATCCATGACTCCAAGTATGAGAGCTCAAGAAGTGAGATTTCAAAAAATCCTCAAACTAATTTCTGCTGCCATTACGGCCTATGGGAGACAAATGGAGAGATTGGAGATGGATAAGATTCAAAAAGATACTTTGGGCTTATTGTGCAATTCTTTCTATGAAATTAATTGTATAAGGAAAATGGCGATTCAGCCCATATTTCACCCTAGGTTTGCAAGCCTGTGTCGAGCAAGTGGTGTTCAAGCTCCTGGGTATCTGTTTGGAGAAAATCTGCCTAAACAACTGAAAGAGTTGGATGAAGAAGCTAAATAATTTTAGCGGTATGAAACCTTTCGTCTTTGGACAAAAAAGGTATTTTTCGCCCCAAAGGGGTTTTGATTTTGGAAATAGAGGCAGAAATTTGTCAAGGAAGTATTATCGTCCTGCACAGCCCAATGCTTACCCGTATTCGGGGAGAAGGAGACCACCACGCTCATATGGAGAGGTATTAAAGACTTGTTCTATCCTTAAAGAAACTGCGGATAAATCTCCAGTTGGAGGGAGATTACAAAAGTTTTATAAAGACTGGCTTACTATTACTTCTGATCGATTTATATTACAAGCAGTTTCAGGAGCCACTATTACATTTAAAGAAGGGGTTAATCCTCCTGTACAGAATAAACTGCTTATGCTTTCGTGTTTACTGCTATTGAAAAAGCAGAGATTAATGTGGAAATTGACAAATTATCTGAAAAAAGGGTAATTGAAAAAACTTATGAACACGAGCATCAATTTGTCTCTAATATTTTTCGAAGAAATAAAAAAGATGGTGGTTGCAGAATTATTCTGGACCTTACAGATCTAAATAAGTTTGTAGAATACAAACATTTTAAAATGGAAACATTTAATACTGCAAGATATTTAATTTCAGCAGGTTGTTATATGGCTAAGATTGATTTAAAAGACACCTATTATTCTGTACCTATACATCAGTTCTTCCGGAGGTACTTAAAATTTAATTGGCTGGGACAATTATGGCAGTTTAAAGCTTTGCCAAATGGACTGAGTTCAGCTCCCAGGCTCTTTACGAAACTATTGAAACCAGTTTTAGCCCAATTAAGAGCACAAAAACATATCGTTATGGCTTATCTCGATGACATTCTGATCATTAATGATAATCAAGAGTCAGCTGAGAACTCAGTTTCAGTTACTAAAGCTTTGTTTGAAAAGCTAGGGTTCTTGATTCATCCAATTAAATCCCAGCTGCAGCCAGCACAAACAATTAACTTTTTGGGGTTTGTAATTAACTCAGTGACTATGTTAATAACTTTACCAACAGATAAAGTCGATGATATTTTGGTAACTTGTAATAATCTCATTCACAAACCTTATCCTTCCATCCGAGAAGTAGCGAAAACCATTGGTAAACTAGTAGCAGCATTTCCTGCAGTAGAATTTGGTCCATTACATTATCAAAATCTTCAAAGGGACAAAATAAGAGCTCTCAAAGAGAAGGCAGGCCACTTTGATAGGCCTATGCAATTAACAAAAGAAGCTGTGTTGGAATTACAATGGTGGGTTAAAAATGTCCCACAAGCTGCTAAAAACATTCTGATCAAACAGCCTGAAATGGTTTTACAAACAGATGCTAGTGCTCTCGGATGGGGGGCAACAGATTCATCCTCCAGTTGTGGAGGTAGATGGAAAGTTCAAGAAGAAACGTTTCTTCAAACTTATGGTATTAACTATTTAGAGTTATTGGGTGCTTTCTATTGACTAAAAAGCATATTGTTGTTCAAAAAAGGGTCTACATGTATTAATACAGTTAGACAATAAAACGGCTGTTGCATATATTAATCACATGGGGGGAGTTAGATCAGTATCATGTGATTGTCTGGTCAATGAAATATGGCAATGGTGTATTGACCGCCAAATCTGGATTTCAGCAAACTACATTCCAGGTAAAGACAATGTGGTGGCAGATAAAAGATCAAGGATATTTAAAGATAACACAGAATGGATGCTTAATCCAGCAATATTTAAGAATATTGTAACCCAATTTGGTTTACCAGAAATTGATCTGTTTGCATCAAGGCTTAATCATCAATTGCCTAAATATGTGTCTTGGGAACACGATCCAGATGCAGTAGCAGTAGATGCTTTTTCATTGAACTGGGGGAATATGTTCTTTTATGCTTTTCCACCATTTGCTTTGATTCAGAAATGTCTGAAGAAAATAGAACAAGATTCTGCCACTGGATTGTTGGTAGTTCCAAATTGGCCAACACAACCTTGGTTCCCATTAATGCTGAATATGATTAAAGAACCATATATGTCAATTCCTAACTGTAGTGATATTTTGATTAATCCAGTAACTAAAGAAATTTATCCATTATATGCATGTATGAATTTATTAATCTGCAGGTTTTGACCAGACCACTACAGGAGCTGGGATTTGTCGGACAAAACTATGGAAGTTATAGTCGCATCAGGCGAGATAGCACACAAAAACAATATATGACACATATAAAGAAATGGGAAGAATTTTGCACACAGTCAAATATTTTCTTATGATACTGTGAATATTGCAAATGTTTTGGAATTCCTTGCCAAATTGCATTTTGAGCAACATTTAAGTTACAGTGCCATTAACACTGCACGCAGTGCCTTATCATCTTATTTAGGACTAATGTCTGACCAGAAATCAATTGGATCACATCCATTAATATCTAGATTCATGAAAGGAATCTTTAACATCAATCCACCCAAACCAAGATACACAGAGATCTGGGATGTGAGCATTGTACTTACCTTACTTAGGCAATGGACTCCAATTGAAGGATTGTCATTGGAAAGATTAACATTGAAATTAATAATGTTAATGTCATTGGTCTCAGCTCAAAGAGTGCAAACTTTACAAATGTTGCGTTTAGACTGTATGCATGTGACTACAGATAACATTGTGTTCTATGTTTACGATCTGATCAAACAAAGCAGACCAGGGAGATCTGGAGCTAAGGTAACCTTTCAAGCTTATCCTATTGATCCTACTTTGTGTGTGGTTAAACATTTGAATCAATATGTTAAAGTTACTGAAACTCTTCGAGGAAATGAAAAAACGTTAATGATTACGCATAAAAAACCACACACAAAAGCTTCAGTTCAAACTATCTCAAAATGGTTGAAACAGGTGTTGCTTTTAGCAGGAGTAGACACTGATGTGTTCAAATCTCACTCCACCAGGGCTGCAGCTACGTCCGCGGCGAAGGGGCGGGACGTACCACTCGAGCATATTTTAAAAAATCGCAGGGTGGAGTAAAGAAGAAACTTTTTCAAAGTTCTACAATAAACCTGTTCACACTATGACAAGCTTTGGCCACGCGGTGTTGGGATCACTATAGTCACCTGCTTTGTTTACTATTGATTACTATAATCAGTTATGTAGTCACTTATATCTTTTATCACTTGTAATCATTCCCTCGGATATAAGGAGGGTTATTATATGTTCTTTAAACCATTAAAAAGTTAATTATGGAAAGAACTAATATTAGTCTGGTTTCTCATGTATGTATTTACTTAGCCGGACTGTCGTACTGATTAATTCTACGACATAAAAAACACAGAAAGCTTTAAAATCTTCACGTAGTCACTCACGTGACTCCGAAGTAAAATAGTAAGATTAAACGAGAACTTACCAGTTCGAAGTTTGATCGTTATTTTATGAGGAGTTACGATGAGGGATTACGTGCCCTCCACTCCCACCCTCATAAAATAAATGATCATCTGGTAGTTCTAAGTCTATTATGAGCCTTACTATGTTACTTCGGCTATTTGGTGTTCTGTGTTTTTCATGCCGCTGCTTTGAAGTATGCCGTTTGCCAGCGTCAGGCGGGCTCTTCACGTAATCCCTCATCGTAACTCCTCATAAAATAACGATCAAACTTCGAACTGGTATGTTCTCATTTAATCTTACTATTATACTGACTGATTCTTCAGTTATTCTACCAAGTTTAGAAGGCAATTTTTAACATTATGTTGGACACAGAAATGTACAAAAAGCTGTACAATGTTGAGCAGTGTCATTCATCGATTTTATTTTGTCATACATATATTCGGTTGTGTTGATACATACTCAGGGTCACATCAATGATTGAATTTTTCATTGTCAATCATCTGGAATACTCCTTCAATCAACTAAATATTTGCAAATGTGGTAAACCCATCATTATCATTTACATCAATTGTTCAGGATTATTGAAGCCTGCAATTTATCTGTCATGTATTAATTAATGAAAAAGTAATTGCTCATCTTCAGCTGCAGTTAAATGGCTTTGGCACTACCACATAAACAAATAAGACCTTGATGTATCTTGACAGGGGTATGTGGAATAGATACTTCTTGCAGTGAGAGGATTTTGGATCAACAATCACTTTGACAATAGTATTGCCAGTATTAGAGAGAGAGGAGTTGGTATTTTTCGTTCAGAAATGTCATGAGCATTTGCATGTCCAACAACTCCTACCAATTTCTACTGATGTACCACAGGAAGCATCCAATCTGGAGCGGCAAAGACACTGCCCATGACTGCAAGGAATTGCAGAGGATTGTGAATGCAGCCCAGTCCATCACTCAAACCAGCCACCTGCTCCTTTGATTCCGTCTTCACTTCATGATGCATGGGGAAAGCAGTCAATGTAATGGACCACTTACACCCTGGTCATTCCCTCTTCTCCCCTCCCCCTATACACATCATAACAAAGATCAGACTCCCTACCAATGACTCATTTAAACATCACGTTGCGTCAGAAATTCAGCCAAGATAATCAAAGACTTCTCGCACTGGTCATTCCTTCTTCACCCTGCTGCCATCAAACAGAAGGTACAGAAGCTTGAAAGCGTGCATCACCAGACACACAAACAGCTTCTTCTCTATTATCAGGCTTCAGAACAGCCCTTCCATAAGCCACGGTATTGTTCAATTCTCTACCCTATTGCGGACATTAGACTTTGACCATGGAATTGGAGCGCTAAAATGCTGAGAGCTAGATTCTGCATCTTTCCTTTTGCTCCATTATTGTACTTTAGCCTGGCTTGAGTGCATTTATGTATCGCATTATCTAATCTGATTGCATAGCATGCAAAACAAAGCTTTTCCCTGTCGTCAATACATAAGACAATAAATAATAAACCTAAGGGAGATCTAGCCAACTGAAAAGAAAATTGGGTTCATGGAAGGAAGCATAGGATTGTGTTTTTTAGATTGGAGGCCTGTGACTAGTGATACACCTCAGGGTTCAATGATGGGTTATTTTTTATTTGTCATCCACCTCAATGATTTAGATAAGAATGCACAAGGCCCGATTAGCACGTTTGCACATGACATTAAGTGGGTGGCATTGAAGATGGTTGTCAAAAATTGCAGCAGGATCTTAATCAGTTGGGCAGGTGGGCTGAGGAATGGTTAATGAAGTTTAATACAGATAAGTATGGAGTCCTGCATTTTGGGAAGTCTAACCATGGCAGGCAAAACAGAGCGAATGGCAGGGCCCTGGGAAGTAATGTACAGCAGAGGGATCCGGGAATGTAGGTGCGTAGTTCCTTAAAAGTGGCATCCCTGGTAGATAGAGTGGTGAAGAAGAGTTTTGGCGCATTGGCCTTCATCAGTCAGAGTATTGAGGGGCAACCTTTTTTTGTACACAAAGGGGGATGCTTATATGGAATAAGCAGTCAGAGGAGGTGGTTGAGGCAGGTACTAGCACAACATTTTAAACACATTTGGATAGATACAATGATACGAAAATGTTGGTAGGATATACCTCAAACACAGGCACGTAGGAGGTCTTCATGTGTCATATCGGCCAGTGTGGGCAAGGTGGACCAAAGGGCCTGTTTCCACGCTGTATGACTCGAAACCTATCCTGTTGTGCAGAAGATAGAAAAATATACAAAAGTCTGAAAACATGTACCATCAGATTCAAGAACAGCTTTTTCCTTGCATTTATCATACTACTGAACAAACAATAAATTATTGATCTTGTAATCTACCTCATTGCGCACGTTGTACTTTTTATCTGCACTTTCTCTGTAGCTTTAACACTAAATTCTGTTTTTTTTCTTTTTATCTCTTTCACTAACTTTATATGCTGATGTATGATCTGATATGCAAAAAAAACCTTTTCGCTATGTCTCAGTGACAATAATAAACCAAGACAAATATTAATTTTTCAACCCAAATGGCTAAGAATTGTACAATCCAGTTTTTTAAAGTCAAACTATTAAAATATAAAATACAAATGTCAAGTACAGCAGGTCAAGCAGCACCTGTGGAGTATGAAACAGTTAATGTTTCAAGTTGATACGCTTTTACAAGAGAAGAGAAAAATAATGCGTAGAAAGCAGAATTAATGTTTTTTTAAGCTTTTTAAATCATGTAGATGTTATTGCAGGAGAGAGGAATGTAGAATTTCATTTGTTGACCTCTTACTAGCACTTTCCAGAAACAATGTTATTGTAAGCAGTACAATGTCATTTTAACCGGCAGACCGTTAAAATTTGCACTCTCAAGCCAACAAGAACAGAGGGGAGAGAATTTATGAAAGGAGGGAAATGAGTGTGAGCAAGGAAGTAGCAGAGGGAAGCCATGGAGGTCTCAACAAGGACTTGAGAACCAGAGCACGGAGAACATAGTTTAAGTTTAGTTTATTGTCACATGAACTGAGGTACAGTGAAAAGCTTAGGATTAAGGTGAGGGGGAAAAGATTTAATAGGAACCTGAGGAGTAATTTTTTCCACACAGAAGGAAGTGGATGTATGAAACGAGCTGCCAGAGGAGGTAGTTGAGGCAGGTAGTATTGCAATGTTTAAGAAACACTGGACTAAGTGGGACCCATTGGCTCCCTGTCACACAGGAGGCTTGGTCCCCCAATGCAATATTCTACCACTCACCCATAGCCCCCAACTGTACAGGCGCAGCTCATCTCCCCTCATCCCTAGCATTCTCTCACCCTCCTCTTCATCCTCCCCCTTCTTTACCCTCTGCTTCTCCCCTCCCCAATCCCCCCCTCACCCCTCTCCCTCTCCTTTCCCCTACCCTATCATTCCTTCCCTCCATAACTACTCTCCCCTCCCTACCCCCGCTCCTAACCCTCTATCCCCCACCTCCCCTATCCCCCCACTATCCCTCCTCACCGCCCCCATAGCCCTCCTCTCCCTCTATTCCCCACTCTCTACCCCACCCCACTCCTCTCCCTCCTCTACTCCCCCGTCCTCTCCCTCTATTCCCCATCCTCCCCCACTCTCCCTCCTTACTTCCTCCCTCTTCTTTTCCCTCTCCTCCTACCCTCCCCCAATCCCTCCCTCACCTCCCCTACCCTCAGTCACTCCCTCCCTCCATAACTCCTCTCCACTCCCTACTCCCCTCCTCCCCCTCCATCCCCCTCCTCCCCCACCCTCCCTCCTCACCTCCTCAGGATCTCGAGGTTGCCGTTCCTCTCCCTTCTTGTGTGAGCTACGGCCACGCTGGCATGTGAGCGGGGGGGGGGGGGGGGGGGGGGTGCGGTGTAGAGCTCTGAGAAAAGACGGGCGAAGAGCCATGGGGGAGAGGGGGTATCACGGGGGAGGGGGGCAGGAGCCTGCGAGGGGGACCAGAGGGGAAGGGGCTGGAACTGTGGGGCGTTGTGATGGCGGTGCATTTGGGACTCACAGTGGGCGCTGTACGCTCTCCTCTGCCGGGATCAGACTCTCCGCTTTCCGTCTGGTGACATCTCCAACACCGCTCCGGGCCAAGCCGGGCCGTACCGCTTCAGGTCCCTCCAAAAATTGTGTCGGGTTGGAGACTTCTGCCGGCCACCTGCAGCATCCCTCAGCTCCAGTAAAGACGCAATGGCGCAGGAAGGGGCGGACCGTCCCGGGGAGTGACAGGAGAAGGGACCAATCTACACAGCACTGACTGGCAGGGCATGAGATCGATCTGCGCACGAGTGTGTTTTAAGATTTTTAAACCTCGCTAACTTTTACAATATACTTCCGATCGGAACGAAACACAATTCTAGTGCAATAAACTCAAAAGTCCTTACTGCAATATAGGTTCATAGTTTAGGCTAGCACTGTGTAACATTCACAAGCCTGATCGTGTTGGGAAGAAACTACTCTTGAACCTGGTAGTCATGGTTTTCCGACTCATATACTTTCTTCCTGATGGTAGGAGCACAATGAGAGCGTGGCCAGGATTATTTCTAACAGTTGTCCATGAGCTGGCATTCCAAGGTTGGCAGCTGCCTTACCAGGATAACTCACTGCTACTTCCACATGTGACCACATAGCAACAACACGTTAGATTAGCAGAATAGTAAAATGAAGTATATTTCTCCACTGATGGAATTACTACAATAATGCACACATTCCTTTTCCTTGGTTGCAGCCTTTCTAGCATATTGCAATTTTCTGAATTATTGTCATTATCTTTCTATTCCAAGTGTGATCCACCCCCAAGGAGCAAAAACCTTTTGATGAGGACATCCTTGTCTTCCTTGCCTTCAAATTATTTCGGTGTGTTGCCCTTTCTAACCTGATCCCACTCTTTTACCCTCCAGTGGGGTTATCATTTGACAGCAGAGAACGCATCTAACTATTGAGTTAGATATAACTCTGAGGGCTAACGGAATCAAGGGATATGGGGGGAAAGCAGCAACAGGGTAATGATTCTGGAAGATCAGCCATGATTATATTGAATGGTGGCGCTGGCTTGAAGGGCCGAATGGCCTACTCCTGCACCCATTTTCTATGTTTCTAACAGGAACCAATTCATTTTGTTAGCCATCTTGGAAGGCCTTTCTCTGCGTTGCGTTCACATCCTCTGTACAGTTCCACAGGAATTCACCGCAGTGACTACTTTTAGCCGGGCTTGTCACCACTGGATTTCCACATTCTGCAGACATCCTGAAAGAAAATAGAGAAGTCTAGGCAGATCTTCCCCTGCCCTGAGACAATTGTCTAGTAACTACTGGAATGTTTTTACCTTTTAGCTCCTCCCAGGCTTACCAACGAGCGGCACAGTGGCGCAGCGATAGAGTTGCTGCCTTGCAGCACCAGACACCCGGGTTTGATCCTGACTACAGGTGCTTGTCTGAATGAAGTTTGTACGTTCTCCCACTGACCACATGGTTTGTCTCTGGCTCCGGTTTCCTCCCGCATTACAAAGAAGTGCAGGCATGTAGGTTAATTGGCTTCTGTAAATTATTCCCAGTCTGCACGATAGAACTTGTGTACGGCAATCCCAGGTCTGTGTTGATTTGGCGGGCCAAAGGACCTGTTACAATGCTGTATCTCTAAACAAAAACTAAAATAAAGTAAGCTGTCATAGCTGTCACTGTTGTTTAATATTCTTGACATTTACAGACATCAAATGCAATTGGGACCTGTTAAATAATAAAATTAAATGTTCAAATTAGAGTTTATATTTTTATGCAGTAAATGACTTAAGTAATTCACATGCACAAACTGTTTAAATCAACCTAATTAAATCAAATGAAAAGCTCACTTTCCATTTTTCCAGTGTCCGATTTCGCCCACTTTAGTTGGGGTATGTGCCGGGCCCAGATTCAGCTGGCATTTTTCCAAGCCCAAGAGTTCTCCAGCATGCTGGTGCTGGAGGCTGCTGCTCACCAAGAGGCTGTGCCACAGTCTACATTCTAACAGGCTAACTTCAGGCTTAAGTCATGAAAACCAAAGGACATACTGTAGGTTTAAAGTGAAGGGGAAGAGATTTAATAGAAATCTGAGGGGGTAACATTTTCACACAAAATGTGGTGAGTGTATCAAATGAGCTGCCAGAGAAGGTATTTGAGGCAGGGACTATTGCAAAGTTTAGGAAATAATTAGACAGGCACATGGATAGGACAGGTTTAGAGGGACATGGGCCAAATGTAGCCAGGTGGAACTAGTGTAGATGAGACATGTTGGTGTGGGCGAGTTGGGCTGAAGGGCCTGTTTATACAATGTAAGACTCTATGAGATCTTGGAGCAGGATCTGCCCCACCATGTCAACCAGAGGCTCATTTGGTTAATTTTGTTGACCAGTCTCTGCACTTTGCACATGTTTACAACAGCCACACTAAAAAAGAAAATCAGTAGGGCAATAACTCATTGCTTTTGTTACAAGTATCTATGAGCGCTAGGATTGCAGCAACATAATTCCTTGAAAGTGGCGTCACAGGTAGACAGTGGGGTCAAAAAGGCTTTTGGCGCATTGACCTTCATCAGAGTGCTGGGTATAGACGTTAGAAGGTCATGTTGCAGTTACAGTGGCTTGCAAAAGTTTTCATACCCCTTGAACTTTTCCACATTTTGTCACGTTACAACCACAAACATAAATGTATTTTATTGGGATTTTATGTGATAGACCAACACAAAGTGGTGCATAATTGTGAAGTGGAAGGAAATTCATACATGATTTCCAAATTTTATTACAAATAAAAAACTGAAAATTGTGGCGTGCAAAAGTATTCAGCCCCCCCTGAGTCAATACTTTGTCGAACCACCTTTCGCAGCAATTACAGCTGCAAGTCTTTTGGGGTATGCCGCTACCAGCTTTGCACATCTAGAGACTGAAATGTTTGCCCATTCTTCTTTGCAAAATAGCTCAAGCTCAGTCGGATTGGATGGAGACCATCTGTGAACAGCAATTTTCAAGTCTTGCCAGAGATTCTCAATTGGATTTAGGTCTGGACTTTGACTGGGCCATTCTAACACATGAATATGCTTTGATCTAAACCATTCCATTGTAGCTCTAGCTGTATGTTTAGGGTTGTTGTCCTGCTGGAAGGTGAACCTCCGCCCCAGTCTCAAGTCTTTTGCAGACTCTAACAGGTTTTCTTCCAAGATTGCCCTGTATTTGGCTCCATTCATCTTCCCATCAACTCTGACCAGCTTCCCTGTCCCTGCTGAAGAAAAGCATCCCCACAGCATGATGCTGCCACCACCATGTTTCACAGTGGAGTTGGTGTGTTCAGGGTGATGTGCAGTGTTAGTTTCCCACCACACATAGCGTTTTGCAGTTATGCCAAAAACTTCAATTTTGGTCTCATCAGACCAGAGCACCTTCCTCCACATGTTTGCTGTGTCCCCTACATGGCTTGTGGCAAACTGCAAACGGGACTTCTTATGGCTTTGTTTCAACAATGGCTTTCTTCTTGCCACTCTTCCATAAAGACCCGATTTGTGGAGTGCACGACTGATAGTTGTCCTGTGGACAAAATCTCCCACCTGAGCTGTGGATCTCTGCAGCTCCTCCAGAGTTACCATGGGCCTCTTGGCTGCTTCTGTGATCAATGCTCTCCTTGCCTGGCCTGTCAGTTTAGGTGGATGGCCATGTCTTGGTAGGTTTGCAGTTGTGCCATACTCTTTCCATTTTCGGATGATGGATTGAACAGTGCTCCGTGAGATGTTCAAAGCTTGGGATGTATTTTTATAACCTAATCCTGCTTTAAACTTCTCCACAACTTTATCCCTGACCTGTCTGGTTTGTTCCTTGGGCTTCATGATGCCCAAGGAACATTGTTTGTTCACTAATGTTCTCTAACAAACCTCTGAGGCCTTCACAGAACAGCTGTATTTATACTGAGATTAGATTACACACAAGTGGACTCTATTTACTAATTAGGTGACTTCTGAAGGCAATTGGTTGCACTGGATTTTATTTAGGGGTATCAGAGTAAAGGGGGCTGAATACTTTTGCACGCCACACGTTTCAGTTTTTTTATTTGTAAAAAGATTTGAAAACCATGTATCATTTTCCTTCCACTTCACAATTATGCGCCACTTTGTGTTGGTCTATCACATAAAATCCTAATAAAATACATTTACGTTTGTGGTTGTAATGTGACAAAATGTGGAAAAGTTCAAGGGGTATGAATACTTTTGCAAGCCACTGTATACAAGATGTTGGTGAGCCAAGCAGCACTTAATTTCAGATATACATTAATAACAGCAATAATAGAGATGCTAGAGAGGTGGATTAGATGTCACCAGCCATGGGCGAAATCCCGGGGGTGGGGCAGGTGGGAGGTTCACGTCCCTCCCATGCTCTGAGGGGTGGGGGACAATCCCCCCCACCCCATGTTTTGTAATTTTTTTTAAATTCAAATCTCCGCTTTCCGTGAGACAGAAATTCCGTGTGACAGAGGGGTGTCACTGTTAAGCGCATGTTAAATGTATCTATTGACCGTGAACAGCCAGTAGTCATGGTGCATATTGGCACCAACGATATAGGTAAAAAAAGGGATGAGGTCCTACAAGGTGAATTCAGGGAGATAAACTTAAAAGTAGGACCTCAAAGGTAATAATCTCTGGATTACTACCAGTAACACGGGCCAGTCAGAGTAGAAATAGGAAGATATTGCAGATTAATACATGGCTAGAAAAATGGTGCAAGGGGGAAGGATTCAAATTTTTAGGGCACTGGAACCATTTCTGGGGGAGGTGGGACCAGTACAAACAGGACGGTCTGCACATGGGCTGGAATGGAACCAATGTCCTTGGGGGAGTGTTTGCTAGTGCTGTCGGGGATGATTTAAACTAATGTGGCAGGGGGATGGGTACAAGAACAGGGAGGCAGGTGGGTGTAAAATGAGGGTAGAAGCAATAGGGAGCAAGGTGAAAAGTAAAAGTGGCAGGCAGACAAAACCAGGGCAAAAATCAAAAAGGGCCACTTTTCAACATAATTGTATAAGGGGTAAGAGCGTTGTAAAAACAAGCCTGAAGGCTTTGTGTCTCAATGCAAGGAGTATTCGTAATAAGGTGGATGAGTTGAACGTGCAGATAGCTATTAATGATTATGATATAGTTGGGATCACGGAGACATGGCTCCAGGGTGACCAAGGCTGGGAGCTGAACATCCAAGGGTATTCAATATTCAGGAGGGATAGAGAGAAAGGAAAAGGAGGTGGGGTACCGTTGCTGCTTAGAGAGGAGATTAATCCAATGGAAAGGAAGGACATTAGCTTGGAGGATGTGGAATCGGTATGGGTAGAGCTGTGAAACACTAAGGGGCAGAAAACTCTGGTGGGTGTTGTGTACAGGCCACCTAACAGTAGTAGTGAAGTTGGGGATGGTATCAAATAGGAAATTAGAAATATGTATGACAAAGGCAAAACAGTTATAATGTGTGACTTCAATCTACACATAGATTGGGTGAATCAAATTGGCAGGGGTGCTGAGGAAGAGGATTTTTTGGAATGTATGCGGGATAGTTATCTAAATCAACACGAAGAGAAACCAACGAGAGAGCAGGCTATTTTAGACTGGGTATTGAGTAATGAGGAAGGGTTAGTTATCAGTCTTGTTGTACGTGCCCCCTTGGGCAAGAGTGACCATAATATGGTTGAGTTCTTCATTAGGATGGAGAGTGACATTGTTAATTCAGAAACAATGGTTCTGAACTTAAAGAAAGGTAACTTTGAGGGTATGAGACGTAAATTGGCCAAGATTGACTGGAAATTAATTCTAAAAGGATTGACGGTGGATATGCAATGGAAGACATTTAAAGACTGCATGGATGAACTACAAAAATTGTTCATCCCAGTTTGGCAAAATAATAAATCAGGGAAGATAGTGCATCCGTGGATAACAAGGGAAATCAGGGATAGTATCAAAGCAAAGGATGATGCGTACAAAGTAGCCAGAAAAAGCAGCATACCAGAGGACTGGGAGAAATTCAGAGACCAGCAGAGGAGGACAAAGGGCTTAATTAGGAAAGGAAAAATAGATTATGAAAGAAAACTGGCAGGGAACATAAAAACTGACTGCAAAAGTTTTTATAGATATGTGAAGAGAAAGAGATTAGTTAAAACAAATGTAGGTCACTTGCAGTCAGAAACAGATGAGTTGATCATGGGTAACAAGGATATGGCGGACCAATTGAATAACTACTTCAGTTCCATCTTCACTAAGGAAGACATAAATAATCTGCCGGAAATAGCAGGGGACCGCGGGTCAAAGGAGGAATTGAGTGAAATCCAGGTTATTCGGGAAGTGGTGTTGGGTAAATTGAATGGATTAAAGGCCGATAAATCCCCAGGGCCAGATAGGCTGCATTCCAGAGTACTTAAGGAAGTAGCTCCGGAAATAGTGGATGCATTAGTGATAATCTTTCAAAACTCTTTAGATTCTGGAGTAGTTCCTGAGGATTGGCGGGTAGCAAACGTAACCCCTCTTTTTAAGAAGGGAGGGAGAGACAAAACGGGGAATTACAGACCAGTTAGTCTAACATCGGTAGTGGGGAAACTGCTAGAGTCAGTTATTAAAGATGGGAAAGCAGCACATTTGGAAAGTGGTGAAATCATTGGACAAAGTCAGCATGGATTTACGAAAGGTAAATCATGTCTGACGAATCTTGTGGAATTTTTTAAGGATGTAACTAGTAGCGTGGATAGGGGAGAACCAGTGGATGTGGTGTATCTGGATTTCCAGAAGGCTTTCGACAAGGTCCCACATAAGAGATTAGTATACAAACTTAAAGCATACGGCATTGGGGATTCAGTATTGATGTGGATAGAGAACTGGCTGGCAAACAGGAAGCAAAGAGTAGGAGTAAACGGGTCCTTTTCAGAATGGCAGGCAATGACTAGTGGGGTACCGCAAGGCTCAGTGCTGGGATCCCAGCTATTTACAATATATATTAATGATCTGGACAGTGTTAGCTGTAAGGAGGATGCTAGGAGACTGCACGGTGACTTGGATAGACTGGGTGAGTGGGCAAATGTTTGGCAGATGTAGTATAATGTGGATAAATGTGAGGTTATCCACTTTGGTGGCAAAAACAGGAAAGTGTGGGGTACGATCCTGAAATCAAGGCGAGAAGTCGGGTGTAGTGGGAAGTACCTTTTTATTTAGTTCTTTCAAGTCGCCAGGAAGTCCATGAGAGAAAGATGGCACCCAAAACCCTTGCCTTTAAACCCTCTAGTTAAGGGCCACCTCTGGACTGAACCATTCCCGTGCCGAGGGGTTTGACCGTTGGATGGCCTGACCCTTGGGAGCCGCCACAGGACCCCCCCCCCCCCGAACCTGAGGTACGAAATACACCGGCGGTTGCACAGCACGGCCGATCTGCGTGCGGAAGTGCGGGAGCACTGGTGGAGGGACCGGCGGGAGGACAGGCGGAGGGAGCCGTGAGGGGGGGCACCCTCGAGGCCAAGGTTGGGCAACCAGCACTGGCTGGTCATTGTCCAGATGTGCCGGCTTCAACCGGTCAATTGACACGGTCTCCGGGCGGCCCCCCCATGTCCAACACAAAGGTCATCTGCCCGTGTTACAGCACTCGGAATGGGCCCTCGTACGGCCTCTGAAGTGGCGTCCAGTGGGCATCACGGCGCAGGAAAACGTAGGGGCAGTCCTGGAGGGCTGATGGCATGTGCGGGCGAAATGTCCCATGGCGGGACGTCGGGACGGGTGCGAGCCTGCCAACTCGCTCGCAAAGGCGCTTTAGGGTGGATGAGGGAGTTCCCTGTTGCCCCATTGCCGACGGCATGAACTCCCCGGGCACCGTGAGCGGCGACCCGTATATGAGCTCCGCCGATGATGAGGCCAAATCCTCTTTGGGGGCAGTGCGGATGCCCAACAAGATCCCAAGGCAACTCGTCCATCCAGTCTGGGCCGGAGAGTCACGCCTTCAGGGCTGACTTGAGCTGCCGGTGGAACCTCTCCACCAGTCCGTTGGCTTGCGGGTGATAAGCTGTGGTGTGCTGTAGCCGCATCCCCCAACAAGTGAGCCATGGCCGACCACAGCTCGGAGGTGAACTGGGCCCCCGGTCTGAGGAAATGTGCGCCGGCACCCCAAAGCGAGCAATCCAGTGCGCGGACAACGCACGAGCGCACATAGCTGCTGAAGTATCAGCCAAGGGAATGGCCTCCGGCCACCTCGTGAAGCAGTCCACCATAGTGAGGAGGTGGGTGATGCCCCAGGACGGCGGAAGAGGCCCCACGATGTCCACATGGAGGTGGTCGAATCGCCGGTGAGGTAGGCTGAACTCCTGGAGCGGTGCCCGGACATGCCGCTGCATCTTTGCCGTCTGGCACGGAATGCAGGTTCGAGCCCAGTGTCCAACCTGCTTGCGCAGACGTGCCACATGAATCGAGCAGCCACCAGTGTCGTCGTCACCCGGATTGATGGGTGAGCCAGCCCGTGGATCACGTCAAAAACCCTCCGGCGCCAGGCGGCAGGGATGATGGGGCGCGGCTGACCGGACGACACATCGCACAAGATCGTCGCCCCCCAGGACCGAGGAGGCCATCCTCGAGGTGAAGGCCGGAGATGGCAGTCCAGTAGGCGGGCATCTCAGCGTCCGTAAGCTGCGCATCCGCCAGGGCAGAAAAGTCGATTCCGGGTGCCACTGCGAAAACGGCGTCGATGGCGGGGCAGGACAATGTGTCGGCCACCTGGTTCTCCTACCCCTCGACGTAGCGAATGGATGTTGTATATTCTGAAATGTAGGCCAACTGCCGCTGCTGCCATGTGGACCAGGGGTCAGAAACCTTTGCCAGGGCGAAAGTGAGCGGCTTGTGGTCTGTGTATGCGGTGAACGGGCGGCCCTCCAGAAAATAGCGGAAATGGAGCACTGCCAGGTACAGAGCCAGGAGCTCGCGATCGAACGCGCTGTATTTGGCCTGAGCGCGGTTCAGATGACGGCTGAAGAAGGCGAGGGGCCGCCAACCTCCATCCGTCAGTTACTCCAGCACGGCACCGACTGCAGACTCCGAGGCGTCCATCATGAGAGCTGTCGGGGCATTTTCCCGCGGATGCTCCAGCAGTACGGCCCGAGCAAGGGCCTCCTTCACGCCGTCAAACGCTGCCACCACTGCGTTGGTCCACTCGACGTTCTTATGCTGCCCACCCGCCAGAAGTTGATACAGTGGCCGCATGATGTGGGCTGCGGATGGCACAAAACGGTGATAGAATGCCACCATCCCGACAAACTCCTGCAGGCCGCGCACTGAGTATGGACGGGGAAACTGACAGATGGCGTCGACCCTGTCCGGCAGGGAATCATGCCTTGCGAAGTCACACGGTGACCGAGGAAGTCGATTTCTGTTACCCCAAAACGGCACTTGGCGAGGTTGACAGCCAAGCCATGCTCGCTGAGCCGCTGACAGAGCTGCCAGAGGTGGGCGCAGTGCTCCTGCTGCAAGCGGCTGGCCACCAGGATGTCGTCGAGGTAGACAAAAACAAAGTCCAGGCCGCGACACACCCCGTCCATCAGGCGTTGGAATGCCTGAGCAGCATTTTTGAGGCCGTACGGCATCCGCACAAATTCATAGAGGCCGAACGGCGTGATGATCGCCGTCTTGAATACATCGTCCGGGTGGACCGGGATCTGGTTATAACCCTGTACCAGATCCACTTTGGAGAATATAGTAGCCCCGGCCAAATGGGCGGTGAAGTCCTGGATGTGGGGTACGGGGTATCGATCTGCGGTTGTTGCGGCATTCAGCCGCCGATACTCCCCGCAAGGTCGCCAGCCCCCGCTTGCCTTAGGGACCATGTGGAGTGGGGACGCCCATGGGCTGATTGAAGGGCGGACGATCCCCAAGGACTCCATTGTGCGGAATTCCTGCCGTGCCAGAAGTAGTTTATCCAGCAGCAGTCGGCGACCTCGTGCATGGAGAGGTGGGCCAGTAGTTTGGATGAAATGAACCACCCCGTGACTGGGGGTCGAAGACCAAAACTGTGGGGTCAGGATATTTGGGAATATGGCTAATACCCGGGCAAAGCGGGAATCCACTGACGACAGGGATCGCAGCATGATCGGCTCCATCGTGGCAGCGTTGACCAAACCCTGACGCCTGACGTCCACTAGGAGGGAATGCGCCCGGAGGAAATCGGCACCGAGCAACGGCTGGGAGACGTCCGCAATGATGAACTGCCACGAGAAATGGCAGGAGCCGAACACGATCGGGACCATGCGAATTCCATACGTGCGGTTGGGGCTGCCGTTCGCGGTGGTGAGGACGGAACGAATGTCGGCCAGCGAAGGGGGCAAGACGCTCAGCTCTGCCCCTGTATCGACGAGGAAGCGGGTCCTGGAGCGCCGATCCCAGGCGAAGAGTCGGTGGATCTGGCCGGCAGACGTGGGGACTATTGGCAGCCGGCCCAGGCGTTTCCTGGGAACATGCACAGCTGACAGCATATCCGTGCTGCAGCTCCCCAGCGCTGGTGGTAATAGCACCAGCACCTCCTGCTGGCGGCGCTTGGAGCTTGCTGGCACTGGACTGCAGGTGCAGTACCCGATACGGCCGCGGGGGGCCATCCACAGCACGTCGGCGTGCCTACCGAGGGCCCTGAGGTCTACGAAGGAGACGTCCGTGAGCTAAATGCGGATGTAGGCCGGCAGCAGATGCAGGTAGATATATTCAAACTCTAGGCACGGCGTGTGCCCATCCAACAGCACGACCATCTCCTTTAGGAGGCCCTCCGTATGAAGGAGCCTGGCAGCGCGCTCCATCCTGCAGAGACCATAAATCTCAAGCAGGAGCTCCTTAAGGCCGCGGTATTTCTCGGTGGCCGGGGGGTCTGCGATGAAGTCTGTGACATCTTCGACCATGTCCCGGTCAAGGGCCCCCACCAGATAATAGAAACGAGTGTCGTCGACCGTTATTCCCCGCAGGTTGAATTGGGCCTCCGTCTGCTGAAACCGGATGTGCGACCAGTTGGTCCAAAAGGTAGGTAATTTCACCGAGACTACGTCCAGAGACAGGGCCGGGTCGGCATTTGAGAAGGAAGAATGTGCTTTATTCTCCATCATGACAACGATGGAGCATCGGGGTCACCAATGTGGGGTACGATCCCGAAATCAAGGCGAGAAGCCAGGTGTAGTGGGAAGTACCTTTTTATTTAGTTCTTTCAAGTCGCCAGGAAGTCCATGAGACAAAGATGGCACCCAAAACCCTTGCCTTTAAACCCTCTGGTTAAGGGCCACCTCTGGACTGAACCATTCCCGTGCCGAGGGGTTTGACCGTTAGGATGGCCCGACCCTTGGGAGCCGCCACAAAAGCAGACTATTATCTAAATGGTGGCCGATTAGGAAAAGGGGAGATGCAGCGAGACCTGGGTGTCATGGTACACCAGTCATTGAAAGTAGGCATGCAGGTGCAGCAGGCAGTGAAGAAAGCAAATGGTATGTTAGCTTTCATAGCAAAAGGATTTGAGTATAGGAGCAGGGAGGTTCTACTTCAGTTGTATAGGGTCTTGGTGAGACCACACCTGGAGTATTGCGTACAGTTTTGGTCTCCAAATCTGAGGAAGGACATTATTGCCATAGAGGGAGTGCAGAGAAGGTTCACCAGACTGATTCCTGGGATGTCAGGACTGTCTTATGAAGAAAGATTGGATAGACTCGGTTTATACTCTCTAGAATATAGGAGATTGCGAGGGGATCTTATAGCAACTTGCAAAATTCTTAAGGAGTTGGACAGGCTAGATGCAGGAAGATTGTTCCCGATGTTGGGGAAGTCCAGGACAAGGGGTCACAGCTTAAGGATAAGGGGGAAATCCTTTAAGACTGAAATGAGAAAGACTTTTTTTACACAGAGAGTGGTGAGTCTCTGGAACCACAGAGGGCAGTTGAGGCCAGTTCATTGGCTATATTTAAGAGGGAGTTAGATGTGGCTCTTGTGGCTAAGGGGATCAGGGGGTATGGAGAGAAGGCAGGTACGGGATACTGAGTTGGATGATCAGCCATGATCATATTGAACGGCGGTGCAGGCTCGAAGGGCCGAATGGCCTACTCCTGCACCTAATTTCTATGTTTCTATTAACATCGTATTAACACGATGTGTCACCAATTATGTTTTGACCTTCAACTATTACTGAAAGTATTTATGGAGAATTTCTTAAAGCTATCTGATGCAGGTACAATTACCATTTGAACTAATTGGATGTGTTGGTGGATGGGAAAGATTTAAACCGGTATCGGATTTAAATGGGTCAGGTCATTAAGGGTTCCGGTCGAATGGGTTTCCTGGGTGGCATGCAGGCAAGTTCCATATTCACTCATGTTATTTAGTATTTTTTCCCCATCTCTCTCTCTTTCTCTCCCCCCTGGTTCTCCTGTTTGTCTTTATTTGCTTCAGCTTTAGTTGTTTAAGTGTTATTTATCACATTGTAGCTTTTGAAAGATTCAAGCGGGTATCAGATACTTTCTAAGGGCTGAATCGGCCTGTTCACGGGGCCTTTCACCGCCTGGTGTGGCTTAAAATCACACTGCTGCATTGAGGCAATTGAGGTTCCCGATGTTGAAACCCCTGCCGGCCAATTTTAAGCCACGCCGGGTGAGTAAAGGCTCCGCAAACGGGCTAATTCAAGCCCCACAATTTGCGGCGGACGAAGCTGCTGTTGCTGGAGTTCGGAATTGGTCACAGCGAACATAAAAACTGACATTGGGCCTTCAGTAGATATAATTGAGAGGCATCAGTTAAATGTTGAGTTTAATTTAGAGATACAGCATGGAAACAGGCCCTTCGACCCACCTAGTCTATGCCAACCATTGATCGCCCATTCACACTAGTTCTATATTATTCCACTTTCTCATCCACTCCCTAAACACTGGGGACAATTTACTGAGGCCAATTAACCTATAAACCTGCATGTCTTTGGGATGTGGGTGGAAACTGGAGCACCTGGAGGAAACCCACTCGGTCACATGGAGAACGTGCAAACTCCACAGAGAGAGCACCCGAGGCCAGGATTGAACCCGAGTCTCTGACGCTGTGAGTTATACCAAGGATAACTCCTTAGATGTAAAGATGCAGATGCAAAAACAGAAGTTGCAGGTCATTTTCATAACATGTTAGATAACTAATAATGGGACTGAGGAGTGAGATGTAATCTTTATCAAAAAAAATGTTTAAACTCATTTTGATTAGAGCCATTCAATGAGTCAATTGCATACAGATACCTTAACTTATGATAAGTCTTTTTTTGTTAAATATCTGAACCCAAAAATATCAGTGGGTCTCATCATTTGACCACACTGGCCAAGTGATTCTTGGGAGAGTTTCCTTTACCTGCAGATCAAGTGTGTGTCTGTTTCTTGGAATATTGTACTTGTGAATCCGTCCATCTACCTTGAATTACCTTACATTCTAGAGTACTGCGATGTAATAGTTAAGACTAGGAGAAAGTGTTTTACCTGGATTAAACTAAAATCTATCAGGTACTGCAAATTCCAGATACCATTAAGTGAATTGGTATTCAAGCTCCACAGGAAACTATTGACATGGTGTTATTATATGACTTTCTTCCAAAATCCTGTGAAAGACAACATGTGTAGCAATCTAATTCTTTCATTATTTTCTTATTTGGGTTTAAGTAATTAGCAGAGGTGTCTCTTTTAATTTTCGAGCTGTGCCAGATCTCAGAAATAAAAAACATGGTATGAAATTGATTCTGGCAGCAATCTATTAGCTAATTGAATACAGATACAATTAAACTTGCAATCTCAGCCCCTAAGTACCTTATGATTTCATATCTGGCTTCCTCAACCAAACATAATTGCTATGCAGTGGGCATCAGCCATCATTGCTGCTTTTTGGCTGAAGTGTCCCCTGCACCAGTGGGGTGACATGAAACTCTGCAGTGATTCACTTTTTTGTGTAACAAGCCTTCTTAAATTATGAATCTATGTCTGACGCATGAGCACTCCTTGGGTGGCAAGCACTGTCATCATTAGTTGGGTATTTCATGCACCCACTAACTGCCAGCAGAATTCAGATCAGTGTCAATCCTGTTTTGACAGCAGGACTGTCATTATAATGCTTCACATTCTACTCTGCATCTTGCCTTAACTTCTCAGCTCAATTTAAATTCAGCAGCTCGAAGGAGCCCTGTTTTTCCTATATCATCCAGCCTACTTAAGTGGATTAAAACTTACATTTAGTTTTAGTTAACTTTGGTTTAGAGATACAGCGTGAAAACAGGCCCTGCGTCCCACCAAATTCTCGTCAACCAGCAATCCCCGCACACTAACTCCATCCTACACACACTAGGCACAATTTACAATTTTTACCAAAGTCGATTAACCTACAAACCTGTAGATCGTTGGAGTGTGGGAGGAAACCGGTGGACCTGGAGTAAATCTACACTGGTCACGGGGAGAACGTGCAAAGTCCGTACAGACAGTACCGAAGGTCAGAATTGAACCCATGTCTCTGGTGCTGTAAGGCAGCAACTCTAACGCTGCGACTTTGTGCCACCCCAATATATTTACATACATGTATACATGTATAGATACGCAAGGAACTGCAGAAGTTATTTTACAAAAAAACACAACGTGCTGGAGGAGCTCAACATCTCAGGAGAACATGGATAGGTGATGTCTTGAGTCAGGACCCTTCTTTAGATTACATTTAGATTCGTTTTTGAATGTTATCCCGACCATTGTTAGAATTCTGTAAATATCTTGTGTTATTTTCCACATTTTATTGTTGGAAGTTTCTAAAATGGTCTGAAGATGCTAATTCATAGGTTTCTGCAGATGCCAATTATTAGCAGACAAGGATGGCATCTTGCCCTGGATCTTGTCCCTGGGAATGAGCAAAGCCCATGTCCAGAATATCAAAAATAAGAAGGAAAGTGATAAACGTTTGGTCCCATCTGTAGATATGGTTAAGAAACAATTCATGAGATGCTTATCATTCACTATGGAGATTGTGACCAGAATCTGTCAATTGGTACAGCCTGCAATCCAAACTCAAGCCAGGGCAAGGGACGCACTGCCTTTCTTGAATGTGTTGCTCATGATGCACTTTAGGCATGTGTCTCCTTCCAGGTATATAAGCAACCTTTGATAGCTTGCATCAGAGTGCACATTGATACTCAGCATATAAAGAGCAAACTTCATATCACCTTCCTATGCTGAAGCAAGCATGCAGAGTGAACAGTAGGATTTGCGAAGATTGTAGCAAATCGCAGCATGGTTTGGGAGCAGCTCCATTCAAGACCACAAGGAATTGCAAAGAATTGTGAACACAGCCCAGACTATCACACAAACGAACCTCCTTTCCATTGACTCCATCTACACTTCACGCTGCCTGCGCAAGGCCAGCAGCATAATCAAGGACCAGTCTCACCCAAGTCAATCTTTCCTCTCCCTTCTCCCATCAGGCCAGAGGTCTAGTTGTGAAAATGCACACCTCCAGAGATTTAGGGACGTTCTTCCCAGCTGTTATCAGGCAACTGAACCATCCTATCACCAACTAGAGAGCGATCCTGACCTACCATCTACCACATTGGAAACCATCTGACTTAATTGGACTTTACTGAACTTTATCTTGCACTAAATGTTGTATCTTGCACTAAACAAACCATGTATTTGTACACTATGGATGGCTTGAATGTAATCATGTATAGTCTTTTCACTGACTGGATAGCAAGCAGCAAAAAAGCTTTTCACTGCACGTCGGTAAAATAAACTAAAACTAAAACTAGATTTAAAAAGTGTGGGATGAGGTTGTTTGCAAGCATAGCAAATAATTCATTGGAACTTGGCCATTTAGCTACAAAAGGAGATTCCAATCCTATATTCTGCAACCGGGGGAAAGAACAGATAGTTTCCCTCGATGCCTAGTATCCTGAGTCATTAATTCTGCAACAGTCCTCTGATTGAGTGGCTCTACAATCAGCAACAACCCTACTGCTGCAAGGAATCCATCAATAAAATTATTGTCACTCTGCAGCAATGCTTCAGCTGTCCGCCCCTCGGTGACACAGGAGGGTCTTGACCCGAAACATCACCCATTCCTTCTCTCCAGAGATGCTGCCTGTCCCGCTGAGTTTCTTCAGCTTATTGTGTCCATCTTTAGCCTTATAACAAGTACTCAGCTGAGATAGAAATGTGAAGTGTGTGGTGTACATTGCACAAACCCAACATTAGGAGAGAACTGGCCTTTCCACCATCGATCAAGCAAAAGGAGTGAGCAGGGGGAAGAAAAACTGATGAATAGGAGGTTGATTGGAATCTAGGAAGCCCATTCTGCTCATATTCTGAACAGCCAAATTATTCACTAGTAACATTGGTTACATTGAATTCTCCAAGGTTAGGAACTAATCAACAAACAACCCCCTCTCTTCTCTGTGCCCCAGCTGAATGCATACTCATCTCCCATAATCCCAAAGATAGACACAAAATGCTGGAGTAACTCAGCGGGAGAGGCAGCATCTCTGGATAGAAGGAATGGGTGACGTTTCGGGTCGAGAACTTCCCCATAATCCCACCCCTCCTATGTCACCTCACTCCTATATGCCTTCCTCTGCCATTACGTTTCACGCCTCTTCTCTGCTTATCTCATTCGTCTTTTCATCTCTGGCCTTTGTCCAACCATCTGCCAATCAAACCCCCCTCACCCGTATCTACCTATTACTTGCCTGACCTTGTCCTGCGTCACTTAAGGTCATAAGTGATAGGAGCTTAATTAGGACATTTGGCCCATCAAGTCTACTATGCCATTCAATCATGGCTAATCTATCTCTCCCTCCTAACCCCGTTTTCCCGTCTTCTCCCCATTACCCTTGACACCCGTACTAATTAAGAATCTATCTATCACTCCCTTAAAAATATCCATTGATCTGGCCTCCACAGCCTTCTGTGGCAAATAATTCCACAGATTTACCACCCTCTGACTAAAGGAACATCTTTAATTCTGAGGCTATGACCTCTGGACCTAGACTCTCCCATTTCTCCTCCAATTTTATCTCCCTTACAGCAATCAGTCTGAAGAATCAAACAGTATCAAACAGATTGGTAATAACCGTGTTGTGATGCTGTGAAACTACGTATGCTTTTCACATGGGTGAAATAAAAACATGGCATATTTGTGTTCTTCAGAGATGCTGCCTCACATGCTGAGTTACTCTAGTCCAATATGTCTTGCTGCTGACAAACACAGTTCTCTTTACCTCAAAGCAGAAATGGCACTTCATGCACGTTATACATTGAAGTCTTAATGTATAAATCAAATAATCCCTGAGCCTATACGAAAATAATCACACTTTTGCATCTCCAATGTCTTGTGCAGATAGTTTTTCTTCAACCTTACCACTAACCCATCTAAATGAGGAAAACAATTAAGGTATACAGAGCAGCACGTTCCAGAACTCTTAAAAAATTGTTACAACTAAGCAAGTACCACAGAAAATAACATGGCATAATATAAATACAAACACTAGAGACATTAAATGATGCAAGAAATCACTGAACTCTACAAATGCTTGTGCACTGACCTCTATATTCTGTACCTTGAACAGCTTGAACTCTTAACTGCAAATCATGCATGTAATCACATCCACCTTTCCCTAATTATGTACAGGTGGTCAATTCTATGCACAGCTAGCTTGCAAGCTATTCTTTAGCTTTATATAATACTCACTTGTTAACTCCATATGATTGTACAGAGGTAACTGGCAATCACTTAGAACATGGGAGAGTTCTGGCTCCATCTTTCTGCTAGTTTTCACTGAGCACTCCTTAATCTATATTCCAAAAACTCACGGCCATAAAAATTTGATTGCCGAAAATGTTCCTTTTGATTATACCATTTCCATTCTCTTTGGCTGCCACAAGACCTTTAATTGTCTGATGTAGGAATGTTGGAAGTCCATCCATCAGCACAGAACAGATACTTTGATAGACAAAAATAGTTGTCCTACAAATGCATCCTAAGAAAGCTTATGTGGGAATTCTTGACCCCTGTAGTTGATTCAAAGACGTATTGAGCACTACTGGAGCCATCTTATCCATTACCCAGTGACTTCAAATGTTGATGACATTGTCTCAAAGAGACTGGAAGAAAGGATCGTGTTTGTAGAATTAAATACTCCAGGACAGACACAAAAGGTTGGAGTAACTTCTGGAGAAAAGGAATAGGTGATTTTGGGTCGAGACTCTTCGTCAGACTGAGAGTCGGGAAAGAGGAACAAAAGATATCTCTCCTGTAAGGTGGCCAGAGACGTCTTGGGAACTTGCAGGAAGCTGTAGCCAGAAATATTCCAATTATAAACTATCATCAGAGCGAGTTCTATCCAACAGCATCTGGAGTTAAAGACCAAGTAATATTTAAAGCTAAAGAGTAGTTTGGAAGATAACTGTCGACAGAAATGATAATCTCTACAGAATTAGGGAGAGGTCGATATGAGTATACTCATGAGTTTTAAGGGTTAAAGCTGTGTACGTACAGAGAATGTTAGAATGTATGGCAGCATTTTATTTCACATCTTCAGTAATATAAAACATCTGATGTCACATCATATGTTGTGTTTGTATTTACATTATTTTATTTGCAGCACATTTGATTAATTTTTAAGAATTTTTGAAAAGAGTTCAATTTTAGTATTTTTAGTTACAGTCTATTGTGCAGCTCTGAGAATCCAAACTAGTTTTGTCCATTGGTTTAGGTTAAGGTATAGGGTTTATTCCACTGGGTGGCACCGTCAGCGATGGCAGCCTCGCCAACTGTCTGTCTGTCTTTTCGACTTTCTTTGTTATTTTTAATGTGTTTTAAAAAGTACATGTTAATGTTCTCCGGTTTGTTTTAGATGGGGGTGGGGGAGGGGTGGTTTCGGGGAAACTTTGTTCTCAAACTCTTACCTTGCCGGAGATATGTTTGTTTTCTGAATCTTATCTCCGGTCGCTCTGCGGCCTATCATTATGGAGCTGGAGGCCTTGCTCGAGACTGACTTTGAGCCCCACCGCGCGGCCGTGGTCTTACTATTGGAGTCTGCGATCCCTTGCCTGGGATCGACGCTCCAACCATGACCTACAGATTTCACCATCGGTGAGCTTGCAGTCTCAGCTAGAGATTGATGTCGGGAAGTTCCAAAGTCATTGTTCCCAATCTGATGGGTTTAGGTTAAGCCCAGAGCTTTGGTGAGAAGCTCCCTCCAAAAGGCAAATGCCTGTAAATTTATCAAGACAAGTAAGTAAATGCTCTGAATGAAATATTGCATTTTTTAGTTGTTGCCCAGAAATTGTAAAATATTTTAATGTAACACTTTTAAGTGGTGCTAATGCCATACTTTTCAGCATTAATGTTAAATTAGGCAATTGCATGTGATGTGAGGCATCCTGGTTTTCAGGAGCAGACTCCCAACTGTCTCAGCAACCATAAGTTTCGGTAATTTGAAATGAATGACAGATGCATACTAATATTAGCTATCTTGGCAAGTAAACGTCCTATCTGCTTTCCATTCACTGGGCAAACATACATTTTCTTGTTTTCTCCCTTCTCACTCAAAACATTTAACCTTTCCATCAAGCAGGTTTGACAGCATCGCTCGCTGTCCAGCTCTGATGTGAGGAGAAGGATAAGGATTTATGGTTCTTCTTCTTTTCTCATTATCATTCTGCTTCCATTGCCCTTTTGTGGTGGGCGCTTTTTATATTGCAGTCAGTTCCATCCTTCAGACCAGTACATCCATCAGCTCAGTCATGCCAGATAACACTCCAAGAATACTACTCCATTACTGTGCAGCAGCTCGCTCAATAGTGGAAGAAATGTTATTGGAAAATTATGCTAAACAATTGATTGTTACTGGGTTAGCAGCTTTGCTTACTTTATAATGGCCACCAAATGTTTCTTCCCATTCCCATACGGCATCCTCTGGGTCTATCTGTGACATGTTTCTTTTCATCATTTGATTGTCTTAGCAAATTTGGTGAATACTTCCACATGACCACAAAAGATATCCATCGTCACCGCTCCATTAAAGTCACCACTGCTTCTAAGCCTGTGGTTTGCCTGCCTTGCAGTCATGGATGAGACTTGTAATTTCTTCTCGATATTAAGCGTAAAGAATGAAGCCAATGTCTTTGGCCATTGTTCATTTGCAACTGGCTATTAACCCGTCATTAACTTCCTTGCTTTGAAGTATACCTTAAACCAGGTTTAAACTTGCAATAATGTTTATCCATTATTAAAGAGGGGGAAATAGTCGTTTCGTAAGAGTACCTAATATGCTTCATTCAAGAGTCACTGAAGGAAACCTGGATAATCCCCAAAAATGTTAGTAGCAATAATGACATGTAAATGTACCATTGCAATGTATGCCTACTCATGTCTATGCTTTATTTATGCAACTAGTATTTACCCCATTGATAGACACAAAATGCTGGAGTAACTCAGCAGGTCAGACATCATCATCGGAGAAAAGGAATAAGTGACGTTTCGGATCGAGACCTCCTCTTCAGACTCATTCAGACTTTGGTGTAAACCAGCATCTGTAGTTCCTTGCTACACATTTTCTCCATTGTTCATCAGTGTGACACACCAATAGGGGACCCAATATGTTGAGCATCCAAAACTACTTAAAACAACATTGTAATCCTTGGCAGCACTTGTGCCATGCTGAGTATTGAACAGCTGAGGTTTGAAAAAGATTCAGTGTGTGAGAGGTGTGCACTGACTTTTTGGGAACTGGACTGAAAACAGAAAAACACCAGGCAAATTTTCAGAAGTAGCAAGGGCGGCAAGGGAGATCAGTGTCAGAATTGTAAATCCAGGGAAGTAATTGCAGTGCAGGAAGGTGTTTAAATTATATCACAGAAGTTGTCATGTTTAATGAGTATACTTGCAAATGGCATATCCTACCAACTGCACTACCAGTCTCATCTGCTGCTCAATTCACTGCCGCCCCATGATATAATCTCTGTCATAACCAAAGTGTACTTGCATCCTCATAGCTGAGGGAAAAGGAGAGTGTCCCTCCACCGGCCTCCAGCAGCAGAGGACACCACGGCTGCACCAAGCCAGGCTGACTCTGCAACACCGCCAGGACAACAGCCCTTCATGGTCAGATCAAGATCCCTGCACTTACAACAACTGGGACTTGAAAATGGTGCAACCAGGCGACACTGTACACTGTCTCAGTTTACTACTGCTATACACTTGAACTGTATCTGAGATGCCTATCTATACATATCGAAGTGCTTATGTATAGCGATACTTGCACTTAACTGTATACAAGTAGTTGCCACCAGTCGCAGCTCATCCATTGAAGCCTTGTTATGCTATTTTAGAAGCTTTCAATGCCCTTGTCAGGTTTTTCCAACTCTTTCTGTTCAGCCCAATTTGGTGAGCGCATTATACTCACATATTATCAGTTAGGGAGTTCCTTTCTCTTGTTGCCTGTTTTAAAATGGTGAAGTTGGTATCAGTTTCTAACTGTATTTCAATCACCTACTGGAACAAACTGAATGTGAGGAGAAAATGAAATAAATTTTTTCAGTAAAATGAATGTAAAAATAAACCATAAGAATATGCATTAGAATAATTGAAAGAGAATATGGATGTGTATTGATGTTAAAATTTTCCCTATCCATTTGCTATTCATTTTCCTTCAATGTAGCAGGAACCCTAGTCATATTTTCAGCACTTTGCCTAGTTTTCAGAAAGATAAATTTACTATTTGGAAAGTCTTTAAAACTCTTTCTCTAACATTGCAGAGTGCAGTATTCAATGCCAGTTCAGCTTAAGTAACACAAATGAAAATATGTGATTGACGGAAAGATGCAAGTCCTTCACTATTCACCCGTGTAAACTAGTTCAGGAGTTGTATGTATCTGCAGAAAGCTGGGGCAAGTTTTCAGGTAAGCTGAGGCTGGAAGCAACAGGTCAAGTGCTGCATTTCGACATAGACCAGCCTACAATGCACGAATGCTTTGGACATTACTCTTTTTCCAATGCAGGCAGCTGGGTACTCTGTGGTGATTCTCATGGGAGGATTGCTGAAACTTAAAGAAAACAAATTTATAACGTTTCAAAAGTTAAAAATACAGAATTTATAAACCAGTTTTGAGAGCATCTAAAACTCATGTTGATACCATACCATGTACAGTCTCATAAAAAAAAAAAACATGGTACACTTGAAAAACAGAAAGCTGGTGAAACCAGACATGGATCAGACAGAGGTCAGAAATAAGTGAAGAAATTAAAAATACACAAGAGGAGTCAATAATATAGAAACTATGGTCAATATCTCATTATGGTATGGAGGAGATTGATGTCTCCATGCTGGCTGGTTTCTCATATAATCATTATCATGACTCTTCGAAAGAGATTCGGACACAATCTGATGAACTGAAGCTGTAAGGGTTATGACGTAAATTCGAACATATTTCTTGAGCAAAGAGCTTGCAAAAAGTGGCGAGGAAGGAGGATTGTGGAGTTGATTTCCCTAAAATCTTTTTAATGCAATGAATTAGATGCGAAACTCAACAATGAGTTATAATGAGAATCAAGACTGGATATCTTCCATGACTATTTTCTAATATTGTAGCTGAAATTTCTACTAATCATATCATCAAACGGCTTAAAACTCTTCTGAGATTAAAATCACTGCCAAAGTCTCTACTTCATATCTCTACTTCAAAAGTACTTCCACGTGTGAGAGATTCCCATGGAATTGATTGATTCATTGATTTAAAGATACAGCATGGAAACAGGCCTTTCAGCCCATGGAGTCTACACCAATCATTCATTACCCATTCACACTAGTTCTAAGTTATCCCGATTTCACATCCACTCCCTACAAGCTAGAGGCAATTAACAGAGGCCAATTAACCTACATATCTGCACGTCATAGGGATGTGTGAGGAAATCGGAGCACAGGGAGGAAATCCACGCAGTCACAGGGAAAACGTGCAAACTACACACAAACAGTACCTGAGGTCGGAATCGAACCTGGATCTTGGCGCTATGAGTCATCAGTACTACCAGCTCAACATCTTTCCGTGCCAGTTTCTCATAGCCCTCAATTCCCCCGGCCTTTCAAATATATATTTAGTTCTACCTTAAGTACATTTAAATACAAATGTAATCCAGCCTCCACACCCTCTTGTCAATAGACAATAGGTGCAGGAGTAGGTCATTCGGCCCTTCGAGCCAGCACCTCCATTCAAGGTGATCATGGCTGATCATCCCCAATCAGTACCCTATTCCTGCCTTCTCCCCATATCCCCCGACTCCTCTATTTTTAAGAGCCCTATCTAGCTCTCTCTTTCTATTTAGCTCTCCTCTCCTGGTCCGAGAACACTAATGCAATTATCAAGAAAGCACATCATCGCCTCTATTCCCTGAGAAGATTACGGAGAGTCGGTTTGTCAAGGAGAACTCTCTCCAACTTCTACAGGTGCACAGTAGAGAGCTTGCTGACTTGTTGCATCATGGCTTGGTTGGGCAACTTGAGTGCCCTGGAGAGGAAAAGACTACAAAAAGTAGTAAGCACTGCCCAGTCCATCATCGGCTCTGACAATCGTGCGGATCTATTGCAGTCGCTGCCTCAAAAAGGCTGGAAGTATCACCAAAGACCCACACCATACTGGCCACACACTCATCTCCCAGCTACCATCAGGTAGAAGGTACAGGAGCCTGAAGACTGCAACAACCAGGTTCAGGAATAGCTACTTCCCCACAGCCATCAGGCTATTAAACCTGGCTCCGACAAAACTCTGAACATTAATACCCCAATAATCCTTCTTTAGACCCACTGCACCTCAGTACAAGAGACAATAAACTAAATTAAATTAAACTAAAACTAAACATCTGCAGTTCTACTAGTTGATTTCTTTCCACACACTTCTGTTTTAAATGACTGACCTCTTATGTTGCTTTGTTCAAGAATTCCCCCTGAGTGCAACCATTTTAGCATTTACCCTGTGTGTAGGAAGAAACTGCAGTCGCTGACGTACACTGAAGATAGACACAAAATGCTGGAGTACCCCAACAGGGTAGGCAGCATCTCTGGAGAGAGGGAATGGGTGACGTTTCTGGTCGAGACCCTTCTTCAACATTTACACTGTTATGATCTCCTCATGCAAGGAATTAGCCAAGGATGAAAGATTCTTTCCTTTGGTCAAATGGGGAACAAAAAAAACTCAAACCGAAGATTCCCGTTGAGAAAACAATTGAAAGATGTTAGGTTTTTGAATTATCAGTTGGACTGTACAATCCTTCATTGTCAGGCTCTATAGAATCAGCAACAGAGGTTTAAAAGGGAACAAGATAAATGTTCAAAAGAAAGAAATAAAACAAGGTGCAGACAGGGATCAGGGGTTATAGGAGAGAGCAATTATTCAGTCACCTCCTCCTTTGCTCAAATTGTACATCAAAAATGCCTTACAACGCAGGAGAGAAGATTATTAAATGTGGAGTGTGCTTTGTCATCTTTAAAGTAATTACGCAAGCTATCAAATGAGCTGTGAATGATGTAACTCTCCATGTGTGTAGCATTAAATTGAATCTGGATGCATGATGGTAGGATATGTAATTTCAAATTCAATAGGATTCTTATGACCCCTGCCCTGACCAATAATGAGTATTAGCTGGAGGGAGCTTGTACTACATTAATAAGTAAAATATATATAAAATATAGTTCATTAAAGAGAGTGGCATTACTTGTTTAGTTGCATTCTATTAAAATCATTAGATAGATTCTGTGTCCTTCTCGTGAAATCAAATAAGCACAACATTCAATTTCTTCTCACTAGCTTTAAACATGAGGTTTAATTTATCCCTGGTTTTGTTGAAGGGATTAACCTAAGCTACAGGGGATAAAGTACATAGAAGCACAGTATTCAGTTCAACATGGCTGTGGTGAACTCAGATGTAGTGTCTGCATTTATAATGAAAGCTGAATCAAGCCATCCTTCCAATAAACTAAATAAAGAAGGCTCCCGGCTCAAAATGTTGCCTCTCCCTGTCCCCTCGAGATGCTGCCTGACCCGCTGAGTTACTCCAACACATTGTGTCTTTTTTTGTAAATCAACATCTGTATCTGCATTTCCTATGAACTGTGTGGTGAGTGGGGCGGCACAGTGGCGCACAGCAAGAGTTGCTGCATTACAGCGCTTGCGGCGCCAGAAAACCGGGGTTTGATCCCGACCACGGGTGCGGTCTGTACGGAGTTAGTACGTTCTCCCCGTGACCGCGTGGGTTTTCTCCGAGATCTTCGGTTTCCTCCCACACTCAAAATACGTACAGGTTTGTAGGTTAATTGGCTTAGTATAAGTGTAAATTGTCCCTAGTGTGTGTAGGGTAGCGTTAATGTGCGGGGATCGCTGGTCAGCGTGGACTCGGTGGGCTGAAGGGCCTGTTTCCATGCTGTGTCTCTAAACTAAACTAAACTAAAATAAAATAAATGAAACATTCTTGTTATAATGAAGTTACCTTCTGTTTGTGCTTAAAATACAGTCTTATTCCATGGTGCGAAGTTTGTGGAAAAATTCCTACTTAATTTATCATGATAGGACACAAAGTGTTGGAGTAACTCAATGGATCAGGCAGCACGGCTGGAGAACATGAGAACATGGATAGGTTACTGATTCCCACCCACTCCCCACACAACAATCAGTCTGAATGAAGGTCCATCCTGATCCATAACATCACCACCAAGAAGCTTGACCCATTAAGTCACTTTGTTACCTGTTAAACATGATGATGGATAGGATTTAAAATATATTCTCATTAACTGGATTAAAGATCCCACAGCTTTGATTTGCATAATATAGATCCTTTCCCTTATAATCCAGAGCAGCACATTGTAAAAAGCTGGGGCTGTTCATTCAGATCAGCACAGTAAGAGCTTTATGTTCCTTTCCATGGCTCTGAACACAAAACCAATACTTCTACTTTGTCGCAAGTCAAATTGACATCAGAAGATTTAACAAAAAAGAATATTCAATAGTTATTTCACCCTCTCTTTGCATATTAAATGCTTTAAAAGACACAAAGTGCAGGGGCAACTCAAGAGATTAGGTGGCATCTGGAGAAAAGGAACAGGTGACGTTTCGGGTTGGAACCCTTGCTCAGACTGCAAGTAGAGGGGGTGGAACTAGAGATAGGAAAAGGCCAGAACCAGTTAATCAACAGATGTTAATCCTGAACATTTGCTAAGTCTGATGGGAGTTCATTGACCTGAAGTAATGGTGCCGATCTTTAGTTTAAAAACAACCAAATCTATTCAGGTCTGCTGCCTTTCAAATACTTACATAAGCAGGAGCCTGTGAACAATGAACACAGGCTGGAGTTTAGCCTTAGGCTGGTCCTGGGTCAGATGGCTTGTGCTGCAATACTTAGAACCTCCTGCTTTCATCAAGTCATACTTCACCCATACTGACCTAGATGCTCCGTCTAAGTTGGTCCCATTTGCCCATGTTTAGCCCAAGTCCCTCTAAACCTTTCCTGTTCATGTACCTGTCCACAATGTATTTTAAATGTTATAGGCATAGAATCATACAGCGTAGAAACAGTCTCTTCAGTCCACTAGCCTAAGTAGACCAACATGCCCCATTTACATTAGTCCTGCCTGCGTTTGGTCCATATCCCTCTAAACCTGTTCTATCCGTGTCCCTGTGTTGTTATAGTACTTGCCTCATGTAAGGGATTCTGCCCTCTGAGCTTGCATCAGTAAGTACAATAGCTCCATCGAAAGCCAAAGGAGAAAAGATACTGCTGAAAAAAAACACAAACTCTTTGATATATTCTAATACAGTTAATCAAATACACAGGACTAGATGTTAAGAAGTCCCTTGTGCCAGTAGTGGGGAGCATTTCACGACATTCATTGATTGCTGAGAGTGGTGGACGCTCAACATCAGGGGGGGGGGGGGGGCGGGGGGGGGGTACGTATACGTATATCTTGGCCTGGGTAACCTTCAGGACAGCTGACATCATCTAGTGTACCCTTGCATCACTGGGTGTTTCGGCCTACACCCTCCACAAGGGCGGCCCGCTGCAGGATGATCAGCCCTCAAAACTGCCTCAAAGATTCACCATGACGCATTTGGGGCCCAGCATGGGTTTTCCGCTTGAGCCAAATCCAACAGCTGCTTCTTTCAGCCGCGTCTGAGAGTGATCTTATGGTCTTCTGCAGAGCCTGACCGTGGATTCCAAGCTCCTTCAGCAGTCTGATGGTAGATGACGCAACAAATCCTCTGCATCCCACTTCAACTGGATAAACGTTGATGTTCCAGCCACGCTGCCTTGCCTCTGCTGCAAGCTCTGTGTAGCGCAGCTTCTTACGCTCATAGGCCTCCACAACAGAGTTCTCCCATGGAACTGTGAGCTCTATGATGTAAGCAGTCTTCTGTGAAAGGGACCAGAACACCAAATCTGGCCTGAGGTTGGTTGAAGCAATTTCAGGTGGAAAGATTAGTTGTCGGCCGATGTCCGCCAGCATCCTCCAGTCACGGGCCCTGCATAGGTTTCCTTCTTCTGATCTAGTGGAAGGATGTTTCGGTGTTTTCTGTCCTTCTCGGACAAAGGTTGTCGCCCTTAAGTGGGAGGGTTGCTTGCTCTCGGAGGCAAGGAGTTGGTCGCACACAGCCTGTTCTCAAGGGCTGTTGCCAGGCTTTTTAATACTGATTATGCCTCCACGTGTATCTCCCTTGCGTGAGGCTGGTCTTGCAGCCTACATGATGTGTTTGAAGTTGGGCAGAGGCACCGTGGATCCTCGCCGTACCACTGATTGAGGTTCTTTGGTGATGGAAGGACGTCGATGTCGCTCTGATGATGAAGCTGATCTTGCTTGATTCCATTCCCATAGGTCTTTCCAGCTGATCTTCCTCCGCTCCACACCTTCCCACTGCATCCATTGCCCCTGTTTGGCAAGAGAGACCGCCTTTGCAACGTCCTCCGCTCTGATGTTGTGGCCTTCGCCAAGTTGGTTTATTGTCGTAAGGCCAAAGCCTCCTCTTCCCTGCTGCACTTGCCCACGACGTCTTTGTGCCTCAGGGCTGATGAAGCTTGCTGTAGCATCAGATGGTGTCCACTTCGGCGGTTACTACTAGGGGCGGCGCAACAGCACTGATGGTCTTGTCTCTAGAGTCCCTCAGTGTCATCTGGAGTCTTACTTTGGAACATTGTATTCCTCTGTTAGACTAGTGAGTAGTTCCAGAACCCCTTTGCCATAGAGGCCGATGTTAGTTAGACATCGTGGGATTTCTTCGCGTATGAAGTTATGGTTCGCTACAGTTGTTATTGGAGCTTCATAAACGGTCAGTGGCCACATTGTCCGAGGAAGGAGTCCAACTGTAGGCACCTGAGCTTCAGTTTCCCAGGCAGTAGGGTCTGATTGATGATCTCCAGGGCCGTTGACAATTTCTTGCCTTAGCTGTTGCAGCTCTTTGTCCTTGAGACTTGCGTTACCATCTGCCCAGGCTTTTTTTGGTGCTCAGACACTGTTGGTATTAGGTCGTCACCGTGCAGACATGGAGATGCTTCGAGACTTACTTGGTTTGATTTTCATTCGGGCCCACTTGATGTTCTCCTGCAGCTAATACAGTTAATCTACATATAGTTCATTATTTTTAAGATGATGTGAATTTTTAATAATGGTGTTTATGAAAAAAGTAAATAATTCCTTCCTTGCAACATAAAGAAGGAGTAGTGATATCTGCTGATAGCACAATGTTCAGTTCTATTTGCAGCCCGCAAGCAAATTAGCCAGTCCCTGTGTGCACGCAACAAGAGATTTACTGTCATATGCACCAGAGTGCAATGAAATTCCTTATTTACATGAAGCTCACAGAGTAAACAGCATACGCAGAATAACGATAAAATCAACAACAAATAGACAGTGGTTAGGCAAGGACTGATTAGGGATAGTCAGCATGGTAGACTATTTTTGAAGAGGTCACCAAGTGTATTGGTGAGGGAAGAGCAGTGGACTAAATGGATGTCAGCAAACCTTTGACAAGATGCTGCTTGATCGGCTGGTCTGGAAGGTTTGATCACATGGAATCCAAGGTGAGCTAGCCAATTAGATTCAACATTGTGTAGGAAGGAACTGCAGATTCTGGGTTATGCTGAAGATGGAGACAAAATGCTGGAGCGTCCCAATGGATCAGGCAGCATCTCTGGAGAAAAGGAGTAGGTGACGTTTTGGGTCAAAACCCTTCTTCAAATCGTCACCTACTTTTATCCAGAGATATTGCCTGACCCACTGCGTCACTCCAGCGTTTTGTGTCTATCTTAGATTCAAAATTGGTTTGGAGGAAGAAGTCAAATGGTGGTTGGAAGGGTTTTTTTTTAATCTGATTGGAGGTTTGTGACCATTGAAGTGTTACAGGGGGCTGTGCTGGATTCATCATTGTTTATTATCCATATCAGCAATTTGGGTACCATTGGAGTTAACATTATAGATGACACTGAAATTAGTGGTAGAGAGGATAGTGAAGGAATACATTTCCATTTAAAACAAGATCTAGATCAGTTGTGCAAGTAAATGTCAAGTTGAATTTAAATTTGACCAGTGTGAGGTGTTGCATTACTGGTATGTTAAACCAGGGCAGGACTTACACAGCCCTGGACAGTGTTATACAACAGACAGATCTGCGAGTACAGGTACACAGTTCCTTGAAAATGGCAAGTTAGGGAGACAGGATGGTTCAGAAGGTGACTGCAATGTTTGCCTTGATTGGGAACAGTACTGAGTACAAAGGTTTGGACATCATGATGCAGCTGTAAAGGTTATCCGTGACAGTGACACAACACTTGGAATATTGTGTGTAGTTGTGCGCCACCCGGTGGATCTGCAGTTGATTGTGTGCCACCCGGTGGCGCTTCGATGGCAGCCTCCACAACAGTCTGTCTGTCCTTTTCACCTTTTTTTGTTATTTTTAGTGTGTTTAAAAAGTATGTGTTAATGTTCTCTGGTTGGTTTTATGTGGGGGGTGGGGGAGGGGGGTCGGGAGAAACTTTTTTTCAATGTCTTACCTTGCCGGAGATGCGAATTGTTTTCCGGGTTGTATCTCCGGTCGCTCTGCGGCTTAACATCGTGGAGCTGGAGGCCTTGCTCGAGACTGACTTTGAGACCCACCGCGGGGCGTGGACTTACCATCGAGCCGATTTTTTGCCTGGGATTGACGCTCCAACTGCGGCCTGCAGACTTTAACATCAAAAAGCACGCACTCAGGTTGAGACCGACGTCGGGAAGCTCCAAAAGTTGCACGATGTTCGACTAGCCCCGATCCGGGGTAGGTCGCCCGGCGCGGGAGAGCTGAGATATCCCCCCCCCGATGCAGGAGCTTTATCACCCCGACGAGGAGGTCTGCCACCAGCTACGGGAGTAAGACCGTCCCATCAACGGAAGGTTAGAGGCTCCCGACTGCTGGAGGACAAAGAAGGGAGAGATTGAACTTTTTTTTCGCCTTCCATCACAGTGAGGAATGGTGAGGAGTCGCTGTGGTGGATGTTCATGTTAAAATGTATTTTGAGTGTTCTGTTGCTTTTTATTAGAATGACTGTATGGCAATTCAAATTCCTTGTATGTTGCGAAACATACTTGGCTAATAAAGTATGATTATGATTATGAGTTCTGGCTGCCCGGCTACTCAAAGGATGCCGCTTAGTTGGAAATGGTGCAAAAAACATTCACCAGGATGACACCTGGACTTGCAGGTGTCAATTATTGGGAGTAGTTGGATAGGCTGAGACATTTTTCTCTGGAGCCTAAGTGGCTGAGGGGGACCTTATTGTAGCAAAATAGTGAGGGGCATCAATAAAGTGGAAGCTCACAGTATTTATCTCATGCATTTTTTTTCCACAGGGGATAGTCCATATCTGGAATGAATTGCTAGAGGAAGCAAAAGAAGTGGCTATAATTATGACTTTCAAAAGACATTTAGACAGATATATGGATAGAAAGGGTTTAGAGGAATATGGGTCAAACGCAGGCAAATGAGACTACGCCCAAGATGGCATGGACTAGGTGAACCAAGTGGCCTTATTTCCATGCTGTTATGAATCTATGAATAAATGCTGGTTTAGTCAGGTTTGATGTGCAGATTTGTCAGTTAATTGGCTTCTGTAAAAATTGTCCCTATTGTGTAGGATAAAACTAGTGTACAGGTGATTGCTTGTTAGAACGTACACAGTGGGCCAAAGGGCCTGTTCCAAGCTGTATCTCCAAACTAAAACTTAAACCGGAGTGTGACACAAGAGAAGTTTATGATTAGGTTTCTGAAGGGAGTACTGAAGTGACTTCATATCAACAAGATATGAAATTAAAAAGGTCTAAATACTGTCAGCGTGATTCACCTCAGTATGAAGGCAGTCGCTAATATTGTGAACTCCGATAAAGATGAGGATGATGTTAACTGAAAAACTATGCATCCAGGCTATATTGCACCTTGCTACAAATGAATCAATATTGTTCCAGAATCTGCCTGAAATAATGTTTGCACCATCGACTGAAGAACAAGAAATTGATGGATTTAAAGACATAACATGGAAACAGGTCCTTCAGCCCACTGAGTCCTTGCTAACCATCAATTACCCATTCACACTAGACATAAGGTCATAAGTGATAGGAGCAAAATTAGGCCATTCGGCCCATCATCTACTCTGCCATTCAATCATGGCTGATCTATCTCTGCCACCTAACCCCATTCTCCTGCCTTCTCCCGATAACCTGTGACACCCGTACTAATCAAAAATCTATCTATCTATGCCTCCGCAGCCTTCTGTGGCAAAGAATTCCACAGACTCACCACCCTCTGACTAAAGAAATTACTCCTCATCTCCTTCCTAAAATAAAGTCCTTTATTTCTGAGGCTATGACCTCTAGTCATAGACTCTCCCACTAATGGAAACATCCTCCCCACAACCACTCTATCCAAGCCTTTCACTATTCTGCATGTTTCAATGAGGTCCCCCCTCATTCTTCAAACTCTAGCGAGTACCGGCCCAGTGCCGACAAACGCTCATCATAGGTTAACCTATTCATTCCTGGGATCAATCTTGGAAACGTCTTCTGGACCCTCCAGAGCCAGTACCAAAGATCTTAGAGTGGAGCAAGATGGTCCACTCCTGCAAAATCCAATAGACTGACGTGCAGTACGCACCATAGCGTAACTTCCTCCATTTCAGAAAACCCAACCACGACTTCAGTTATGCCTCTCGCAGTGTAATGAGCGTTGCGGGGGAACACGAAAACGACACATACCTTGTACAGGGAGGAACTGCAAATGCTGGTTTAAACCGAAAGACACGCACAAAAGGCTGGAGTAACGCAGCGGACCAGGCAGCATCTGTAGAGAAAAGGAATAGGTGATATTTCGGGTCAACTGTGTGTATGTGTGTATGTGTGTGTGTGTGTGTGTGTCTGAGGGGAGAAGCGCCGGCACCAAGAGCGAGCGAACGCGCGGATGCACGCATGAAATCAAACATCATACAGCGGCATAGGTCACATTTCCGCTCCACACCCTTCTTCTAACTGACAGTCAAGGAAAAGGGAAACGGGAGATCTTAATGGGGAATGGCATATCTTCCATTCATTTGTCCTCGGTACCGTCTATATCTTTTGTTCCTCTTTCCCCTGACTCAGTCTGGTTTTACTCGGACAGAGCTGATAATGCATCCTCCATTGGTGAACATAATTAACTTGATTCAACCTGCAGAGGGAAGATTAGTCGTGCCGTTTGAAGTAAAAGACATCACCAACGTAAAGACCAACTGGACGGGGGGGGGAGTGGCACCAGACCATCAGGTCTACATGAGCCTCAGCAATATTTCTCAGTGAATTTATTCAAGTTTGTGGAATGTTAAGTCATTTATTATGCATTGGAAATAATGTCAAACATGTCCATGTTCATGAAACAATCACAGCAAGCGACAAACTCAAATGACATGCAATAATGAATCTATTCCTGATTGCAACATAGAATTAACTACTGCTGAAGAGTCAACGAACAACTGTGAATTAACTCTAAAGGTTGCCAGTTCCTCAGTTATAGAAACTAACTCTAGTTAGTCAACATCAAAGGCAAGTACATAACTGAGAATAGACACAAAAATGTTGGAGGAACTCAGCGGATCAGGCAGCATCTCTGGAGGAAAAGAATAGGTGAATTTTCAGGTCAGAACCTTCCTTCAGACTCAGTCTGAAGAAGGGGTCCCGACCTGAAACGTTACCTATTCCTTTTCTTCAGAGATGCTGTTTGACCCATTGAGTTACACCAGCATTTCTGTGTATCTTCGGTATAAACCAGCATCTGCAGTTCCGTCCTACGCATAACTGAGAAGGTCAAACAAACAAGGAAGCCTGTCAGCAGATGGAACCTGCACTTACTGACTATGTTTATTGAATTTAAATCTCACCTAAATTAGTTTTTCTCAATTTTAGCAAACAAAGTACAACTAAATACTTTGGGTAGATACAGTATCCATGTTGACTTGGATTGTTGATTGTTTTCAAGGAGGGAGAACAAACTGATGAATATATGTATACATGTAAATGTTAATGCAACTAAACAACCTGATATCATTGACATACATAAAGGCAGCACCAAATGACGTGTCTTGCAGATAGACTAGCTTAATGCATACATCCCAGTTTTAGAAGTTCCTGGTGTCCTGTGGATATTATTGTCATTCAATAATCCAAGCACAACTCAAAGATACATTCCTGTTAATAGTTTCATTGGAATTCATGCTGCATTTTTTTGTAAAGGCAACAGGACACCACACTTAAATTCATTTCACCTCATTTACTTCTACCAAATCGGACTCAAGATGGATAATTCCCTTTGCTCTTCATCGCTAAGCTGTATATTGCTTCTTTCCAAATTCCAATTGTTTCTTGCATTTCTGCTTTCTCAAAATAAGGCTTTCTTGGACACTGTTATTGACGAGTAATTGATTAGTTTTGCAAAAGATAGCAGCAAATGATAATATATTGAATCTGATTCTACGATTTTGTTGAAGTGTAGATTGACAAAGGCTCTGAGGAAAAGGCTGATTAATCTTATTTCTTGTTAATTGATAGGTCTGTTGATAAGCTCAGGAAATGTACTGACAGTCTGGTAATAAAGAGATGCTTCAGGGATAAGGTCTGAACTATTTACCACCACTGAATATGATTAGTTCAATTTAACATGATCCACTCCTTTGAATGACAAAATATTCCAAAGATTTAATATTTGTAGGAAGGAACTGCAGATGCTGGTTTAAATCAAAGATAGGCACAAAATGCTGGAGTAATTCAGCAGGACAGGCAACATCTCCAGAGAGAGGGAATGCTTGATCTTTCGAGTCGAGACCGTTCTTCAGACTGAAGAAGGACCCAGCCCAGACGATCACACAACCCTTCTGAAGAAGGGTCTCGAAATGTCCACATTACGTCTCTCCCGAGATCCTGCCTGTTCCGCTGAGTTAATCCAGCATTTTGTGTCTACCAAAGATATCATGGCCGCCCGAAGTGGGGGTGCGTTAGGTGCGGACGCACCCCCCTTTTTTCCCAGAATTTTAAAAAATCCCGAGAAAAAAAACAATCAGCCATCGGGTTGTTTTGAAAAAAAATATTTGCGACCTGCGCAGTTGGAGGAAGCTGGTAACGCGGTAGTGACGTAGACTGCCTCCGCCTCTCCGCGCGCGTGCGCAGTGGGCGGGATTAGACGCCGGCATTTTCAATGCATCGCCTCGACGCCCCGGGCCTAGTTTGGGTGAGTGGGACCGTGAAATATTACGTTGCGTTGCGGGGCGGGGGAATCTGTTTTTTTTTTTTTTATCGGGGGTATTCAACTACCAGCGAATGGTCCAATCCAACCCGCGGGATGATCTGGGAAAAAAAAGGAGTTCCAGCTTCTCCGTTGCGGTTTTCTCCCAGCCCGGTGCATCGCCTCCATCCGCGGCGTCGGAGCCTCGCCGCCGGTCAACCTGGCGGCCATGCAGACCGTTCTCCCGTCGCCGCGCGGGAAGGACTGACCCTGAACAATGCTGGCAGCGGCCGTGACCCGACACCAGGCGTCTCTTCGGCCGGTCCCTCGCCCCCCCCGCCGCCGGTCCCTCGCCCCCCCCACCGCGGTCCCTCGCCCCCCACCGCCGGTCCCTCGCCCCCCCCGCCGCCGGTCCCTCGCCCCCCCCCGCCGGTCCCTCGCCCCCCTCCCGCCGCCGGTCCCTCGCCCCCCCACCGCTGGTTCCTCGTCCCCCCCCGCCGCCGGTCCCTCGCCCCCCCCCGCCGCCGGTCCCTCGCCCCCCCCACCGCCGGTTCCTCGCCCCCCCCGCCGCCTGTCCCTCGCCCCCCCCCCACCGCCGGTTCCTCGTCCCCCCCCGCCGCCGGTCCCTCGCCCCCCGCCGCCGCCGGTCCTCCTCCCCGCCGCGGGCCTTCACTTTGGTCGGCGGCGGCGGCGGAAGCTGTAGTGCGGGGTGACCGAGGGTCGGAGCGAATGTCGGGCCTCGCACAGCAGCAGCATTAGCGGCGACGGCGGCCCCGCGGGGCAGTGATGCCGGTGTTGTCCAAGGAGCGCTGACCTTCCTTCCTCCCCACCTCCTCTGCCCCTTCCCCTCTCTCTTGTACGCCCCCTCTCTCTCTCTCTCTTGTACGCCGCCACCTCTCTCTCTATTGTACGCCTCCACCCCCGTTATCCTGGGGCTCCTCTTCCCACGTCACTTATTCCTTTTTTCCTGAGATGCTGCCTGACCCGCTGATCCCAATTCCCGCCTCTATTCAGTTCTCACAGACATCCCCTGTGCTCCCCTCCCCCCCCCCCTATACATCCTGCATTGATCTCCCTATCCACCTCGCATTGATTCTCCTGCCATCCCCCATCCATCCTACATTGGTCCCCCAATTCATCCTGCACTGACCCCCTTTCCCATCCATCCTGCACTGTTTCCCCCATTCGTCCTGTACCGACCCCCCCTCCATTTATCTGCACTGATCACCCCATCCATCTTGTAATTATCTTCCCATTCATCCTGCACTGATCTCCCCATTAATAGTAAGATTAAATGAGAACTTACCAGTTTGAAGTTTGATCTTTATTTTATGAGGAGTTACGATGAGGGATTACGTGAAGACCCCGCCAGGACGCATGCGCGACATTCTTCAAAGCAGTGGTGTGAAATCACAGATACCAGAGTAGACTAATATAGTAAGATAAGAGAGAAACTTCCATACCAGTTGAACTTTATAATAGAGGGTTTTGGGAGCGGAGGGCACGTAATCCCTCATCGTAACTCCTCATAAAATAAAGATCAAACTTCAAAACTGGTAAGTTCTCATTTAATCTTACTATTTTACTTTGGAGTCACGTGAGTGACTACGTGAAGATTTCAAAGCTCTGTGATTTCATGCCCTGGAACGAGACCATGCTCACACACTGCCATTCTGGGACGGAGGATGAACGTATTTCACACACGACACTGTGCTGAAAAAAACAATAAAGGTATTATTCATACCTAAAATAATATGCCCCACATTGGGTAATTTATTTTACAGAACTTAATTTTTCCCTGCAAACGTCTCAGGATCGCCCACGGGTTTATTATAAAGCATTGAACGCGTTCATTGCTCCACCCCGCTGTGGCAAGGATGTGGTCCATAGGAACTCCCATCATCCTAGCGTCCGATGTAGATGCAGCCCTGTTGGAGTGAGATTTGAAAACATTAGTATTCACCACTGCACGTAATACCACCCGAACCATCTGGATATGGTTTGCACTGTGACCTTAGGTGAGGGCATTTATGGCTAATGAGAAAGCTCTCTCCGTGCCCATAAGTGTCTTGGCGACTATATATTGGAAAGTATGTGTCACTATGCAGGGCCAACTATCTGCAGGATAGGCCAGAACTCTAATATTGGCCAAAGGAACCGGGTCAGTCTAGTTTAAGTACCCCTGTATGTAGCAGGTTATCTGCCATTTGTGACAGACATGACGTCCTATTCTAGCTTGTGTAAGGACTGGACCCGTTGTGCTGATCCAAGTGCCATAATCATTCCCATTTAGGATATTAGTTTGTCCAGAGTGAGCCCGATATTGGTGTCCATCCTCGTAACATGGTGTACTACCTATGTCCCATATATAGGTGTATCTGGACCTGGGGGGAATAGAGTACAAATACCCCTCATTCGTTTAGGTACTAGTGGGTGTGATCCTATAGCCAGGTGATCACTCCCTCTGCCCAGATATTAGCTAGGGCACTCCTTGCACAATAATGGCACTGTAACTCATCCTTCATCGAAATGAAGGGTGGCCAGAACTCCAGCACTTCAGTGTTGGTGGCTGAGTCATATGTAGTGTTCGTCCTGGTGCTGAACACTTCCCATTTCCTGACATATGTCAGGTACTGTCTTCTCGTGGACTCCCTGTACGACGCTGAGATGGCATTGATCGTCCTGTCGGAGAGTCCGTATCCCAGAAATGGCCTGTTCAGAAACTGCAAATCAACAAGTTCACCACAGTCATGGCACGGATACTTTCCCGCACGGGGTGTGCCAACCTCCTTGGCCGTTGTTGATCCAGATGCAGGGTTCTGAGACCATCTTTGTACTGTTGGGAAACCATGGTACCCGTTGCGGCGTCTAGTTTAATTATTGTAAGACTCGCCTGATGAGGCAGAAGGGGAAAATGCATAGCAAAACAAAACCCCCCCCCAATGCAGCGAGAAATCGTCCATCGCTGCTGCCCTGGGTCTGGTTCCCAAGCAACATATGTTGGTAGTTGGTGAATTAGTCCGGATGGAAAAAAGGTCGATATCTGGTGTCCCATACCGGTCTATAATATCTGTAAACACTTTCCGATCCAACATCCATTTAATGTTGTCGTTGTATTTACGTGACCTGATGTCTGCCACTGTATTTAGCTTGCCTGGAAGGTAAGTGGTTGAGATCCAAATCTCTCTCCCAGACACCAGTGCCAGATATTATTAGGCAATTCATCACATGATATCGACTTTATTTCACCCATATGATTATATATAGGCCCCCAGTGTGGTATCAATCTGTACCGTACATGCAACTGGTGCTCATCTGAGCAGTAGGCCCTGAGTCCATGAAACGCTCCCAGCATTTCTAGATAATTAATTCCTAGTGCTTTAAACAGAATAATTTTTGTGCACTCATCTGCCACCACAACTTGCGGTGGTATTAGTTGCTCCCCCAACCTTTAGCACTGGCATCAGTCTGTAATGTACCCTAGGGATATAGAATGGGGTGATGGGGTTAGGATAATATGGAAACATTTCTATCCACCAGTTTAATTCTAATTACTTTCCCTGGTAGTTGCGTAGGCCTATTGAAATGGCCTGAATGATTTTTGAGAGCTAAAATTTCCCTCTTCCAGTTTTTAATAATGGAGTGGTCGAATTGTGCTGCTGGGAACGCAGCCACCAATTCCCAATCACTCTTGCTCCTTGCCGAATGGATGGTTCCCTGATGCCAGTGAGGCTTTTGCATACTCCCATCAAGTCTGTCACTTTGTTTGGTGGCAAGGTGATAGACATATGAACAGAGTCAATAGTGAACCCCAAATAATCCATGGTAGTGGAGGGTTCCAATTTTGATTTATCTGGATGTACGTTAAACCTCTCTGTTGTGGCTGATACCACCAATGTAGCCAGCTCCAATTTTCACCTACAATGAGAATATCATCAAGGTAAGCCATGACGATATGGTTATGTTTCTTTAAGTATGCTAAAAGCTGGTTTTAATAAATTTGTAATAGCCTGGGTGCTGATGACAACCCATTGGATAAGGCATACTACCATTGCTGTCCCATCCAGATAAATTTCAGGTATTACGATGACCCTGTGTGTGACAAACGTGTCTAATTTGAAATGGGCATACTGAACGGAAGTATTTAGTTCGGTCAAATCTATAATGATACGGCAACCACCATCTTTTTAGTTTTTTATAAATATATTTGATACGAAACTCTTGAAATTCTCTGATTGTTTTCTCAATCCATTTTGTGTTTAATCATAGAAACATAGAAACATAGAAATTAGGTGCAGGTTAGATTACTGTTAGTCTTAACAGTTCAGCATGGCCTGCTGTTCTCTCTTTTTGTGAAGTATGAACTTCCTGCTAGGCGTATGCTGAACTGGGACGGTAGTTCGTATACAAATTCAATTTTGTAATTCTGAATACTTCCGAGTATGTAAAAGTTCAGAGGTAAAAGTGCAGCACACATGATGAAACAAGTGCAACCGTCCCCCAACTTTAATGAATCGGACATGCAATGTTTTTTAAGACAACCAGACCCACCTACCTCCATGGTTTACGGTGTTGTGTGGGTTGTCTCCGCAGTTGTTTCTTCTGGTATTGTGTTGCTGCGTTGTGGGGGTTGGCACGTTTTCCATGAAGGCCGGGCTGGGCCATGGTCTGAAGATAGCACCGATGTCTGGTGGGTGTGTAGGGGTGATGCCGCTGTTGATAGGGGGTTTTAGAGATGCTTGGCACCTTGATCAGGCCTATAGCCTTGGCTTCCTCATGCAGGTCTTTCACCTGCTTCGGGAGGTCCCCCAACAGCAATTTTGGTGCCTGTGTGCTACTTGTCTTGCATAATTCCGCACTTCTTGATGATGCTCTTCCTGTAACTGTAAATCTCCACTGAGTATTACACAGTCTGCTAGAGCATCACGTAACTCTTCAGGCAAATCAAACCCCATCAGTTGTCCTGGTACTGCTGTGATTTTAGCAGCCAGCAGTTTCCTCTGGAGCTTCACCTCCTGGCTCCTTATAGATGGGCTCCTGTTGCCCCAGATGGGGTCATGGACTGCTGGTACTTTAAGAGAAATGGAGTTCTCTGGAGCAATGTACTTCCCAGCCATAAAGTTAATGGCTTGCTCCTGTAGCTGGTTTGTAGCCATGTATTTTTTCACTGGCTTGCAGCTTTGTATAGGCAGTCCTTCTTGAGTTGATACAGCATGCCACAATCTTCTGCTGCTCTCTCTTCTGGCACCCCTCACAGTTGACTGTTCAGCCATTGCCCCTTCTTCAGGGTCAGCCCAGCTCTGACCCCTAATGCTCCCCTGCGAAGAGGGTGAGACATTTGGCAGTCCTTGAAAGGATGCTGCCGTGGGTCTGCGAAGAGACCCACTGTGACTCTGCCCCTGCATAAGCAGGTCACGCTGGAGCACTGCTCCCCACCCGCTCCCGCGGGAAAGACGCCCGCCGTCCCTATCCGGGAATGGGGTGTCTTCAGGTCCGGACCCAGCCGAGTCAACGGACCTGTCCGACTTCCGGGTGGCTAACCGCCGACCGCGGCGCACCTGCGGTCTGTAGCGGCGAGAAGCCGGCAGCTGCTGGCAGCACCTGCAGCTCTGGAGAGACGGCACGCTGCTGGCTGCTTCCACAGCAGCGGTATCAGCTGCTGCTCTCCCTGCGCGACTCCATGGTGCTTCCTCCATTCTGCAAAAGAAACACACCGAGTCGCCACGCTCACCAGAAAAGGTAAGACTTACCTTCAGTAAATTTTCAAAATTCGCGCTGGAGGAGCGGAGCTCCTCCCGACTGTCGCTTCCGCAATGCGTTCGACGATATGTCGCGCATGCGTCCTGGCGGGGTCTTCACGTAGTCACTCACGTGACTCCGAAGTAAAATCCTGTACTGATCTGCCCTTTCAACCTGCACTGATCTCCCCATTAATCCTGTACTGATACCCCCTTTGATCCTGCACTGACCTCCCCCATCCTGTACTCCCCCCCATCCATCCTGTACTGTCCCCCCATTCATCCTGTACTGTCCCCCCCATCCATCCTGTTCTGATCCTTCCATTCATCCTGTACTGACCCCCCATTCATCCTGCACTGATCCCCCCCCCATCCATCCTGTACTGATTCCTCCCCCACCCACATCCATCCCATACTGATCGCCACTGAAATCCCCCGCTCCCTGCCTCCCCTCACAATTTTACCTAATCCAACCGACACGCACTAATTCCCCTGCCTCAGTCCATCCATTCCGCACCGTCTGTGGAATTCTCTGCCTCGGAGGGCGGTGGAGACAGGTTCTCTGGATGCTTTCAAGAGAAAGCTAGATAGGGTTCTTAAAAATAGCGGAGTCAGGGGATATGGAGAGAAGGCAGGAACGGGGTACTGATTGGGGATGATCAGCCATGATCACATTGAATGGCAGTGCCGGCTCGAAGGGCCGAATGGCCTACTCTTGCATCTATTGTCTATTGATTGCCCTCTCAACCGCCCGCCACCTATCCATCCTGCTCTGACCCCCCCGACCCTACTGCGCTGGAAATGTCTTCAGAGCGAACATTGACTGATTGATAGCGGAAGGCAATCAAGTGTGTGTTAATTCCCAATGTTATTATTTGATTTAATCTTTTAAGATGGATTATTAAATTGTGAACACGTGAAACATTAAAACTGCAGTGTTCGATTGTCACAGCTACCGTTGACACGTTATTACGGAATTCATTTTAACAGCAAATCAATGCTCTTAATATGGAGGATCAGTGCTGTAGTTATTTATTGAGCAACATTCACAACTATACGTTGGATTTATCCAGGTTTAACTTCTACAGTTGGTCATATACACATTGAATTTGGTCAGGAGATATTTCAATTGAATATTCCAAAATCCAGGGGCGACATGGGGGTCACAATGCGTCACTACGCATCACTACCTGCATCAGCACGCATCAGGCCGCGTCACGACCCGACCACGACGCGACGACCTCTATTCAGGCTGTCGCCGAAAATGTCACCCAAGTGGGACAGGCCTTTCACGCTGCGAAACATGAGGGCTTTCGAAGGCAGCGTCGGCGGCAAACCTCTCCCTGGCCAGGATCTCGATCACCTCAGGCTCGAGTCCGCAGTGCTCGAAGAAACTGTCCAAGCCCGAGCAGTCTCGGGAGAACTGGCAGCTGATGTCGGAGTGCGAGCGCCGTAATCCACCTTCACCAACCTGCCGCTTGAGTGGCTCCTTGGGATGACCTATTGCTGATTCTCGTGGAGCTGCTGGTGTGGTTACTTGTGCACCCTGGGATGCTGCTGGTGTGGTGACTGGTGCTTCCTGGGGTGCTGCTGGAGTGGTTAGTTGTGCACCCTTGGGTGCTGCTGGTGTAGTTACTTGTGCACCCTGGGGTGTTGCTGGCGAGGCTGATGTTTCTTCCTGGGGTGCTCCTGTTGTGGTTACTTGTGAACCCTGGAGTGCTGCTGGTGTGGTTACTTGTGCACCCTGGGGTGCTGTACCCTCTACTAATTCTCCCCCTTCCGACGTTGCTGCTCCCGTTGCCGGCCCCTGCTGCTTGGCGCCGCGGCCGCTAGAGCCGGGCAGCAGCCGCAGGACCATGCTGCCACCGCCCTTGAAACGGCGGCCGTTGCTGGTGGCTCTCGCTCCCCGCATGAACTCGCACTTCTGCAGGTACATGACCAGCGAGTCGGGCCTGAGCTGCCTCCTGGAGCTGGAGTGATGCACGATGTCAGGTGGGAGCATCCGCTCTGCTGGGGGCTGCTGGAGGCCAGGTAAGTCTTCGTGTTGCTGCTGGCCCCACTGCCGCTGCTGCTACCTTCCTCGGGGGCAGAGCTGCCCAAACCATTGGGCTCCACTTTGCACCCCCTCGCCGTCTGACTCTTCAAGTACTTGGCCTTGTCGGCAGCCAGTCTCTCCACAGCGCTCTGCCGACCCCGCCTGTCCCCTTCCATTTGACCGCAGAAGTAGCCGGGACCCTTGGACATGAGCCTGAACGGCAGAGAGACGCTCGCCTCACGCGGCATGCTTGCAGTGGGCGCGATCTCGCTCGGCATCTTACTTTGATCCAGCCAACGTAGACAAACACGTTTTCTCATCCACGAAGAAGCAAAGACCAGGACTTCCCTGCAATCACCTGTCTGCAGTCACCTTAATCCACATTCACTATGACTTTGCCCATAACTTGGACAAAGTCGTGACAAAGTTTACGCAGTTACATTCTTGGAAAATGGAACTGGAAAACATGACTTCTGGCTAAATGGCAATATATGCAGGCGTGCCACGAGTGTCCGTCGCCTGCATCACCACCCAGGACTTCCGTGAGCAATGACAGGCTGTCTGCACTTGCCTTAATGTACATTCACTATAACTTTGCCCATAACTTGGACTAGGTTTGCACAGTTACATTCTCGGAAAATGGAACTGGAAAATGTGATTTATGGCTAAATGGCAATATATGCTGGTCTGCCAAGAGTGTTGGCAAAATCACTGGATGGATTTAAGATTTAAGAGAGAGTTGGATCGAGCTCTAGGGGTTAGTGGAGTCAAGGGATATGGGGAGAAGACAGGCACGGGTTATTGATAGCGTACGATCAGCCATGATCACAATGCATGGCGGTGCTGGTTCGAAGGTCTCCTCCTGCACCTACTTCCTATGTTTCTATGTCTGTGAGAGGAACCCTGAACTGTCTGCTAATCCCCTCACACTTTGGGAGCCCAAACAGGGCACTGCAAGAAGAGGTAGAAGTCGGGCTACCTACATCAGTGTATTAGCTGTGGAATGACACAGGCCTTGGACAACATTAACAAACTGAGCACTGCCATTAAAGATAAAGTCACACTTCGGGAGACCAAACGGGGCACTGCAAGAAGAGGTAGTAGTAGGGCCACCTACATCAGTGTACTGTAGAACGACACATGCTTTGACAGCATTAACAAGCTGAGGACTGCAATGCTAGATAAACTGGTCTGAGGTGGTATATTTGTGGAACCCGGAATGGCATATAGGCTAATGCCAACTAATGCCCTTGCATTAGTAGTAGGGGTAAATGGCAATATACATCCAGGAGCACCTGAATGATTATGCAGCATCATGCCAGCATGTTTGATTATTTGGTAACCTATATGATAAATTGCGAAATGTATGTATATTATTATATATTTTTATGTTATGGAATCAAAATCAAGAATCATAAATTCACATTTCAAAAATGGTTTCACAATTCAGTAGTACTGATTTTCAGTATTCCATAATGATATTTGAGAATACATGAGGTTGCATGCAAACCACTGATTTTCAAAAATCTAGTTTCTGTGTAGTACGTTCCATTGCATTTAAGTGAGAAAAACCGATTTCCTCAACAAAATACTGATTTTTAGCCATCAAAATATGGAAATTCTCGGTGAAACTTGGCAGCTCTGCAATTATTAATCTTGACTCCACCAAAATTATTTCTGAAATATTGGTCATACATTTGGTGCAAAAATGCTCCAAAATAAGGCTCCGAGTGCAACAGAGATCATCTAAAACCCCGGCCGTGAGGGGCTTTACGCTTGTGATGTGCGCTGTGCACACATTACTTCACATAACATTTGGTAATCCTGTCATGCCACCCCCCTTTTTGAAAAGCTTCGTACGGGCCTGGATATAATATGTGTGAATGAAGACAGAATAATCACAGTATATTATTATTGTATACACTTTCATTCCCATATTACAGGGGCAATATGATTACATTGACGAGGGTGTGGAGGTGATTTACAGTGATTCCAAGGAAAATTGTATGAAAGAAGGATTAAATACTTAAACACTTTTTCTCACAGAGAGTGGTGAGTCTGTGGAATTCTCTGCCTCAGACGGCGGTGGAGGCAGGTTCTCTGGATGCTTTCAAGAGAGAGCTAGATAGGGCTCTTAAAAATAGCGGAGTCAAGCCAAAGAAATTTCCTAGATTACGGTATAATAATCGGGAAGATATTAATATTAAAATTTTGGAAAGGCCCTATCACCCCCACAATTAAAATGTGGATTATGGAAATGTCGGAGACCCTACACCTGGAAAGAATCAGATTTGCCCTAATGGACAAACAAGAACTTTTTGTTAGAATGTGGTCTTCTTTCATCGATTATTTAAAAGGGTAGATTGGTTCAGCAGGGGAACCTAACTGAAAAACTTGGACTCGGGATCAGATGAAAAGTTATACTCTATAATTCCTTGATCTTATCTCCAATGATGTATTAATGGTAAATTATTCCATTCCTTATGATTTTTTTTTCTCGATTTTTTTTTCTCTTTTTTTTATTACTCTTAATCTATAAAAAAAAACTATTAGAGGCAGAATGATTCAATTGATAATATTACTAATGTATGATTGATGTACACAAGATATTTCTACCATAATATGTGTTTGCCAATTTATTGTTTACCTCTAATAAAAATACATTATAACAAAAAAAAATAGTGGAGTCAGGGGATATGGGGAGAAGGCAGGAACGGGGTACTGATTGAGGATGATCAGCCATGATCACATTGAATGGCGGTGCTGGCTGAAGGGCCAAATGGCCTACTCCTGCACCTATTGTCTATTGTCTATTGTAATTAAGCTAGGCTTCATGCTGTTTGAATAAAATACTTTGTGGGGAGACCTAATTCAAAGCATACAAACATACAATGGGGCTAGAAAGAGCAACTAAAATAAACACAAAATGCTAGATGGGCAGGGACAGGCAGCAAGTCTGGAGAGAAGGAATGCGCGATATTTCGGGTCGAGACCCTTCTTCAGACTGAGAGTCAGGGGAGAGGGAGTCTAGAGATATGGAAGGTTAAGGTGAGAAAATGACAGATCAAAGCAGATGGTTATCATCTGAAGATGGGTCTCGACCAGAAACGTCAGTCATTCGTTCTCTCCAGAGATGCTGCCTGTCCCGCTGAGTTACTCCAGCATTTGGTGTCTATCTTCGGTGTAAACCAGCATCTGCAGTTCCCTCCTACACAAATAGAGTAAAGCTGTTTCCCACTGCAGCAAAGTTAAAGAATCAGGGGATGCTGATTTAAAGCAGAAGGATTAGAGGAGAGTTTTTGGAACTATTTTATTATGAGATAGTTGCAGTGGTTTTGAAATTATTTGCTGTAAGGATTGTAGAGTGTGAAATGCTCATCACATTTAGGTCCATGCCCTGCCAGGTGCTGGTCTTTAAGCAGGGAAGGGGGAGCATGGTGGTGCAGCGGTAGAGCTGCAGCCTTACAGAACTGATCCTGACACCGAGTTTTCTCTGGGTGTCCCGCGTGCTCCAGTTTCCTCCAACACACCAAACACGGACGGGTTTGTAGCTTAATTGGCTTCGGTAAAATTGTAAATTGTCCCCAGTGTGTAGGATAGTGCTAGTGTACAGCGATCGGCGGGGCAGCGTGCTCTCAGTGGGCCGAAGGGCCTGTTTCCACACTATATCACTAAACTAAACTAAAAGTTGGATTAAGTTGGATCATTCTTTACCGCTAAACTCAGCTTCAATGTCCTGGATTGTTGTGAACACTTCTGTGTTGTAAACATTTTATGATTTGGGACTGACTATAAAATAAACAAAGCAGAAATCTAGCTGCAATAATGTTGTATTCTTCTGAGAGCAAAGATGCCATTCAGCTGACATTAACCTGAACCAACATCCATACTAGATATCAGTATAAACTATTGCAAAAACAAATATTCACTTTAAATAATTGGATGATGCTTAAACAATTAAAAAAAAATTATAACCACAATTACAGTCCTGGTTCACATGGTTCCCTATATATCTGTCCACACATCTGTTTTATGTCTACCAGAAGTGAAATAATTGTACTACAAAAATTCATCAACTATACAGATGTGCAAAGCTCACTAGAAGATAGTGTAAATTTTTCTACACACTTCATCTGCTCATGTTACTTTGCTTCAAGGCACCTGACTTTGGCAAACATCATAGTCGCCACTCAAACTGACTCATGAAGAATGACAATATATGATGCCTGTTTCGTATTTACTTTCTTGAAGCAGTTAGTGTGCGAAGCACAAATTTGAGCTGCCAGCTACAGTGTGAAACTGAGTAGTGAAATATGCAGTTGCCTATAAGAAGGTGTAAGCAGCTATAAATAACATCAGGAAATGGGGTGAAAGTTAAAGGAAAAATCGGTTGCTGTGGAAGGAGAGAGTGAATTATCGCGTGAAGCAAAAGTGAAGAATGCCTTTTTCACTAAGTTGAGGCATATAGTCATTATTCACATCAGAATAGATGTAGTTAAATGGGAAGAGATCTGTCAAATCTGCACTGTTTTACAACCCATGCTTTGAGTAACATGACTATTGGAAAACTGCTCCTCACACGAATCAAATGGGAATCAAAAGGTCAAACAGTGCAATTTGGGAAAAGGACAGAGTTCAAATCACAACACCAAATCATTTATTATTTAAAAGGTCTTCTTTGGGTGATTGTTGACTTGGGTAATATGCTTAGTGAATCCCCAGCCCATTTAACATCTCTCATGATATTTATTTCAACTGTAGTGTAAATAAAACACAGAGCCAAAATTACTTCCAACATCACGATGGCGCAGTGGTAGAGTTGCTGCCTCACAGCGTCAGGGACCCTGGTTCGAACCTGACTACGGATGCTGTCTGGGCAGAGTTTGTACGTTTTCCCCGTGACCTTTGCGGGTTTTCTACGGGAGCTCCGGTTTCCTCCCACACTTCAAAGACATAAAGGTTTGCAGGCTAATTGGCTTTGGAAAAATTGCAAATTGTCCCTAGTATGCGTAGGATAGTGTTGGTGCCTGGGGATCGCTGGTCAGCATGACTAGGTGGGCCGAATGGCTTGTTTCCTCGCAGTATCTTTCAACTAAACTAAAAAAAATCAAATTTTTGAACTCTGTTTATATGCAAAGCAAATAAAATGACATGATCAGGCCAGAGGGGACCTTATTGAAACATACAAGATTATTAAGGGTTTGGACACGTTCGAGGCATGTTCCCGATGCTAGGGGAGTCCAGAACCAGGGGCCACAGTTTAAGAATAAGGGGTAAGCCATTTAGAACGGAGATGAGGAAACACTTTTTCACACAGAGAGTTGTGAGTTTGTGGAATTCCCTGCCTCAGAGGGCGGTGGAGGCCGGTTCTCTGGATACTTACAAGTGCGAGCTAGATAGGGCTCTTAAAGATAGTGGAGTCAGGGGATATGGGGAGAAGGCAGGAACGGGGTACTGATTGTGGATTATTAGTCATGATCACATTGAATGGCGGTGCTGGCTTGAATGGGCCGAATGGCCTACCCCTGCACCTATTGTCTGTTGTCTATTGTCTATTGACCCCTAATAAAACCTCAAATGCAAGTGATAATTGTGATGGAATGGCAGTGACCTGAAATATTAACTGTTTCTTTATTCACATATACTACTTAACTTGCTGAGCATTTATGCTTTTATCTAGTTTTTCACTGCAACGTTATGCCATTACTATTCTTGACAAGGTTAGAAACAAGAGCAATTGAGAAACATCATGCCAGTATATATAGCAAAGTTATGCGATCACAATAATCAATCTATGATTTGGCATTGTACAAACCTGCCCTTTGTTTTATTTCATAATAATAATAATAATAATAATAACTTTATTACGGACTCAAGTCCAGACAAGGGGCAACCATATAACCATATAACAATTACAGCACGGAAACAGGCCCTCTCGGCCCTTCCAGTCCGTGCCGACCATTTGTTTTCCCCCTACATTACATTTTTTTTTAAAAAAAAAAATGCATTGCATCTCAAATATCATAAATATATATAAAATCATGGTAAATCACATAAAAACATCATAATTTATATATTAAAAAAAAACCCACAATACTTAAGTTAAAAATCCAGAGTAAAAAATGATCAATGTCGTACAACGAGACAACGATACCAGTGTCTCCACAACTGGGATTCGTAGCGTGTAGTGCTAACCCTTATGTTTGTCAAGGCCACAATAAGCTCATTTTTAGAGTCATTTATCCTGCAAATGAATTTATACATGTGTTGTCTTAGGATAGCTTCTAGAGTACTGACTCCTGCAGCCACAAACATATTACTGGCACTACACCATCTTGGTTGCCTTAGCAGTGTTCTCATGGCATCGTTATATGCAACCTTTAGTCTCTGCATATTTGTCTTGAAATAATTCGACCACAGGTGCGCAGTGTAGAGGGGTGTGCAGTATGCTCTAAATAGTGACATCTTCACCACATCTGCACACACACCAAATTTACGCAAGAGGATATTAGCCTGTATATACAGCATGCGTCGTTGCCTATAAATATCCTCATCATCTGTCATTTGTTCTGTAATAATATGCCCTAGATATTTTATCTTATTACAGACACTAAGATTGTTGTCAGACAATTTAAAATCAGGATATTTTAGGCTTTTATCCTCTTTGGTTCTACAGACCATAACAGCACTCTTACTAGCATTATATTTAATGTCATGTTCCAAACCATACACGGAACATGCAGTAAGGAGCTGCTGGAGACCAGCGCTAGATGGACTAAAGACCACAAGATCATCTGCATACATAATATGGTTCACTAGAATATTACCAATCACGCACCCAGTGTTACAGGATTTCAATTGTTTAGACAGATCATAAATATATAGATTAAAAAGGACTGGGGATAAAATTCCCCCTTGTCTAACACCATTGCTAACCCCAAATGGGGCTGAGACCCTATTGCCCCATTTTATTTGCATAGTCTGGTGGGCATACCAGTAGGCCAGTATTCTCACAATGTATTTAGGCACCCCTCTTTGACACATTTTACCAAACAGCTTTCTGTCATTCATCATGCAGTCAGAAGATCTGATGTCAACACTAACGCAAGGACAATCTGAAGTGTTTCATTCCCCCTTCAAGGAGGATGGCAAACGTATAGCACATTGTGATGATCTAACACATCAAATGTTACTGAAAATACAAAACTCTTCAAACTGCCACAAACCTCTCTGGGAATTATTTCCTCTTAAACATCTCTTAAACCCGCGATTTATCATCAATCCAATTTAATTCCTAACATTTGAATGGATCTAATAAATAATTAGGAAACATTTTACAAGGATTACAGATGAGTGGGAAATAGTTTGGTTTTGCTTCATTTTGCTGCAAAAACAACAAAAAATAGTGGATAAATTAAAGGAAAATCCAGTTTCAAAGCCCTTTAGACTTTACTATTGAATTGAGAGATATAGTGTGGAAACAGGCCCTTCGGCCCATCAAGTCCATGCCAACCAACAATTACCCCCATACAAAAGCGCTATCATACACACTAGAGACATTTACGGAGACTAATAAACCTATTAACCGGTATGACCCCCTCTCACCAAATACATCAATTTCTGATCCGCATATAACTCCATGGCCATTGAATGCACGCTGTATCATAATCTAGCCATTTATTACACGATTGGCAGTAAATTTCTTGCTCAAAATGGTTTACGCTAAAAAAAAACCCAGCTCTTTATTTGCAATGCAATTGTCTTGGTCACGACCAGAAATGTCACCTTTCCTTGTTTCCAAGAGATGCTGCCTGACCTGCTGAGTTACTCCAGCACTTTGTGTCCTTTGATGCTCAGTAAGAGTTTCCATGACAGCAGCAATGGATAAAGGTGGCAGTGGATACAAAGATAATGTTTAGTTTAGTTTAAAGATACAGTGTGGAAACAGTCCTTTCAGCCCACCGATTCCACGCCGATTAATGATCACCCTTACACAAGTGCTATCCTACACACTAGGGACAATTTGCAATTTAGTAAAGCCAATTAACCTACAAACCTACTCATCTTTGAAATGTGGGAGGAAACCGGAGCGCCCGGAGAAAACCCACAGGGTCAAGGGGAGAACGTGCAAACTCCATACACACAGCATCATTAGTCAGGATTGAACCCGGATCTCTGGCAGTGTAAGGCAGCAACTCTACCGCTGCGCCACTGTACCACCCTGTATTCTGAGTCAAGACAGTATGTGACCTGGAGATGCAGACGGTGACTTACCAATACTCCCCTTGCCCTCATCTAGTTCAATAGACAGGCTATAAGGGTTTGGATGGAGCTGTGGAAGTAGCCACCATTTAATTTGTAGAAGGTATGTATTTTTTTTATGCTTCAAACAGATAGCTAGCATCCGCTGTGGTGTAAAGGCACACAAAGATATACAATCTACCATTTTGGTACAGACGCAGAAAGACACATTCAGGTTAACAATGAACTGTACATGCTAGTTTACAAAAGAAGATACTAAATGCTGGAGAAACTCAATGGGTCAAGCAGCATCCCTGGAGGACATGGATATATGACGTTTTGGATTAGGTCCAACCTAAAACATTTCTTATCCATGTCCTCCAGAGATGCTTCCTGACCCGCTGAATTACTCCAGCACTTTTTCACATTCAGGTTGTTCTGAGAGACTTAAAGATAATCCTGTGGTATGTTTAATATATTAAGTGTGGTTTATATCTGGAACGCCAGAGGAGATGGTAGAATCATACACAATTACCATGTTTAAGAGGTATATTGAAAGGCACTTAATTATGCAAGACATTGAAGGATACAGTTCTAATGCAGGCTAATTTAAGATTAATTTTGGGATTAATTTATGTGAGTTAAATGGTTGGTATGGACACAGTAAGCTGAAGAACCCATTTTTCAGTTGTTCAATATAATGACTGAATCTTTTCATGTATTGAATTTCTAGCATATTAAACCATTGCTTATTCTTGATCAGCAACATCAGAGTTTTGTAAAAGACATGTATGTTTACTGACATTTTTGTAACAAAATATATGAAGCACACACATCAAATAATTCCCAGCAACCAACATTAAAAGAAAACAAATATGTCTGACAATCTCTGTAAATTCTCATTGATTGTTTGATGAGGATAAATAGCGCAACAAACATATTATTATTTTAGTTGTTTAGTTCAATTTAGTTTAGTTTAGTGTAGTTTAGTGTAGTGTAGTGTGGCTTAGTGTAGTTTAGTTTAGATTAATTTATTATTGGCATTTGTGCTGAGGTGTTGTGTGCAGTCAGAGAGAAGACTTTACATGATTACAATCAACATCCATAGTTACGGGATAAATGTTATAACGTTTAATGCAAGCTAAAGTCCAGTAAAGTTTCATTTTACTTCGGAGTCATGCGAGTGACTACGTGAAGAAGCCTCACCTGGCGCTTGATCGGCATTACGTCGACGCTGACGGCAGAAGCAAGAGCTGCAGAGCGCAGCTCCTCTCAGCGGTAAGAACGGGCCCGCAGGTAAATGCAATTAATTTCACTTTAGGGCGTTCTAAAAAAACCGTTACGCTGGCGTATAGAACCAGCAAAGAGAAAGTAAAAAATTGAAACAAAATGGAGAAGTCTCAGAGGAAGGTTTCGCAGGGAAAAAGATCGTCCCGGGGAGAGGCTAAAGAGTCGGGACAAGAGATTAGTGCGGAGCGTGTTCAGATACCAGTGGCCGTTGATTCACCCGTCAGTGTGACTATAATTGCTCCACAAACTAAAACCACGGAGGAAAATGTGCCTAAGAAAAGTAAAAAGAAATCCGTGAGGCCCGTGGTTTCTGATGATGACTCTGATAATGAAAGTCCTACGGATAATAGAGCTATATGGCTTAAAATGGAACATATGGAGAAAGTGCTCCAAAATATTATGAGACAAGGGTCAAAGAACCCAGAATTTTCCCAAACAGACCCTGAGGGATTTGAATATCCAGAATATGGCTATGTGCCAAATTGGGAATATGAAACTCCAGACCCAGGATTAAGGGTGGAGGAAGTCTCCTTTGATGAAATCTCAGGAGTATCAGGGCTGCAACAGACAGACCCTGAAAGTGGTGATGTAGATTATGAGTGCACACCACAAAGAAAAAAGAGAAGGCCGTATGTGCCTGATATGGCAAAAGATTTTGCTATACCTGAAGGAAGTGGTGAGGCTATGGAAGAAAACCTAGCTGCCAGCATTAATCATATGGTATCTCACCAACTTCAAGATTCTGTTATGGCTGAAACAGCAGAATTATATAAAACACAGGAAAATTGCACCTCGTTGAGGGTACCTACGGTGAATCCGACTATATGGACACCTATGTCATCAGTCATGAGAGGACAAGAAATACGGTTTCAAAGAATCCTCAAACTGATTTCAGCTGCCATTACTGCTTTTGGAAAGCAAATGGAAGGGTCAGAAATGATTAAAATCCAAAGAGATACATTGGGCTTATTGTGCAATTCCTTTTATGCAATCAATTGTATGAGGAAAATTGCGATTCGGCCCATATTTCATCCTAGATTTGCAGGTCTGTGCCGATCAAGTGGTGTTCAAACTCCTGGTTATTTATTTGGAGAAAACCTGCCTAAACAAATAAGAGAAATGGATGAAGAGGCTAAATCTATTAGCTACATGAGACCTTTCGTCCAAGAAGGGGATCTGATTTTGGAACAAACAGAGGCAGGAATATGGTAAGGAGATATTACCATCCAACACAGCCTAATGTTCACCCATATACAGGGAGAAGGAGACCACCACTTTATATGGAGAAGTACAAAAACTTTATTCTGTTCTTAAAGGAACTGTGGACGAATCTCTAGTTGGTGGGAGATTACAAATGTTTTATGATGAATGGCTTTGCATCACATCTGACCAGTTTATTTTACGAATGGTTTCATGAGCTACAATAACATTTAAAGGTGTTGATTCTCCGGTACAATATAAACCTATTGATGGTTTTATGTTCTCTGCTTTTGAGGAAGCAGAAATTAATGTGGAAATTGACAAATTGTTTAAAAAAGGTGTTATTGAAAAAACTGTTAAGCATCCACACCAATTTGTAAGAGATAACATCTTTCCAAGAGATAAAAAAGATGGTGGTTGTAGAATTATTCTGGACCTTACAAACTTTAATACATTTGTCCAGTATAAACATTTCAGGATGGAAACGTTCAACACTGCAAGACATTTGATATCAGCAGGTTGTTATATGGCTACAATCGATTTAAAGGATGCGTACTATTCAGTACCAATACATCGTTTTTTCGGAGGTACTTAAAATTTAATTGGCTGGGACAGCTGTGGCAATTTAAAGCATTACCTAATGGGTTAAGTTCAGCTCCTAGGCTCTTCACAAAGCTGTTGAAACCAGCTTTAGCACAATTAAGAGCACAAAAGCACATTGTTATGGCTTATCTGGATGACATTTTAATTGTCAGGAATCAGCTGGAAAATCAGTTTCAGCAACTAAAACTTTATTTGAAAAACTAGGGTTCCTGATTCATCCAATTAAGTCCAAGCTGCAGCCAACAATTAATTATTTAGGTTTTGTGATTAATTCAGTTACTATGTTAGTAACTTTGCCAACGGACAAGATTGTTGATATTTCAACTGTATGTTGGGGCCTCATTCACAAGCCTTATCCCTCCATCCGAGTGGTAGCAAAGCTTATTGGTAAATTAGTAGCAGCATTTCAAGCAGTGGAATTTGGTCCATTACTTTACCAAAACTTTCAAAGGGACAAAACGCAAGCTTTAAAAAAGCGAGCAGGCCATTTTGATAGGCCAATGCAATTAACAAAAGAAGCTTTATTGGAATTACAATGGTGGATTGAAAATGTTCCACATGCTGCTAAAAACATTTTAATACAGCAGCCTGAAGTATTTTTACAAACAGATGCAAGTGCTCTCGGATGGGGGGGGGCAACAGATAAATTTACCAGCTGTGGGGGCAGATGGACTGTCCAAGAGGAATTGTTTCTCCAAACATATGGTATTAATTATTTGAACTTATTGGGGGCATTTTATGGATTAAAAGCCTATTGTTCTACAAAAAAGGATCTGCATGTCCAGGTACAAGTAGACAATACCACAGCTGTTGCATATATTAATCACATGGGTGGAGTAAGATCGGTATCATGTGATTGTCTGGTCAATCAGATATGGCATTGGTGTATTGAGCACCAAATTTGGGTTTCAACAAGTTATATCCCAGGTAAAGACAATGTGGTGGCGGACAACAGATCAAGGGTATTTAAAAACAACACAGAATGGATGTTAAACCCACAAGTTTTCAGTAAAATTGTTATTCGCTATGGGTTACCAGACATTGATCTGTTTGCATCAAGATTAAATCATCAAATGCCTAAATATGTGTCTTGGGAACCCGATCCAGGTGCGGTAGCAGTAGATGCATTTTCGCTACATTGGGGAAATATGTTCTTTTATGCTTTCCCTCCATTTGGCCTGGTTAGGCAATGTCTTAAGAAAATAGAACAAGATTCTGCCACAGGACTGTTGGTGATTCCAAATTGGCCCACACAACCATGGTTCCCGTTGACGTTAAATATGATTAAGGAACCATGTATGTCAATTCCTAGCTGCAGTGATTTGTTAATACAACCAGTAACAAAAGAAATTCATCCATTACATGTTCATATGAATTTGTTAATCTGCAGATTTTGACCAGACCACTGCAAGGGCTTGGACTGTCGGATAGGACCATGGATGTTATAGTCTCATCATGGTGAGATAGCACTAAGAAACAATATATGACACATATAAAGAAATGGGAAGTTTTTGTAGACAATCAAATATATCTTATCATACTGTGAACATTTCAAACATCAATATGTTCCTTTGCTGAGTTGTATTTTGAGCAGCACTTGAGTTATAGTGCCATTAATAGTGCTGGTAGTGCTTTATCGTCCGATTTAGGACAAATTTCTGACCATGGGGATCTCATCCATTAATATCCAGGTTTATGAAAGGGATTTTTAACAAAAATCCGCCCTGGGATGTCAGCATTGTACTTACTTTGCTTAGGCAATGGAGTCCAATCACAGTTATGTCTTTGGAAAAATTAACATTTAAAGTAGTAATATTAATGGCGTTGGTATCAGCACAAAGAGTGCAAACATTGCAAATGCTACGTTTAGATTGTATGCATGTGGCTTCAGATAACATTGTGTTTTACGTTTATGATCTGATCAAACAAAGCAGACCAGGAAGAACTGGAGCTAAGGTGATGTTTAAAGCTTACCCTATTGATCCAACGTTGTGTGTAGTTAGACACTTGACTCAATATATAAAAGTCACCAAGAGTCTTCGAGGTGATGAAAAAGCGTTATTTATTACGCATAAGAAACCACACACAAAGACATCAGTACAAACCATTTCTAGATGGTTAAAACAGGTGTTAGTTTTAGCGGGTGTAGACACTGATGTGTTTAAATCTCACTCCACCAGGGCTGCAGCTACGTCCGCGGCGAAGTTACAGGACGTACCGCTCGAACACATTTTAGAAGCCGCAGGGTGGTGTAAAGAAGAAATGTTTTCAAAGTTCTACGATAATCCTGTTCTCACAATGACAGGCTTTGGACACGAGGTGTTGGGTTCACTGTAATCACCTGTTTTGTTTCAATATCGATTTATATTATTGACTTATGTTATCACTTTATATCTTTTATCACTTTGTAGTGATTTTCCCCAGGTATTAAAAAAGGGGTTATTATTTGTTCTTTTATCATTAAAAGATTTATGAAATAAACTAAAACTGAATTCTGGTAAAAGGTTATTTACTCATTTGACTCCGAAGTAAAATAGTAAGATTAAATGAGAACTTACCAGTTCGAAGTTTGATCGTTATTTTATGAGGAGTAATGATGAGGGATTACGTGCCCTCCACTCCCGACCCTCATAAAATAAATGATCATCTGATAGTTCTAAATTTATGTTGAGCCTTACTATCTTACTCTGACTATTATGTTCTGTGTTTTTCATGCCGCTGCTTTGAAGTATGCCAATCATGCGCCAGGCGGGGCTTCTTCACGTAATCCCTCATCGTTACTCCTCATAAAATAACGATCAATCTTCGAACTGGTAAGTTCTCATTTAATCTTACTATTAAAAGTTGTTCAAAAGTCTTCTATGGGCTACGGGAGGACAGGGCCACTCTCTAGTTGGTGAGAGGATAGTTCAGTTGCTGATAACAGCATTAACATCCTTTGTCCAATGTTTGCTGGATATTATGTGAATCTAATCCCTGTAATCTATAGGAATAGATTGCATGGCATGCAGTGTGTAGTTTGGAATCAATAAAGCCTTTGGGATTTCAGATGTGGTGAGCCAACTTGATCAGAGAGAGATAGCAATGGAGTTATCATGCTTCAAATAATTATGTGCTCTGCTTGCAATACCAAGAAGGCATTATCAACATTTGAATCTGTGTTCCATCCACATACACCCTCAACCCCCTCAACCCCAGAGAAGTGGTGGATTTGCACAATGAATAACTCAGCTTTACAAATCCATGACATTTTAGATAAGTTTATTTTAGTTTAGTTTATTGTCACGTGTACAATGAGAAGCTTATGTTGCGTGCTAACCAGTCAGTGGAAAGGCAATACATGATTACAATCGAACCATTTACAGTGTATAGATACATGATAAGGGAATAAAGTTTTGTGCAAGGTAAAGTCAGTAAAGTCCAATCAAAATATGAGGTAGATAGTAGTTCAGGACTACTCTCTGGAGCAATCCTGAACGGTTCCTTCAGGAGTGTACACAATTTGCAAGGTGTAGATGGCTTTGACAGCAGTGAGTCAAATCCCAGCAACGGTTCAGAGCTTGGAATCAATGAAGACTTGGCGATTTCAGAAGAGATGAGTCATGTTGATCAAGGAGAGGAATGGTCAGCAGTGGAGTTATTGTGCATTAAAAAAAAACAATTGTGCTATCCTTGCAAAGTTATTAACAACATTTGAAGCTGCATTACACCCACGCACACAAAGTGGTTCAAAATCTAGACACAGTAAGAAGGAATAATCATGGGAAAGAATGACAGTAATAAAATTCTTAAGAGCGCTTCAGCGCAATACTGATGCTAAATAATGCAGACTTGATCAGGCCATTGATAGCATAACTTGCATTACCAATAAGGCCACAGAACCTTTTGTGATCTGAATACCAGAGAACTCTTATGTTTCCTTACAAACAGAATACTTAAATTATATTATTAAATAATATTATGCAAAAGTTTAAGATAAGCAAAAGGGATATTCAGAGCAAGAAAATAAGTGCAATGGCATGGTTTGGTTCCTCAGCGATTCATTGAAATGCCAACTTTATAATGTAATTGGAAAATAATTCCTAACTTCATCATTTCAGATGAACAGTTACATTCTGAAACAGTCAAGATTGCACATTCCAGGAAATAGACCAAAAATGAGCTGGAGACAGAATACTGTCTGGATGCAGAAAGCAGCAGGAATGAAATAACTGCGATTGCTGAAATTCTGAAACAGATATTGCTGAAAATACTCTGATGATCAGTGGCAATGGATGTAATTTGTTCACAAGCAGGATACAATCTGATCCTAAATATTGATTATTGAAATGTGACATCGTTATTTACCAATTATTTCACACATCCCCTGAAACCAGCCCATTTAAATTCCATCTATTGAAGCATGCTTGTGGTCATATAGTTGCTCTCTGAATCTGCCTCGATTGTCTGTGCAGCTTCTATTTCCAATACGATGCTTGTAATTAATGGCAGCTTGCGTTTACACAGCAACTTTAATGTTCCAAGGACCAAGATATTGACAATGTGAAATCAGAAGTGATTATGAAATGTCATAAAAGAAGGAAAGATGATTGCTATGCAATGAGGAGATTCACAAGGACACTCACCTCACTCTCCATCTATTACGTATAAGATACATCAGGTGTTCAATAGAACGTACTTCATTTGTTTGGTTAATGCAGAAAGCACAAGAATCTCAATACAACAAATGGTTCATCCCACTTGCCTCAGTGTTCATTCCCTCCATCACTGGCCTGCTGTGGCTATAGAGTTATTCATCCATAAAATGATCTGTAGTTGGGCGACACGGTGGCGCAGTAGTAGAGTTGTTGCCTTACAGTGCCAGAGACTAGGGTCCGATCCTGACTATGGGTGCTGTCTGTAAGGAGTTTGTACGTTCTCCCTGTGACCGCCTGGGTTTTCTCCAGGGCCTCAGTTCATTTCTCAGAAGTCAGCTGACTCCATGAAGAACACATGTTTAAGAAACAACTGCAGATGCTGGAAAAATCGAAGGCAGACAAAAATGCTGGGGAAACTCAGTGGGTGAGGCAGCATCCATTGAGCGAAGGAGTAGGTGACGTTTAACCTACTTCAGACTGATGGGGGGGGGGGAGAAGAAAGGAAGAGGCAGAGACAGTAGGCTGTGGGAGAGCTGGGGAGGGGAAGGAGGGAGAAAGCTGCTGTGGGAGAGCTGGGAGGTGATCATTCTTTAGGGAACGTGGGTTCCTCTCTTTGACTATAGATGAGGCTCTCACCAGGGTCTCCTCTATATCCTGTAGCTCAGCTCGCACTCCCCATCCCCCCACTCGTAACAAGGATAGAGTCCCCCTTGTCCTCACCCTCCACCCTACCAACCGTCACTTACAACAGATTACACTCTGACATTTTCGCCACTTCCAACAGGATAACACCACTGGCCTCATCTTCCCATCTCCTCCCCTTTCAGCTTTCCACAGAGACAGCTCCCTCCGTAACTTCTTGGCCAATTTGTCCCTTCCCACTCAAACCACCCCCTGCCCTGGTACTTTCCCTTGCAACTGCGGGAAATGCTACACTTGTTGCTTTACCTCCCTCCTCGACTCCATCAAAGGACCCAAGCAGTCTTTCCAGGTTAGGTAGAGGTTCACCTGCACCTCCTCCAACCTTATCTATTGCATCCACTGTTCTAGGTGTCAACTGGTCTACATCAGTGAGACCAAGCACAGGCTTGACGATCGCTTCGCCCAACACTTCCATTCAGTTCGCATTAACCAACCTGATCTCCCAATGGATCAGCACTTCAACTCTCCCTCCCTTTCCGAAACTGACCTTTCTCTCCTGGGCCTCCTCCATGGCCAGAGTGAGTCCCACCGCAAAAAGTGGCCCAAAAGGTCAGAGAAGACCAGCTAATTCATACGAGGATTATGAGATGTATTGACATGTGAAAATTATGCATTATCGATGTAACGGATGCCATATCCTAAATGGTGTTGGAATGTTCACAAAGTGATGATGCGGATATCCTTTTTGTTTGATAAGGGAGGAAGTCACGATAACTGACGTTGTATTTAAATGTATCATGTGTTACTATGAGTCAGAAAGGTCAGAGGACATATGTTGCCAGGAAGTCAAGGAATGGCAGATGAATAAACCAAAGCGTTTATGTTCAGTGTCCTAGAAGTGTGTTTGTTAAGGGCCTGTCCCACTTGGGCGACCTAATCCGCGAGTTCTGGCGAGTTTGCCCTCGACTCATACTCGCAGCATAGGTCGACACGAGGTCATAGAAGATCTTTGTACCCCTCCTTCATGCTAGAGAGTGGTCCCTGTGTACTCGAGGCTTCAGCTAGGTCGCAGTGTATTTTTCAACATGTTGAAAAATGCCCACGAGTAAAAAGAGGTCACCATGGAAAAAATCGATACTTTTTTTACTCGTAGGTTTAGTCGTAGTAGGTCGACATGTTAGTCGTAGGTAATTGAGGGTAGTAGAAGGTAGTCGTAGATAGTCTTCATCATAGTCGAAGGGAGTTCGAAGGAGGTCGTCTTCACTCTCCACTATTCGGCGTCCAATTTTCCCGAAGTTAGTCGTAGCTAGTCTTCGATATAATCGAAGGAGGTCGGAGGAGGTCTTCTACATAGTCGAAGGAGGTCTTCAACATGACATTTTTTCAAACTCTCCTAAACTCTTCTAAACTCGCCAATTAGGTCGCCCAAGTGGGACAGCCCCTTTACATTCGGATCCAGACGAGGAACTGACAATTAATTCTACAGTTCATTATTTTAGTAAGTGCTGATTAATACAACTTCATAAAATATCAGAGTGACTTTGATAACATATAACATTAATAACAAAATTATCAGTTCTTGTTCAAATGAAAAAAAAATCACTATTGGATCTCTTCCAGTGGTTAGCTTTGATAGATGAGTAGGAATAGAGGCTTCCAGCAGGTTGAACTGATGCCACCAGGGAACTGGCAGGGATCTGTACTGTGGTGATGCCCAACTTCACAAACCAGCTAAATTTTGAAGAACAGGAATCAATTTCCAATGGTAAAGCTGCCGAACCGCTAATGAACAACATGCAAAGGTAGGAATGTGGAACCTTTTTGTTTCTTTATGAAATATCTAAAGCTTTCATTTATGTGGTGCAGATTTACATCTTGAGATCATAAATGTAATGAGTTGCTAGTGAACATATTTAAATCTGCATTAAATAAACAGCATTAGACAAAAATAGAGGAAACAAAACAAAATAGGAAATAAAAACAACACAAAATCGGAATGAGAATAAACATTCAATAGATCTGAGATGGACACAAAATGCTGGGGCAACTCAGCGGGACAGGCAGCATTTCTGGAGGGAAGGAATGGGTGACGTTTCGGGTCGAAAACCTTCAGACCCGAGACCTCTCAGGTCTTGGCCCAAAACCAGACAATTCACTATCATGAGAGGAATAGATCAGGCAGATGCACAGAATCTCTTGCCCAGAGGAGGGGAATTGAGGACCAGAGGACATCAGTTCAATGTGAAGGGGGAAAGATTTAATAGGAATCTGAGGGGTAACTTTTTCACACAAAGGCTGGTGGATATATGGAACAAGCTGCCAGAGGAGGTAGTCGAGGCTGGAACTAGCCCAATGTTTAAGAAACAGTTAGAAAGGTACATGGATATGACAGGTTTGGAGGGATATGGACCAAGCGCAGGCAGGTGGGACTAGTGTAGCTGGGATATGTTGGCCGGTGTGGGCAAGTTGGGCCAAAGGGCCTGTTTCCACACTGTATGACTCTATGGCTCTATCTGCAGTTCCTTCCTACACATTAAATAGATCAATGGATGTGCCGATATGTCCTGAAGTTTAAAGCTACAAAAACTGAATTCACCGTGGTTTCCTCCAGCACTTTGAGTACAAGAGTTGGGATTGCATGCTGCACTTTACAAAACAATAATCAGGTAGCACTTGGAGTATTGTGGACATCACCGGTCACCACTCCATAGAAAGAATTTGGTAACATTAGAAAGAGTGTAGAAGAGGTTATCTACAACGTTGCCTAGAATGGAGAGCTTTCCTTATAAGAAGTTGGCTAAGCGGGATTCATTCAAGCTTGAATGCAGGAGGCTGAGGGTGACCTTCTCGAGGTTTATACACTCATGAGACACATGAATAGTTAGTAATTTTCTCAGAATTAGAGGCCACAGGTTTAAGGTGAGAGTGAAGACATTTAAAGGAGATCTGAAGGGTACATTTTTTCACACAAAGGATTGTGGTTCCATGCAACTAAAGTGGTTAAGGCGGATACATTTACAGCAAGAGAGAGGGAGGGAGAAAGAGAGAGTGAGGCAGAAAGAAAGATAAATCACGGAATTCAATGAGAAAGAATGGAATCCAGTTGGCTGCAGATTCACCAACAGTGGGGAAGAGGAGGGATCAAGAATTGGTCTAAGGTCAGATCTAAGGTTTGGGTATTGTAGTGAGGCTCAAAGAGAAGCCTTTGTTTATTTGCAACAGGATGGATACAGGCAAATAATGTAATCTCATTACAGGAGGACCATGATGTGCAACCTTGATCCAAATGGGGGTACATTTTCAGAGGGGCAACGATTGATCGCAACTTTGAAAAGGAATGGATCAAAACCTGTGGAAACAAAGTCACTTACAATGCCACACAATAAAGGGAACGGGGCAGGGGGAGTGGAAATGACAATGGTAGAACCTCAGATAATTCGAGAAATCTAGTTAAAGAAGAGGCTAATTGATCCCTACAGTCCATGCAGAAAACCAAGGGCCTGTATTTGTTCAGCAGAATGATTCAGAATTTTTCAGGCCGAGGATGTTAATAACACTTGATGTTGTCACGACACATTGGTAATGACCAACCCGATGATGCATTATATGCACTTAAATCTGGTAAGGATATGAACATGAGGAAATAACCCTGACAGGGTAGTTAAGGAGGAAATGGAATGATTTAGTAGGGTGCCAATTGCAGCAGCAATGTTTGGATAGAAGGGCAAAGGTTAATCAATTGGGAGCATGGTTTTATTGAAAGTGACTTGGAAGACATTTTGGTCAAGTAAGGCAATGGAATTGAAAAAGGATAGAAGATGACGAGGAATGTGAGCAAATAGATTGAGATGGCTTGCTATAAAATGGAGATTAGCAAAATATGTGGGAAAAGGACATTTTAGATTGCATCTTTGAGCCACAAGAGAAAGAATAATAAATACATTTAATGTCAACTCTTTTTCTCTTTACTGAAAACAAATGTACCATTTGACAAACAAAATGTCAACTGACCTTAGGACTAGTATGATGGATGACAATTGCTCAAGAGTTCTATACTGGTTCATTAACTCTCCAGTTGTTAATTTTGGAAATCTGCATTGCAAAATGCTCATGTGATAGATTCTAGCATTATTTCCCATGAAACATTTTGGATTAGTCATTTGTAAAACATGATTTACAATTGTTGCGTGGGTCTTCTTCCAGTGCTTCTGTTTCGTAGAATAGAACTAGTGTGAACGGGAGATCATTGGTTGGCGTAGATTCGATGGGCCCAAGGCATGTTTCCACTCTTTATCTCTAAAACTAAAAATCACATCATGATTTATTTGAAGGCAATCCATATTCAGAAGATACCAACTGATCTTAAAGAGATCACAACCATGAAAATTCCAGATAGTGTTTTTACATTCTTCATTTGGATGATTGCTTTGAATTGTTCAACTATGAGAGGCAACATAAACTATACGGCAGTCATCCATAAACAAAACTATACTACTGATGTTAGTTACAGTAGCAGTTGATGCAGAAATGCAAAAAACATGTGGACAGATACATGATTAGAATAGGTTTAGATGGGTATGGGCCAAATACAGACAGGTGGGACTAGTGTAGATGGGACATGTTGGTCGGCATGGCCAAGTTGGGCTGAAGGGCCTGTTTCCATGCTGTATGACTCTATGACTCTCTATGACTCTATGTTATCTCCACTGTCCTATTCAATACTAATCTCTCAGGAAATGATGACCTGGTTATGATCAACTTCTGTTTGTGGAATTGTACTGTATCCCATTTCTTCTTCTTGCATATGGTGTGCACAGCCTAAAGTTGTAAGACAACTTGTTCTGTTTAATATTCTGTTTGTGCACGCCAGGTTGACTGCATTCGTCGAAACAGGGTGGACCACGTGAAGATTGCAATCTCCCACCCCTGTACACCATTTAATCTCCAGGTATTCTACAGCACAATAAAGTCTGCACTTCAAAAATTATAAAATAGATCATTAGGCATGTTGGGCACACTGCTGTCATAAAAAATGCAATATAAGTTCAAGTACTTTCTTTTATTTTTCACATCCATTTTCATTTTGGTAGAGTGCCACTGAATCATTCACGTCAGCCATCACTCCTTTGATTTTGTAGATGATGAATGTCTTTGGCTGTTCCATTCCAAGTCCCACATAATATTCGTCATGATAAACAAGTTGATCTTTCAACATTCACAGCATTCACGAAGCCACAATAAAGCACAGAATATTAGACAACAAAAAACAGTTAATTAAAGATGCACAAGTACAGCAAATAATTTAACCTGTCAACCTAAGTCGCAATTGGGAAATTGTGCAATGCATGTTAACAAACCAATCACATATGAAACACTTTGTTAACTTTAGTGAAACTTTAGTTTTGTTTACGAGAATGTTGTCAGGCCTTGACGGGCTGAGCTATAGGGAGAGATTGGGCAGGCTATGACTTTATTCCTTGGTGCACAGGAGGAAGAGGAGTGATCTTATAGACATGTAGGGGAATGGACAAGGTAAATGCACAGATTATTTTACACAGACTATGGGAATCAAGAACCAGGGGACATAGGTTTAAAGTGAGATGTAATAGGAGCATGAAAGGCAACTTTTTCACACACAGGATGGTGGGTATATGGAACAAGCTGCCAGAGGAGGTGATTGAGGCAGGGATTTTAACAACATTTAAGAGGCATTTGGACAGATTCATGGGAAGGAAAGATTAGAGGGATATGGACCAAATGCAGGCAGGTATGACTAGTGTCACATGGACAACTTGGCCAGCATGGAGAAGTTGGGCCCAAGGGCCTGTTTCCATGCTGTATGACTCTAAATATAATTGTCCCTAAAATATTCTATATTCTAACAATTGAATTGCATAACAAGATCCTGGATCTCAAGAAATAAAGATAAAGGCTTCTCCACTGGTAATACTATTCTGGATTAAATTCTTCCATTGGAATCATTCTTTATGGGAATATTACCTCCAAATAGAGCTGATGATCGAAAAACACATTCAGACCAAACTCAGAGAATAAAAATAGCCCGTGTAGATGAAGAAAAAATGAAATTCAGATGCTGATTTATAAAATATGACACAAAGTGTTGGAGTAACCCAGCAGGTCAGGCAGCATCTGTGGAGAAGATAGACACATGCTGGAGTAACTCAGCGGGACAGGTAGCATCACTGGGGAGAAGGAATGGGTGACTTTTCGGGTCGAGATCTTTCTTCAGAGAACATGGATAGGTGACATTTCAGGCAGAATCCTTCTTCAGACTGATGGTGGTGCGGAGGGGGAGACAAAGTTTGAAGGCAGGTGGGGGCAGATAGGCAGATACAGATGTGGGGGAGGGGCAAAGGCCAGAAACGAAAAGACAAAAAGTGTGAGATGAGAAGATTAGGAAAGACGATGCGTGAATTGTGAAGCCAGTGGAAGGAATATAGGTGGGAAGGGTCAAGGGGAGGAGGAAGTTGACTCAGGCTGGCATGGATCTGGAAGTCATTGCAGAAAAAAGCATGATCCAGGCACAGCATATTGCACACTGTTCTCTGCCTAGAATCACAAACACTCAAGTGACATTGCTGTGTTTAAAATTCCTGTTGTCACTTGTGATGACAGTATTCCTTCTCCCACCAAAGCCTCTCAGGCAATATCCCCACAATCAGCTGTCCCATGCTACAGCCATTCCTGTTGGCATACACCAGTCAGAGGTTGGTCTTTCCATGCCAACAGCTCAGAGGAGGAGGAAGGAGGTTCTGCAACGTGAGCTCAGAGAGTTAGGAAGAAGGCTGAAAAGCAGGACTTCTAGGGTGGTTATCTCTGGATTGCTTCCAGTACCTTGTGCTGGTGACGGCAGGAACAGGAAGATAGGGGATCTGAATGTGTGGCTGAGGGGCTGGTGCAGGGAGCAGGGATTTAGATTTATAGACCACTGGGATCTCTTCTGGTGTCGGGGTGACCTGTACATAACCTTAACTGGAGGGGAACCAACATTCTGGCAGGCACGTTTGCTAGTGCTACACGGGTGGTTTTAAACCAAATAGCAGGAGGGATGGGTTGACAAATTGGGAGTATAAGGATGGAGTCAAAGGGGAAGAGTTACAAAAGTCACCCGAATTAATGGGATGGAAAGTTCAAGAAGGGATTAGAGCGTAAGGTCAGGTGAAATAGGAACCGGTGTGAGAGGAGAGGTGAATACCAAATTAAAAGTGTTATATATGAATGCGCGAAGTATAAGAAATAAAGTGGATGAGGCTTGGTAAATATGATGTTGTGGGAATTACAGAGGCATGGCTGCAAGAGGATCAGAGCTGAATATTCAGGGGTAAACGTCCGATCATAAAAACAGACAGGTGGGCAGAGGGGGTGGGGTAGCTCTGTTGGTAAGGAATGAAATTTAGTCCCTTGCGAGGGGTGACATAGAATCAGAAGATGTAGAGTCATTGTGGATAGAATTGAGAAATTGTAGGGGTAAAAATACCCTAATGTGTGTTATCTACAGGCCCCCAAACAGTAGCCTGGATATAGGGTGCAAGTTGCATCAGGAGTTAAAATTGGCATGTAACAAAGGTAATGCTACGGTGGTTATGTGAGATTTCAAAATGCAAGTAGACTGGGAAAATCAGGTTGGTACTGGACCCCAAGAAAGGGAGTTTGTAGAGTGCCTCTGAGATGGATTCTTAGAGCAGCTTGTACTGGAGCCGACCAGGGAGAAGGCAATTCTAGATTTAGTGTTGTGTAAAGAACCGGATTTGATAAAGTAAAAAGCCTTCAAATTCTGAGATTAATAATTTGTTATTAAAATTTAATGATTCAACAGTAACAGGAAATTACTGGTAGAGCACTGAACAGAGAAATTCAAATGAAGTCGAGTTCTGTAGTGTGGACTCAATTATCCTTGCAGCGAATTGTGCCCTTCTAATAGAAAATGAGATGACAACTCATTAAAACATATAACATAGATTATAGGAACACGGGAAAATAAAGCCAACAATGTCTATGCCGGACAAGTAGATAAGTTGAACTATTCTCCTGCACGTGATCTGTATCCCTCCATTTCCTGCATATCCATGTGCCTGTTCCAAAAGCCTTGCAAATGCCTCCACCACCACCCCAACGTAGAGCTAAGCAATTTATTTTCTCAATGTCACAATGAGAGATAAAACAATGGCTCAACTTTGAGGAAAGCAGAACCACAATTATCTGCACGGTGACCATTTGTGGGATAAATGTACAATTATGTCCTATGGCACCACAATGTATACCATCTCTCACAGGAAACGCAGGCCTGATCCTCGGACTCTGCCTCCAATAGACAGACAATCCTGTTAGAAACTATCACTTTTAATGGATCCTTTTTCTGCGCAGCAAGGCATCACTGGTGAATCCACATTTGATTCAACCTGATGTTGATGTTGAGCCATCTCCATGAACCACTTCAGCCCTTCTGGTGAAGTTGCTTCCACAGTGTTGTTTAGACTTTACTTTAGACTTTAGAGATGCTTCGCGGAAACAGGCCCTTAGACCCACCGAGTCCATGCCGACTAGCGCTCTCCTGCACACTCAAGACAATTTACCTTTTTTTTACCAAAGCCAATTAACTTACAAATCTGCACATCTTTGGGGTGTGTGTGGACACCGGAGCACCCGGAGAAAACCCACGTGGTCACATGGAGAATGTACAAACTCCATTCAGACAGCACCCGTAGGCAGGATCTAACCCGGGTCTCTGGCGCTGTGAGGTAGCAACTCTACCACTGCCACCCCTATTTAGAAAGGTGTAGCAAATCCAGGATTAGGACTCTTATGTATCCAGAATAATTAGAATCCAGTGCTTGAATGTACAACATGGATCAAGAATCATCACTAAAGAAACAATTGCTATTTGTTGTTAAGCTTTGACATTGTTTCAATAAGAAATGGTTCATGTTATGACATCTTACTTCCTATTTGCATTACCACTTACCATTTGTACAAGATAATAATAGAGCACCAAGCAACACAATTGATAGCGCATGATCACAGTGTCATGATTACGGGTGGCCCAGTAGCGTGGTAGTAGAGATGCTGCCTTACAGCACCAGAGACCCGGATTCTATCCCGACTACGGGTGCTGTCTGTAGGGAGTTTGTACATTCAGCCTGTGACCACGTGGGTTTTTTCCGTGTGCTCTGATATCCTCCCACACTCCAAAGATGTACAGGTTCGCGGGCTCATTGGTATCAGTAAATATTGTGCGCAGGATGGTGTTAGTGTATGGCGTGATTGCTGGTGGACGCAGACTTGGTGGGCTGAAGGGCCTGATTCCTCACTGCATCTCCTAAGTGTAAAGTCATGATTCATCGCAATGGCTTTATTCTCAGTTTTGTCCCAGCTTAGAAAAAGAGCAAGTATCAGTTGACAGGTTTGATAGTGGTAGACCTATTGATAGATAGACATACCTTTCAAGAGCACAATCGTCCTCTCAAATTCTCCTTGTTTGCCTTGAAGCACAATGGCCTCAGTGTCTGTCTCTCAATCACAAGCATTCAAATCAAGGTGGTGGCAGGGAAGATCAACATTTCATTAAGACTAAGGAACCAGCGTCCACCTATAGATCATCCTATGCTGTTATTGAGGTTAGGTATTTTATTGTGCAAAGAGTTAGTATTCACCTATTGTGAATAAGAAACATGAGTGCCATTATTACACACCCTGACACTACTGATGGTCCATTAAGCTGCTTTATAGCAACGCTTCTTAAATCTTCCATTTGGTCCACATCAGTGTTGCATCTTCGTGGAACTGTTTGCCATCATAAGCTGGCCCTGACTGGGGGTTAATTGCACGTACAGCAGGCACCATGTGGCCAACTGAAATGAATGCAGCTGACAATTTAAGCAGCCATCAGGAAGGGAATCACTGGGATTTAATTGAGGCAACTAATTCGTTCAGTACAGGCTGGGTATGTTCACATTTCTCAGTTCATTCCTGACAAAGAGATTTTCGATGTGTGCTACTGGAGCTAACATATTGACAATAAACCCTATGTGTTGGTTTACCTTTTTTAAATTATTTCTTTTGAAAAGCAAAGGTGGATTGCACTTTTTAATCATGCTCAGAATCTGGTGGTAGTTATCAAGGTTTCTTTATGCACATCTTGCATTTGTTACATACCCAGGAGAGAGAAGACCAGACAAACTTAAAAGACCTGCGGAACACAGCTAAGAATGTAGAGAAGATTAGGCTATCAATCTCTGCAGTGATTCTTACTGGGTCGAATCAAGTCCCCTCATGTTAGAGTCATAGACTCATATGGCATGGAAACTGGCCCTTCAGTCCAACTTGACCAACATGCACCATCTGCTCCAGACCCACCTGCCTACATTTGGCCTATATCCTTCTAAAACTACCCTACCCATGTACCTGTCCAAATGTTTTCTAAACATGGTGATAGTGCCTACCTCAACTACCTCCTCTGGCAGCTCCTTCCATATCTTCTATATTAGTAAAAGTCAGATCTTGACCGCTTTTGGCTCACTGTGGTGTGATTTCCGAGAGAATGCCGCCACCTACAGCCTTCATTTTGGGCCAGCTCGTTCAGCACCCCCCTCCGCCTTCCTGGACCAGAGGATTTTTCCCTTCGATTAAAAAGCAGAGAGACATTAATGTCTTTTTTTTAGATTCACCATTCTCTCTGCTGCCCCTGCTGGAGGGAGGGGGAGGGACTATAAAACCAGGAAGTGGTGTGCCTCACTCAGTCTCTGCAAGATGGAAGAAGCCAGAGGGTCACGTCTCTCTGAGCTCTGAATAGCACTGAACACATGTCTACTCAACAGTGAGTGCCCTTAATGTGGTTTGAAAATGAAAATATGGTTGGTTTGAAGTAAAAAGGCATTGCCTGCAAATGTTTGTTTGGTGGGTTTGGGCTGAAGTTAAAAGGCACTACTGCAAATGGTGCCTTAGGTGCTTTGGGTTGAAGTTAAAAGGCACTACTGCCAATGGTGGCTTGGGTGTTTTGGGCTGAAGTTAAAAGGCACTACTGCCAATGGTGGCTTGGGTGTTTTGGGTTGAATTTAAAAGGCACTACTGCCAATGGTGGCTTGGGGTTGAAGTGAAAAGGCACTACTGCCAATGGTGCTTTGGGTTGCAGTTAAAAGGCACTACTCCCAATGGTGGCTTGGGTGCTTTGGGTTGAAGTTAAAAGGCACTACTCCCAATGGTGCCTTGGGTGCTTTGGGTTGAAGTTAAAAGACACTACTGCCAGTGGTGGCTTGGATGCTTTGGGTTGAAGTTAAAAGGCACTACTGCCAATGGTGGCTTGGGTGATTTGGGTTGAAGTTAAAAGGCACTACTGCCAATGGTGGCTTGGGTGCTTTGGGTAACTTCCGGTTTGCACTGTATATTGATTTTAGATAAAACGCTACCACTTACAGCTGTGGTTTTTGGCCATCTTACCCTGTCCCCCTCCGCTCAGCAGGTGCAGAGGATTCTTCCCATCAATGAAAAATAAGTGTTATTAGTGTTTTAAAAATGTTGAGAATCTCTCTCCTGTCAAACACTCCATGAAGGCCACACCTTTTCCGGTGGGAGGGGGAGGGGTTATAAAACCCGGTAGTGTGGGTGTGGCTCAGTCTCTGCATGATGGGGGAGGGAGAGGTCACGACTCTGTCTGAGCTGTGAATCAACTGAACACACTGAATGTCTACTTCTTGCGTATGGCGTGCACGGAAGGTTGCATTCTCCCACCCCGAATGTCTACTGCACTGTGAGTTTTGTGTTTTGTGTGGTTTTGTGATGCTTTTATGGTGGTTTCACCCTGCTTGAAATGGTATGAAACTGCATTTGAATGTGGTGGCGTTGCACCCTGCATGAAATGGTATGAAGCTGCATTTGAATTTGGTGGCCTTGCACCCTGCTTGAAATGGTATGAAACTGCATTTGAATTTGGTGGCCTTGCATCCTGCTTGAAGTGGAATGAAACTGCACTTGAATTTGGCGGCCTTGCACTCTGCTTGAAGTGGTATGAAACTGCAATGAATTTGGTGGCCTTGCACCCTGCTGAAAGTGGTTTGAAACTGCACTTGAATTTGGTGCCCATGCACCCTGCTCGAAGTGGTAAGAAACTGCACTTGAATTTGCTGGCTTTGCACCCTGTTTGAAATGATAGGAAAATTGATTTGAATTTGGGGCCTTGCACCCTGCTTGAAATGGAATTTCAAGGAATAGCCATGAGTCAAATGCCAGCCCACCAGCCGTGAGTGAGCTGCCAGCTCATCTGGCTTGAGGGACTGAGCTGCCACCCCAACAACCCATGCCAGCGCTCCAGAAACCCCCCCACTGGCCACCAGTATTGGAATTGGTGGAGATGTGGAATATTGCGTCGGGGGACCAGCCCTCCAACGGGTCCCACTTAGTCTAGTATTTACTAGCATTTGTGTACAAAAAAAGTTACTATTAAATCTATCCCCCTCACCTTAAACGTATGTCCTCTAGTTCTTTATTACCCCTCCCCCCCATGCTCCAATGAATAAAGTCCTAGCCTGCTTAACCTCCCCCTATAGTCCAGGCCACATCCTCGTTGTGTTCCTTCTTTATTGATCCTGATCCCAAGGGGGTCGCTTGTTATTAGCTCATCACCTTCGTCCTGAGAAAGGGTTGCTGTTCGTAGTTCTGTCTAGGTTTTTATCAATTATAACCCGGAGTTCACGAGCTGTTCTTTGTCTCTGCGCTAATGTTCACAGAATGTTCTTTTCAAGGTGTCCTCAGTTTCCAATAAACTCGCTCTAGTAATTCTCTGCAAACCCCCAAAATTCCAGCAAACCCCTACAAACGGTTTGCTCCCACATCGTGCGGATTGGTAGTTAACTGGCCTCTGTAAATTGTCTCTAGTGTGTAGGGTGTGGATGCGAAACAGGGCTAACTAGTGAGAATGGGTGATCGATGGGGCAGTGTGGATTTGAAGGCCTGTTTCCATGTTGTATTTCTAAACTAAACTAAACTAAATTACACTAAACTACACCAAACTGAACTAAACTGGTGAGACTAGTGTAGATTGGACATATTAGCCAGTCTGGGCAACTTGGGCCGAAGGGCCTGTATCCGTGCAGTAGAACTCTATGACTATGACTCTACAAACTAAACTAAAATAAACTAAACTGTGCTCAAGAAAGAAATACCTCTATGAATTCAATAATATATTTCAGACAATAATGCTTGGGCTGTCTGAAATATATTATTGAATAAGAAAAAAAGAGGCAACAGAGCTACTGTAACTCCTTGAGTTACGGTTCATGACTCTTACCCATATCATATAGATTATAATCATAATAATACTTTATTATCCAAGTATATTTTGTAACATACGAGGAATTTGATTTGCCATACAGTCATACTAATAAAATGCAACAAGACACACAAAACACATTTTAACATAAACATCCACCACAGCAACTCCTCCACATTCCTCACTGTGATGGAAGGCGAAATAAAAAGTTCAATCTATTCCCTTCTTTGTTCTCCCGTGGTCTGGGGCCTCGAGCTTTCCGTTGACGGGATGATCTTGGTTCCCGTAGCCGGCAGTTGGGCCCTCCGCGTCGGGGCGATGAAGCTCCCACATCGGGGGGATCTCAGCTCCCCCGCACCGACGATCAGACCCCGAGTCGGGGCTAGTCCAACCTTCTGCGACTTTGAAGCTTCCCGACAACAACCTCTACCCGAGACACGAGCTCCTCGATGTTATAATCCGCAGGCCGCAGTTGGAGCGTCGATCCCAGGCAAGGGATTTTAGTTTTCATAGCTTCATGTCAAACTGTGTACACAAACCCAGTTAGTCTCCAAATGACCAATGACATTTTGGCATTAAGCGATTGAACTTCATCCAAAGAGACCAGAAAAACAATTGCATGTAGATTGGTCTCATTAAGGGCTCATTTGTATCACTCACTCAGTGGAATGCTCAGTTGGATTGGTGAAGTGACCTAAAATGTTGGCTATTACATTCACTCTGAATATGATTTTCAATCACATTACATTGAAATTAAACAGCATAGTGTGATGACTTGCCCAATTTCTCTCAAATCAGTCAAACAACCATGCATTTACTGGTAAATTTATCATTTGAAATCTCTACCATTCGCTGAAAAATGATTATCCAATTTTTATTCATTTAAAAAATCCCCACACAACAAACTGTCCTAGGAATAATCTGTGGAAAAAAATGTATATTGGTGGACTCAAAAGCAGGACTCTGAAGCTGCTACAACCAAAACTGATAATTAAGAGGAAAACAATAATTTATCAACGTGACACTATGTATTTAAAAAATCTCTCTGTTTAACCGATAAAGGAGGCTGCTTCAGTGAAAACTCTCAGCTGTAAAATAAAATGGTGCTTTTACCAAAGCAGAAACAAATTATGTAATAGACAATAGGTGCAGGAGTAGGCCATTCGGCCCTTTGAGCCAGCAACGCCGTTCAATGTGATCATGGCGGATCCTCCATAATCAGTGCCCCGTTCCTGCCTTCTCCTGATATCCCCTGACTCCGCTATCTTTTAGAGCCCTATCTAGCTCTCTATTGAAAGTATCCAGACAACCGGCCTCCACTGCCCTCTGAGGGATAGAATTCCACAGACTCACAACTGTCTCTGAATAAGTGTTCCCTCGTCTCCGTTCTAAATTGCTTACCCCTTATTCTTAAACTGCGGCCCTGGATCTGGACTCCCCCAACATTAGGAACATGTTTCCTGCCTCTAGCGTGTCCAAACCCTTCGTAATGTTATATGTTTCAATAAGATCCCCTCTCGTCCTAAATTCCAGAGTATACAATTGCAGCCGCTCCATTCTCTCAGCATATGACAGTCCTACCATCCCGGCAATTAACCTTGTGACCCTACACTGCACTCCCTCAATAGCAAGAATGTCCTTCCTCAAATGTAGAGACCAAAACTGCACACAATATTCCAGGTGTGGTCTCACTAGGTGTAGTCTCAACTGCAGAGGACTTCTTTGCTCCTGTACTCCACTCCTCTTGTTATGAAGGCCAACATGCCATTCGCTATCTTCACTGCCTGCTGTACCTGCATGCTTACTTTCATTGACTGATGAACAAGGACCCCTAGATCCTGTTGTACGTCCCCTTTTCCCAACTTGACACCATTTAGATAATAATCTGTCTTCCTGTTTTTGCTAGCAAAATGGATAACCTCACATTTATCCACATTAAACTGCACCTGCCATGAATCTGCCCACTCACCCAATCTGTCCAAGTCACCCTGCATTCTCATAGCATCCTCACAGTTCACACTGCCACCCAGCTTTGTGTCATCTACAAATTTGCTAATGTTACTTTGAATCCCTTCATCTAAATCATTGATATATATTGTATATAGCTGTGGTCCCAGCACCGAGACTTGTGGCACCCCACTAGTCACTGCCTGCCATTCTGAAAGGGACCCGTCAATCCCTCCTCTTTGTTTCCTGTCTGCCAACCAATTTTCTATCCATGTCAGCACTCTACCCCCAATACCATGTGCCCTAATTTTGCCCACTAATCTCCTATGTGGGACCTTATCAAATGTTTTCTGAAAGTCCAGGTACACTACATCCTCAAAAAATTCCAGAAGATTAGTCAAGCATGATTTCCCCTTCATAAATCCATGCTGACTCAGACCGATCCTGTTACTGCTATGATTGACTCCAGCATCTTCCCCACCATTGATATCAGGTAAACTGGTCTATAATTCCTTGTTTTCTCTCTCACGCCTTTCTTAAAAAGTGGGATAACATTAGCTACCCTCCGATCCACAGGAACTGATCATGAATCTATGGAACATTGGAATAGGATCACCAATGCGTCCATGATTTCTAGAGCCACTTCCTTAAGTACCCTGGGATGCAGACCATCAGGGCCCTGGGGATTTAACAGCCTTCAGTCCAATCAGTCTACCCAACACCATTTCCTGCCCAATGTGGATTTCCTTCAGTTCCTCCGTCCCCCCAGATCCTCTGGCCACTAGTACATCAGGAAGATTGTTTGTGTCCTCCTTAGTGAAGACAGATCCAAAGTATCTGTTCAACTCATCTGCCATTTCCTTGTTCCCCATAATAAATTCACATTTTTCAGTCTTCAAGGGTCCAACGTCTGTCTTAACTAATTGTTTCCTCTTAAAGAACCTAGCTAAAGCTTTTACTATCCTCCTTTATATTCTTGGCTAGCTTTCCTTCATTCCTCATCTTTTCTCCCCGTATTGCCTTTTTAGTTATCTTCTGTTGCACTTTAAATGTTACCCAATCCTCTGGCTTCCCGCTCATCTTTGCTACGTTGTACTTCTCTTTTATTTTTATACTGTCCCTGACTTCCCTTGTCTGCCACGGTTACTCTCCTTGGAATCTTTCTTCCTCTTTTGAATGAACCGGTCCTCCACCTTCCGTATTATTCCCAGAAATTCCTGCCATTGTTGTTCCACTGTCATCTTTCCAGTCCAGCTAGGGTATCTTTCCAGTCAACTTTGGCCAGCTCCTCCCTCATGGCTTCATAGTCCCCTTTGTTCAACTGTAATAATGACACCTCCAATTTACCCTTCTCCCTCTCAGATTGTCGATTAAAACATATCATATTATGGTCACTACCTCCTAATGCAGGGGTTCTCAACCAGGGGGGAATTCCCCCCAGGGGGGGATTTCAGGTTTTCATGGGGGGAATTGGGACCACAGATTAGCAAACTCAAACTGTTAGAAATAAAGGATTTTCAGTATTATATGCATATTATTTGGAATGCACTTTTTGAGGCAGACAATCTTGGAAAGGAGGAGGGGGGAATGACATTCTGACATATGGTGAAAGGGGTGCATGGGGCAAACAAGGTTGAGAACCATTGTCCTAATGGCTCCTTAACCTCAAGTTCCCTTTATCAAATCTGGTTCATTACACAATACTAAATCCAGTAATGTCTGTAATGTGATTGCTGAGGATGTAATGATTCCTATGCCAACAAATGGCTCTCATCAATAAAGCTAGAGGCATGAAACATAATAAAACTTCTCCTTAATCTGCAACTACTGTATTTTTTAACAGACCTTATTGGAAAAAATGCCGATCAAAACTGGTTCTCTGATGCTTTGGGGCAGCACCTCTCCATTGTATTTTATTTATTCATATATTTGGCCAGAATTCATATGTAATTGAAGGGAAAGAATGCATCAGCCTCAAGAGAATCGTTAAATTAAAATGTCACTTTATCAATAGGCATTATGAAAATGGCAATTAAGTCACTGAAACTCTCACTTGCAGGCATCTGTCTTATTCAAGTTCTCACCAGCCAACTTCACTGCTGGTTGCAGACATTTTAATTTAAAACCAACTTTCTGCAGCCTAATCCCCAGCAGGTATTGACCCAAGAATGTTGGCTTCAAACTAAATGTCGAGGAAATATTTTCTTGCAGTGTGTTCATGTGTAATTTATTTATTAAAGGATTGAATTAAAGGATATGACTAGCCATTTGTTGTCTCTGCCCAATACCCATTAAAAAAGGGGCTGATGTGCCATCTTCTTAAATGAGAATGGTAGGTAACTCGAAGAAGGTTTGTGGAGGTTCTCAATAGTCTGCTGTCCTAGTCCTGCCAGGGATGGAGATCGGGGATTTGATAGACGCTGTCAAACAAACACTAGGATATGTCCTGACTTGAAACTCTGCCAATCCATGTCTTTCAGAGATGCTGCCTGACCTCATGTGGCTATGGATTGATGGCAAGTGATCATTAGGAATCCTCTGAAGATGCAAGTGCAAACAATAAATGTCATAGCGAGCCATGTGTTGCGAATCAATGTGATCTTTATTAAAGCAAATACAGAGAACCACGTGATGACTCCTTCCCGCCAAACACAGTCACATGACTCTGCCAGCCCAAGTGCCGAGGGCTCGCTCAGTAAGTGGCCTAACCACCAGGTGGCGCCACAGTCTGTGTTTAGGGATGCCTAGATTATGACACCATATCTGTCTGTTTTGCTCATTCCTGTGCATGGAAGGAAATGTAAACAAAGTCTCTGCTTAAGATATGAAGCTTGAGTAACCCGCACTAATGCAACAATGAGCAGCAATCTGTGGTACGCAGTGGAGATCAGTGATAACAGAGGGTTCAAAGCTGATATTGATTTTGACCTTGCCCTCAGGGGCAGCACAGTGGTGCTGCTGGTAGAGCTGCTGCATCACAGCGCCAGGGTCCCGGATTCATTCCTCACATTGGGTACTGTCTCTGTGGAGTTTGCACGTTCTCCCAGTGACCATGTCAGTTTCCCCCTTGTGCTTTGGTTTCCTCCCACATCCCAAAGACGTGCGGCCTTGTTGGACCTGAAACATCACCCATTTCTTCTTGCCAGAGATGCTGTCTGTCCCACTCTGTTACTCCAGCATTTTGGTCTTGTTGGTTAATTGGCCTCTGTAAATTGCCCCTAGTGTGTAGGGAGTGGATGAAGAAGTGGGATAACATAGAACTAGCATGAACGGGGCAATCAATGGTCGGCATACATCGGTGGGCTGAAGGGCCGGTCAATGCTGCATTCATGCTGTATCTCTAAACTCAAAAACTTTAAAAATCATGGGAAAAGCAATCCAGGCACATCAGTGATATTTTTAATTTGGAATCACAGATTTTAGTGAGGACGAAAAATGAAGTTTGTGTTCTTGCTTCATAAATAACACCAATTCATGGGGAATGGAGTTAGTAACACACACTGTAGGTGTTCTATGAGTAAATAAGAAGTGTTATTGATCGGAGTAACAAGTTTAAAAGCTTCACAGAAGCTGGATGTTATGTGGCGTCCTACCAGAGAGTTTTATGTTGGCAAAGAAGGGACAAATGCAAACAAAAATCATGTCTGATTGACCCACGGGATACCAACTCACCCAGAAAGTGTCGGAAAAATAACTGAAACAGAAAACCCATTTTTGAACTGCAGAGCAATGTTTTTCCTGATGTGCAAATTAAACTCTGGACCCTTGACTGCATGCCTGGCATTTTCTTCATTCTTACCTGCTTGCAATAAATTTTGCTTTCAAGGTTGGTTAATTGAATGTGTAGCCTGGGCAGAATGATTGGAATATGACAGGGAAGTCACAAATCACCCACTGAAAAACGACCATTCATGTCGTAAACACGGTGACTGCTTTGTCTTTAAATTGCTCAACAATTTGCTGCCACCAAGTGGTAAAGTGTAATGCAAGATGGAAACAAATGGTCCAATGGTACTTTATTGTTACATTATACCGAGGTGCAGTGAAATTCCTTTCTGCATACCGTTCAGTAAAAGTATTACTATACATTGCACAATCTTAGATTAAGTACAAGTGTATAGGAATAGTACACTGAGACGTTATACAAGAGTCGCCAAGTTTGGCACCATTTTCGAGTCCATGTTGTTATAAGTGATGGTTCTTAACATGGCCATAAAGGCCCGTTGTCCTGGTGGGGTTGCAGGGTCGGCCTGGCTAAGTGAAGCCGTTGGTGCCCTCCACTGCTGTTCCACCGCTCCATGCCACTGCAGGTTGTGTTTGTCTACATGCTCGGTCTCATGGAAGGGGGCCCAATCCAGTGTAGCCCCAGGCTACGGCAGGGCCTCCAGTGGATCACTCCACCCATCCATCGATCTAGATCCGTCCATCGGCTGACTATCATCCCCTGCCTTGCTCGGCCACTGTTCAGTCTTTGAGATCCGGGGGCGCCTCCCGCAGCCGACCTCGTAGCATCCAGAAAACTTTGAGGGCGCAAGAGGTAAGACCCCGGTCCACTTACTGGCCCGATATTCCTTGAGTCCGCCGCTGCTGCCGCCATCTTGTATCTCTTCACCTTCCTTTCCAGCCCTTGGTGGCGAGCAGAGCAGGGCTCGGTGGCTCACCTCATGGAGATGGGTTTGCGCGCTCGGCAGTGGGGCGAGACCGGCCTGTTATCAGCAGGAAGGCACGGCACTACGGTGCGCCACAATGCCGATGATTCTCAACAATATCTCCATTTTAATTAATTTCATGTCGAGACGGTTAGTTCTTTTGGATTAACTATGGCCATGAAATAATAAGCAGGTGAGGATTAACAAAGATAATTCCTCATATTCTTTGCTAATTGAACCTCAACTCAAATGCCACATGCAAACTAGAGGAACAGCACCTCATATTCCATCTGGGTAGCTTAAACCCAATGGTATAAACAGTGAATTTTCCATTTGAGTGCGTCCCACCCCAGCGTGCACCTATTTCTCCCAGTCACCTTGCTCTTTTCCCCTCCTTTATACATTCACCTTCCATCCCCAAGTCTTTAATTTTGCTTTTACAGTATCTCCCCTTCCCCCTGTCCCCTACCACCTATATCCCTCACTCTGGTTTAACCTTTCACTCCTCTTCTCTTCTTATTTGATACTATCTCCTTTTCATTCTTTAGCTTTTGTTACTTACTCCATCTAACTGCCAATTGACTCCGACCACCCCCCCCCCTTCTCCTGTATCCACCTATCACTTGCCAAGCTTTGTCCTACCCCCATTTCTTGGCCAGTTTTCTTCCCTTGACTACAAACAATCTGAAGAAGCGTCCCGACTTGAAACGTCACCTATCCAAGTCTTCCAGAGGTGCTGACTCACCAGCTAAGTTACTCCAGCACATTGTTGTTTTTTGTAAATCACCATTCTTGTGCCTCCTATCTGCATATTGCACCTTCCAATCAAGATGGGTGACTGGAGTCCGTAGCCAAGAATAGGGAGATGGTGGGAAAATAAAGTAGAGCAGCAAGTATACGCCTCTAAACAGTTACGTGCAGCGTCTCTAGGCTACTGAAGCTCCTGGCAGATTGCATGCGGCAGAAGCTCTCGATGAGCCCGGGCCACTGCCACACCCCGACAGCAGGTGTGGCTCACCCACCGCGGAACCGGGAACTCACCTGGAGCCCGGCTCCTGCCCGTCCCCAAGGTTTGGGAACCGGAGAGGAAGGTGAAAGGAGGTGACAAAAGAGACAGATGCTAGAACAAAGGGCCGTTAAGAAGAACTGGGCTCTTGCCTTCCACGTCCTCAAGGTCGCCACGAAGGCTGAAGGTGCCTGAGCGAGGAGAGGGACGATGGTTCACGGCACAATCGGGACGGAGGCGGCAGCTGTGACGGGCCTTCATGGCCAGCGGCAGCTGGGACTTTGAAAATGCCACCAAATGCTGGCGACTCCTGCATATGGATTCAGTGGGCTGTTTCTAGACACTCTGTACTTAATTGGGGATTGTACTTATGATTGTACTTATACAGTTCTTACTGAACTGTATGCGAAAAAAAAAGAATGTCACTGTTCCTTGGCACATGTGATAATAATGAACCTCTGGAAGTACGGTATGGTGCATTTTAAATAAAACACAAAAAGCCGGAGGAATTCAATATGTCAGGCAACATCTCTGAAGGACATGGATGTGTGACATTTTGGGTTGGGATCCTTCTTCAGACTGAAGAAGGGCCCCAAACTGAAACGTCACCTATCCATTTCCTCAAGGGATGCTGCCTTACCTGCTGAGTTACTCCAGCATTTTGTGTCTTTCCGTGGTAAACCAGCATCAGCAGTTCCTTGTTTCTACATTATAAATATACAGATTACCTGTCTAGTTCCAGCCGCAGAAAAGCTCCTGGAACTAATAAAAGCAGGAAGATCACAGAAGGCAGCTTTGAAACATAGAAAATAGATGCATTTGGCTCTTCAAGCTAGCACCGCCATTTAATATGATCATGGCTGATCATCCAAAATCAGTACCCCGTTACTGCTTTCACCCCATGTCCCTTGATTCCGTTAGCCCTGAGAGCTATATCCTTAAAAAAGGCTGGGATTTTACCATGGCTCAGGTGCTAAAGACCTGACATGACTAAGACTTGGAGACCCAGACAGGATACTGCCTGTACACTGAATTACTCCAGCATTTTGTGTCAAGCTTCAGTGTAAACCAGCATCTGCAGTTCCTTCCTACACATATTCTGACACATTAACTTTATGACAAAGATTGTCAGATTGTCAAAGACGCAGACATAAGATTGTTGTTTTGGATGTGTTTCTTCTTTTCATAGTTAAAAGAGCAATGTAACAAATGTGGCATTTGTACTAGTTGGTAGCACCGTAATAATTGTGTAATATTTTCAGCTGCTCCATATTGTGCCATATTGTTTAATTTAGTTTAGTTTAGAGACACTGCCTGGAAACAGGCCCTTCAGCCCACTGTCCATGACGACCGGCGAGCATCCGTACACTAGTTCTATCCTACACCTTAGACTGTACTTTAGACTTTGGAGACAGCGTGGCAACAGGCCTTTCGGCCCACCGAGTCCACGCTGACCGGTGATCACCCCGTACATTAGTTCTACCCAACACACTAGGGATGATTTACAGAAGGCAATTAAACTACAAATCTGCACGACTTTAGTGTGGGGGGAAACCAGAGCACCCAGAGAAAACCCACGTAGTCACAAGGAGAACGTGCAAACTCCATACAGATAGCATCCTTAATCGGGATCAAACATGGGTCTCTGGCGCTGTAAGGCAGCAACTCTAACACTGTGCCGCCCAAATTGTGTTGTGCAGAATGTACTAAGAATCTATTTATCCTACTGGAATAAAGCCACAGCATGAAAGATGTTCTCCTGACTCCGTCAGCATTTATCTTATTTAGTGAAGCACATTTATTGTTAGTTTTAATTACTGAATATTTTCCAGTCGCATAGAGATAGGGAGATTTTCTGACTGAGCACATTATATTGTAATCTGCAGCAATGAAAATGATGCCAGAAATACTTAAGAGCGCTGAACTGATGTGCAAGAGATAAGTCCTTCATCAACTATTTCCTAGCTGTAATCTTAGATAAAGCTGAATCTATCAATCAATTTGCTTTGTATTTACAGCATACTTCATCAAACCACTAGAAAGGCTAAGGCTAGGTCTAACCTTTTCCCAATCAGATCCTCGCAATTCCCAAGGCCTGACTTCATAACTAGGGGCAGCAGGGTGATGCAGCGGGAGAGTTGCTGCCTTACAGCGCTAGAGACCAGGTTCGATCCTGACTACGAGCGCTGTCTGAACGAAGTTTGTACGTTCTCCTCGTGACCTGTGTTGAGTTCTCTGGGTGCTCCGATTTCCTCCCACATTCCAACGACATACAGGTTTGTAGGTTAATTGGTTTCGGTAAAGATTGTAAATTGTCCCTAGTGGGTAGGATAGTGCTAGTGTGCGTGGATCGCTGGTCGGCGTGGTTTCCGTCCGCCAAATGGCCCGTTTCTGCGCTGTATCTCTAAACTAAACTAACTCTGAGAGATCTAGAATTCCTGAAATAAGCATCAGTTATTTGAGGTAACTATCCAAGGAATTACATCACATGCAAGTAAGATTGCCAGATCCTCTGGCATTCGAGCAAACCGACAATTGTAACTCACTTCCTATTCCTCAATCTAATACCAAGATACATTGTGTTGGTGATCTGAGCCTGCTGCCAGGATACAAGCAATAAAACTTTAAGAAGTTTAAAAAACATTAAGAAACTTAAGAAGTTTTGAAGAAAGATCTCGACGGTAATGTCATCCATTCCTTCTCTCCAGAGATGCTGCCTGTCCCGCTGAATTACTCCAACCTTTTGTGTCTATCTTCAATAAAACTTTAATAATGTTTCACCATCATGGATTCAGATCATCCCAGTTAAAATTGCTACGGTTCCTTTAAACCAATTCAGGAAATGACTTGTTTTCCCTTGCCCTTCACTGCAATGCAAACCACAAAGAGCAGTTTAATATTCTAAAATGTTTAAACTTCTTTTTCAGGACAAAATCCTCCCATTGGTCTTGATTAGTAAAAGGCCTGTCCCACTTTCATGACCTAATTCACGACCTTTTTTACTCATGGACATGTTTCATCATGCTAGAAAAACGGCCCGACCTACTTGATGCCATGAGTACCTGCAACTAGCATCACGACCGCCTACGGCCTACCCATGACCTCCTACGACCTTGTGACGACCATGCTGCGAGTATGAGTCAAGGGCAAACTCGGCAGAGGTCGTGAATTAGGTCGTGAAAATGGGACAGGCTCTTAATGCTTCTAGTTTGATACATGGTGGAAAATTTCCAAAGAACAAGGTCCTCTCATTTACCTCACCAAAGATTTCATTCATTGATCATTGGTATGCTGATCAATCATGTCGTAGCTTTGCCTGATCCAGGGCACTTTTTTTCACCGCTTGCCAATTAGTTACTTCCAGACCAAGTGGCACAGTAGCGCAGCAGTAGAGTTGCTGCCTCACATCGTCAGAGACCCAGGCTTGATTCTGATCTTGAATCACATTAACCAAAAAAGGTAACTGGACCGACTGCACAAATTCTCTGATTACATCAGCAAGCCAGAAGCTGAGTGTTCTGCAGTGACTGACGCAACAAAGTCTTCTTCACCATCTGCAAGTCTGGAGAAACATTTCACTTTGACAATACTTTCCAAACCATTGAATTTCACTCCTGGAGGGTTCTTCTTCTTCTTCTTCTTCTTCTTCTTCTTTTGTGTGGCGTGCACAGCATAAAGTTGTTGGACAACTTGTTCTATTTGATCTTCCGTTTGTGCATGTCGAGTAGATTGCATTAGTCGAAACAGGGCGGACCACGTGAAGGTTGCAATCTTCCACCCCTCCTGGAGGGTTAATTTTGATAGATGACTAGGACATCATCAACGTCAGGTTTTGTCCAAGTTACAGATCATCTTCATGTGATAATATATTGGTACTCCTTCACTTCAAAATTCTTCAACTCCCTATCAATATAATCTTTAGAATATCTTCCTCACAAAGACTGCATTGAGGTAGATGAAATGTCCCCATTTATAAGGCTGCAATGTACAGTAACCTAGGGTGAGCTTGGTTCCCATTTATCTTCCAGTCCATCAATTAATGAAATTGTCGGTTTTAAAGAATGTACAAATTAACAAGTGTCTCCTCAATTGCGAGAATATCCAAAACCGGGAATTATAAATATTGAAGATAGACACAAAAAGCTGGAGTAACTCAACGAGAAAGGCAGCATCTCTGGAGAGAAGGAATGGGAGACGTTTCAGGTCGAGACCCTTCTTCAGACTCTGAGAAGGAATGGGTGACGTTTTGGGTCGAGACCCTTAAATATGGAATGGCTATCAATAAAACATTGAGACAATACTTCTTCATTTAGACAGTGGAAACCAAAGACCTGCGTAGGTTTTCTCTCGGAGAAAACCCATGCAGGTCATGGGGAGAACGTACAACTCTGTACAGACAGCAACCATAGTCGTGATCGAACCCGTTCTCTGGCGCTGCAAGCGTTGTAAGGTAGCAACTCCACCGCTGCACCACCATGCCGCCTTGAAGAAACACACAAGATAAATAAGTACACGGGGAAGAAATATGGGAGGAGATGTTATGGATGGTTGTTCCTCGCTTATATAAACAATATATTGCTGTGCAATTTGATAATAAAATGTAGTGCATCCATCTTAAACCAAAAGGTCCAAGGTTTTCAATGGATTTCTAATTTTATTACAATACCTTTATTGTCATTTAATACATTAGTTGTCTCATAAATTTACCTGACGTATATTAAGAGCTGGATCCATTCCCAAAATGGTTGCAGATAATCAGCAGGTTTAAAAATAACTTCATCATTACAGCAGTATCCATGTTTTAGTTATAAAACATCCTTTTTATTGATCTTCATTAATTGGACTACTCCTGTATGTGATAGAGGATTCTGTCTCATATCTTCAGCCTGGATAGGCCATTGGGCTTATTTATTATTTAGCTTAACGAGACACTTTAGCAAATTTAAACAGCAGACACTATCCATTACTACAAGTGTAAAGCAGGCAGAATACTGGACATGTGTGCAGCTAATAATTGTAATGCCATCATGAGTCACAAACAATTTGTTTTAATGTCTGCAACTGCTGCAAATTTTGAATGAGTCATAAATTACATATGTGTATCAATGTCTCAAGCTAAACTGGAAATACAATTATCTTCAAATATGTGTAATTGAGCCATAAGTGAATTGTGCAGAGGATGTGACGCGTTTCAAATACTCAGGAAAGTTGAGGCATCAGCAGGTTAAACAACCTCTTGCCTGGAATTTTCAGTTTGTGAAGTAGCATTGTTACTTCATAACCAAACCTGTTTTAGCACTTTGATTAAAAAGGGAATAAAGCAATCATTCAGATTATAATCACAGTGTTATAGGAGTCACTTAAGCTTAAGAGACCACAATAACTATGCTGCCATTTACCAGTGTCCTCAATTGCTCTTGCCAAATTTTGTACCATAAAAGAGAATTGTCACGACAGCAGACAACACACAAAGGTACAAGTTAGGACATGCAGGGTATGTGGGCACACAATAGTGATCTATTCATCAGTAGTCAATATTTTTTAATTCGGAAATCTAAGAAAATTAACCTGATCTGTTGAGTGAAATGTGGAAACGCGCCACAAAGACAAGAGTTTGTAAAGATTTTCAAGGGTGATGCTGTCCTATAGGGAGTTTTACATTTTAAAGTTTTTACTGGGGATGTATTGGGGAGACTGAATAAGGAACAGAATGAAACAACTTGGAATGAAGTCACTTAGTGCTGATCTTGCTGAAAGTCGTGTTATATCTGCCATGAAAAAAAAAGTCTCGTCCAGACACAAAGAAAAAAGACAAAGTGTTGGAGAAACTCAGTGAGTCAGACAGCATCTGAGGAGGCAAATGGACAGTCAACATTTTGGGACGTTTGGGCCTCTTCACACAGATTTATGGATTTGCTTAATAAATCTATGGAACAATATTTTCAAATGCAATGTTGCCCCTTAAATTCAGTCAGAGCTGTAGCTTCAGGATCCTAATATGATCCCAGTGTCACAATTCCCCGCATCAATTATTTTGTGGTTTGTGGTCGAGAAGAAATTCAACTTGCAAATTTGGCAAGAAGCATTTTAAATAATTCAATACCCAAATCAAAGCCACCTCCAGAGTTCCTACCTTTATTTTAATGACTATGAATAATTCCCTCCCAAGAGACTGATTATAATATTTAAATATAGTATATCCCTCTACAGAGTTTGCAAAACCATTCATTAAAATAAAAAACAAGGGAATCAACATTTCTTGAGGCCAGTTAAATTCTAGGGGTCTCAGCCTCATAGATACATGGTTCTCCGTACATTTCCAGGTTATCTATGATTACTATTGCAGAATAGACCTCTCCAAAATTACCTATTTGCCTATGATATCAATTGAAATATTTGCAAATATACTGTATCTGGTGAGAATGTTTATTGTGGATGTTGGGCATTGTAGGTTTTCAAAGTAGCAATGATGAAGGAGCTGCAGCAGAACAACAGATAGCTTAGTTTAGTTTAAAGATACAGGACGAAACAAGACCACGTGCGCTGTCTGTTCAGAGTTTGTACGTTCTCCCCATGACCACGTGGGTTCTCCCAGGTGCTCTCACCACGCCGACCAGCGATCCCTGCACATTCACATCATCCTACACCCACGAGGGACAATTTTTACATTCACCAAGCCAATTAACCTACAAACCTGCACAGCTTTGGAGTGTGGGAGGAAACCGAAGATCTAGGAGAAAACCCGTACAGGTCACGTGGTGAACGTACTAACTCTGTACAGACAGCACCCGTAGTCGGGATTGAACACGGGTCTCGGGCGCTGCATTCGCTTTAAGGCAGCAACTCTACCACTGTGGCGCCGTGACCACCTAATAAAGAAGGGTTGAGACCCTTCTTTAGACTGAGTCTGATACGTCACCCATTCCTTCTATCCAGAGATGCTGCCTATCCTGCTGAGTTACTCTTTGTGTCTATCTTCAGTTTAACCAGCAGCTGCAGTTGCTTCCTACAACATACTGTCCGATTCACCTCTACCCCAATTGTGGATGTTGGAATTTTGCCTGTGGAACTGATGTGCCACAATGCTGAGAGCTATATTCTGCACTATGTATTTCCCCCTTTGCTCTACCTATTGTACTTGAGTTTGACTAGATTGTATGTATGTATGGTATATCCACAGCATGCACAACAAAGCTCTTCACTGCACTTCGGTAAATGTGACAATAATAAACCTAAACTTAAACCTAAACTAGTAAATAAAAAGGAGGAAGATGAATCAAGAGTCAAGTCAAGAGTGTTTTATTGTCATATATCCCAGATAGAACAATTACATTCTTACTTGCAGCAGCACAACAGAATATGTAAACATGGTAGTCTGTAACCAATATAATAAATGAGAACAACAAAATAGATGAGGAGGAATAGGAAAGTTGGGGGTGAGACTCCCAACATCAGGTTGGTTGCATAGAATAATGCAAGAGATGTCTACATATCATGAAAAGTTCAGAGGTTCATAGTCACTTACAAATTAGGCCTGATTCTCATGTACCACTGGAAAAGGTGAATCGGGTTGGCAATGGATTTAGTGGGAAGCATGGGAAGATCAACAAAAAATATACTGCCTAACTATAAATTGGACAGGAGTAGAAACTATGTGATAGAATAAAGTAAAGTAGGATATTGAGAACAGCAGAGTAAGAAGAGTAATAGAACAGGAACCTGAAAATACATCAGCATGAATTGAGAAGAAATCATATTACAAAATAAATTAAACTGTCTGTACAGTAATGTGCACAGTGTCCATAATAAAGCGGGGGAGCTGAAGGCAATTGTGCGGTGACAGTAGCAGAAAATAGTGAAGGTAACTGAGACATAGCTACAGAAAAATCAGCACTAGGAATTTAAATTTGCAGAGTATAATATATTCAGAAAAGAAAACAGGGAGGAAAGAAGAGGATGTAATAGTATATATATTAGGCGTGTTGTAATGGCAGAATGAAAACAAATAGGAATGGCATTTCAACAGACTTTTGGATAGGCAGGGAATAGAGGGATATGGATTATGTGCAGGTGGATAAGAGGAGCATCTGGTTTCATCACAGACATTGCAAAATTGGTCTTGGCATCATGTTTGGCACATACATTGTGGGCCAAATGCCCTGTTCTTGTGCTTTATTGTTCTATTTTATACAGGATGTTCTATGAATTAATATAAGGAAGCCAAAAATAGAACCAACATAGTCTAACATAAAGGATAACGAAGGATCAATGGCTGTAGTCTCTAGTCTGTTCAATAGAGAAATGAGGTGGTGGAAGATATATGTAGATTAATATAGGAATCAAGCCAAATCTTAAAATAATAATCAAGGGGATCCAAATAGTTTGTGCAGGTGGGTAAGGGCAAAAAGGAAATGGAAGTCATACAATTGTGGTAGGAGGGCTTTCTAATTTAGAGATACATCATGGAAACAAGCCCTTCAGCTCACCGTGTCCTCGCCGACCATTGATCACCCATTCACACTAATTCTATGTTATTTCACTTCCTCATCCATCTACTTCCAGTTTCCAGCTCCGCGACGTGGACGCTTCTGCTATGGGCCCTAGCTAGAAATAAAATGCATGAAGTACTCTTCTCACCAAGATCCTGAGTTTCATTCTAAGTAGAAGTAGAATGTTAGTTTAGCAGGCACTGCGGCCCACCGAATCCGTGCCGACCAGCGATCCCTGCACACTAACACTATCTTGCACACACTAGGGACAATTTATAATTTTACCAAGCCAATTTTCCTGCCAACCTGTATGTCTGGAGCGTGGGGTGAGATCAGAGTTCCCGGAGAAAATCCATGGGGAGAACGTACAAACTCTGTACAGACAGTACCCATAGTCAGGATCGAACTGAGGTCTCTGGTGCTGTAAGGCAACAACTCTACCGCTGTGCCTCAGTATTCTATGAAGCTGAGTACACTTAGTCCTTGCATGAGCAAAAGCCTCTCTGTATTTATAGTTCAGTTATCTGCTTTTAGTTAGTACTCTTGAATGTTTATGTTCGTAAATTCTTTTGTGTTCAAGAAGTGCTGAAAAAAACAACCATTAAGAACTTTTGAAACTTTCTCGGCACAAGAAACGTGGCAATTCTTTCTGTACTGTCTGGGTGAAGTCTACTACATGATTTTACTGGATTGTATGCAACAACAAAAATTCACTGTGCTGTGATAATAAAGTATCATTGAATTGCATGAAATCAATAGAAACAAGTTTTATTCTTCATATTAATAGATATGGCCATTGTTGCTAAGATAATTTATTATCTATCTCTAATTTCCCTGGCGGCAAAATACACTGGGCGGCAGGGTGGCACAGCGGTTGAGTTGCTGCATTACAGCGCTTGCAGTGCCGGAGACCCGGGTTCGATCCCAACTACGGGTGCTGTCTGTACTGAGTTTGTACATTCTCCCTGAGATCTTCGGTTTCCTCCCACACTCCAAAGACGTATCGGTATGTAGGTAAATTGGCTTGGTAAACGTAAAATAAATTGTCCTTTGTGTAGGATAGTGTTAATATGCCGGGATCGCAGGTCAGAGCGGACCCGGTGGGCCTAAGGGCCTGTTTCCGTGCTCTATCTCTAAACTAAACTAAACTAAACACTAAGAGAATATTTTATTTATCAACATGCTTGTACTTGTTATAACTTAAACAATATTGTCATATAATTAGATTATATCGAGGATAGTTCTAGGAATTTGACGTGACAATCAACAACCCATTAATCATGCATCATTCATTCTTTAACTTTGTAGTGCCATTTTATTAGTGTTAGGGTTTTTTTCCCAAAATGAGAATGTATTTTCTGAATCAATGTTGATAAGGCCAAATCCATTTTCTTTGCTTTATGACAAAAAATATAACTCCAAGTTATTTTTCCATCTTTGCCCCAGCTTCCTCTTCAATCAAACCCAAATATGCACCTCCTACATCTCCTCCTCTGAGCTCCGACACATACTCTCAGGAAAAGCATAATTCCATCCCCCACATAAAAGTTATTGAAATCCTCATGACCTGATTGGAATCTACCAATCAAGTTTTCAATACCTCAGGTTGATTAAGTGATAATTTTTTCTTCATTAGGTCAATCGTTCACGCACCACTGCCGGATCTGACCACACAAATCAGTGACAGACTCATATCTCTAAGTGAAGTGTCTTCGTAATGCTAGAACCTACTACATATGTAACATATTCAATTTATAACCACCTCTTTATTGCAGTGCTTGAATTTAAGCTGTGGTTTTTGCTAGGGACTTGAACAAATTCAGCCTGAAATTCAAGATAAAGTAATCTTGATGACTAATTCATCAAGCTTGCACCACACTCCTAGAGATTGGAAAGCCACAACTGTCGTCCAGAAAATATTAACACCATTCTTAGACTTCCTTTCCAATGTCCCTCAAAATGAAATATTAGGTGGACTACCCCAACTCTCCACTGGGCGGTGCTCCACAATCATTCATTAGATCCTTTCAAATAATCCACTTGCTTTCTTCCTTTCTCTTTTAATGTTTTTAATGAATCTAATAAAATAACAGTGATTTCTGAATTTTGGCCACCTTCTCTACATGTTTCAAACACATTTTAAACACTGGCGCTAAAAAAAAGGCCAGTTATATCTCGGACATTCCCTCTTCTCCCCTCTCCCGGCAGGAAGAAGATACGAAAGCTTGAAAGCATGGACCACAGATTCAATAACAGCTTCTTCCCTGCTATTTCAGATTATTAAATGGACCTCTCATAAGATAGAAGTGCAGTCCCAATCTTCCAACCTTCCTTATTGTAGTCCTTGCACTTATTTTTCTCTGTAATTTCTCCGTAACTGCTTCATTGTATTCTGTGTTCTGTTTATTTTTATCTTTGCAATACTTGTTGAATTTGTATAAAGGTTTGATTGTACTTCTGCATGGTATGATTTGACTGGATAGTATGCTAAACATAATTTTTCACTGTATCTCGGTACATATGACAATAAGAAGTCAATACCTGTACCAATACCAATAAATAAAATGGCCAGGTGTATACGTTGCATCCGTTGACTTCCTAAACTTTATAAATAGCTTAACATATCTTAGCATTGCAAAAACATTTAAAGATAATCCATCAATATCTATCCAACACAGTTTAGAATAACTAAATTACAAAATACTGAAGTCACTCGAGGCCATCCTCCTTCATTGAAGCGGATCTGTAAGAAGACTTTAGCTGCTTTAGACTTTAGAGATATTACGTGGAAACAGGTCCATCAGTCCACTGAGTCCATGCCGACCAGCGATCACCCGTATACTTAGACTATCCTATACACTTGGAACAATTTACAAGTCACATGGAATACGTAAAACTCTGTGCAGATAGCACCCATAGTCAGGATTGAACCCGGGTCTCTGGCGCTGCATAGTAGCAACTCTACCGCTGTGCCACTGTGCCGCACTTCATAGTAAGAAGTATATAATGTTATCATACATCGGGTAAGTAATAGGCCTGTCCCACTTAGGTGACTTTTTAGGCGACTGCAGGAGACAATGCAGTCGCCACATGGTCGCCACATGTTCGCGGGTGGTTGTCGAGGAGTCGCCTTCATGGTGGTGAGGAGTTCCCGCATTCTGGGAACTAGTCGCGGCCTCGTAATGGTCAACAGGTTGAAAAATTAGCGGCGACTATAATGAAACCGTGGAGAGTAGCGAGAATTCTCGAGCCGTTGGTGGGTCGCAGGAAGTCCTAACAGGTTGCCAGAAGGTTGAAGTTTCTCGGAGGTTTTCGTAGGTTGTAGCCGGTGCTGACTGGTGAATTTCATTGGCTCATTGGGGAAAAAAACAGGTAAGCAGTAGTTTTCAGAACCATGGATAACCGACCAGTAATGTTAAATGTCCGCTGAGTTTCACAGCCATGTATCTCTGACTTCTTAAAATTTGTCTCCACTACTTCTCCCGCCTCTCCCCACCTCTTTTAAAGGACTTACTATACACTGTGCTTTAGCCGTCTTTTTACAGCGCCAACCTTCCAGTGTGTGTCTGTTTCACCTTGGCTTTGCACCGTGTGAATTTTTCAAGCAGAGCTTCCCCCACTTGCCCTGACCCCCGCCTGCATAACGGGCTGGTGAAGGAAGCGATGTGTTTGTGCTGTGTGTTGCCAGCAGTCCGCTGAAAAATCGCCTCAGTGGGACAGGCCCATAAGAGTTTCTCAGTTCCAGTCTGCAGGTGGTTTAAGACCAGGGGGCATTGATTTATGACAGAAACATAAATCCGCAAGGTGTAGACGAATATTACGAGTAAATGAGATTTAGTGTTGGAGAAAGGCCAGCAGGCATGTGGTGGATGCAAGGGCCCATTTTTGTGCTGCACCACTTTATAACTTAGTGACTCGATGAGAGGGAAGATTTGCTTACTACGGGTGATGATTATCTGCAATTCACTCCCCATGTGGTGAATCAATCCGTCTTCGAAAGGGAATTGGACGTGCATTTGAGACTGACTAATTAGCAGGACAATGCAGAGAATGGGATCTTTAGAACTGCCTGGATATGGCATGGGAATGCAAACAAATTGTCTCTTTCTGTGCCGTTATAGTTATTTTCGTTTTAGAGATACAGCACAGAAACAGGCCCTTCGGCCCACCGAGTCTGCACCGACCAGCAATCCCCACAAATTAACACCATCCTACACCCACTAGGGACAATTGTTACACTTGTACCAACCAATTAACCTACAAACTTGTACGTCCTTTTAATGTGGGAGGAAACCGAAGATCTATGCTTTCACAGGGAGAACGTACAAAGTCCGTACAGACAGGACCCGTAGTCAGGATTGAACCTGGGTTTCTGGCTGCAAGTGTTGTAAGACAGCAACTCTATCGCCTGGCCACTGTGCCGCCCACAAATCTTTGATAATTCTCTGATTCTGGGAACGTGCAGTTTCCCATGTATACTTGCATAAATGTGAAGATGCAGTCCTTCTGCAGACCAGTGTCAGCAAACTCAAACTTTTCATGAACGTTTCCTTGCAAACATCTGCCATCGGCTTTAAGTCTTCCCAATAACTGAAGGAGATTTCTGCAGATTGGAAATTGGAGGTTTGAGGTTCTTGTCTACTGGTCCATAATATTGTAGTGTCAGAGTTAATACCAGTTTGAGCAGAGTGTCACTGACACCTCAGTTTGTAAAGTTAGAACATGATTGATGCTGCTAAGATCCACCAGTTGCTAATTTCTGAGGGATAACTGGAGGAACAGTTAACTGGGGAGGCGAGGGAATGACTGAGGTGCAATTGCAGTTGACTTCGATGGCCAAGATTTTTATTCCATGCCGTTGCCCAGTTACTGATAATCACATGCGTAAGCATATGGATATCAGATGAAGAATAAATCAGGGGTAGCTGCATGATTTCCACATCCCAAAGTGCAGAGAATGTACATGAAGCATGGTCTCTGCATCAGGACTCTAATGAATGAACAAAGGACTGTAGAACAGTCACTCACAGAGAGACAGAGAAACAAGGACAATCAAAACCCAGCTACAGTAAGTCAAACAACATTCTAATGAAAAGTCACAAGTGTGAATTTATTACTCTACAGATTTCATGAACTTTCTGCTTTATTCAGGTCAGAAACACATGAAACAGATCTAGCTCTCCATTTGACTAAATTATCAATAGTCGGAAGAGAGAAAATTAGTTTTACTTTACATTGGGGCGGCACAGTGGTGCAACAGTAGAGTTGCTGCCTTACAGCGCCAGCGACCCGGGTTGGAATCTGACTACGGGTGCTGTCTGTATGGAGTTTGTACGTTCTCCCTGTGACTGTGTGGCTTTTCTCCGGTTTCCACCCACACTCCAAAGACGTACAGGTTTGTAGGTTAAGTGGCCTCAGTAAACATTGTAAATTGTCCCTAGTGTGTAGGATAGTGCTGGTGACTCGGTGGGCCGAAGGGCATGTATCCACGCTATATCTCCAAAGTCTAAAGTCAAAAGTCTAAATCTGTGACATAATAACTATTTGATTTTTGGTGGACTCGTGTCTGACGCAATATAAGCTCATAAATAATTTTCCCTTTAAACTCGCAAACTATACAACTGGCCCACAGCTGAGATTCTCCAGAATAGTATTCACAACATCAGGGGAAAAAGTTAGAACATGGTGCTTGAAGATGTTTTGTAATAACAACAGCAGGGGACAGTTTGATCAGAGAGTGCAGCGGTAATGCAGTCTCCTGCAGAGAGCTCTTACATTTCACTAAGTTATTGAGTGCTTTGAATGATAGTGTTCGTGGAGATGTGCAGATCAAATATGATTTGGAATAGAATATAATTTCAGATTTTTTTTAAAGTATTTTCTATTATACCACGTCTCACAGGCTGTTTAACATGAAAATAAAAGACTGATGCTTTCAAAATCAACCTAAATCTCAATGGTAAGGAAGCTATCTGTGCACTGGCAGTAAAACAGTCATTTGATCATTAATATTTGCAGATTGAGAGTGAGGAACATCTAGCAAATTGCTGGAGACTACATATGTTGCAAAATCTCTTAATTGATAGGCAAAGAACTTTGGATGGGATTCAGTTACCTAGTATGGCCATCTGACTGATTTAACATGATGATGGTCATGATAAATTAGGATTTAATTCTTTCAATTCAAACCATTTCGATGGCATGTTATTAACGCTGTCTGCATTATGCGAGAGATAAGCAATTTCTTCTGGTTTGAGCAACAGCATCAAATTGCAAACCCACACAAGACCTACCAGCTCGTGAGGATCTTTGATGGAACTATGCGCAGCCCAACCCTTCCTTGCACAGGCTTTAAGCCCCGCAGTTGCTCGTTAGTTGTATTACCTCATTGTCTAGGAGCTTCAATAATGAGTAAACCATATGTTCCTTTTGCCTGCTTACAGTGAATAGCTGGCATTTCCCACATTCTCAAAATTAAATGCGTGCTTTCTTCATCTTCTTTATTAAGCATATCATTCTGAACTACACCCTCCTTGGCACATTAATTACTGAAAATTCTTGCTAAATTGAAAGAATTCAGTCCACTATCAATGCAAAAGTGATTGATTATAATATCTGCAGCTGTCCGGACTTACTGTGATTGTGCCAGAGCAACTATGTCTACAAATGTCAATTCACTGTGTAAATATTTAACACAGGAATTGCATTCAGAAATAAGGAAGGACTGTAGGTTGTGTTCATCAGTTAAAGGGAACTCTGCAACTATGTTAGGCTCTGGTTTGGGCTGGGATGAAGTGAGTCCTGCATGTGGATGCTTCGCAGGGTGAAGGCCACGGGCATCAACAGAATTAACAAACTCATCAGGAAGACTAGCCCCAATCCAACTCCAGAGGTGGAGTTGGATTCACTGGAGGTGGTCTTGGAGGGGAGGATGCTCCTCAAACTGCGGAGCATCTTGGACAATACAGCTCAACCCCTCCATGGCAAACTGGTCAGCCTGAGGAGCACCTTCAGCAACATAGAAACATAGAAAAATAGGTGCAGGAGTAGGCCATTCGGCTCTTCGAGCCAGCACCGCCATTCAATATGATCATGGCTGATCATTTTAAATCAGTACCCTGTTCCTGTTTTTTCCCCATATCCCTTGATTGCTTTAGCCATAAGAGCTAAATCTAACTTTCTCTTGAAAACACCCAGTGAATTGACCTTCACTGTCTTCTGTGGCAGAGAATTCCACAGATTCACAACAGACTAGTTCCACCAAAATGCAGCCCAGAATGCCACAGGAGATATTTTTTCCCTGTGGCCTCCTCCCGCTTCTGTCATGGGGTAGACTCCTCTTCCCCCTACCACCCCCCTCCCCTCCTCCTCTGTGGAATTCACTGCCTCAGAGGGTGGTGGAGGTAGGTTCTCTGGATGCTTTCGAGAGAGAGCTAGCTAGGGCTCTTAAAAATAGCGGAGTCAGGGGATATGGGGAGAAGGCAGGAACGGGGTACTGATTAGGAATGATCAGCCATGATCACATTGAATGGCGGTGCTGGCTCGAAGGGCCAAATGGCCTACTCCTGCACCAATTGTCTATTGTCTATTGTCCTCAATATCCCCTATCCTGGACCTTCCACTCTTCACTTTAATTTCATGTTTCATGTATCTTGTTGTTCGTTATGATAGTTAGCAGACCAATTTCCCTCCTGGGGTGAATAAAGTTCTATCATATCTTATATTGTCTATATTACTAAAAGTCTGATATTGACCACATCCTGTTGTTCTGTATATTGATTTTAGAAAAAACACTGCCACTTACGGCTGTGATTTTTGTCCATCTTACTCCCCCTCCGCTGCGCAGGACAAGAGGATTTTTCCCATCGGTGAAAGACAAAAGAGTTATTAGTGTTTAAAAAATGTTGAGATTGGTGCAATGATAAAGAAAGCACATCAGTGCCTCTATTTCTTGAGAAGATTACGGAGAGTCGGTATGTCAAGGAGGACTCTCTCTAACTTCTACAGGTGCACAGTAGAGCGCATGCTGACCAGTTGCATCGTGGCTTGGTTCGGCAACTTGAGCATCAGGAGCGGAAAATATTGCCGTCCATCATCGGCTCTGAACTCCCCACCACCAAGGAGATCTATCGCAGCCGTTGCCTCAAAAGTGCTGGCAGCATCATCGAGGACCCACACCATCCTGGCCACACACTCATCTTCCCGCTACCTTCAGGTAGAAGGTACAGGAGCCTGAAGACTGCAACGTCCAGATTCAGGAATAGCTACTTCCCCACAGCCATCTGGCTATTAAACTCAAATGAAACAAAACAGTTAAAATTAATACACCATTATCTGTTTATTTGCACTTTATCTGTTTATTTATTCATGTATGTATATATTTATATGATGGTATATGGACACACTGATCTGTTATATATTCATGCCTACTGTTTATTTATTCATGTATGTATATATTTATATAATGGTATATGGACACACTGATCTGTTATATATTCATGCCTACTATATTCTGTTGTGCTGAAGCAAAAGTAAGAATTTTATTGTCCTATCTACAAAACATCTTCAAGCATTATTGTCCTATCTGGGAAACATGATAATAAACTCTCTTGACTTGATTTGAGTGCCCTCGAGCTTGAAGGTCGAAGACTCTCTTCTTAACTCGTGGATTAGGTCGCCGCAGTGGGATAGCCCCTTTACACTCTTGTTACTAATATGATTGTGCCTCATGAATTGTAGGATTGTTACTGAACTGCATGCAAAAATAGAATGTTACTGTACTTAGAAACACGTGACAATAAAGTACCATTGAACCATTAAACCATCGGGGGCACTGATTAACTTTCAACAGTTCAGGATTGGTTCGCAAAGCATCTTAGCTATTTCAAACAGCTACAAAAAAATATAAAGAAAAGTTTTGGACTAACATAGGCAGCAAAAATGATAAATGATAATTGCCTCCTGCAACCTTCAGGCTTGCTCATAGACTCATGAGAAGTTGTAGCAAGATTGCGATCACTATCCCACATATGGGTCAGCAAAAAGCTGGCATTGTTGCACCCACAGGATCAGACCTTTCAGTTAATGTCCAAGGATCAGCTTTATTTGAAATGCAACCAGGAGAGTTGATGAGGGTTGTGTAGTGGATGTAGGTCACACAAATGTAAAGCAAATGTTTTTCCCCCACATAGAACATTCATCAATAAGTATAAGCCCAGAGAATCCAAAAAACAAGTGGCAATTTGGATTCCAATTTGGTTCAGTGACAAAAAACAAAAGGGAATGTTTGCTTGTGTAGGAGGAAACTGCAGATGCTGGTTTAAACTGAAGATAGACACAAAAAGCTGGAGTAACTCAATGGGTCAGACAGCATCTCTGGAGAAAAGGAATAGGTGATGTTCAGAGTCGAGGCCCACCCTTCCTCAGAATGTTTGCATATTGTCTTTGGCAGGTTATCACCAGTGGGATTCCACGGTACTTAGTTTTCAGTCATTCTTTATATTATACGAACTAATGACTTTAATGTAGACGATAAATTGTTTGCAGATGATACAAACATGCCTACGTCCTTGGTGATGGAGAGAGAAACATTCGATTGCAGGAAGATGTACATGTTGTGAGTTGTGAAGGAAAGTTTCAAATGGAATTGAATTAAGAGATGTCTCAGTCAAATCATCTGGTGAGATGCAACAAGGGAGTAAGACAAAGGGCCCAATGTTAAGGAGTATGGAAGAAGAAAGGGATGTTTTGGTGCTAGGCTGGAGGCAAACAGTAATTAACAGTGAATTTCCTTACTTGTATTTGGCCTTTATATACAATTGTAAAATTCTCCCTGTGACTGCTTGTGTAACCCCAGGAACTCTCATTTCCTCCATAAACCCAAAAAACACTGGGTGATAGTGAAACTGGTTCTTGTAAATTACCTCTCGTGCAGGAGAAAGGGGGCTAGTTGATGGGGATGCAAAAGAGAGAATAGAATTACTGTAAAATGTTGACGGATGGGTTGGGTTGAAGGAACTGTTTCTGTGCTTTGTTATACTTTTGTTATATAAATTCGAACTAATGGGAGAAGGAGGCTCTGTGAATGCTCCCATTCCTATTGAAGGCAGAGCCAGCGCGAGAGTAAAAAAGACACAATTGTTATTTGCGGACATCTTCAGCCAGAACATCCATAATTTAAGATGAAGAACTGTATTTTTTGGCTTTAACTTTGATCGGTGACATAACTACTACTTGCTATGTAAAAAGCATAACAATCTGACAATATTATTGATGTGTTTTGTTCACAAGTTTTCTGGCGATCCAAACAAGATGATCGTACACTGGGCAGCACATTGGTGCAGCAGGTAGAGTTGCTGCCTCACAGCACCACAGATCCGGGGTCGATCATGCCCATGGATGATGTCTCTGTGGACTTTGCACCTTCATCTTGTAATGCTGTTGTTTTACTCCAGGTCTTCCAATTTCCTCCCACATCCCAAAGGCGGGTTTGTACGTTACTCCACTGTAAAATTGCTCCTAGTGTGTAGGGAGTTGATGAGAAAGTGGAATAATATAGAACCAATGTGAATGGGTGATCAGTTGCCTGCGTGGACTCGATGGGCAGAAGGGCCTGTATTCATGCTATATCTCGAAACTAAACTAAACTAAACACTGTGAATAGTTCTTTTGTCTGCTCGTCATACAATGTTTGGTATAACTGTGGCTAATTGAATTTTAAATCAGCAATAGTGTTTAATAGAAACACACCTGGAAAAGTTTATCCTTTCATTTTATTTTCATGCAAGTAATATTACAATTTATAGAATATGGATATTAGTAACATATCTCAGTATTGATGCTATTCATAAAGTGTTCAAACTGCCTTGATCACTGACATGACATCATCAACATGATTTAATATTATTTAAATCATAAAATATACACAGGTATTTCTTAGACTTTTATTCCAATTGCTGAAGGGCAGTTGAGGAAACTGTCAAAACTGTAAGGATATAAATAATGATAGCTAATTTAATTTAGTATATTTTATTCTCACTTATGTAAGCCATTAAATCTCCGATCTACATATAATATTTCTCATTCATACATGAGGTGTAAGACAAAGCATGCCCACAGGCATTCTATAAGTAGAATAATTGTTAATCTTAGGTCCATGAGCAATTAAGGAGCAAAAACCCATTTTAAAGATATGTGCCATGATCAGGAACAGTCTACAGTCGGGACAACGGAGTATAGAAGTCATAATCTATACCAAGACATCCAGTGTTACAATTATTTCCCTTTATATTGGTCAGTCATGTTACAAAATATTTCTGGTTGGTCCTGATTTTCCTTCCCAACAGATCAGTGGGCTTTACATGTCACAATCTATCCTTCTTAAGGTCATAAGTAATAGGAGCAGAATTAGACCATTCAGCCCATTGAGTCTACTCCTCCATTCAATCATGGTTGATCTATCTCTCAATCCTCACCCCATTCTCCTGCCTTCTCCCCATAATCCTTGACACCTGTACTAATCAAGAATCTATCAATCTCTGCTTTAAAAATATCCATTGACTTGACCTCCACAGCCTTCTGTGGCAAAGCATTCCACAGATTCACCACCCTCTGACTAAAGAAGGTGGTATCATATCATATGTTTGGGTGATGAGCAATGTTTGGCTGATGCTCAGGATATTCCTGATGTGCATCGTGTGCTTCTCATGAGCAGAGGCATGCTCTGGCGCTCAGAGGGGGAAGGAAAACATAGTTCCAAATATTTGAACCTCATTGACGCACTAAAAATCTTTTGGAGGGATCGAGATCTTTCCATTCTTCAGCATCAGCATAGTTTATTTTTGCCATATTCATAATTGAATTGTTGCAATCAGAGGGGAACGAGTACAGTATTGAGGATTGTTGCTGATTTGAACACTAATATTGTTACTGCATCCAAATGAAATTAACAAGAAATATAACACATTAGGAACATAGTAAATTATAAGCAATTTAATCATGTTAAATCATGAGGACAAAAGTGCCTGAAAAGATTTATAAATAGGACAAACTGAATGGGCAACTTGATATCAAATGGTGTGTAACATGGGGAATAGTGAAGGTATTCATGTTGGGAAGATGCAAGGGATAATGGTGCTATTTTTTCACTTTTATGAGAATTGACTTTTTCCTGCAGGAAGTTGGCTTGATAATTATTTTCCCATCAATTTAAATACAACACTAGGCACTCTCTGATATGGGCACATGAGTTCACCAGACACCATTCCCACACCTATCTCACAGGATAACATTGTGCTGAGTGCAATGGGCTTCTTGGTCAATTGAGTGACAATGTTTCCCTGGATCCATTGTCATTTGGCATCCTGGAACAATTAAATATTAATTGTGTTATTACCTTTCATTCTACTGTTGCCCTTCTCCCTACCCAACAGAGTGAAAATCTTCCTCTGCCACCGGACTTTATATTTATTTTGGTTTAATTTAGAGACACAGCACGGAAACAGGCAAACTTCGGCCCACTGAGTCTGCACTGACCAGAGATCCCCGCACATTAAAGGGCCTGTCCCACTTACGCGACCTTGGCTCGCAAATTGACCTTGTGGTCGTTTGAGGCGTACGGGCACCCTATGGCCGCGCGGTGCCAGTCCCACTTAGAAGCGCGGAGTTGTGCGGGGCTGGTCCCGACATCGCGCGGGGCTCCGAAATTCTGGCAGTGGCCGAAATCTTCGTGCGCCAAAGGCCTGTCAGCACGCAGGCACATTGCGGTTGTACGCAGTCTTGACGTCGTACGCAGCGTCTTGATGGCGTACGCCTAGCCCGTGGCGTTGCGCGATGACGTCACTGCCCGGCGTGGCATTGCGTGATGACGTCACCGCCCGATGCCTTGCGACGCCCAAATTGAGTCGGCCCGCCTCCTGCCCAGCTGATTGGTAAGCATGACGCAAATGACGTCACGTGCGTAATTAGCACGTACTTAGCGCAAACTTCGCGTGAACTCCACTTTCGTTTGGTCGCGCCAAACGCACGCCATTGCATGCAAGTGGGACAGGCCCTTAACACTACCCTACATACATTAAGGAAAATTGACACTTATACCTAGCCAATTACAATCCCCTTGCACTAACATTATCTTGTTGCCCACACTAGGGACTATGGATACTGTATGTATGGAAACTGTGTGAGTTTTCTCCAGGTGCTCCGATTTCCCTCCTCACTGCAAAGACATACAGGTGCGAAGGTTAATTTGCTTCAGTAGAAAAACTGTAAATTGTCCTGAATGTGTAGGTTAGCGCTAATGATTGCTGGTCTGCGGGGACTCGGTGGGCTGAAGGACCTGCTTCAGCACTGTATTGCTAAACTAAACTAAACTTAGCTGTGAATAAAGAAACCTTGAAAACTACCACTGAACTCTGAACATGATTAAAAAGTATGTTCAAACACCACTTTTCAAATGAAATACAAAAAAAAAAATAAACCAACACATGGGGTTTATCATTGTCAGTGTGTGGGCTCCAGCAGCACACATCGAAAATCCCTTTGTCAGGAATGTTCAGATTAGTTTAGTTTAGAGATACAGCACAGAAACAGGCCCTGCTGCCCACCGAGTCTGCACCGACCAGTAATCCCAGCACATTAACACTACCCTACACACACACTAGGGGCAATTTATACATACCAAGCCAATTAATCTACAAACCTGTACATCTTTAAAGTGTGGGAGGAAACCGAAGATCTCCGACAAAACCCACGCGGTCACGGGGAGAACTCCATACAAACTCCGTACAGACAGCACCTGTAGTCGGGATTGAACCTGGGCCTCTGGCACTGCTAGAGCTGTAAAGCAGCTACTCTACCGCTGCACCACCATCCCGCCCATATCTTCTTTACATTTGTGGCCAAGTCTGAACCCTCATCACTTGATCCTTGATTCTCTTAATCCTGATGGGCATCTGGATGTTTGTCTTGACTAACTCCCAAAGCCCCACTCAAATTGCCAAAAATACCCAATATTCCAAGGATCCTTCCACCTTCGTGCCTAATGCCCAACTACTAATGCCCAACTTGAGGTCCATTCAATCACCATAATCCCCAACCATCTCTTCCTCGCCACTTACACTTACCAGAGGCGGCACAGTGACGCAACAGTAGACTTGCTGCCTTACAGCACCAAAGACCTGGGTTTGATCCTGGCTACAGGTGCTTGTCTGTACGGAGTTTGTACATTCTTCCCGTGAGCATGTGGGGTTTTCTCCGGGTGCCCCAGTTTCCTCCCACATTCCAAAGACTTTACAGGTTTGTAGGTTAATTGAATTCTATAAATTGTTCCAATGTGTAGGATAGAACTAGTGTGCGGGTGATCACTGGTCAGCGCAGAATGGCCTGTTTCCACACTGTATCACTAAACCAAACTTACCTGGTCAGCTTCCCGACCTTATATCTTAATGTCTTCGTAACCTTTGGCCCAGAACCCAAACCAATATTGGTGCCATATTCCACATTCTCACTTGCACGGTTCACTGGCTCCTAGATTCACACAATCCATCAATACCAGTACAGAAGGATAGATTATTAAGTCAAATAACCACCACTCAGAAGTTTAGGAGCAACTCAGTGGGTCAGGCAGCACCTCGGTGGGACCAGGGATGGTGACGTTTTGGATCAGGTTCCTTGGTCAGACACATATGTAACTCGCAGAGTTAATGCAGCACTCTGTACTCTACACACGATTCCAGCATCTGCAGTTCCTTGTGTCAACACTACTCATACTGTAGCTTATTTCGTACAAAGAATATGAGATTGAAATACTTGGTATATTGACAATTCTTCTAAAGTGCACACCCGTAATGAAACAAGCATAAAAGTGTCCAGCTTCAGCTTTGTACCAAGTGTATAGAAAGGTCTGGGCACCAGGCTTCCCAGGTTAGTGTGTCCAACACTAATCACCACATTGACCTGATAACTAAGGGCTTTGTGTCTATTCCAGAAACCATCCAATGCATTACTTGAGTGGAACTCAAATTTCTGCCAGCCTGCCAGTAGATTAGATTGCACAGTTCTACAGGTTGTAACTGCATTCCAGTAATCCATCCTTCAGTAGGTTACCTCCAATCAAAGCATCTCCATGGTGGCGTGGCAATGGTCCTGTGCATCATGATCTGTTCTCTCTCAGAAAGACATGATCCCAACAATGCTACTCAACCCATAACGCTGTTGTGATTCACAACTGGATAACCCACAGAACAGTCATCAGCCAAAACTTTAAGGTAAAGCTGCGCAAGATTGTCCTCCAAGGCCAAGCGGCAACCATGTTCAGTTCCAGTCAGTAGCAATCCACCAGCTAAACTGTAGCCCATGAAGGAGCACCAGACTGGAGAAGCAGAATGGGTAAAAGGCAAAGGTAATGAGTTGATGCTTGTACAGTTTTATTTTAACATCTTTATTCAGAGGGTGGAGAATCTGTGGAATTCTTTCTCACAGGAGGCTGTGAGAGGATATTTCTGAGGCAGAGATATATAGATTCTTGATTTGTACAGGTGTCAGAAGTTATGGGCAGGATAATGGGGTTAGGAGGGAGAGATAGATTAGCCATGATTGAATGGCGGAGTAGACTTGATGTGACCGAATGGCCTAATTCTACTACTATTCCTTATGACATTAAATGCATGTAAATGTGCTTTAGACTTGCTTTAGTGTAGACTGCTGTTCCATCTTTGGGAATGAGTGGATCATGTGATGATTACATGATTTATTTAAACCATTTACCTAATGGGTGTAACATAACGTGCAGTCATGCTTTTACTTTGTATGAACTGCTGCGACAGTTAGAAATACCTATCATAGAATCGTTACAGTGCAGAAGGCCATTCAGCCATTGAATCTGTAGCTGGTCCTACAGGAAAAGCCATCCCATCAGTTCGATCTCCTTATCTTTGTAAATTATGACTATCCCACAGCTTTCCATCAAATCCCTTACTGATAGACTCAGCTTTAACCAACCCCATAAGTAGTGAATTCTAGATAATCATTAATTTAAATTCTAGATGCTTCTCTGGACCGATGGCTCATAATTCTGAGTGTGGTAACTTACGGTAACCGTTGTATCACCATTCCTTATTGCGGTATTAGTATATTGATTATACACTATGATTAACAGTGCCAGCAATGTAGACAGAGTGGAGCCTCAAACCACCACCTTTCTGTTCTCCTCTCTCCTCATTGTGAAGATGTGCACCCTTATCTCACACCTCCCCTACGTCAATCCTCCCCCCCCATCCCCTTACACCTAGAACCTCACATCCCGTCCTTAGCTTCACAATCCTCTTCACTCCATATCATCCTTGTGTCTTCTTTTTATCTCTGGCCTTTGTCTACCCACCTGCCAGTAAATAACCCATTTTCTTATATCCATCTATCCTATTAGTTCCACTGTTCGCATCCCGGTATCCAGATCGTTAGCAGATCTTTCCAAACCAACTTTCAATCTGAGGAAGGGCTCTGACCCGAAATATCACCTATTCCTTTTCTCCAGAAATGCTGCTTGACGTGCTGAGATACTTCAGCATTTTGTGTCTATCTTTGGTATGAACCAGCATCTGCAGCTCCATCCCACACATTTTATCCACCAATCATTTGCCAGCCTCATCCTGCCCCCAGCTGTTTTCTTAGTTTTCTCTTTCCCTGCTACAATAATTTTGAAGAAAAGTCTCAACCCTAAATGTCACCTTCCAGAGATTCTGCCTGACCCACTGAGTTACTCCAGCTCTTTGTGTCTTTTTTATGTGCCAATAACTATTCCAACCATGACCTTGCCTGCTTCAAGTTCCAGGTCCATTTCTGCAAGTCACCATAATGCACACATCCATCAAGGTCAAGTTACAGCTCCATGGCATTCCTTTCCTTTCCTTCTTCATAACCCCCTTCACTTCTGCCCTTTGTGCATACAATCCAGTCTATAGCATTGTCTCCACTCAAATAAAAGAACAGGTAGTTTATCTTCAAATATAAATCTTCCAACAGCACATGAAAGCAATCACATCCTGAATAATCAATTGCAAATGCTATTAATTAAAGCATTGGCCAATCAATTAAATTGCTCAATATGAATTTTCAGTTTCTATTTATTTCCTTTATTAAAATGAATACTTATTAAAATCATCAAAAATTCACATTTTCTGAACAGATTAAATTTAAAGATCCAGGCCACAGAAAATAGTCCTCAGTCATTTCTACTAAATATGCAATGTGGTAGTGTCTTTGCATTTCACTCTGTCTCTGAAATTCAAATAGTTACAATAGTTGCATAATAATACATTTCTACTGCTTAAGTTTGACACTGAAATTATGTGGACTGCAGCCTAACCTGCACCAAACATATCAGTGCAGCTGTTTGAAAAATAATCGCCAATGAAGCTTCCTCTGAATAATAAACTTTATTTACTTATTTCTAAACTTTATTTCGGACTCAAGGTCCAGACAAGGGACAACATAACATAAGATACATTGCATATAAAAACATCATCAAATACATATAAAATCGTAGTATATCACTTATAAAAGCATCATAAATTATATATTTAAAAAAAAAACTAGTTCTTCTATAATATGAGTGATGTTTTGCTGTGTCTTGGACCTGAATGTGAGCTAATCTATGCCAACACAACAAGTGCATCTCAGGCTGTTCTTTGAGAGAGACTTCTGAAGTTAAGTTAATTTGGCCTCTCCTTCATCATTGATTTTCAGATGGTGAGTGCAGTTCAAATCAATGAAGGTAAACGCAGAGAAACAAGCCTTCTCGTTTCTGTCTTTCTTTCATCTTTAAATATTCAATGAACCACAACAATGTTTTATTTAAAGCCAAGTTCTAAAATAAAATTGAATATTTTCCGACAACCCAACCCGCAGAGTGTACAGTTGCATTGATTCCAGCAGCATTCACAAGGCTAAATATAACCGCCACAGGCTGGGGCAAGTTTGAGTTTTTGTAGTCAGCAACAAGCTATAAAAAGTCTATGAATGTTAGCAGAACAGCAGTGTTTATCACCCTCTCCTGAAAATATTCTATAAGAGGCCATCGTTTACATGTTTTCCATTGTGCTCTTAACTCAAAGCCTAGACAGATCATAAGTGCTTTCCTGCTTATTCAGGGGCAAGAATGTTCAGTTTTGTGGGACATTGGATTGTGCTGGGAATTGTTAAGTCTCTCAGTCATCAGAAAATTTAAAAGATTTGTAATTTTTTTTCATCAATTCTTGCCGTTGAGACACAAGGAGAAAATTACTTTGCAGGCACAGAGTTCATGATTGGAGCCTATTTCCTGTATTCCTAATACATTTGTGCATAGGTTTTGTTTGCTGAATGGTGACATTGTCTCTATTTGCAGCCTTGTAATAGTGCAGTAATCGTGAGATGTCTAGTCCAAAAGCCATAACCTTAAAATAACAAATGTTTACAGGGGTGAGAGAAGGAAGCACCTCATACGTAAGTAGCGTAAATATAAAATACACCTCCCAAATCTTTTTACCCCACCTTTAACAGTTTTGTTCCCTCTAACAACATCAGTTTGAGGAAGGGTCTGGACCCAAAATGTGATCCGTCCATTTCCTGCCATAGATGCTGCCTGATCCGCTGGGTTCCTCCAGCGATTTGTTTTTACTCATAATTCCAGCATCTGCAATCTCTTATGTCTCCAAATCTTTGTTTTAACACTAAAAACTTCAAAACTGAGATTACTGTTGGCCAAACAGATTAAAGATTATGAACCAGGATGTTCTGCCAGAGGGTATACACTTAGAAGTTGGTGAGTCCATAGCTAGGGTGTCAAGGGTGGGTTATCGTGGCTTCGTTGAGGTGTGGAGAATTGGGGACTTGGTTGGTGTCATATGGGAAAAGAGAGGGTTTGGGGTGAAGGCTGATACGATGATCAGCTTCTGGGAATTTTGAAATTAAGGGTGAATAGCAGTAGACATTTGGTGAATGTTTAAGTTGGGGAAGTGATTGGCCTCGGAGGTAGTTGAGCTAGGCATTCTGATCAGCAGTCAGCTAGAAAGTGAGGGGGTGACAAGGTTGTGAATGGTTGAGTTGCCTTCAGTAGACAGGGGCTCCTTGTCAACACCACCCTGACAAGGGTCTGAAACATCCACTCCGGTTATCTCTTTTCGTTGGGCAGCATCTGCTGAGTATTTCCAACTTGCAGCTCATTTGTCTTTTTGAATTTAAATAACGTGTCATCTGATCCCAATTAATTGAATGATTTAAATTGCAAATAGTTACTTCAGTGTAAAATGTTGAATGTTCTTGAATTGTTCAAGGTGATTCTTCTTTCCATTGAAATATTATTCTGGTATTCACCTAATTAGTGAATATCACTAGACTGAAATAAATTGGTATGATGTATACATATATACATGCTGAATACATATTTTTTTAAAATTAGCATGAATAATCTATTTTCTCTATCCATCAAAAAGCCACTTAAATAGGAAGAAGCATCTGATATTTTTGCATTATATTTAAACAGTGATAGTTAAATGTTCAATAATGTTGGTCAGGGAATCAAGTTATTGTCAACTGTATATTGATAACTCTTTGGGTCGCACAAAACCTGCTGAAGGCAAATTAGTGCTACAGCTTCTGAATTGTAATAACAAGGGATTTTTATTTTTGCCCACTGCGCAATTATGCACCAGCTATGTCTCAATGTCTAGGTCACATGATGTTTCTGCTTCAGCTGAATTTACTGTGAATTCTGCTCTTATGTTAGTGGATAGCTGTTGTTTCCAAAAAATGCAGAAAGTCAAAGCAATTCTGCTTTCTCTGTATGTCAGCTTTCCGGACATGTCATATTATCCATCAAAACCCCTTGACAAAACTGAATACTGGATGTACATGTGGAAATAGTGGAAAAGTATATTTGTTCAAATGTAATCAAACGGTGCATGTCATCCATCCACCTACTCATCCAAAAGCGCATACTTCTTGTTATCTTTGGCACTGCATTGAAGGTGCAAGCCAAAGGACTCCAGGGAGGGCGAAGTGTTCCAATCAGGTCATCACGTGGGATCAACCTTAGAGAGCAATTATGAAACAGGAGGAAGGAAGAGGTTCTCAATGCATCCTTCTAGCCATGTAATCAGGGACAGATGATTCTTATCATGACTTTAGTGAGAAGACTGGGCAAAAACCACCATTACTCTTAGGGTGTAGGACCTTGACTGGGTTAAATGGTGGTAGATTCTTTCCCATGGTTGGAGAGGCATGAATCTAGTTCATTGTCTTGGGATATGGTGCAGGCCATTTTGGAGAAACCTTCTTACTCGGAATGTATAAAATCTTTGGAATTTTTGGGATGTCAATGTCAGAAAGTATGCTCAAACTACAGCAGAAAGTATAAGAAAGAACTGCAGATGCTGGAAAAATTGAAGGTAGACAAAAAATGCTGGAGAAAAATTGAAGGTAGACAAAAAATGCTGGAGAAATTCAGCAGGTGAGGCAGCATCTGTGGAGAGAAGGAATTGGCAATGTTTCGGGTCGAGACCCTTCTTCAGTCTGAAGAAGGGTCTCGACCCGAAACGTCGCCATTTCCTTTTCTCCAGAGATGCTGCCTCACCTGCTGAGTTTCTCCAGCATTTTTTGTCTTCAGCAGAAAGTATGTTTAAAATCCAAAGAAATGTGGGTACTTTAGATAGTCAAGAGATATGGGTATTGGATGAGTCAGTGGATTGATTGACAGTAATGTTTGACTACATTTGAATAAATAGGCATTTCCACTATAGCACATGTATATCTGGTATTCAGTTTTGTCAAGGGTTTTTGTTGGGTAATATGACTGGTTTGAGAAGATGACATCCTGCTTTAATCATCAAGGATCTTCTGAGTGTAGTCATAGTCATAGAGCAATAGTGTAATGAAACCTTAAGGATGTGAAACATTTATACACTTTATGGTAAGGGTGTAGACAACTAAAATATTGCACTGTCTTGAAGCTCACAATGTTAGCATGGGCGCTGTCACCCACACTTTACTGAAAGAGGTGGTTTTGCTTCCCTTTATGTTAAAAAGCCTCTTCTAACTCAGTAGTTCAGTTTAGTTTAGTTTATTGTCACATGTATCGAGGTACAGTGAAAAGCTTTTGTTGCGTGCTAACCAGTCAGCAGAAAGACTATACATGATTACAATTGAGCCATCCACAGTGTACAGATACATGATAATGGGAATAACGTTTAGTGCAAGATAAAGTCCAGTAAAGTCCAATTAAAGATAGGTCGAGGGTCTCCAATGAGGTAGATAGTAGCTCAGGATATTCAGCCTGGCAGGACTGTGTCCTTCGGCCCTCTTCCTCCTTTCCCCTATTCTCTGCAGACATTTGCCTCCTCCTCTTTATATTGTTGGTAAAACCAAGAGGAATGGGTCACCATTGCACCATTTCAGTCAGGAGTGGCTGTAAAATCATCTCACTCTGACTGTAGCACTATTCCTTTTCAATAAAGCAGGTCATTGGATGAATCGGCAGGACGATAATTTCCCCAATCTAGCTGCAGCGACTTCTAATTAGCACTGCACCAGATCTAATGTCACCACAATCAGCATACATCCAGCATGTGTGAGTAATGTATAGACTTCCTAATTTCCTAGAAGCATGTGTTAATTTAAAAATACACACTGACCATTCATAAACAGAATTTGCTAGAAAATGGCAACTGTAATGTTTAAGAAAAATTATGCTACAAACCCATTTTTTGCAGCCACAATATTTTGACCCAGTCATGGAATTGCTCAAGTGAAATATCTTTCCATTTTAACCTGTTGTATATTTTGATATGAGCATGTTGGCAGCTTTATCCAATTTAATTACCAGCGAAGATTGATTTCAGATGTTTGGTGATGATTGTCCAGTCAAAGATGAAATGTAACAATCAAGTCAATTCCCGAGCAGATATTCATACAATTCTCCATGTGCAGCCTAAAAAAAAATGATGACATTGATTTTATAACGTAGCAGGCCAGGCAGCATCTCTGGAGAACATGATTAGGTGACCTTTTGTATTAGGACCCTTCTTCAGTCTGACATGAAAGGTCACAGTGACTCAGTGACTCAGTGATGCTTCCTGACTCACTGAGTTACTCCAGCAATTTGCATCCTTGTGTAAACCATCATCTATCTGCAGTTCCTTGTTTCCATTTAGACAATAGACAATAGGTGCAGGAATAGGCCATTCGGCCCTTCGAGCCAGCACCGCCATTCAATGTGATCAAGGCTGATCATCCCCAATCAATGCCCCGTTCCTGCCTTCTCCCCATATCCCCTGACTCTGCGCCCTATCTATCTTTCAGAGCCCTATCTATCATTCCTACCCACTGATTATATTCTGTCATAGAAAAAGTTCAATGGGCACATCATGAACTGGGTTACCCTTGCAATGCCAAGAGGGATTCATAGCCAGTGTAGAGGTCCATTGGACCATTGTGAGGAAACTTTGATCAATGACGGGTGACCACCATTGCGTGGTCTTATCTGTGTGATGCCAAACTGCAGAGTTCTGCAGGGTAATGAAAAGAATTTGCCTTCCTCCGATGACTCTCCCACTATTAAAACTACCTAGTCCATCATCTGTAGGAAGTCCCCTGATCACCTCATCCACATCTCCCACTGACTCTGCAAACTCTCCTCCCCAAGTCCTGAACTCGCAACCCTCCATCCATCCCAGGCATTCACCTTTTCTTTAGTGCTCCTACCACATGATGTTGATGTTGGAGACCCTCAGACTACCTTTGATCAGACTCTATTGGCTTTATCTTGCACTAAACATTATTCCCGTTAGCATGTTTCCATACATTGCAAATGGCTCAATTGTAATTATGTATTATCTTTCTGCTGACTGGTTAGTGTGCAACAAAAGCTTTTCACTGTACCTCGGTACATGTGACAGCAAACTAAATAGGTCCAGGGATCAAAACACACATTGGCTCAATTAGACATCGAACAATACAACACAGGAATGAGCCCCTTGGCCCACAATGTTTGTGCCGAACATGATGCCAAGTTAAACTGATCTCATCTGGCTGTACTGATCCATATTCCTCTATTTCCTGCATTTCCAAAATGTGCCTATCCAAAAGCCTCTTAAACGCCAATATCGTATCTGCCTCCACCACCACCCCTAGCAATGCGTTCCAGGGCCCCACCATTCTCTGCGTAAAGAACTTGCCCCATACATCTCCATTAAACCTTCCACCTCTCACCTTATAGCTATGCCCTCTAGTGTTGGACATTTCCACCCTGGGAAAAAAGGTTCTGAATGTCTGCCGCATCCAGGCATCTCATAATTTTATAGACTTCTCTCAAGTTATCCCCTCAACCTTCGACTTGAACAGTGCTATTCTCACCAACTCTTAGAATGCACAAGAATGCCAAGGCCATTTTTCTCCCAACATTACAATGCAGAATTTTTTCTTAGTTTCACTGAGCTGGGGTTATTTGGCCTCCTGTTTTGGCTCTGCAATAATATTACGTGGGTGGTTGGTATGGCCTTGAGGATCATGCTCTGCAGTTAGTGGTGAGTTCTTGTTCCACAGTTTTGTATGTTTGTAAACTGCTTCTATCAATGGTATTAATCTGAGGACAATATCTGTGGGAAGTAGATTCATTGAATAACATTCCCTCCCATAAACAATTAAGACTACAAGTCTCCCGGAGCGGGCTATGAAATAGCGGAGTGCTTTCAACCCATAAACTCAATGTCTTTCTTGTGAAAGTTTAGTATTTTATTTGACTACTGCCTCATCATTTAACCTCTGGTGCCCAGTATCCTGGCATTTTCTTACGTTTTCTTATCGCAAGCAGTTATGATACTTTATTAAAAAGTTAAGGAACTACAATTTCCAATGATGGTATTTTTGTTTCTACAACATTTAGGTGGCTCAGTGGAGGGCGGCTAGGTGGCGCAGCGGTAGAGTTGCTGCCTTACAGCACCAGTGACCCGGGTTTGAACCTGACTGCAGGTACTGTTTGTATGGAGTTTGTACATTTGCCCTGTGACCACATGGGTTTTTCCCGGATGCTCCAGTTTCTTCCCACACTACAAAGATGTACAGATTTATACAGATTGTAAATTGTCCCTGGTGTGTAGGATGGTGCTGGAGTATGGGGTGATTGATGGTCAACGTGGGCTCGGTGGGCCGAAGGGCCTATTTCCACGCTGTATCTTTAAACTAAACTAAACATTGAATCATTAAAAATCTGCTTCAGTGCTATTAGGTGAACTAACCTACAAATTGATATAGAAGGCAAAAGCATTGAAAAAAGGGAGTAACATATACAGTTTGGTTTATATTACTTGATCTCTGAAGCCCATTCACCAATTCCGGACAGATGATAAACCTTCTGTCATGTCAGTCCAGCTGCTCCACATCGTACATGCTCAGTACGTTCTGGGACCCGGTCAGCTCAGCAGCACCACAGACTGATTCATCAATGGAAGACATAAACAAAAGAGTGTTAATGTTATTGATTAATATCAACTAACTTTCCTCAATTACGCTAATTGTGCGCCTGCACGTTTTCATTAAAGTAGTACTAAGTTAATTCATTTGACTTTTATCAGACTCTTTTTTTTGTAGCACAGCAGCATGGCTGACAGAGCAAGAGACCAGGGTTCAATCCTATTTTTGGATGCTGTCTGTGTGGAGTTTAAACTTTCTCCCTGTCACTGCGTGCCTTTCCTCCAGGAGCTCCAGTTTCCTCCCACATCTCAAAGAATTGCAGGTTAATCAACCTCTTTCAATTGCACCTAATGTGTAGGAAGTAGATGCAAAAATAGGATAACAAAGACCTAGTGTGAATAGGTAATCAATGATGGGCATGCACTCAGTGGGCCAAAAGGCCTGTTTTCATGCTATATCATTCAATTATTAAAAAAATTACAACATTGGAAGACATAAACAAGGGAGAGTTAATGCCTTTGGCTAATTTCAGCTAAAATTTCCTAAATAAAGTTAATTAAATACCTGTACATTTTCTTTAAAGGTATACCAAATTAAATCTTTAAGCTTTAATCAAGCTCTTTCCTTTGATTATTTCCCCAATTGTTATGTACTAAAAACATGTGTAAATATATATGTGTAACATTATTGGGCAGCACAGTGTCACAATTTAGAGAGTTTCTGCCCTCTCATTGCCAGAGATCCAGGTTTGATCCTGACCTCGGATGCTGTCCGTGTGGAGTTCTCCCTGTGACTGTTGGTTTCCTTTAGGTGCTCCAGTTTCCTCCCACGTCCTAATGATGTGCGGGTTTGTAGGTTAATTGGCCTCTGTAAAATAGTCTCCAACGTGTAGGGGACGGATGAGAAAGTGGGATCATGTAGAACTGTGAACAGATTGATGAAAGCGTGGACTCAGTGAACTAATGAGAATAAGTGCATTAATGTTCCTATGTTTCCCTTCTCCAATAAAGTAAACCCAATTAAAGGTGGGTCACAATGGGCTGCACCCTTCCTTGCTCGACCCCCAGAGTGTTCTGGCCTTTTCTTACCTCTGGTACCCTCCCCATTACAAATCAGTCTGACGAAGGATCACGACCCACAATGACACCCATCCTTTTTCCCTGGAGATGCTGCATGATGCTGAGTGACTCCAGCACTTTGTGCCTATCTTCTCCAAGCCCAAATAAAAGATGGCTGAACACTCTTAAGACTGCTCATATTTTTCAGTGTATTTTCAGGCCCAGTTTTATTAGAGCTCCTAGTTTCCTGCATTGTGCACACATTATGTGTGGCCCCCGACGGTAAACGAGGAGCTGTGCACTGTGATTCTAACTGCTGCCAAGTCCGACGAGTGCAGACCCTCCTCTTGTGCATCTGTTGCCTGTTGGGTGATTTTAAGCAGCATGTGTGACATGCTGCACCTGTGTTGGCAGTTCAACAAGCAAAGACCTTCTGATGTAACCCTATGTAACAAGGTTGGTTGCCTTGTGTGTCATTCGGATCCTCTGCAGCTGCTCAAACTTTCACTGAAGCCAACAGGAAATTTGTGGGGAAGGGAGAGGTGGGGGCAGGGGAAGGAGAGGGTGGGTGGAGAACCCAGGCTAGAGATTAAGAAGGCTACTTTCCTTTTATTGTAGATTGTTTAATTTGGTTTAGAGATTAGCACGGAAACAGGCCCTTCGGCCCACCGAGTCAGTGCATACACATTAACACTATCCTACACAATTTATACTTTTATAACAATTAACCTAAAAACCTGTGCGTCTTTGGAGTGAGAGGAAACCAGAGCACCGAGGGAAAACCCATGCAGTCATGGGGAGACCGTACAAGCTCCCACAGACAGGATCGAATCCAGGTCTCTGGCGCTGTAAGGCAGCAAATCCACCGGTTCACCACTGTCCTGCTCATTGATTTATTGATTCCTGAAGAAATTATATTTAAAAAAAACATTCCTTCTTTAGACTCACAAGAAAAAAATATAAAGATTGGAAATTGTTTGCTTTAAAATGTACCCTTAAGGAAATAAAAGGAAAAACATGTTTTCTTCACATTGAGTAATGAAACCATGATGTCCTATCCTCTTAGAGTATGAGAGGTAGTTCATAGTATTGAGGATAATGATTTGTAGAAGCATTTTGATTTACAGAACAGATAGTATCTGAATTCACTCCTTTGAATTTATCCCATTTACTCCTCTGTTTCAACTTAATTCCATAATGAAATTCAAATCACTGACATGGCAGTCTGTCTTGGAATTAATATCAAACATGTTCACCAAGGGAAGATTAAATAAAGAGCATGTGTAGCAAGGCAAGTTATTGATGAGGAAGTCAGAAAAAAGCTCTCACCAAGATATTACTTACACATGACCAACATGGATCCTAGAGAGGAATATTATGCAAAGTTATATCTTGTTATAAATACAAAACGCAGGAGCAATTAAACGGATCACGCAGCATCTCTGGAGAAAAGTAATAGGTGATGTTTTGAGACAGAACTCTGCTTCAGACTTCTTCTGAAGAAGGGTTCCGACTCGAAACATCACCTTTCCCTGTTCTCCAGAGATGCTGGCTGACCCACTGAGTCACTCCAGCATTTTGTGTTTAGCTTCAGAAAAAACCAACATTTGTAATTCCTTCCTGCACTGTTACATCTAGTTGTTTGATTTCCACTGTTGCAAAAGGGAATTGTTGAAGTTCACTACTTAAGGGGAATAAACGATATTAAGGTCTCGTATTGTGTAGGAATACATTCCTTCTCTCCAGGGATGCTGCCTGTCCTGCTGAGTTACTCCAGCATTTGTATCTATATTAAAATCTTTCTTGTCAGAGCCTAATAGCCAGAGGTAGCGCACACCTTTGCTAAGGTTGCAAGCCAATTTGCCATTGGCTTCACACTCAACCTTTTACTCACACCAAATATCAAGTTAGCAGCACAGCAGAAGCAAATTAATCTGCCCAGCCAGTGAAGCTGTCTCTACACAGTGCAAGAGACCCAGGTTCGATCATTCAAGCCAAGTTACAGCCAAATATAAAAACAGCTTTATCCAAGAGTAGTTGCTCTACTCAACAGCCAAAAATCTGTAGCCTCCCTTTGATCTGGTATTTTGTTGGTTCGCATGCTTGATCAATGGTGTTTTATCATTAATGTTTTATTACTATTAATGTTTAGTGTTTTCTGAGTCATTCGTAACTGTCACTGTATGTAATGTTGTTACTTGTGGGCGGAGCACCAAGGCAAATTCCTTGTATGTGAATACTTGGCCAATAAACTAACTTACTTCAATCCTGACCTTGAGTTTCACCTTCTCTCTGTGACTGTCTGGGCTTCCTCCCACATCCCAAAGACATGCGAGTGGTTAGATTAATTGGTCAATGTAAATTGTCCCTGGTGTGGAGATGAGTGTTAGAAACAGGTGGGTGTAGACGAGACTATGGGTGACAAAAAAAACAATTAAAAACTGGCCTTAAAGTAGGATTGGTCTGAACTGGTAGTTGATGGTAGGCTTGGATTCAGTGTGTCTCTCTCTTTGAAAAAGCAAGTAACAAACACAAGTACAATCATAGCAACAGGGAGAAGCCACTTGGGTAAAAAAAACGATACAAAGTGCTGGAGTAACTCAGGGGGTCAAACAGCTTCTCTGGAGGATACGGAAAGATGATGTTTTGGTTTGGGACCGTTCTTCATATTCAACTGCTTGGATATACATAGCCTTCGACTCAAACTCGGCAACTTGGATAATCCTATTAAAAACATTGTGTGCTGCTCGGTTGAGCTACTGACCAAGTGTTTGTGTGCAGTTAAGATGGGAATTAACTGTAACAGTGAGCTGCAAAATGGCAATGCTCCATGATCTGCCTTCTTTATGTACAGCACATTCAGCAGATGTTCACTGCATGAACTCAAATGCCCTCACCAATATCACACAGGGCAATATACTCCACATATGCCACCTGGAGCTCTTTGACAATTTATCGTACCCACAGTGCAGCTGCTCTTGAGCTGAACTTCACCTCATTTGAGCAGAAACCAACTCTTTCCATTCTAAGCGAATATTAAGTTAAAAAACCTAATAACATAATTAATCATTAAGTTGCTTACCACTCCTCTGGTTTACAAGATGAGTCATGCTTTGCTGTTGGATTCCATTTATTAATTAGTCACTTTTACTTGTTGCCACAAATTGCATCAATCATAATGCGAACTTGGGCAGCACAGTGGCACAGCTGGTGGAGTTGCTGCCTCACAGCGCCAATGACCCTGGTTCAATCCTGACCTTGGATGGAATTTGCACATTCTTCCTGTGACCGCATGGATTATCTCTGGGTGCTCCAGTTTCCTCCCACGTCCCAAAGACATGCACAGTTTAATTGCCCCTAGTGTGTTGGTAGTGACTGGGCAAGTGGGATAACATAGAACTAGTGTGAACAGGAGATCGATGGTCGGTATGGACACTGTGGGCTGAAGGGCCTGTTTCCGGGCTGTGTTTCTAAACCAAACTTGAAAATGTAATTGTAATTTGTGTTAATTCTAAGCAAACAATCAACATCATGACTTGTCAGACATGTATTAATTGTACATCTGGGTTTTGGACCTCTTTCCCAAACTACTTTAGATTGAGAAGTGTCCACGTTCTCTCATTATTTAATGAGGTACATATCTGGTTGTAGATGTGATGATGCTAAAACACCTTAGTTCAATCCAATTTGCTTGTTGTCTAAGCTATTCCTCCTCTTCCAGTCACCTCTGATGGAGATCTGTTTAGGATTGGGGATAATAATGGTGGTAAGGAAGGTAAACTGACAGCAACTAGAGCAAAGGTTTAGGAAAATAAGTTTTTATAAAGTGTGATGTAAACTCCTGACTCACCTGGAGGAATGAAAAATTATACCTTTGTTACTTGTGTTTCCTTCACTAAGCATTCCATAGAGCCACGCCAATCAATCTCTGTTACCTTTGGATACGATTGACGGTTCTTATCCTGACTGCTGGATATTGGGAAATTGCTGCAGATTTTGTTTTTACTTATCAATAATGACACGCGAGGAGACCATTCGTCCCATCAGGTCCATGCTGGATCCCAGCAGAGTAATCCAATCGGTCCCATTCCCTCCCTCCTTATAATGCAGCACAGTGGCACAGTGGTAAAGTTGCCGCCTTATAGCTCTTGCAGCACCAGAGACCAGGGTTTGATCCTAACTACGGGTGCTGTCTATACAGAGTTTATACGTTCTCCCCGTGACCGGGTGGGTTTTCTCCGAGATCTTCGGTTTCCTCCCACACTCCAAAAACGTACAGGTTTGGAGGCTAATTGGCTTGGTATGTGTCAATTGTCCCTTGTGTGTGTAGGGCCGTGTTGATGTGCGGCGATTTCTGATCAGTGCAGACTCGGTGGGTCGAGGGGCCTGTTTCCATGTTTTATATCACAATTAAAGCATTTTGCTCTGCAACTCTATCTCAGCTGTTCATCAACTGTTATTAGATTTGTTTACAACTTCTCTGCCTCTCCATGTGCAGATGCCATTTCCATATAAATGTCCTTCTCCATAGGTTAGGGTAATGGGGGTAAGCAAGGTTTTGGCAATTCATACTTTGCATATCGGTATTAAAGGCAGGTGAAAAGAGGATCACCTTGATACATGCCTAAGTAGCTCTTGATTCATGTTTGCAAGTTATAGGAGTAGAATTAGGCCATTCGGCCCATCGAGTCTACTCTGCCATTCAATCATAGCTTTTCTCTGTCTCCTAATCCCATTTTCCTGCCTTCTCCCCATAACCTTTGACACCCATTCTAATCAAGAATTTATCTATCTCTGCCTTAAAAATATCCCCTGACGTGGCCTCCACGCCGCTCTGTGGCAATGAGTTCTACAGATTAACTCCCCTCTGACCAAAGGAGTTCCTCCCCACCTCCTTTCTAAAAAAGCACCCTTTAATTCTGAGGCTATGACCTCTGGTCCTAGACTCTCCCACCAGTGGAAACATCCTTTACATCCACTCTATCTATGCCTTTCATTATTCTGTAAGTTTCAAGCGGTCTCCCCTCAACCTAAACTCCAGCCAGTAGAGGCCCAGTGCTATCAAACGCTCATCATATGCTAACCCACTCATACCTGGTTCATTCACATTTTGAAAACCGAATAAGAATATTATAACATTTTGATTCCAATTTAGTAATTTCAACCAAAACTTCTCATATTATCCAGTTGATTTAAGAATGTGAGGCACATTGAAACCTGATAGATGGTAGAAATGAATGGCAGGCACACTATGCTTAAGATGCAGGTCAACATTAATCACTCATAGCAACACATACCCCGCAACTAGCAGCTGTCGTTCTGTCACAAGAAATTATACAGGGATCACAGAATTGTCATTTCACATCTCATAACAGTCCAAAGGCTGCAAGCCCCTAATAGCGAGAGTCTAAATAAATATTAACACAGTACCTTTTACATAGGATTCATTCTGTTGTGTGGCTTTTGCCCCCCCTAGAATAATGGAAATTTAAGGGGCTGTCCCACTTGGGCGACCTAATTGGAGAGTTTAGAAGAGTTTTAAAAAAATGACGTGTTGAAGACCTCCTTCGACTATGATGAAGACTATCTACGACTACCTTCGACCACCCTCAATTACCTACGACTAACATGCCGAACTACTATAACCTACTACAACTAAACCTACGAGTAAAAAAAAGTATCGATTTTTTCCATAGCGACCTTTTATTACTCGCGGGTATTTTTTAACATATTGACAAAATCGCCGCGACCTAGCTGAGGGCTCGAGTATGTGGAGACCACTCTCGAGCATGAAGAAGAGTTACGAAGACCTCCTACGACCTTGTGTCGACCGTGCTGCGAGTACGAGTCGAGGGCAAACTCGCCAGAACTCGCGGATTAGGTCGCCCAAATGGGATAGGCCCTTTACAGTACAGTAGTGACTCTATCCATTTAGTCCACATGAGGCAAAGAAAAATAGCTCTCTCCATGGAATTTTTGAATTATACAGCAGGGAAACAGGCCATTCGGCCCAACATTTTGTTTTTGTTGTTTGGTTGTTCAAAATGTGAATGAACCAGGAATGAGTGGGTTAGCATATGATGAACATTTTACAGCACGGGGCCTCTCTAAGGCAGAGATAGATAGATTCTTGATTAGTACAGGTGTCAGAGGTTATGGGGAAAAGGCAGGAGAATGGGGTTAGGAGGGAAAGATAGATCAGTCATGATTGAATTGTGGAGTAGAATTGATGGGCCGACTGGCCTAATTCTACTATTCCTTATGACCTTATGCCCTTCCTTATAACATTTCAATGCTAACCAGTGGGCACTGTCCTATCTGGAACCAGTGTTCCAGATAGGGCAATGCAATTCCTACTTGCAGCAGCACAACAGAATATGTAAACATAGTACTCTGTAACCAATATAATTAAAAAAAAATAAGTACCGAGTGTGTATATACATACATGCATACATACATACACATAAAAACAAACAAACAACAATAGTGCAAAAAGACAAACCAATGCACAAAGGCTATGTTGTTCAGAGTCAATTTGGTGGTTGTAGTGTTTAATAGCCTGATGGCTTTAGGGAAAAAGTTATTCCTGAAGGCAGAAGTATTTTCTACCTGATGGCAGAAGTGAAATGCGTGTGTGGTCAGGGTGGTGTTGGTCTCTGATGATGCTGGATGCCTTAAATCTGTGTCCCCTAGTTTTATCTTTTCCTATTTCAGATATTGTTTCCAGCAGTCTACTCTACCTACATCCCTCATAATTGTATCTATCTCAAACATGTCCTACCATTAACCACTTGTATTCCAGGGAAGCCCAGCCTCTTCAGTGTCACCTCATAACCAAACTGCTGCAGCCCAGGCAAAACCCTGGTAAATCTCCTCTGCACCTTCTCCAGTGCCGACACATCCTGCAGGGAACATCTAGGGGGCGCTGCACAGACAGCAGCCTCTGCCTGCAGCCCGTTTGTTTTTACATCTTTTTTTAATTTTTTGTCACAGGAGCAGGAGACAACAAAGAAGACCAGAGAGTCTGAAGTAGGGTCTGGACCTGAAACGTCACCCACTCCTTCTCTCCAGATATGCTGCCTGTCCCGCTGAATTACTCCAGTATTTGATGTTTACCTTCGAAGAAGACTAAAGGAATGGGTCGTAATCTCCGGTACTTTGGGTGAGCAGATTTCAGAAAGGCTACATAATTGGGGAAGGGCGAAGAAGCACACACCAAGTTTAAAGTTTCCCCCAAAAAACCTGGAGAACCAATACATAATTCAAAGCCTGACAAAGAAAGTAAAACAAAAGCTCATCTCTCCAACAATGTGAAGATAAATCAGAACTCAGGTCTATGATAGACTGCTGCCAACAGTGGAGTGATTAAATTAGAAAGTGTAAAAGGTCAAAATTTGAGAATGCAAAATATTATAGGGCAGGAAAAAGTAATAGATATCAGCAAAGGGTATTTGATTTGAAACATTAACTCTGCTTCTCAAGTGTCAAGAGTCAAGTTGAATCAAGCAAGGAGCAAAGAGATAGAAACAAAGAACTGCAAATGGTGGTTAATACCAAAGATAGACATAAAGTACTGGAGTAACAAAAGACAATAGGTGCAGGAGTAGGCCTTTCAGCCCTTCGAGCCAGCACCGCCATTCATAGTGATCACGGCTGTTCATCCCCAATCAGTACCCCGTTACTGCCTTCTCCCCATATCCCTGACTCCGCTATCTTTCATGTTGGTTCTGGACTCCCCCCAACCTCGGGAACATGTTTTCTGCCTCTGGCGTGTCCAAACCCTTAACAATCTTATATGTTTCAATAAGATATCCTCTCATCCTTCTAAGCTCCAGAGCGCACAAGCCCAGCCTCTCCATTCTCTCAGCATAAGACAGTCCCGCCATCCCGGGGATTAACCTTGTAAACCTACGCTGCACTCCCTCAATATCAAGAATGTCCTTCCTCAAATGAGGGGACCAAAACTGCACACAATACTCCAGGTATGGTCTCACTAGGGCTCTGTACAACTGCAGAAGGACCTCTTTGCTCCTATACTCGACTCCTCTTGTTATAAAGGCCAATATGCCATTAGCCTTCTTCACGGCCTGCTGTACCAGCATGCTTACTTTCATAGACTGATAAACAAGGACCCCCAGATCCCGTTGTACTTCCCCTTTTCTCCTAACTGAGCAGGTCAGGCAGCATCTGGAGAAAAAGGATGGGTGATGTTTCGGGTGAAAACCCTTCTTCAGACCGAAGAGCTGGAGGTGCGAAAAGAACCAGGACCCAATCAGGGCAGCCACAAATGATCTCAGGCAGGGTGGTACCCTGGTGGGCTCATTGTTGGCTCGGGAAGGTGTGAACCGAAGAGGGTTACGATGTGGTGAACTGTGGAGCTGGTTACACGACTAGAGAAGGAGGAAGGGTGCAAGTGGGAATTATCAGATGTACCAACAACATTCTTACTAGCAGCAGCATAATAGGCCTGTGACACAATACACAATATATAATAAGTACAATTCAATTAATTAATAACCCCAATACAAGTGCAAAAAAAAGCCTGATGTGCTAAGGCAACCAAAGATGGTCCATAGTTCATAGGTTAGCCTTCTGTATTATTTATTCATCATCATCATCATCATTGAAAACATGACCGGGCACGGTGCCTCACAATGCTGTGCACGACAGTGATTGCAACTTCTACTGAAGTGTGGATGGCCATTTCAATTCGTTAGGACCTCATCCGCCCTGTGACAGGTCTTGCTTTTGGTCCTGCTGGGGGTCCACAGCCCCCTCCTCACCTAGCAAACCAGGTGGGGGAGATGGTTTAGTCGCCGAGCAGGTAGCAGGGGATTACATGGTACCTGTGGTGGGGAAACTCCCCCCAACCTGACCGGCAGTCAAGAGCCTGACATTTGCTGGGAAGAGGTTATTCTTGAACCTGCTGGTCACAGATTTCAGACTCCTATACTTTCTTCCTGATATTCGGAGTGAATTCAGAGCATGGCCGGGGTGGCGTGGGTCTTTGCCTCTCTTTCCAAAGACGTTGCCTAAACTGGCGAATGATTCTAGATTTTAGTTCAGAATTTCAACATTAGCGGTGTTTTGATTTTGGCAGACAGTCAGAGAGTTGAAAACGAGGATGAGAATTTTTAGATAGAACAGTTTTTCTAACTGGGTATTAATATAGGACATCGAGCATAGGATTGAAGGGTTAACATGTATTAATGCCAGCAAAGGTTGGATGAGAGTTGAGAGACCATAGGCAGGCCTGATGTTGAATAATCGGGTTTAGAGGTGATGTTGTCTTAAGTTTAGTTTAGTTTAAAGATGTGAAAACAGGAGCTTGGGCCCACCAATTCCATGATGACCAGTGATCCCCGACACACTAACACTATCCTAAACACACCAGGGACAATTTACAATTTTACCAAGCCAACCCGTATGTCCCTGTGTTGGAGGAAACCGAGCACCCGGAGAAAACACACGCAAGTCACGGGAAGAACATGCAAACTCCATACAGACAGAACCTGGGTCTCTGACACTGAAAGGCCGAAATTTCTACCACTGCACCACTGTGCCGCCCTTGCCACCATGCCGCCCGTTGTGGGTTTCAGAAGCAAATGAGCCGGGGTTGGGTTAGATAAGGGCAATGTTAAAGAGGAAATCTGTCATTGGAAGAGATTTCATTCTCTGCATCAATCTTTCCATTTCAACGTGTACCATACACGCAACCAAAAATATATTTTAAAATCTAGCTTTAAATGAACTCTAATTTTGTCAAAAGGTTTAAAAGGGGTCCTGACTCAAAACATCACCTATCCATATTCTCCAAAGATGCTACCTGGCCAACTGAGTTACTTCCAACACTTTGGCTGCTGAAAAAACTTTGAATGGTTGGATTTTATTTTATAACAATTATGTAGTTCTAATTGGAATTTAACAGTGGCTTTAATCAAGCTCAAATCTGCATCGTTGAGTAATAATTCACATTGCCGTTATTGTATACATTTGCAAATTGATATTTGAAGCAGATTTTACATTAAGTGAGATAGTCAGTTCTAACCATTCAGATGGAGTAAGTAATTCAGTAAAGAGGCTGTCCCATTACGGTGACCTAATCCACGAGTTCCGAAGAGTGTCTTCGACCTTCAAGTTCGAGGGCACTCGCCTGAAAAACCTCGAGCTGGATCGACCGTCAGTGATGAAACCGCGAGCTGGATCGACCGACCACACACACACACACACACACACATACACACACACAGCAAAGGGGGGGGGGGGCAGGGAACACGGGGGAGCGCTGTCTGAAACTACATAGCAACCCCACTCCACTGCACTCTGAGTTCAAAAGAACCATGCCAACTAAATTTTATCAACATGCTGAAAAATTTTCCACATTGATGCCACGAGTATTCGGGAACTTCCCTCGAGCATGAAGGAGAGTTCCAGTGACTTCATAGGGCCTCCTAGGACCACATGTCGACCATGCTGCGAATTTGAGTCGAGGGCAAACTCTTCTAAACTCGCAGATTAGTTCGCCGCAGTGGGACAGCCCCTTAACTTTCAGCTCAGAGTAGAGATCTGGAGGTTACTGTTAATTTAATGTTGTTATTCCACACTTTGTAGACCAACAGTATATTGGTAATGACGTCAGGGTAAAGGATAAAACTGCAACATTGATTAATTTGAAAGTAACATTCACAAATTTGCAGATGACACAAAGCTGGGTGGCTGCGTAAACTTTGAGGAGAATGCTATGAGAATGTAGGGTGACTTGGGCAGGTTGGGTGAGTGGGCAGATGCATGGCAGATGCAGTTTAATGTGAATAAATGTGAAGTTATCCACTTTAACAGGAAAGCAGATTACTATCTAAATGCTGTCAAGATGTTCATCAGTCTTTGAAAGTAAGCGTGCAGATACAGCAGGCAGTGAAGAAAGCGAATGGCATGTTGGTCTTTATAACAAGAGGAATCAAATATAGGAGCAAAGAGGTCCTTCTGCAGTTGTATAGAGCCCTAGAGAACCTGGAGTATTGTGTGCAGTTTTGGTCCCCTAATTTGACGACAGACATTCTTGCTATTGAGCTATTGAGGGAGTGCAGCGTAGCTTTACAAGGTTAATTCCCGGGATGGCGGGAGTGTCATATGCTGAGAGAATGGAGCAGCTGGGCTTATACACTCTGGGGTTTAGAAGGATGAGCGGGAATCTCATTGAAACATATAAGAATGTTAACGGTTTGGACACGCTCGAGGCAAGAAACATGTTCCTGATGTTGGGGGAGTCCAGAACCAGGGGCCACAGTTTAAGAATAAGGAGTGAGCCATTTAGAACGGAGATGAGGAAGCACTTTTTCTCACAGAGATTGGGTGAGTCAGTGGAATTCTGTGCCTCGGAGGGCGGTGGAGGCAGGTTCTCTGGATGCTTTCAAGAGATCGCTAGATAGGGCTCTTAAAAATAGCGGAGTCAGGGGATATGTGGAGAAGGCAGGAACGGGGTACTGATTGGGGATGATCAGCCATGATCACATTGAATGGCGGTGCTGGCTCGAAGGGCTGAATGGCCTACTCCTGCACCTATTGTCTATTTGATTATCTACAAAACACATTGGAAATAAATATGATTGGTCCATCATTCGATCCCGACTACAGGTGCTTGGCTGTATAACGTTTGTATGTTCTCCTCATGACCTGCATGGGATTTCTCTGGGAACTTCAGTTTCCTCCCACACTCCAATGATGTACAGGTTTGTAGGCTAATAGGCTTGGTAAAATTGTAAACTGTCCCTGGTGTGTGTAAGCGTGTGGGGGTTGCAGGTCGGCGCGGACTCTGTGCCTGATTCCGTGCTGTAGCCCTAAACTAAACTATTTGGAATTGATTACTTTTATTAAAGTTGTTACTTTCTCTATTTGTCTCCTTTTGTCTAGTTATAGTACCATTTTTTCCCCAAATGTTATTTTGTATTCTGTAATGGAAATGTAATTAATATTTCTGTTTCATACTTTCTTATTTGGACTTGTTGTCTCTCAATAAAGATTCTACGATCTGATAGCTGAAAGAGCCTGGTTGTTTACTGATCTCTCCTGCCACGGGAGTGAATGGCACTGATTCAGATGACAAAGTCTCCCTGGTCATAAGCTTAAAGAGCAGCTGACAGTGGAGTGGTTGGAAGCTCCAGCTCCCATTTCTTTCCAGCTGACCTCAAAATCCAGGGAATTGGCAGATAGCACATCACACTCGGAGTAATTAAAGACCATACGTTATAAATTATATCACAGCCGAATACAGTGAAATTATTTTCTAAAATTTGTGCCCACAAAATTTTCAATAAGTATCGTCAGCTGTGTCAGTCATTCTTCTTTGAATTTAATCCTTCCTATGCCGAAGATATAATAAAAGCAACCAAAAATCCACAAGTATTCTCTCTCACAGTGAGCTTGGTGTCATTTCCCCAAATTCTTCCATCAAACAAGATGATGTTTATGAACCCAGATCTGGTTACATGTTGGAAAATCTAGAACCTCCTAGTTTGCTTCCCCACCAATTTTTACAATCTCTGTTTTTTAATTTAAGTATTTTAATCATATGAAGCAGTCAGTCAGCTTAACAAATCGTTGAATATTATTGCATATGGCAATGGCTTTCCGTGAAACCTGTTTAAAAGGAAAGAACAAATCAATCTTGTGAGGAAAGGTTTTGACATCCAATGCACCAACCCTTCAAACAGAGGCATTACAGTGAAAGTGTAAAAACGTCTGTCCATTGCCTTCTAAAGTTACACTTGCTTGTGTGGTACAGAACATGAGAGGGATTACTTGTTAAACTTCCAGGGTTATAGAGTCCAACCTCAGCATGATACCACTTGTGCAGTAGCCTGAGTACTGTGACAGCTGGGGAAATCTCGACTATTTTGTTTATGAAACTGATTTTTAAATCACACACAATTTTTGTTTTACAAAAGCTAGACAACCGCTGTTTATATTATCCGTATAATTAAAGGTAACAAAAGTGTCAAGATAACAAGGTTTGATTCATCACTTGTGTAATGTGCCCCAGTCAGGTACAGAGGCTCTGACATTTTGTGGCGTTGGTGTGGAAAATCTGGGGAGGACAAAAATAACTAAAGAAACAAGGAGATGCTGAGGCTCTAATGTCTGGTCATCGAGTTTTTTCCTCTGTTGTGTGTCTGGCAGCTGGTCAAACTGACGGGCCCAGTCATGTGTAATCATGGAAGAGCAACAACAGGAGGTTAGAGGGGTTTCTCAGGGACAGTCACCATCAGTGTGCCACGTGGTGGTGGAAAACAGGTCAGTCAGATCAAGTTATGGAGCATTCTGTATTCATGGGAGTCAGGATAGAAACAGACCAGTGCAGGAGTCATGCAAGGTGAGATGTCTCTCAACCCCAAGTAAGCCACACAACAGCTGTAAAGTTTACACTGTGCTCCGAAATTCACAAGTTCATAAGCTACAGGAGTAGAATTAGGCCATTCAGCCCATCGAATCCATACCGCCATTCAATCATGGCTGATCTCATTTCCCTGCCTTCTCTCCATAACCCTTGACACCGTTCAATTTCAATGCAGGCGTCTGAATTAATGAGCTAAACAAAATCATGGCCCTTAGGCCCACCACTTGCATGCTGGCCATTTGTCCATCTACACAAATCCCATTTGCCCACATTAGGATGTGGGCAAGTTCTTTTCGAGTGTGTAGGAAGGAACTGCAGTTGCTGGTAATAATGAAGATAGACACAAAATTCTGGAGTAACTGAGCATCTCTGCAGAAAAAGGATGGGTGACATTTCTGAAGAAGGGTTCCCACCTGAAATGTCACCTATCCTTTTTCTCCAGAGATGCTGCCTGACCTGCTGAATTACTCCAGCATTTTGTGTCTATCCTTGTAGGTCTTGGAGAGACTTAGACTCAGACTTGGCCACTTGGATAATCCTGTTAAAAGCGCTGTATGCTGCTCTGTCCAGCTACTGATTCAGTTTCAGTTTAGTTTATTGCCACATGTACCGAGTTACAGTGAAAAGCTTTTGCTGCGTGCTAACCAGTCAGCAGTAAGACAATACATGATTACAAGCAATCCAATCACAGTGTATAGATACATGATAACCGAATAGTGCAAAGTAAGCCAGCAAAGTCCGATCAAGGATAGTCTGAGGGTCATCAAAGAAGTAGATGGTAGTTCAGCCTGGCTCTCTAGTTGTGATTCAGTTGCCTGATGACAGCTGGGAAGAAACTTTGCCTGAATCTGGTGGTGTACATTTTCACACTTCTATACCTTTTGCCCGATGTCAGAGGGCAGAAGAGAGAGTGGCCAAGGTGCAACTCATCCTCGATTATGCTGCTGGCCTTGCCAAGGCAGTGTGAGGTATAAATGGAGTCAATAGAAGGGGTGGTTGCTTTGTATGATGGCCTGGGCTGCATCCATAATTTACTGCAATTTCTGGCAGTCCTGAATGGAGCTGATCCCAAACCTGGCTGTGATGCATCCTCATAAAATGCTTTCCATTGAGTTTTCTATGCTGAGCAAGTGTTTGTGTGCAGTTAAGATGGGTATTAACTGTAACAGTGAGCTGCAAAATGACAATGCTCCATGATCTGCCTTCTTTATGTACATTCAGCAGATGTTCACTGCATGAACTCAAATGCACTCACCAATATCACACAGGGTAATATACTCCACATATGTGCCTGACAGCCAGAGTTGCCACCATTTTATCGTATCCACGGTGCAGCTCCCCTTGAGCTGAACTTCACCCCATTTGAGAAGAAACAAACTCTTTCCATTCTAAGTGAATATTAACTTCTAAAACCCAATAACATAATTACTAGGTTGCTCACCACTCCTCCAGCTCACAAGATCATTTATGCTTTACTGTTGGATTCCATTTATCGATTAAACACTTTTCCTTGTTGCCACAAATTGTATCAATCATAATGTGAACTTGGGCGGCACAGTGACACAACTGGTGCAGCTGCTGCCACATAGTGCCAGAGACCCAGGTTCAATCACGAGCTTCGGGTGCTGTCTGTGTGGAGTTTGCATATCCTCCCTGTGACCGCATGAGTTTCCTCCCACATCCCAAAGACCAGCACACCGCTGCAATTATAAATAAAGCACATCAATGCCTCTACATCCTGCGAAGATTAAGGAGATTCGATATGTCAAAGAGGATTCTCTTGAACGTCTACAGATGTACAGTAGAGAGCATACTGACTGGTTGCATCATGGCCTAGTTCGGCAACTTGAACGTCCAGGAGCGGAAAAGACTGCAAAAAGTTGTAAGCACTGCCCAGTCCATCACCGGTTCTGACCTCCCCACCATAAAATGGATTTATCGGAGTCGCAGCCTCAAAAAGGCAGCCAGCATCAGAGACCCACACCATCCTGGCCACACACTCATTTCACCACTGCCATTGGGAAGAAGGTACAGGAGCCTGAAAATTGTAAGGTCTAGGTTCAGGAACAGCTTCTTACAACCATCAGGCTATTAAACACTACAACCTCAAATATGCTCTGAACTACAATAAACTATTACTATTATTGCACTACTATTGTTTGTTTTTTGAGTATGTGTACACACGCGCACACACGCACACACGCGCGCACACACACACACACACACACACACACACACACACACACACACACACACACACACCACACACACACACACACACACACACACACACACACACACACACACACACACACACACACACACACACACACACACACACACTTTTCCTGCACCTGTCCTTGTCCAGTCCTTTTATAATGTTTTATGTTTCTATAAGATCCCCCTCATCCTTCTAAACTCCAGTGAATACAAGCCTAGTCTTTTCAATCTTTCCTCATATGACAGTCCTGCCATCCCAGGGATCAATCTCGTGAACCTACGCTGCACTGCCTCAATCACAAGCATGTCCTTCCTCAAATTAGGAGACCAAAACTGTACACAATAGTCCAGATGTGGTCTCACCAGAGCCCTATACAATTGCAGACGAACTGTACTCTTTACTCCTGCACTGAAATCCTCTTGTTATGAAGGCCAACATTCCATTAGCTTTCTTCACTGCCTGCGGTACCTGCACGCCAACTTTCAGTGACTGGTGTACCAGGTCTCGCTGTACCTCCCCCTTACCAAACTTTACCCCATTGAGATAATAATCTGCCCCCTTATTTTTGCCGCCAAAGTGGATAACCTCACATTTATCTATATTATACTGCATCTGCCACGGATCTGCCCACTCACTCAACCTGTCCAGGTCCACCTGCAACCTCCTAACATCCTCTTCACAGTTCACACTGCCACCCAGCTTTGTGTCATCCTCGAACTTGCTGGTGTTGCTCCTAATTTCCTCTTCCAAATCATTAATATATAATTAATGCCATTCTGAAAAGGACCCGTTCACTCCTACTCTTTGCTTCTGGTCTGCCAAACAATTTTTCTATCCATGTCAACACCCTACCCCCAATACTATGTGCTCCAATTTTAGTCACCAGTCTCCCGTGCGGGACCTTATCAAAGGTTTTCTGAAACTACATCCACCGGCACCCCTTCATCCATTTTACTTGTCACATCCTCAAAATATTCCAGAAGATTAGTCAAGCATGATTTCCCTTTCATAAATCCATGTTGACCTGGACTAATCCTTTTACTGCTATCCAAATGCTCCATTATTACCTCTTTAATAATTGACTCCAGCATATTACCCACCACTGAAGTCAGGATATTTGGTCTGTAATTCCCCGTTTTCTCTCTCGCTCCTTTCTTGAAAAGTGGGATAACATTAGCTATCCTCCAATGCACAGGAACTGATCCTGAATCTATTGAATATTGGAAAATGATCACAAATGCGTCCACTATTTCTAGAGCCACCTCCCTGAGGACCCTGAGGACCCTGGGATGCAGACCATCAGGCCCAGGGGATTTAACATCCTTCAGTCCCATTAGCCACCGCAATACTATTTCTTGCCTAATGAAAATTTATTTAAGTTCTTCTCCCCCCTTAGATCTTCTGTCCTCCAGTACATCTGGGAGATTGTTTGTGTCCTCCTTAGTGAAGACTGATCCAAAGTACCTGTTCAACTCTTCTGCCATTTTTTTGTTGCCCATAATTATTTCACCCATGTCTGCCTTCAGGGGACCCACATTTGACTTTGCTACTCTTTTTCCCTTAACATATTTAAAGAAGCTTTTACTGTCCTTCTTTATATTCCTGGCCAACTTCCCCTCGTACTTCATCTTTTCAGCCCGTATTGCCTGTTTTACTTCGGAGTCACGTGAGTGACTACGTGAAGAAGCCCCGCCTGGCGCTAGAACGGCATTACGTCGACGCTGACGGCAGAAGCAAGAGCTGCAGAGCGCAGCTCCTCGCAGCGGCCGGAACGGACCCGCAGGTAAGTGCAAGGAAAAGAGGGGACGTTCTAAAAAAGACGTTACGCTGGTAGAACCAGCAAAAGTGAAAGTAAAATTTAAAATCAGAGTCACGCTGGCATACTGATTTAGCCAGATAATAAAAAAGAAAAATGGAGAAGTCTCAAAGGAAAATTTCGCAGGTAAAAAGATCGTCCCGGGGTGAAGCTAAAGAGTCGGGACAAGAGTTTAGTGCGGATCCGGTTCCGATACCGGTGGCCGCTGATTCACCCGTTAGTGAGACTATAATTTCTCCAGAAATGCAAACCACGGAGGAAAATGTTCCTAGAAAAAGTAAAAAGAAATCCGTGAGGCCCGTGGTTTCTGATAATGACTCTGATAATAAAAGTCCTCCAGATAATAAAGCTATATGGCTAAAAATGGAACATATGGAGAAAGTACTCCAAAATATAATGAGACAAGGGTCACAGTACCCAGAAGTTTCCCAAAATGACCCTGAGGGGTTTGAATATCCAGAATATGGCTATGTGCCAAATTGGGAATTTGAAACTCCAGACCCAGGATTAAGGGCGGAGGAAGTCTCATTGGATATAATTCCAAGTGTATCAGGGTTGCAAAAGTCAGACCCTGCAAGTGGTGATGTGGATTATGAGTGCACACCACGAATAAAAAAGAAGAGGCCAGATGTGCCTGATATGGCAAAAGATTTGCTATACCTGAAGGAAGTGGTGAGGCTAATGGAAGAAAACCTAGCTGCCAGTATTAATTATATGGTATCTCACCAACTTCAAGATTCTGTGATGGTTGATATAAAACACCGGAAAATTGCACCTCATTGAAGGTACCTACGGTTAATCCGTCTATATGGATGCCTATGACTCCAGGCATGAGAGGACAAGAAATAAGACTTCAAAGAATCCTCAAACTGATTTCAACTGCCATTACTGCTTTTGGAAGGCAAATGGAAGGGTCGGAAATGGTAAAAAATCCAAAAAGATACTTTGGGCTTATTGTGCAATTCCTTCTATGAAATTAATTGTATGAGGAAAATTGCGATTCGGCCCATATTTCATCCAAGGTTTGCTGGTCTGTGTCGATCAAGTGGTGTTCAAGCTCCTGGTTATCTATTTGGAGAGAACCTGCCTAAGCAAATAAGAGAAATGGATGAAGAGGATAAGCTATTAGCCACATGAGACCTTTCGTTTTTGGACAAAAAAGGTATTTTTCGTCAAGAAGGGGATTTGATTTTGGAAACAGAGGCAGGAATATGATAAGAAAATATTACCATCCGACACAGCCTAATGTTCACCCGTATACGGGGAGAAGGAGACCACCACGTTCATATGGAGAGGTACAAAAAATTTATTAAATTCTTAAAGAAACTGTGGACAAATCTCCAGTTGGAGGGAGATTACAAATGTTTTATGCTCTCGGATGGGGGGCGACAGATTCATTTACCAGCTGTGGGGGCAGATGGACTGTCCAAGAGGAAATGTTTTTCCAAACATATGGTATTAACTATTTAGAATTATTGGGGGCGTTTTATGGGTTAAAAGCCTATTGTTCTACAAAAAAGAATCTGCATGTACTGATACAATTTGACAATAAAACAGCTGTTGCATATATTAATCACATGGGTGGAGTCAGATCGGTATCATGTGATTGTCTGGTCAATCAGATATGGCAGTGGTGTATTAAGCACCAAATTTGGATTTCGGCAAATTATATCCCAGGTAAAGACAATGTGGTGGCAGACAATAGATCAAGGGTGTTTAAAGACAACACAGAATGGATGTTGAACCCAGTAATTTTCAGTAAAATTGTGATTCAATATGGGTTACCAGACATTGATCTGTTTGCATCAAGACTAAATCATCAATTGCCTAAATATGTGTCTTGGGAACCAGATCCAGATGCAGTAGCAGTAGATGCTTTGTCACTACATTGGGGGAATATGTTCTTTTATGCTTTTCCGCCATTTGCTCTGGTTCAGCAATGTCTGAAGAAAATAGAACAAGATTCTGCCACAGGATTATTGGTGATTCCAAATTGGCCGACACAACCATGGTTTCCCATTGATGTTAAACATGATTAAAGAACCAGATATGTCAATTCCTAGCAGCAGTGATTTATTAATAAAAACCGGAAACCAAAGAAATTCATCCATTACATGCTTATATGAATTTGTTAATCTGCAGGTTTTGACCAGACCACTACAAGAGCTTGGATTGTCGGATAGAACTATGGATATTATAGTTGCATCATGGCGAGATAGCACTCAGAGACAATATATGACACATATAAAGAAATGGGAAATTTTTTGTAGACAATCAAATATATCCTATCATACTGTGAACATTGCAAACATATTGGAGTTCCTTGCCGAGTTGCATTTTGAACAGCACTTAAGTTATAGTGCCATTAATAGTGCACGTAGTGCCTTATCATCTTATTTAGGACAAATCTCTGACCAGAAATCAATTGGATCACATCCATTAATATCCAGATTTATGAAAGGAATCTTTAACAAAAAATCCACCCAAACCAAGATATACAGAAATTTGGGATGTCAGCATTGTACTTACTTTACTTAGGCAATGGACTCCAATCGAAGTTTTATCATGGAAAAGTTAATATTTAAATTAGTAAATGTTAATGGCATTGGTTTCAGCTCAAAGGGTGCAAACATTACAAATGCTACGTTTAGACTGTATGCATGTGGCTGCAGATAACATTGTGTTTTATGTTTACGATCTGATCAAACAAAGCAGACCAGGGAGATCTGGAGCAAAGGTAATGTTTCAAGCTTACCCAATTGATCCAACATTGTGTGTAGTTAAACATTTGAATCAATATATAAAAGTTACCAAAACTCTTCGAGGGTGATGAAAAAACATTAATGATTACGCATAAGAAACCACACACAAAAGCTTCAGTGCAAACAAATTCAAGGTGGTTAAAACAGGTGTTACTTTTAGCAGGAGTAGACACTGATGTGTTCAAATCTCACTCCACCAGGGCAGCAGCTACGTCCGCGGCGAAGTTACAGGACGTACCACTCGAACACATTTTAGAAACCTCAGGGTGGTGTAAAGAAGAAACTTTTTCAAAGTTCTACAATAAACCTGTTCACACAATGACAGGCTTTGTACACGCGGTGTTGGGTTCACTATAATCACCTGCTTTGTTTCACTATCGATTGATATTATCGATTATGTTATCACTTATATCTTTTATCACTTTGTAATGGTTTCCCCAGATGTAAAAAGGGGGTTATTATATGTTCTTTTATCATTAAAAGATTTATGGAAAGAACTAAAACTGGTCTGGTAAAAGGTTTTTACTCATGTATGTGTTGACCTAGCCGGACTGTCGTAATGGAAGAATTCTACGACATGGAAAACACAGAAGCTTCAAAATCTTCACGTAGTCACTCACGTGACTCCGAAGTAAAATAGTAAGATTAAACGAGAACTTACCAGTTCGAAGTTTGATCGTTATTTTTATGAGGAGTAACGATGAGGGATTACGTGCCCTCCACTCCCCACCCTCATAAAATAAATGATCATCTGGTAGTTCTAAATCCATGATGAGCCTTACTATCTTACTCCGGCTATTGTGTTCTGTGTTTTTCATGCCGCTGCTTTGAAGTATGCCGTTCTAGCGCCAGGCGGGGCTTCTTCACGTAATCCCTCATCGTTACTCCTCATAAAATAACGATCAAACTTCGAACTGGTAAGTTCTCGTTTAATCTTACTATTTTGTTTCCTTCTGTTATCCAATGAAAGTTTCCCAATCCTCTGGCTTCCAGCTACTCTTTGCTGTGTCATACATCTTTTCTTTTAGTTTTATTCTATCCCTAACTTCTCTTGCCAGCCACAGTTGCTTCCTACTCCTCTTAGAATCTTTCTTCCTTTTTGGAATGAAATAGTAAGATTAAACGACAATTTACCAGTTCGAAGTTTGATCCTTATTTTATGAGGAGTGACGTTGAGGGATTACGTGAAGAAGGCCCGCCAGGCTCATGCGCGTCATACTTCAAAGCAGCGGCGTGAAAACACAGAAAACAAATAGCCGAAGTAATATAGTAAGGCTCGTAGAAGACTAGAACTACCAGATGATCTCTTAGATTATGAGGGTGGGAGCGGAGGGCACGTAATCCCTCAACGTCACTCCACATAAAATAAGGATCAAACTTCAAACTGGTAAGTTCTCGTTTAATCTTACTATTTTACTTCGGAGTCACGTGAGTGACCGTGAAGATTTCAAAGCTCTGTGTTTGCATGCCGCAGATGCACTCCATACGACAAGCTGCTTTGGTTGACACAGTAGTAAAATAAAGAAGATATTGAACATTGCATGAATAATTCAATAACGATTTTAATAATAACAAACAGAGTAATGACCCCTCTGTCCCAGGGGGAAATTACAAACAATAAGTGATATAAACAAAGCAATAAAATTAAATGGAACCCAAAACAGCAGGCCCAAAACGTGGCACTGCCTGAACAGGTTTATCATAGAAACGAGAAAAAGTTGACTCTCTAGACCACCCTGCGGCCGCGAGGATTTGATCTAGCGGCACGTCCTGAGCCTTCGCCGCGGATGTAGACGCCACCCTGGTGGAGTGAGATTTAAACACATCAGTGTCGATACCCGCAGAACTGAGAACCTGTTTCAACCATCTAGAAATAGTTTGTACTGACACTTGCTTATATGGCTTTTTGTGACTAATGAACAGTCCTGTCTCAGAACCTCTCAGACTCCTTGTTAACGCAATATATTGGGTTAAATGTTTAACTACACATAACAGTTGGTCAACAGGATATGCTTTAAACGTCACCTTGATTCCTGACCTTCCTGGTTTACTTTGTTTGAGTAAATCACAGACATAAAATGTAACATCATCTTGAGAGAAATGCGTATAATCTATTATTAACAAGTGCAATGTTTGGACACGTTGTGCTGAAACCAACGCCATTAACATAACCACTTTAAGAGTCAATTTTTGCAAAGATAATGACACAATTGGAGCCCATTGCCGAAGCAGTGTGAGAACTATACTGATATCCCAGATTTCTGTGTATCTGGGTTGAGGAGGGTTTTTGTTAAAAATTCCTCTCATAAACCTGGATACCAATGGATGAGACCCGATAGGTTGTCGTGCTGAAGACTGCCCTAAATAAGAGGACAAAGCACTGCAAGCAGTGTTAATAGCACTATAACTAAGGTGCTCATCAAAATGTAAAGTAGCAAGGAACTCCAACACATCACATATACTAGCAGTATCATACGATATATTAGACTGTACACAGAACCATTCCAAAATGTGCACGAGGTATTGTTTTTTAGTGCTAGTTCTCCACCCTGCAGTCATAACCTCCATGGTCCTGTTCGATAATCCAAGGCCTTGGAATGGTCTGGTCGGAACCTGCAGACCAACAAATTGATACGGTCATGTAATGGGTGACTTTCTCCTGTAACCGATGCACCAACAAATGACTGCCGCTGGGAATCCGCATGAATGGCTGTGCCATCATTCTCAGTACCAATGGGAACCATGATTGTGTTGGCCAATCTGGGACCACCAAAACTCCTTTGGCGGAATCACGCTCTATTTTAGTAAGACATTTCGGAATCAGGCAGAATGGAGGAAACACATAAAGGAATGAGTGTCCCCAGTGTAACGAGAACGTATCCACAGCTACTGCACCTGGATCTGGCTCCCAGGAGACATATTTAGGCAACTGGTGATTCAGTCTAGATGCAAAGAGATCAATATCTGGCAATCCAAATCTAATAACAATGGTTTGAAATATGCTGACATTCAACATCCATTCTATATTGTCGTTAAACTTTCTCGACCTAAGGTCTGCTACCACATTATCTATGCCTGGTAGGTAGATGGCCGAAACCCAGATGTTGCATGAAATACACCAATCCCAGATAGCATTAGCCAAATTATCACATAACGCCAATCTAGCTCCTCCCATATGATTAATATATGCCACAGCTGTGGTGTTATCAATCTGGAGTTAAACGTGGAAATCTGACATTGTGGAGAAATATGCTTTTAACTCATAAAAAGCACCCAATAATTCCAGGTAATTAATACCATGTGTGTGAAGAAGCAAGTCCTCTTGCTCAGTCCATCTACCCCCACAGCTAGACTCTGTGTCTGTAGCCCCCCCCCCCCATCCGAGAGCGCTAACATCAGTCTGTAAAATCACTGAAGGTTCGTCCACCAAAATGTAATTGGTGGCCTGGCTAACATTAACAATACACCACAGCAATTCTGCCAGAGCCGTGGTGGGTAACTGCATAAGCCGATCAAAATGACCTGCATTGTGTTTCAATGCTTGTTCTCTTGCTCTTTGCAAATGTTAATAATGCAAAGGCCCGAACTGTACTGCAGGAATGGCTGCTACCAATTTCCCAATGACCTTCGCAACGTCTCGAATGGAAGGATAAAGGGTTTGAGTAAGACCAATAGAGACATTAACAATATCTATTCCCTTGGCTGCTGGTAATGTAACTGTCATATGAACTGAATCCAGAAGAAACCCCAAATACTCAATCTGTTGGGTTGGCTGTAACTTGGACTTAAGTGGATGGACCAAAAATCCCAATGATTCAAAGAGATTCTTGGTTGCTGTAACAGAGTCTGCAGCTGACTCTTTAGTGTTGCTGACAATTAAGATATCATCTAAATAGGCCATAACAATGTGATTGTGGGCCCTCAATTGCCTCAGCACAGGTTTCACCAATTTAGTAAATAACCTAGGTGCAGAACTTAATCCATTAGGCAATGCTCTATATTGCCACAGCTGTGCCATCCAATTAAATTTCAAGTACCTGCGATAATCAACATGAATTGGCACCGAATAATAAGCATCTTGTAAATCAATGGTGGCCATATAACAACCCTGGGACATCAGCTGCTTTGCAGTAACGAATGTGTCCATTTTAAAATGCCTATAGAGAACTGAAGTATTCAATTGAGTGAGATCCAGAATTACTCGACAACCACCATCTTTTTGGGTCTGGGAAAAATATTAGACACAAATTGTTGAGGATGATGAAATGCTTTTTCAATCACACCTTTACAGAACAAATTCTGAATCTCCACATTGATTTGCTCAGTCTCCGGAACAGAAAACACCAACACTTTACAAGGCTTATGCTGGACAGGTGGATCTATCCCTGAGATAAACTCAATGGTGGACCCCGACACAGTATTTAGTAAAAGATATCGGATGTTATACAACACCATTCGTTATAATATAAATGTAACCGACCTCCAATAGGAGGTTGCACACCCGAATTTGTAACTTGAACACAAAGTCCCTGTACCTCAGGCGGTGGTTTGGAAAACTATTGTCTGGCCGTGTTGGGGTTATTGGCAACCTGACGTGGTGGATACCCTCGTTGCCATCCTGGCCTCCCTCTGCTGGGCCCAGCACCCGGATCAGACCTGTGGTAAACGACCCCCGGCTTCTGAATGAACGGACGAGCTGAGGCCGGCTTCATTAGCCCCATGGTTTTCGCCTCCTCGTCCATATCTCGAATTTGCTTGACGAGATCGGAACCAAAGAGGAGTTCAAGCAACTCCTTACAGAGCGCAGCAAATTTTTGGTTTAAAGTAGGCCTGATGGCAATTTTCCGAATGCAGTTAATTTCGAAAAAGACGTTACAGATCATACCTAACATGTCCTTCTGTAACTGAGATAACACGGTCCCTCGGACCATGGTGCTAAATGCAGTGATCGTGGCCGCCACCAATTTGAGGACGTGCTGATAACGAACCTCCTGCCCCCTCATGGAAGGTCTCATGGGTGCCCATATAGCTGGGTTCACCATTGGCACTTTTAATGAGGCACAGTTAACAGGTGTTTTATATTTACTGCTTGTCTCCTGCATGACAATAGTTGTAGCTGGTGAGAAACTAAGTAATTTACATTAGTTGCTAGGTATTCTTCCATCAGCTCGCCAGTTCCCTCCAGAATAGCAAAAGACATTGCTATGTCCGGTACACCCGGAGTAAGGCTCTTGTGCTTTGGTGTTTGCACATAAGCAGGGACACCAGACATAGGGTCAGCTGCATCCTGCCCCGCATCTCCCATTTGATAGTCTAGGGAGGCATCCCCCAGTCCTATAACAGGCGCTGGAAGGAATTCCCCACGGCGGTATTCCAGGTAATCCTCTTCATAAGGTCCCTGCTGCTCGACTGCCTGAGGAATATCAGTGGCCTTAGCCCCTTGCTGTATTAAAACCTGGAGCATGTGTTCCATTTGTTGCATTCTACCCCACATCTTTTTAGCCCCTGGGGGAGAATCACCACCATCATCTGAATCATCAGATACTACTGACCTGTTTGTTTTCCTTTTGGCCTTGCTGTGGCTCGCAGCAGCCACAGCCTGTTCAGTTTCAGGCACTGGCCTGGAACCACTTTCAACAGTTCCTACCAGTGAAACGGCCCCCGGTATCGGAACCGGAGGTCCCGTTGTTATCTCCCGACCCGATTGAGAATGCGAGTCTTCGCAAGGTATACGCTTGGAACGCACCCTCCGTCCGGACCGGTCCATTTCCAACTCCAACTGACTTCGCGAGCCAGCTTTACAGAGCTAAATACCCTGCAGGAAAAGTTGTTTAACACTTACCTGCAAAGTTTCTACTTACCCGCTGGTGGAGCTGTGCCCTCCAGCCCATTCAGTGCGACGCGCATGCACCTGGCGGGCCTTCTTCACGTAGTCACTCACGTGACTCCAAAGTAAAATGATCTTGTGTCTTCCGGATTATGCCATTGCTGCTCCACCGTCATTCCTGCTAGGATCCCTTTGCAGTCTACTTTGGCCAGCTCTCCTCTCATGCCTTCATAGTCCCCTTTGTTCAACTGCATCACTGCCACTTCCGATTTAACATTCTCCTTCTCAAATTGCAGATTAAAACTAATCATATTATGATCACTACCTCCAAGCGGTTTCTTTACCTCGAGTTCTCTTATCATATCTGGTTTATTGGACAACACTAAATCCAGAATTGCCTTTTCTCTGGTCGGCTCCATTACAAGCTGCTCTAAGAATCAATCTCGGAGGCACTCTACAAACTGTCTTTCTTGGGGTCCTGAACCAACCTGATTTTCCCAGTCTACCTGCATATTGAAATCCCCCATCACCACAGTGGCATTGCCTTTGTTACATGCCAATTTTAACTCCTGCTGCAACTTACACCCTACATCCGGGCTACTATTTGGGGGTCTGTAAATAACACCAATTAGTGTCTTCTTGCCTTTACAATTCCTCAATTCAATCCACAGTGATTCTACCTTGTCAGTCCGTATGTCTTCCCTCGCAAAGGACTGAATTCCATCCCTCACCAGCAGAGCTACCCCTCCTCCTCTGCCCACCTGCCTGTCCTTTCTATAGGATGTATAACCCTGAATATTAAGTTCCCAGGCCCGATCCTCCTGCAGCCAAGTCTCAGTAATCCCCACAATGTCATATCTACCAACCTCTAACTAAGCCTCAAGCTCATCTACTTTACTTCTTCTACTTCACGCATTCATATACAATACCTTTAATTCCTTATGCATCTCACCTTTCACATCAATTCCTATTACACTTGGCCATACTCTCCTATTGTGAGCTTCCTTTCCCGATAACTCTGGGGTCATTAACCATCCCTTTACTCACTTTCCCTTTAACTCCATCCTCGACTATCCCATTTGACACCCCACCCGTATATATACACACACACACACATATATACTAGACTGTGTTCACACGGGAGAGCTGGTCCCCCGACGCAATATTCCACCTCTCCACCAATTCCAATATTGGTGGCCAGTGGAGTGGCTTTCTGGAGTGCTGGTATGGGTTCTTGGGGTGGCAGCTCAGTCCCTGATGTGCTGACAGCTCACTCACGGCTGGTGGGCTGGCAGTTGACTCATGGCTATTCCTTGAAATACCATTTCAAGCAGGGTGCAAGGCCACCTAATTCAAATCCATCTTCCTACCATTTCAAGCAGGGTGCAAAGCCACAAAATTCAAGTGCAGTTTCTTACCACTTTGAGCAGGGTGCATGGCTTCCAAATTCAAGTGCAGTTTCTTACCACTTCAAGCAGGGTGCAAGGCCACCTAATTCAAGAGCAGTTTCCTACCACTTCAAGCAGGGTGCAAGGGGACTGAATTCAAGTGCAGTTTCCAACCACTTCAAGCAGGGTGCAAGGCCGCCAAATTCAAGTGCAGTTTCATTCCACTTCAAGCAGGGTGCAAGACCACCAAATTCAAATGCAACTTCATACCATTTCATGCAGGGTGCAATGCCACCACATTCAGATGCAGTTTCATACCATTTCATGTAGGGTGCAAGGCCACCACATTCAAATGCAGTTTCATATCATTTCAAGCAGGGTGAAACCACCATAAAACCACACAAACACACAAAACTCACAGGTCAGTAGACATTCGGGGTGGGAGATTGCAACCTTCACGTGGTCCACCCTGTTTCGACGAATGCAATCAACCTGGCGTGCACAAACAGAAGATCAAACAGAACAAGTTGCCTTACAACTTCAGACTGTGCACGCCTTACGCAAGAAGAAGAAGTCGACATTCAATGTGTTCAGTTGATTCACAGCTCAGACAGAGTCGTGACCTCTCCCTCCCCCATTATGCAGAGACTGAGCTACACCCACAATTCCGGGTTTTATAACGCCTCCCCTTCCCACTGGAAAAGGTGTGGCCTTCATGGCGTGATTGACAGGAGAGAGATTCTCAACATTTTTTAAACAGTAATAACACTTTTATTTTTCACTGATGGGAAGAATCCTCTGCAGCTGCTGAGCGGAGTAAGATGGCCAAAAATCACAGCCGTAAGTGGTAGCGTTCTATCTAAAATCAATATTCAGTGCAAACAGGAAGTTACCCAAAGCACCCAAGCCACCATTGGCAGTAGTGCCTTTTAACTTCAATCCAAAGCACCAAAGCCACCATTGGCAGTAGTGCATTTTAACTTCAACTCAAAGCACCCAAGCCACCATTGGCAATAGTGCATTTTCACTTCAACCCAAAGCACCCAAGCCACCATTTGCAGTAGTGCCTTTTCACTTCAACACAAAGCACCCAAGCCACCATTTGCAGTAGTGCCTTTTCATTTCAACACAAAGCACCCAAGACACCATTTGCAGTGGTGCCTTTTCACTTCAACCCAAAGCACCCAAGTCACCATTGGCAGAAGTGCCTTTTAACTTCTGCCCAAAGCACCCAAGCCACCATTTGCAGTAGTACCAGGAAAGTGGAGGGGGACTCTGAGCGAGCTGGCCAAAAATGACGGCCGTAGGTGGCGGCGTTCTCTCGGGAATCACACCACAGTGAGCCAAAAGCGATCAAGATCAGACTTTTAGTAATATAGATACACACACACTCACGTTTGTGTGTGTGTGTGTGTGTGTACTTGTGAGTATGTGTATATATACACACAACGTTTTTTTTCTATCGTTTACATATTGTTTACAGTGTATAATGTTTACATATTTTGTTGTGCTGCAGCAAATAAAAATTTAATTGGTCTATCTGGGACATGACAATAAAACACTCTTGACTCTTGACATGCAGGTCTTGTAATTGGCTTCTGTAAATTGCCCCTAGTATGTTGAAAATATGGATGGGAAAGTGAGATCATATAGAACTATTTGAACAGGGTGATTGATGGCCGGCGTGGACTCAATGGGCCCTAGGACCTGCTCCAATGCTGTATTTCTAAACCAAACTAGAGAATGTAAGCGTAATTTGTGTTAATTCTGAGCAAGTAATCAACATCATGGTTAGTTAGACATGTATTCATTTTACTTCTGTAGTTGGTCCACCTGCCTACATTACGACTATCCTTCTAGGCCTTGCCTAGTTAAGCTGCCGAATAGAATATTACATCCCTGACATGTCTAGCATTTCTCAACTGTTGACGTCACAAAGCACTGGTGGGACTCATTGTGTCTATATATTACTGCTCCACTGTAAAATGTCCTCAAGGTATGCCTACTTTGAAATAGTTCTCCTTCCATGTTCTCCAAAGATGCTGCCTAACCTGCTGAATTACTCTGCAACATAGTGCAACATAGTGCAACATAGTGCAACTCGACGAACTGCCTTGCAGTTCCAATGTCCTAGGTTCTGTGTGGAGTTTGCACGTTCTCCCTGTGACCATGTGGATTTCCCTCTGCGTGCTTCAGAGATGTGCTGATTGGTAGGCTAATAGGCCATTGTAAATCTCTAACTCTAAAATTCCAATGCAACTTTAATTTCAACTAGACCAAGTGCAGACCCGTTGGGTCTGTTCCCCAAATGCGCGTTTGCAGGGAGGGGGGTGCGGGGCGGCATGCGGCGTCGCGCACACTAACCACACCCACACTAATTACCACCTTGATATTATATAAATATTATTAATTAGATCCCTACCCCATAACTGCCCTATCCACTGACACATAGGCCCCCAACTTGCAGGGAGGGGGAGAGGTGAGGGGGAGAGGGAGGGGGTGGAGGGAAGGGGGTAGGGGAGGGGTGGAGGAGAGGGTTAGAGGGGAGGGTGTGGAGGGGAAGGGGGAATGCGGTTTAGGAGAGGGCAGGGGGTAGGGGAGAGGAAGGGGGAGAGAGAGAGGGGAGGGGAGAGGGGGGAGAGAGGGGGAGGGGGGAGAGAGGGGGGGAGAGAGGGGAGGGGGGGAGAGAGGGGGGGAGAGGGGGGGGAGAGGGGGGGGGAGAGGGGGGGAGGGGGGGAGAGAGGGGAAAGAGAGAGAGGGGGAGGGAAGGGGGGGATCGCAAGGTTTATTTCAAAGCTCGCTTGCCTGCTCGTAAGATTTTTTCAAAGGACTTGCGAGAGGCGCGACTGGCAGCGAGTTCGGTTTGCAGCTCTTACCGAGCGGCGACTCTGAGCGAGCGGCGGCTTTGAGCACATGGGCGACTCTGAGCGAGTGGCAGCTGTGAACGGTCACCTCTGGATCTGCAGAATGCTCGTTCTTTCCAAAGATCCTATAGCCGCTATAGGATCTTTGGTTATTTTAGTGCAATTTGAACAACAGGGGGGGTGGGGTTAGAGCGAGCAGGCGTGGGATTCCAGCTGCAGGAGGCGTGGCGCGAGCGTACTTGGAGTGGGGCGGGGGGTGAAGGAGAGCCAGGCTGCCAAATGTAGAGAGAGAAAGAGAAGCGGCTTGGATTGGTTGGCATGTGGCCATTGTGACGTCAGCAGCTGGTGAGTGCCGTTTAAATTTTAGAATCTGAGTTTTGTTTGAGTTTTGTGATCAATTTTACTCAAAATCTGGGGAAATAATTGACCAAGGAATGGATTTGCGAATGTAAAAGTAAAATTGCTTCGAAATGGTAAAAATCTTGGCCTTTTTGCGTCTGGTTTTCGCGGAGTAACGAATCAAAGGCAAAAATCAAAGGCAAAAAAAGACACAATGACATACACCCACACAGGGTTTTAAAAGTATATAATTAATAAGCAAGGTCGTTTGGATTTTGAGTGTATTAATGTGGTGCTTCCAATTATTGTCTACATGGCAATTTCATTGTCCGGGATCAAATTAGTTGTCAACAGAAGATCATGTGATAAAAGCAGAATTAGTCCATTCGGCCCATCAAGTCTACGCCATTCAATCATGGCTGATCTATCTCTCCCTCCTAACCCTGTTCTCTTGCCTTCTCCCTATAACCCCTGATACACGTTCAACATGGAACAATGATCAAAATAATGATTTGCATGCACAGTAAGTGAAAATAAGCTAACATTTTAAAGATCTTGTAATTTTATAAAGGTGTCCTTTGTAGATTCAAAGTTCATATAACACCATATTCAGATGGAAAGTATGTGTAACAACCAAGGTGTCAAATAGGGATACTTAAATGTGAATTGTAAAGCTATTTGGTTGCAAACTGGAAAATAAGTAACATGAGTCCAGACTTTGATAAGGTCAAGCATATGCTCTTGAATACTACAAGCTTGTTAGTTTAATATTTGTGTTGCGGGAAACTGAAGCTGTTAATAATGGAAACAGTTCAAGTGCATCTTTGAAAATTCATGTTGATACATCGAAATTAATCGAATTTGTGAAAAAAAGATATTGAAACAAATGGATTTATCGGAATTGTTCGAGCATATAGTGAAAATAATTTATGAATCTGAACACTGCAGAATCACCTGATAACATCCAACACAGGAGATGTAGTTTTAAAATGATACGTGGTATGAAGGCTGATGTTCCAAATTGGAGAATAAATTTGCTGGAGAACAAAGAATAATCAGAGTATCACAAGAAGTGAGCAGAAGGAAGAAAGTCTCCTTTTAAATAAAATGCCAAGTCACATAGATCTAGATATTACAGGAGTAAAGACCAGGAAAGCAACTGGATTCAAGGGAATCGATCACCTCAAACATTTATGTCCATTCTTACCACAGAGACTGACTACCTTCCCTGTTTTTCTGACAGCTTCTATTGATTTCAAAGACTTCAAAATTGTTTTCCTTCTCTGCTTGTTGAATTTCTCAACATTATGAAGAGAGTATCACGTCCGGTTCTCCACAATTGATGGGAAAGTCAATGACAGACTTTGAACAAATATCTGTTGAAAGCATCCCAACAATAGAGGGAAATTGGGGGGGGGGGGGGGGGGGGGGGGGGGGGGGGGGGGGGCATAAGGGAAGGGTGTACTTAAAGATAAACCATTAACACAAGAAATAAAAAGCACACAGGACTGAAGGCTGCCAGTTTCCAGGAATCACTGGCCTGTGTCCTTGGGTTTCAAAGAAGAGACTGTAGAGAAAGTGGATTTGTTAGTTGCAGTTTTTCAAAGATCCCTAGGCTCTAGAAAGTGCCAGCAGATTGGAAAACTGCTAATGCAATGCATTTATTTAAGAACGAAGGGAGACCAAAAGCAGGAAACCATAGGCTCGTTAGCTTCATATCTGTCATGGGGTAGGCCTGCTTCCACAATACAGGACATTAAAGAGAGACCAATTAATAAGTGGTGGATATAGAGCTGCAAACTTTAATATACTGCTCCTGATGGTTCTTTACTGTAGTTCCATATAAATTAAATTGGATCTTCATCCATGCAGAACTGAGCGTGAGCATCTGCCAAGAATATAACATCATCTGAGAGTGTTTCTTTGTTGATTTATTTATCGTAAATTCATTGATCTTTTAGTATGTCTTTCACCACTGGAATCAAAACTGCCTATTTTCTTTTTCCTGATACATCTATCCCAAAGGCTATTCTGCAGTGGTCAAATATTATTGATATTGCCAGAGGCTATGTGTCTTAGTGTTTTTGTTCTTTGAGCGTCTGGTGATCAAACACATTAACCCCAAAATTCCAGACAGGTTTGATCCACGGCAGTTTGCCTATCTTCACAACAGACACCATCTGCCTAACGTTCCGCTCAACTCCGGACAACCGAGATGACAAGGAGAGCCATGTCAGACTCCTATTTTTATCATCTATCTATTATAGCTCTGCCTTCAACACCATAATCCCAATCAAACTCATCTCCAAATTCCTCAAAAGACACAAAAATGCTGGTGTAACTCAATGGGTCAGGCAACATCTCTCAAGAACATGGACAGGACATGGTTCGCAACTAGTTCCTTCTTCACCCTTTGAAGATGGGTCCCGCCCAGAAACATCACCCATACATAGAAACATAGAAACATAGAAATTAGGTGCAGGAGTAGGCCATTCAGCCTTCGAGCCTGCACCGCCATTCAATATGATCATGGCTGATCATCCAACTCAGTATCCCGTACCTGCCTTCTCTCCATACCCTCTGATCCCCTTAGCCACAAGGGGCCACATCCAACTCACTCTTAAATATAGCCAATGAACTGGCCTCAACTACCCCTCTGTGGCAGAGAGTTCCAGAGACTCACCACTCTCTGTGTGAAGAAAGTCTTTCTCATCTCGGTCTTAAAGGATTTCCCCCTTATCCTTAAGCTGTGACCCCTTGTCCTGGACTTCCCCAACATCGGGAACAATCTTCCTGCATCTAGCCTGTCCAACCCCTTAAGAATTTTGTTTAAGTTTCTATAAGATCCCCTCTTAATCTCCTAAATTCCATAGAGTATAAACCAAGTCTATCCAGTCTTTCTTCATAAGACAGTCCTGACATCCCAGGAATCAGTCTGGTGAACCTTCTCTGCACTCCCTCTATGGCAATAATGTCCTTCCTCAGATTTGGAGACCAAAAAATGCACGCAATACTCCAGGTGTGGTCTCACCAAGACCCTGTACAACTGAAGTAGAACCTCCCTGCTCCCTGTACTCAAATCCTTTTGCTATGGAAAGCTAACATACCATTCGCTTTTTTTCACTGCCTGCTGCACCTGCATGCCTACTTTCAATGACTGGTGTACCATGACACCCAGGTCTCGCTGCATCTCCCCTTTTCCTAATCGGCCACCATTTAAATAATAGTCTGCTTTCCTGTTTTTGCCACCAAAGTGGATAACCTCACATTTATCCACATTATACTGCATCTGCCAAACATTTGCCCACTCACCAGCCTATCCAAGTCACCTTGCAGTCTCCTAGCATCCTCCCTCACAGCGAAACACTGCCCCCCAGCTTAGTGTCATCCGCAAACTTGGAGATTATTGCCTTCAATTCCCTCATCCAGATCATTAATATATATTGTAAATAGCTGGGGTCCCAGCACTGAGCCCCTGCGGTACCCCACTAGTTACTGCCTGCCATTGTGAAAAGGACCCGTTTACTCCTACTCTTTGCTTCCTGTTTGCCAGCCAGTTCTCTATCCACATCAATACTGAACCCCTAATACCGTATGCTTTAAGTTTGTATACTAATCTCTTATGTGGGACCTTGTCGAAAGCCTTCTGGAAGTCCAGATATACCACATCCACTGGTTCTCCCTTATCCACGCTACTAGTTACATCTCGAAAAATTCCACAAGATTCGTCAGACATGATTTACCTTTTGTAAATCCATGCTGACTTTGTCCAATGATTTCACCCACTTTCCAAATGTGCTGCTATCCCATCTTTAATAACTGACTCTAGCAGTTTCCCCACTACCGATGGTTAGACTAACTGGTCTGTAATTCCCCGTTTTCTCTCTCCCTCCCTTCTTAAAAAAGAGGGGTTACATTTGCTACCCGCCAATCCTCAGGAACTACTCCAGAATCTAAAGAGTTTTGAAAGATTATCACTAATGCATCCACTATTTCCTGAGCTACTTCCTTAAGTACTCTGGGATGCAGCCTATCTGGCCCTGGGGATTTATCGGCCTTTAATCTATTCAATTTACCCACACCACTTCCCGACTGACCTGGATTTCACTCAATTCCTCCTTTGACCCACAGTCCCCTGCTATTTCAGGCAGATTATTTATGTCTTCCTTAGTGAAGACGGAACCAAAGTAGTTATTCAATTGGTCCGCCATATCCTTGTTCCCCATGATCAACTCACCTGTTTCTGACTGCAAGGGACCTACATTTGTTTTAACTAACTCTTTCTCTTCACATATCTATAAAAACTTTTGCAGTCAGTTTTTATGTTCCCTGCCAGTTTTCTTTCATAATCTATTTTTCCTTTCCTAATTAAGCCCTTTGTCCTCCTCTGCTGGTCTCTGAATTTCTCCCAGTCCTCTGGTATGCTGCTTTTTCTGGCTACTTTGTACGCATCATCCTTTGCTTTGATACTATCCCTGATTTCCCTTGTTATCCACGGATGCACTACCTTCCCCGATTTATTCTTTTGCCAAAACTGGGATGAACAATTTTTGTAGTTCATCCATGCAATCTTTAATTGTCTTCCATTGTATATCCACCGTCAACCCTTTTAGAATTAATTGCCAGTCAATCTTGGCCAATTCACGTCTCATACCCTCAAAGTTACCTTTCTTTAAGTTCAGAACCATTGTTTCTGAATTAAACAATGTCACTCTCCATCCTAATGAAGAACTCAACCATATTATGGTCACTCTTGCCCAAGGGGGCACGTACAACAAGACGGCTAATTAACCCCTTCCTCATTTACTCAAAACCCAGTCTAAAATAGCCTGCTCTCTCGTTGGTTCCTCTACATGTTGATTTAGATAACTATCCCGCATACATTCCAAAAAATCCTCTTCCTCAGCACCCCTGCCAATTTGATTAACCCAATCTATATGTAGATTGAAGTCACCCATTATTAACTGTTTTGCCTTTGTCGCACGCATTTCTAATTTCCTGTTTGATTTACCATCCCCAACTTCTCTGCTACTGTTAGGTGGCCTGTACACAACACCCACCAGCGTTTTCTGCCCCTTAGTGTTTTTTTTCCAGAGATGAAGCCTGGACATGTTCTCCAGAGATGAAGCCTGGCCAATTTAGTTGCTCCAGTACAAAAAAAATCATGAAATTAATATTCCCAATACTAGTGCAAAATAAAAGCCAGATGTCTTCAGTGCAACCCCAATTTGTACTACCCAACCCAAGTTGTACTATCCAACCCAAGTCCATAGTTCATCAGTAAGTGTTATGTAGTATTCATGAGCCTGATGGCTGTTGGCAAGAAGCTATTCTTGAATGTGAACATTGTCCATGATAATTCTCAACATTCGTTCCTCGCATGAATGCATTCTCGGCCTCTTACAAACTCCCTATAAACTCAGGACTCAGTGGCCAAATTCTGCTCTCATCACATTTACAAGTTTGCAAATAAAACTTCTGTAGTCGGCCAGATCTCACAAAATGATCTGCAGAATTTGATCTACAAATGATCTGGAGTACAGGGATGAGATAGAAAGCTTAATAACATGGTGTCAAGACAACAACTCCCTCAATATCAGCAAGATGAAGGAATTAGTTCATGACTTCAGGGAGTGAGGTAGGTACATACTCCCGTATGCTTCAATAGTGATAAGTGGTGATGGTTGCAGGTTTCAAGTTCCTAAAGTATAAATATCACCACCTGGAGACTACATTAAAGCTCCTGCCAACAAAACACAGCAATCCTCAACTTTCTTAGAAGACTAAGAAAGTTTGGCTTGTCTCCAACGACTCTTATCCACGAGACAGGTGCAAACTCGAAAGCATCCTGTCAGGGTGTATCAAACCATGGCTTGGCAATAGCTATTCCCAAGACCACAGTGAAATTGTGGAGAATTGTGGATGTAGCCCAGTGCATCTCATAGACCATCACCTTCATCTTCACTTCACACTGCCTCAGGAAAGCAACCAACATAGTCATGTTTCTTTTTCACTCCAGACATTCCCTCTGCTCCCCCTCTTCCATCTGGGAGAAGATACATGAGCGCAAAAGCACGTACAATATCAGAGTATACAAGCCCAGCCGCTCCATTCTATCAATATATAACAGTCCTGTCATCCCAGGAATTATCCTTGTGAACCAACACTGCACTCCCTCAATAGCAAGAATGTCCTTCCTCAAATTTGGAAACCAAAACTGCACACAATACTCCAGGTGTGGTCTCACTAGGGCCCTGTACAACTGCAGAAGGACGTCTTTGCTCCTATACTCAACTCCTTCTGTTATGAAGGCCAACATGCTATTCACTTTCTTTACTGCCTGCTGTACCTGCATGCTTACTTTCAGTGATGAACCCCCCTGACCCCATTGTACTTCCCCTTTTCCAAACTTGACACCATGCAGATAATAATCTGCCTTCCTGTTTTTGCCACCAAAGTGGATAACCTCACATTTATCCACATTATACTGCATCTGCCATGCATCTGCCCACTCATCCAACAATTCTCCAGGTGCTCCGGTTTCCTTCCACATTCAAAGACGTGCAGGTTTGTAGATTAATTGGCTTCTGTAAATTGCCCCTTATGTGTATGATGCAAAAGTGGAATAGCATCGAACTGATTTGTGGATAATCAATGGTTGGCTAGGACTGTGGGCCCGAAGAGCACGTTTCCACATCATATGTCTAAACTAAGCTAAAAGGAAGCGTGGAAACTGAGAGCTGCGCATAACCCTATACTTTCAGTGAAGAGGCAACATCACCATTACTTTGTGCCAAAGGCTGTTTGCAATAAAAATAATACATTCACATTAAGGTTTGTCCTTACTTTATAGATGAAAGGAACAAAATCAATCAGCCGTAGGATCAAAATATTGAAGGACTATTCTGTGTGTTGGAGTGAGTCATTTATAATGTATGATTTTCAATATAGTGCACATCTTATTGCAGCATTCAGATATTGCAGAAAAGTAGAACAAAAAAATATAAAACTCCATCAAAAAAAACAAATGAATCATCAGCCTGTTAAATCCAACTGTATAAATGTTATATCACGTTTTGCCAGTTTGACCTTGAATCTATATTAATACATAGACATGTAGAGAGAACTATGGTTCTCATCAATAACTGAAGAGATTTTGAACAAAGACCTACAATCAACATTGAAATAGTGGAAGAGTTACAAAAAAATCATAAATAACTGCTTTCATTTACCACTTGAAATTTATTGTGCAGCCACTGCATTAAAATGCATTTTTTCTTTCATCAAAAGCATTTTATCGGGATGCATCACAGCTTGGTTTGGAAACAGCTCCATCCAAGACCGCAAGAAATTGCAACATATTGTGGACGCAGCCCAGACCATCACACAAACCAATCTCCCTTCTATTGACTCCATTTATACCTCCCGCTGCCTCGGCAAGGCCAGCAAGGTATAGAAGTGTGAAAACGCACCACCAGATTCAGGTACAGTTTCTTCCCAGCTGTTATCAGGCAACTGAATCATCCTACCACAACCAGAGAGCAATGCTAAACTACTATTTACCTCTTTGGTGACTGCCTGAGTATCCTTGATCGGACTTTGCTGGCTTTACCTTGCACTAAATGTTATTCCCTTATCATATATCTATACACTGCAAATGGATTGATTGTAATCATGTATTGTCTTTCTGCTGACTACAATAGAATTGTCATTCAAACAGCTTGGTTTGAACAAAATTGCATTTTCTACAGTTTTACATTACAATAAAACCCAAGACCCACACTTAACACAATTTACATAAACATCCATCACAGTGGATCTCCAACATCTCCTCACTGTGATGGAAGGCAAAGTCTTATCTCTTCCCTTTGTTCTTCTCCCGCGGTCCAGCAGTCCAACTGCAGCGTCAAGGTGAACTGGGGCTCCTATGTTAAAGCCCCCGGCGGGCGATGGTAAGTCCTGTGGCCGTTTAAGCCACGCCGGGCGATGTTAGGCCCCGCTCCGTGTCCTTTAGACCCCGCGATTCCAGCGGGAGAAGTTGCCATTGCAAGAGCTCCGAAAAGCGGTCTCCCACCAGGGATCTGGAGCTCCCAATGTTACCGTCCACCGGGCCTACAGCCGGAGCCTCCGAAGCTACGAAGTCGGGTTTCAGCCGCACGCCACCACAGCTCCTCCCTCTCCGAAGACGGCCAGCTCCGCGATGTCAGGTCCGCAGGCTCCGTGACTGGAGCCCTCAGGTTGGTCCCGGCCTGAGGCCACCGCTGGCTCCACGATTTTAGGGGCCAACGACATCGGAGACCCGAAAGGGAAAAAGTCAGGTCCCCGTACAGGGAAGAGATTAACGGTTCCCCCATCCCCCAACTATACACAGCTAAAGAAAAATAATAAAAACAAGAGTCAAGACATACATTTAACGAGACAAAAATGTAAAAAAGACAGACGGACTGCAGTTGAGCCACTGCCGCTAGGCACCGCCACACCACACAATCCGCGTCCACACCACACGACTGGTTAGCACGCAGCAAAATGTTTTTTACTGTACCATGTGACAATAAACTAAACTGAAACGGAACACTTGAAATTGATCTGTTATACATTTCCAGTATTTTTGATCTTTTCCATATTACATTTGTTGCATTCTCAGTTTTCTTTCTATTTGTCAGAAATAAATATGCATTTATTAATATAGTTACTAATTGACAAAGTAATAATTCAATGTGTTAACATAACAATCACAAGTCCTGGAACAAAAAATGCAGTATTGTTAAAATTCGGTAATGTAACCCTCTTTAAAGAGGTCTCTAGAATTTCTCCGTGGTGAAATCGTTCAACTCAGTTCAATTGCTTGCACACTCCAAAGTGCCAAATTGCACATGACTTTCTATGTTTCTTCCTAGGCGCTGAAATCTCTTCAAAAGATTAATTTGCTATCAGAGTAAAAGTTTAGAAGAGTTGCTCAAAAATAACTAAGCCTGTCTTGCTGAAGGTAGCACCTGTCTCATGGAACAAATACAGAAGCTCATTCTGGTGCTTCGTAAGCGGAGAAACTGTTATTATTCTAAGCATTAAGTGCAAAGTGAGATATGGAAGCAATGCATTCCTTGGCTAATGTGGCCACGTTCTAGACATTTCTTTACAATAAGTTATTCAGTTGCCAGCTGCTCAAAGTCTGCTGCTGTATGTCACGGGCAGGGATTTAAAAGATGCAATTAAAGAGCCAGCAGCAGGAGAAGCTCACAACATTTTCACTGCCCTGCAAAATAAGTTTATTAGTGTAGTACTTTATTATTTTCCTTTAAGTCAATACTCAGATGCACAATGAGGGGAGATCTAATGACATTCTAAACTCTACCAATATTGGAATATTACATTACATTCCTCCACACAGAAAATTAGTCTTTACTTTAGACGTTGGAGATGCAGCGTACACACAGGCCCTTCGGCCCACCGAGTCTGTGCCGGCCAGCAATCACCCCGTACATTAACACGATTCTGCACACCAAGGGCAATTTACAGAAGCCAATTAACCTATAAACCTACACGTCTTTGGAGTGTGGGGGGAAACCAGAGCACTCGGAGAAAACCCACCTGGTCACACGGAGAACGTACAAATTCCATACAGACAGCACCCTGTTGTCAGGATAAAACCCAGGTCTCCATTGCTGTTAGGCTGCAACTCTACCACTGTGCCAACGTGCTACCCCTCTTGTTAATATTGTTATATTAAAGCAACATTAAATTAATGATTAAATGGTTTATTTATTGTCACATGTACCAGGTACAGTGAAATACATGTTTTGCATACAGCTGAGCAATACTATCCAAGTACATAAGCACAATGGCCCCAGTCAGTACAGTATAACAGAACAGCCCACTGAATCCATATTCAATTTTGGCACCATTTTACAGTCCCATGTCCTCATGTCTGGAGGACACTTCAGACTGATTGGAATAAGGAAATAAAGCTGCGAAAATGGTGGGGGGGGCGTGGCAAAGTCAGGCAAGTGATAGGTGGAGCAGAAAGAAGGGTCTTGACCAGAAATTTCACCCATTCTTTCTCTCCAGAGATGCTGCCTGTCCCACTGAGTTACTCCAGCATTTTGTGTCTATCCATAAGTGATATGTGGATACGGGGGGCGGCGGGGGTGGGGGGGGGGGGGGGGGGCGGTTGAATGGCAAATGGGGTGGATAACAGCCCTGAGATGACATGGAGACAAAATGGAGACAAAAGGCTGATCTTTTGTAGAAGAGAAACAAAAGGTCAAGAGAAACAAAAAGAGACAAAAGAGAGACAAAATGTTGTAGGATAAGGAGAGAAGAGGAGTGACAACAGAGTGAATCGAAAGGGCTGAGGGAGGGATATAGGGACAGGGGAGAGGGAAAAAGTGGAGGGGGAGGGCAGAATAGGAAGGGAAATGGGTACGCACACAAGGTGAGGGGGGATGGAGCAGATGAAGAGGCGAAAAAAAGGTTGTTGCCCAAAATTGGAGGATTCAATGCTCATACAATGTTCTTAAGGGGTTGGACAGGCTAGATGCAGGAAGATTGTTCCCGATGTTGGGGAAGTCCAGGACAAGGGGTCACAGCTTAAGGATAAGGGGGAAATCCTTTAAGACCGAGATGAGAAAGACTTTTTTTCACACAGAGAGTGGTGAAGTCTCTGGAACTCTCTGCCACAGAGGGTAGTTGAGGCCAGTTTCATTGGCTATATTTAAGAGTGAGTTGGATGTGGCCCTTGTGGCTAAGGGGATCAGAGGGTATGGAGAGAAGGCAGGTACGGGATACTGAGTTGGATGATCAGCCATGATCATATTGAATGGCGGTGCAGGCTCGAAGGGCTGAATGGCCTACTCCTGCACCTAATTTCTATGTTTCTATGTTTCTATACCATTAGTTGTAGGCTGCTCATGTTCATTATGAGGTGCTGTTCCTTCTGTTTGCGTGTGGCTTCACCATGGCAATGGAGGAGAGTCAGGACAGAACAGTCAGTGAGGGAATGAGAAAGCGAGTTAAAACGGTTAGCAAATGGGAAATCCAGCTGACCCTTGGCAGACCGAGCGCAAGTGTTAGACGAAGCAGGTCACACTTGGCCTTGCCAATGTAAAGGAAGCCACACCACGAGGAATCAGGTCAAGGGCAAGTGAGCTGAAAGGGCCCATTTCTATGCTCTATGGTTATGTGATTCTACAATGTTATGAGTACAGAGATTCTGCATCATATTTCTTCATGGAAATGAACTTACCATATTAGCCATGAGGATAGCCACCAGGGAAGGTTTCCACTGGATTTCTTTGGTTAAATTAATAGAGCTAATGGATGGAAGATCCAAAATGAAAAATAAATTTAAAAGATTATTATTTTTTTTTAAACTTAAGCCATACTAAGGAGTAGCCTAGTCGAAACACTAGGCTGTTGATGAGTTGCTTTCAGTCAGACATTCTCAAGGAACATTCCCCTACTCTTCCCATTGAAGTCAATGAATGGGGATATCTGGATCATCCACCTGCCATCTTCTGTCATACGCTGGCTGTCTCTGATGATGGCACTGGGTGTCAGGGAATGTACACTACATATACTGCAAAACTGTGCCTGACTCAATTGCAACCAAAGGTTTATGTAAGACAGCACACACAGACTATATTTTACTTCAGAGTCACGTGAGTGACTTCATGAAGACCCCGCCAGCACGCATGCGCGACATATCGTCGCTCGCATTTGCAGTCGACAGCTGGGGGGGGGGGGGGGGGGGGGAGTGCGCTCCTCTGCCTGCAGCTTCAAAAAGGCCCTCGGGTAAGTTTTCACTAACCTTGAGCTGGTTAGTTTTCTGTATTTTTTTGCATTACAGAGAAACTATGGAACGGAGGACAAAAATGAAGGCTGCGCCAAAGCATGCCTCTATGGACCGCGGGCCTTCAGAGAGAAGTCAGCGGCCGACATCCCCGGAGCTGACCGCAGAGCCGGCAGCACCCGTACCATGGGTCTGGAAAAAAGCGCGGATGTCGGGGAGCCCCGCTCAGTCGACAGGACCCAACTCCCCACCACAGCAGGCCAGGGAGCTGCATACTGGTATGAGGACCGCACGGGAGCAGAGTAGGCATGACCCCGACTCCCTACCACTTCAACCCGAACAGAACCGGGCCGGCGGTAAAAAGGTGCGTAAAACAGGACCTGTCTCAACGGCACGCCCCAACACCCCACTGTTACAGTTCGCTAGAGGGTGGACCGGTGGGAAAATTGCACCAAAGTCGAGTAGCCCCACTGGAGCGGCTGGCACCGACTCTCCGCTGTATCAGTCTGCTAGATTGTGGACCGGTGGAAGAACACGAGAGTCGTGTAGCCCCGCAGGAACTGCTGGCACCGACTCTCCGCTGTATCAGTCTGCTAGATTGTGGACCGGTGGAAGAACACGAGAGTCGTGTAGCCCCGCAGGAACTGCTGACACCGACTCACCACCGCTTCAGTCTGCTAGATTGCGGATCGGAGGTAGAAAACACAAGTCGTGTAGCCCCGCAGGAGCGGCCGGCACCGACTTCGCGTCGCATCAGTCCCGAAGACCCGGAACTGGCAGCAAGCCCGCGTGGATGTCGTGTAGTCCCGCTGGAGTGGCTGGCACCGACTCCTCACCATCATAGTCGCAACAGACAGGCGGAAAAAACAACAGGAGGTTGTGTAGCCCCGCAGGAGCGGCTGGCACCAACTCTCCACCGCTTCAGTCCGGAAGACCGCGGGCAAGCGGCAAATCCGTGCAGGAGTCGTGTAGCCCCGTAGGAGCGGCTGGCACCGACTACCTACCTTAGTCCCATAGACATCACCTCGACGAGGTGCGGACTGTCGGTAGAGGCCCCATTTAGTTCATCAGAACCTGGGGAAGACGACTTGCCGTCCGCAGATAGCGGCGGCGGCCGCATAGCTCGAAAGGGACCTACTCCATCAGGAGCGTGTGTCCCTAGGATCCAGGAGATACACGGCAGGGCCCATGGCAGGGCTGTCCAACATCTCTCCCTCCTCAATAGGGAGTGCTAGAAGTCAGGCACTAGCTGACTTCGAAGAGGGGTTGGTGGAAGATCCAGTGTTGCAAGAGATGCCGAAAGAGGAACTTCTGGGAGTGGTATCGAAATTTGCCCAACCATCCCAGAAAGGGCAGCCTCTCCAGCCGAGGCTAGTGGCTAGCATTAATTACCTGACGACCCACCAGCTGCAAGAAAAGGTAATCTCGGAGACAACCAACAAATACATGGCTCCGGAGAATTGCGTGTCGCTGAATGTCCCTACTGTCAATATACCCATTTGGGGTAATATCAGCCCTGGGATCAGGGCTCAGGAGTTAAAAATCCAAAAGATCCTGAAATTATTTACCACAGGCATCACTGCATTTGCCAGGTAAATAGACGGTACGGACATGATGGAAGAGCAGCAGGATGCATTTGCTCTGCTATGCAACACTCAGTACAAAATAAACTGCTTTCAGAAGAGCTCTATCCGTCCTACATTAAACCCCAAGTTTGCGGATTTGTGTAAGGCCAATGTTACGCCGCCACCAAGACAATTGTTTGGTGATGATCTGCCTAAACAGGTAAAAGACCTGGACGAGGAAGCCAAAGCGGTCGGATTGATTAAACCGCCTTCCTCGAGCAGACCACCGGCGTACCATAGGCAGCATCCATATGCAACAGCAAACAGGCCTCGGGTTCAACCCGACAGGGCAACAAGAACTAACCCTAAGGTCACGCCCTATCAACAGATGCCTTTTTTAGGCCAGGGCCCACAGCGACCAGCCTGGAAGATGCGCCAACCCCACATCCCAGCAACACAACAACCCAAGAAATGCCAGAAGATCAAGCCCCACCGGTAACCATGGAGGTAAGGGAGTATGGTTTCTTGGGAGTGCTGCATGCATAACCTCACCAGTAGGAGGGAGATTGCATCTATTCTGGGATGCATGGAGTTCTATAACTTCTGACACTATTATATTACAAAGTATTCATGGTTACGAAATTGAATTCATAAACGGACATCTTCCCCCAGCTCAGCATGTGCCTAGCCAGAAATTTGTACTTTCTCACAAAGAGAAAGGGGAAGGACATGCAGAACTATTAAGGTTATACACCAAGGGTGTTATAGAGAAAAACGATACATGAACCTCTTGAGTTTGTATCTAACATCTTTACTAAAACCAAAAAAGATGGGGGATGTCGTATCATAATTGATTTAACCCACTTGAATACCTTTGTACAATATACCCATTTCAAAATGGAAACATTTGAAATGGCTAAGGAACTGATTTCCAGAGGGTGCTTCATGGCCTGCATCGACCTAAAAGATGCATACTATTCAGTACCTATACGGAAACATCACCGTAAATACTTAAAATTTGTCTGGATTGGGGGCAAACCCAAAGCCCTACCTAATGGACTTACAACAGCCCCCAGGTTGTTAACCAAAATATTAAAACCAGCATTGGCGTCTCTAACAAGACAAAACCACATAGTCATGGCATATCTTGATGACATTTTAATTGTGGGTAAAACTTTGGAATTAGCTAAATCAGCAGTGACAGCTACCAAATCACTGTTCGAAAAACTGGGGTTCGTCATCCAGCCAGACAAATCTAAGTTCAACCCTTCTGTGATTATGGACTATCTGGGATTCACGATTAACACCAATCATATGATTATCACTGTCCCAGAGAACAAAGCAACAAAGGAATGTAATAGCCTTGCTTGCGCCAGGAAACCGACTAGTAGACATGCTGCCAAGGTGATTGGAAAGCTACATTTCCAGCTGCACAATTTGGGCCGTTACATTATCAAAATTTGCAAAGAGCAAAGATCTCAGCATTAAAAACAAATGCTGGACATTTTGACAGACCTATGCAGCTGCCAAACAAGGCAAAAATTAAGTTACGATGGTGGATTAGCAACATTTGTAATTGTTTTAATCCCATCATAATTTCAAACCCATCAGTCGTGTTACAAACCGATGCAAGCGCCCAGGGTTGGGGAGCTACCGACACCACTTCCAGTCGTGGCGGCAGATGGGATTTGCACGAATCTACTCTTCTCCAATCACAAGGTATAAACTATTTGGAAATGCTGGGAGCATTTCACGGGCTGCGGGCTTACTGCACAAATATGCATTATGTGCATGTCCGTTTTCAGATAGATAATACCACAGTGGTGGCATATTTAAACCATATGGGTGATATCAAGTCAATATCTTGTGATGAATTGGCAAACTTAATTTGGCTCTGGTGTATTGAAATAAATATTTGGATATCAGCTACATACCTTCCGGGTAAGCTCAATACAGTGGCAGACACCAGGTCACGAATATTTAATGACAACACCGAGTGGATGTTGGACCCCCAAATATTTGCTAATATTATAGCCAAATATGGAACACCAGATATCGACCTCTTTGCGTCCAGGTTGAACCATCAGATACCAACATATGTCTGTTGGGAACCAGATCCTGGGGCAGTGGCGATGGACGCGTTCTCGCTACATTGGGGGAAATTGTTTTTCTATGCATTTCCCCCTTTCTGCCTCATCAGTCGGGTATTGCAAAAAATCCAGCCAGATTCTGCATCTGGGATTTTGATAATACCCGACTGGCCCACACAACCATGGTATCCGGTGGTCCTCGACATGGTGAAAGAACCATGGGTACAGGTTCCTAAATGCCCGAATCTAGTGACCCATCCCATAACAGGGGAAAGTCATCCGTGCCATGGTCATCTGAACCTGTTGGCTTGCAGGCTCTGAAGAGGCCATCACTGGAATTCGGGCTGTCAACGAGGACTATGGATATCATCACGGCATCGTGCAGAGTCCACGAGAAAGCAGTACCTCACCCACATAAGAAAATGGGAGGCCTTCTCGTTCTCGGACCAAGACCACCTACAACTCTGTAACGATCACTGATGTGCTGGAATTCATCGCGGGCCTTCACTATGATGAGGGCCTTAGTTACAGTGCCATCAATAGTGCCAGAAGTGCACTGTCATCCTATCTCAATATTGGAGTAGGATCCCACCAGCTGGTATCTAAACTTATGAGGGGTATATTCAATTCCAACCCTCCCCGACCACGATATAATATAACCTGGGACACTGGGGTTGTGTTGTCCCTACTCAGGAGCTGGTCACCAGTTTTAGATCTGCCACTGGACAAACTCACCTTCAAAGTGGTGATGTTAATGGCACTGACCACAGCACAACGGGTCCAGACCCTCCAAAAACTAAAACTGGACAGGATGGTCTCGATCCCCACCAAAGTAACCTTCTTTATAGACGATTTACTCAAACATCATAGGCCTGGGACAACAGGTCTGAAATTGGAATTCCGAGCATACCCCGTTGATGTACGACTCTGCATAACCACCTATCTCTGACATTACATCAATGTCACCCACAACATCAGGAGAATGGAGACAGGACTGTTCATCAGCTTCAGAAACCCACATCACAGGGTGATGGTGCAGACTATCTCCAGGTGGCTCAGGGTGGTATTGGATGCAGCAGGTGTAGACACTGACATTTTAAAATCTCATTCTACTAGGGCTGCATCCACATCAGCAGCGAGGACCATGGAGGTACCTTTGGATCATGTCCTCGCAACAGCGGGCTGGGCCAGTGAAGGAACATTCCAACATTTCTATAACAAACCTGTGGCCGCTCCCGCAACATTTGCGGATTCAGTTTTAAGTGCTGTCCCCTAAACGTTTTTCCACAAATTCAGGGTTTTTTTGTTTGTATTAATAAATACGTTATTATTTTTCAGCTTGTTCAAGTCTGAAACACGTTAACATACTTCCTCCATCATTAATTACGACAGTGTGTGAGCATGGACGTGGTCTAGGGCATGGAATCACAGAGCTTTGAAATCTTCATGAAGTCACTCACGTGACTCCGAAGTAAAATAGTAAGATTAAACGAGCTTACCAGTTTGAAGTTTGATCCTTATTTTATGAGGAGTTATGATGAGGGATTTCGTGCCCTCCGCTCCCAACCCTCTATCATAAGGTCAACTGGTATATTCGTGTCTCTTAATCATACTATCTCCAGTCAGTGCTGCTATCTGTAATTCCACACCGCTGCTTTGAAGAATGTCGTGCATGCGTGCTGGCGGGGTCTTCACGAAATCCCTCATCGTAACTCCTCATAAAATAAGGATCAAACTTCAAACTGGTAAGTTCCCATTTAATCTTACTATTTTGAATGATAATTGCAAATGGGTGGTGAAACTGTGGAATTATTTGCCACAGAAGGCTGTGAAGGCCAGGTCAATGGATATTTTTAAAGCAGAGATAGATAGATTCCTGATTAGTAGGGGTGTCAGATGTAATGGGGAGAAGGCAACGTTGGGACGGAGAGAGGTAGATCAACCATGATTGAATGGCGGAGTAGACATGACGAGCCAAATGGCTTAATTCTGCTCCTATTACAAGACCTTATGAATTGTATTTACCCTGAATATATCAAACACATATGAAGTGAGGGGAATCATTGAATTAAATCTCTCAAAATTTGGAATATTTATGAATTTATCTGTCACACAAAAGTACTCGCAGCTTGAGTTATTGTTATTTTTTAGTATTTCGGAACAGAAAACAGAAATTTGTCAATTGTTCCATTGAAAATACAGTTTTATCTTTTATCCAAAGACAGTACTAATTTAACTGATGCCAGGAGCAAGGTAAGAAAGGATTTCAAAATGGCTACAGCCTGGATAGAGAGATGAATATAGGTTGTGTCCCATTGTAAATTATATCCACTGTTGGCTGAGGGTAATACTGTTGATAAGTGGCCATTAGGCTAGATACAGCAGCAACAGGTGATGTAATCAGATGGCCCGATGCCTTTGAAAGCTTTTACATTAATACAGATGACTCCAGAGTGGCACTCCTGCCTTGAACTCATATTACCACAAAACATTGATGCTTCTAAGCAGAAAACTTAGGAATAACAGAATGTAATGGAATACTGAAATGTTTTATAATAGGAGTACAGAGACCACAGTGGGACAGCATGGTGTCCGTTATTGCCGATTGTACGCTATAACAGAGTGAGAGGGGTAAAGTTTAACCCAAGGCCGGGAGTGAAGATGCGCAGCATTGGAGGGGGATTTATACGATACGATAGAACTTTATTCATCCCAGGAGGGAAATTGATCTGCCAACTGTCATAAAGCACAAGATACATGAAATTAAAGTGACGAGTGAAAAGGATTTGGGATACAAATGGGAATTCACCTACAAATGGGAATTCAACAGGGAGCCACTGAATGCCCGGCCCCACACCTGGTGCACGGGGGATGGGGCCGGAACTCACGCTGCCTTCATGCTGCTCGCTCTCTTCACTCCCACAACTGGAAGTGAACCGAGCACCAGCTCAGTGGGGAACTGGTGGTGGTGCAACAGGAGCCTCAGTCCGCTATAACAAAAATCCGCTATATAGAGGTCCGTTATTGCAAGTGCTTACTGTATTACATTTTTTTTTTTGCAATTGACTACTTAAATTCATGATAATGTATGCAATAATTTTGGTCCAGATAGGAAATTTAAAAAGCTGAAAATCTGCAATGGGAACACAATGTGCCTCAAAGGTGTTTTTAAAAGAGAAGGAATGTGGAACAGCTAACAAGCATCCCCTTAGGATATAGTGGATAGTTTAATGAGAGCCCCCAAATTAATATAACAGGATATTATTTTTAATGAAATCAACTCTCAGCTTGTGTGTATACTTTGGGAAAATATTGTGTCGGAAGGAACTGCAGATGCTGGTTTAAACTGAAGATAGACATAAAAAACTGGAGTAACTCAGCAGGACAGGCAACATCTCTAGAGGGTGACATTTCGGGTCGAGTCCCTTCTTCAGACCCAAAACATCACCCGTTCCTTCTCTCCAGAGATGCTGCCTGTTGCGCTGAGTTACTCCAGTTTTTTGTGTCTATCTTTGAGGAAATATTGTTGTGCCCGGAACTGAAGTAGAGAAACAATTAAACGCAAAATGTCAGCAGAATTATGGGGGTTATGTACAGAGTTGCACCGTGATCTGGTTGGGGAGCGGAATAATTAATGGCTGCAAATAATCTACATTTAAACTGTGATAACAAAGAGCATCGCTTCATCACGCACACAGAGGCACTTGAATTCGCTCGGAACATCGAGAAGAAGGAGGAAGAGGTAGAAGAGGGAGAAGCAGACGCGGATGAAGAACTGTGAATTTGAACTGTATCTAACATTTGCCTGATGGTACCGAATATCCATAGAGAAGGAGGAAGAATAATGGACTATTAAATACACTAAAAAACTAACATATAATAGGAATAGTTTAGTATTAACTATCACTTAAAATTGTATGCTATCCCACCCAAAACAGTTATATTATTAAAAATTCAAATTAGTGTTCATAATTTATAATCATTAAAATTTAGCACCCCACTCCTATACAAATAGCCCTTAAGGCAATTAAAAATTTTCCATTAGGGAAAATTTGGAGCTGGAACTATTAATATATATTTTTTTAACAACGGAAGTCGTTAGATTAATAGCCACACTAGTGTGGCTAACACTAACTACACTTAAAATAGCTGTACTTTTCCCTCCACACATTACTAACCCTATTAACATTTATTATTCTTATTTTTTTGTTTTATTTAAAGTATTATATTACATTTTTAGTTATGAATGGTATTATGAATTTTGTTTGAAGAGATATGTACGTAAGATAAAGTTACATGCATTAAAACTCATCGATCTGAAGCACGGGTATGAGGTTGGGATAGACGTGCTGAGACATCTACTCCATTATAATCCACCTTAACAACAAAATGCAAGACATTAATATGAAAACTGGGGGTGATGGAATCACCTTCTGCAGTTGGAATGTAAAGGGAATTAATGAACCAATTAAAAGAGGTAAGGTTTTAGCTCACTTAAATAAACTTAAAACAGACATAATCTTTCTTCAAGATTACACCTCAAAAAGGATGCGCAATATAGACTAACAGCAAAATGGATTTCTAAAGTGTATCTTTCTTCATTTACGCAAAAGTCTAGAGGGGTTGCAATTCTTATACGTAAAGGTATACCATTTAAACATACCTCAATAATAAAAGATATTGAGGGTAGATATATAATAATTACGGGTGAGTTATATTCAAAGAAAGTTGTTCTTATGAACATATATGGACCTAATTTCGATAATCCGTTGTTTTTTAAGAAAATATTTAATACTATTCCGGTTTCTACACAACATAATCTAATAATTGGGGGTAATTTAAACTGTACTTTAGATAATTATCTAGATAGATCATCTACTAAAAGAAAAATTACATCTAAATCAAGCGAATTTATAAATTCCTTTATTAATACTGCAAATGTTAAGGATGTTTGGAGAATTGATAACCCTTCTGGTCGGGAATACTTATTTTACTCACCTGTATTTGGAACCTATTCAAGGACAGATTATTTTTTAATAGACTCAAAATTAATTCCATTTACGTATGACTCAAAATACCATAATATTATTATTTCGGATCACGCACCATTAACATTTAAGATAAAATTAAATGGTATACTAATAACCAATCTCAATGGAGACTCAACCCTCAAATTTTAAATGAAAAGGCTTGTTATAATTATCTGGTAAAACAGATTAAATTGTTTTTTGAGACTAATGACAAACCTGGAATTTCAGCGTCACTTCTTTGGGACACATTTAAAGCCTTTATGCGTGGTGCTATAATATCTGCGCAAGCATACCTTAATAAGGAAAACCGAAAGATGCAACAAACTTTAGAAAATGAAATAAAGCAATTAGATATTGAAAATGCAATATCTCCATCTAAGTTGATACATAATAAAATTGCAATATTAAAATATAAGCTAAATAAAATATACTCAAATCATGTTATAAAACTTTTTCAACAGACTAAACAAGTACATTTTGAATTTGGTGATAAACCACAAAAATTATTGTCACGCCAGCTTAGAAAATCAGATGAGGAAAAAATGATATATAAAATCAGATCAAAACAAGGTGAAATATTAACTTTGCCAAAAGATATTAATGACAGATTTCTGCATTACTATCAAAAATGTTATTCAACCAAACTGGCGGGGCAATCGGATGGAATGGAAGCATTCCTACATGAATGTCATATCAAAGGGTTAGATCAGGAAGGCAAAGACTTGTTAGATGCTGAAATATCAGTAAAAGACATTGAGGAAAAATGGAAAAGCCCCTGGCGCTGATAGCCTAGGTGCTGAATTTTATAAGAAGTTTCACGACTTGATTTCCCCACATTTACAAGCGATATATAAATATGCTTACGAACAAGGAAAGTTACCAGACACTCTAAATGAGTCTACAATCATACTCATTCCTAAAGTAGATAAGGATCTCCTGGATCATATAGATCAATTGCTCTTCTAAATACTGATCAAAAAATATTAACTAAAATTTAATCCCAAAGGTTAAGTTTAGTGATTAATAAACTAATACATCATGATCAAACAGGCTTTATTCCCAAACGTTACTCCACTTATAACTTGAGAAGACTATTCAATATCATATATTCAAAAAGAGTTCATGATATTGAATTAGCTGTCATTTCACTAGATGCGGAAAAAGCATTCGACCAGGTTGAATGGCCTTACTTATTTAAGATAATGCAGAAATTACAACTGGGCGATAGATTTTATAAATGGGTTAATATTTGTACTCCAACCCTACAGCAAGAATACTAACAAATCAAATGTTATCAGCTAAATTTAATCTTTCTAGGGGTTGTAGACAAGGATGCCCGTTATTACCTTTATTATTTGCTCTCGAAATCGAGCCATTAGCCGAAAGGATTAGATCAAATTTGGAAATATATGGATACAATACTAATACCACAATGAATAAAATATCTTCATATGCAGACGGAGTTTTAATATATATCACAAAACCGGAGATCAGTATTCCTAACTTACTTAACATTATAAATAAGTTCGGTACATTTTCAGGATATAGAATTAATTGGAATAAAAGTGAAATTATGCCTATAACTGGAATAAAAGTAAACATATTACAACAATTTCCGTTTAAAATAGTTACGGATAAATTTAAATACCTAGGAATTAATGTATCTAAATCTTATAATCTATTATTCAAATTAAATTATCCTCAGTTATTGGATAAACTAAAAAAGAATATTTTATACTGGAAAACACTACCAATATCAATGATTGGCAGAATAAATGCTATAAAAATGGTCTTCTTACCACAATTATCATTTTTTTTTTTAATCGATTCTATTATTAACAGCTTTATTTGGGATTATATAAATCACAGAATAAGTAAAAAACATTTATGTAAATCCAAGATAAATGGAGGATTAGTGTTACCTAATTTTTTATATTATTTTTGGGCGGTTCAGATTAAGATTATGAATTTTTGGCTGGTAAAAATGGAGAACCAGCTTGGCTAAAGATGGAAATGGAAGACTGTTTACCATTTGATATAAGTTTGATTCTTCTTGCTCCAAGTGAAGTACAAAAAAAAGCCTACGGGGATAACCCTATAATTTATAGCAATATACGTATTTGGAAACAAATAGTTAAGACTTTACATCTGGATAATATGTCACTCTGTTTACCAATTATGAATAATCCTTTATTTAAACCTTCTATATTGGATAAGGGGTTTAGACACTGGAAAAATTTAGGAATTATAAGGATAGAACACCTTTACAGGAAAGGAAAATTTCTATCATTTCAAGAATTAAAAGATATCTATGGATTACACCCAAATAACTTGCTTAGGTATTTACAAATTAGAGACTATATCAAGTCAAACATGCAAGACTATAAGAATAGAGAACCAGGATTACTGGATGAGTGGCTTAACAAGCATCCAAATACAGAAAAAATTAATAGCGTGCATATATAATACTCTTTTGGATAGGGATGTCCCAACAACGGAATCATACCGACAGATATGGGAAAATGAAATAGGTCTATCTATAATGAAAGACACTTGGGAAGAAAGTTTAAAACGTATATATCAATGCTCATTAAATGCCAGACATACTTTGGTACAATTTAAAATAATACATAGATTACACTACTCAAAAACGAAATTAAATAGAATTTTTCCAAACATTTCTTCTATTTGTGATAAATGTCAGAATTTAGAAGCTAACTTAACCCATAGTTTTGTAACATGCATAAAACTTAATAGTTATTGGGCTGATATTTTTGGAATCATTTCTGAGGTTCTTAACACTAAATTGGAGCCTGATCTAAAGTTAATAATATTAGGAGTTCCTGACTCAAGCTTAATATTAACAGCAAGTCAAAGAGATTTTCTTGATTACTGTTTGATAATTGGAAAAAAAATAATATTAAAATTCTGGAAGGGAACATTATCCCCCACAATAAAAATGTGGACTGTGGAAATGTCGGAGACGTTGCATTTGGAGAGAATTAGGTTTGTCCTAATGGACAAATATGAACTTTTTGAACAAATATGGTCTCCATTCATTGATTATTTAAAGGGATAGCTGAGCTCAGCACCGTAACTCAATAAGTACCCTGGTGTAGGATTAGATGAAAAGATTGTTTTCATTTGTTTTTATTGTTTTTATTTTTTTATTTTGTTTTACTTTATTCTTTTTTATTTTTTATTTTTTCTTATATAATCATTAGTATTTAATCACGTCTTGATTATTGATTTATACTTTCACTTTTTTTACACTCCCTTACCTTCCCAAATAAAATCAAAAACAGTAGCATATATAAATTATCCCGTAACATCTGTACAACGTTTGTGATAAGTCTAATTTGTATTTGAAGTACTGTTGTACCTTAGATAATATGCAATGCTTCTAATAAAAATATTTTTAAAAAGTGTCCCATTTAATGGAAGCTGACTCCAGGGATATTAACAGCTGCTTCTGCATCACTTCTTCCAGATGAGTACTTTGATAGGGATCAGGAAAATACCGAGAATGGGTTCTGATAGCCATGGTGCGGGAAGCTGAGGGATTTGGTTGGGAAATAAATGGCAGCCAATATGTTTATGAATAGATGGGAGAAACTAAGGTGTCGAACAAATTGAAATTCCACATGAAATAATGTAGAAGAGCACCATTTATCCTGCCGTGATAACTGACGCTGTGGGAATGCAAATCCAGCATTCTTTGTGTGGGGAAAGTATCACTTCACAGCTATAATACTGTACATCCCAGAAATACTTCAGATATTTTTAAAAGCATATCGCATCTATTAAGTTATAAGGATGCCAATACCAAAATATTTGAACTGCACAATAATGTGGTCATTAATCATTTAGTTGAAAGCAAGTTGGAAGGTTGGTTATTTCTATGGCGGTATGAAGTACTGTTTTTATATTTTGCATTGATTGATTGAAAGGTTCGGCTTGGAAACACACCCTTTGGCTCATTTAACTTTGGCTTGGACACACCCTTGAGTCCAAGCCAACTGTCGATCACTTGTTCACACTAGTTCTATGTTAGCCCACTTTCACATTCACTCCTGACAAACCAGGGACAATATACAGAGGCCAATTAATTTACAATTGGATGTGGGATTTTGGATGTGGGAGGAAACCAGACATGGTCACAAGGAGAACGTGCAAACTCCACATAGGCAACACCCAAGGTCAGGTTGTCTTTGCCACTGTGAGGCGATGGCTCCCCCAGTTGCACCACTGTGCCACATTGTTGTTCCAACATAACAATATAATTGTGATATAATGTAGGTGAACGATCAAAAGGGAAAGGGTACATTCAGTCCATCAAATATGTATATTTCATGGAGAAGATACAAAATTACTGCCTCAATACAAACTGTTATAAAATGCCCTGAGAAGTTACATGCCAAGTTACAGGTCACACTACTTATAGAGAGGAGGTGTCAGTGAGAAGGTTTTGTCCATCTGCACAGAAAGTATTTCAAAGATGTAAATTAAGTGCTGTCTTGATTCTCTTGACAACAATTGTGATATTAGGTCATATATTACCTTGGTTGGACAATTAATTCACTGACAGAAATCAGAAAACAGGTCATCTTCTGGTTTGCAAATAGTAACTCGTGGTATTGGAATCATTGATGTAGTCTCAACTATTTACAATGCGGCCTCATGATCGAGATGGAAGCCATCAAACTTTCTTTCTGAGGTAAGTTCTGAGGAGGAAACAAAAGCGTTTGCAATAGAATATAATAAGAGGAAGCAAGTGAGGGAAAAGAGAGATGGGGCACAATCCACATTTGCAAGAGTATAGAAAAGCAGAATATTATTTATACCTTTTGAGACTATTGATTCCTGGTACATAGAGAACTCTTGGTGTCCTGATGGTTGAAACACAGAAAGTTACCGCAGTTTGACATTTTCCACTGGTCCTTTCATCAGTGAAGGGAGATGGGAGTGGGGAATGTGTGATCAAAGGCTTAGTTCTATTTAGTTTAGAGATGGTTTGGAGATACAGCACAGAAACAGGCCCTTTGGCCCTCCAGATCCGCGCCGATCAGCGATCCCCATACACTAGCACTATTCTACACACTTGGGACAATTTACAATTTTACCAAAGCCAATTAAGCTACAAAGCTGTAATTCTTTGGAGTGTGGGAGAAAAGCGAAGCACCGGAGAAAACCCATGTGGTCACAAGGAGAATGTACAAACTCCGTACAGACAGCACCCATAGTCAGGATCGAACCCATCCATTTATTTTTCTTTGCTTAAAATACGTTTTGTATCTATTCTGACCAAGCTCTTCACTACTAACTTATTTTGTAAGGACACACCAGGAAGCCTTGCAGCCCATCAGGTCCAAGCCAGCTCCAAAATGGAATAATTCCTTTTGTCCCATTCCCCCTTCTTATTTCCCTGGCAACTTATTCTCTTTCACATATGCCCGCCAACTTCCAGTTGATTAGTGTTGCCATTAATTCACACTCTGGGGCAATTTATTTTGGACAATTAGCCTTTTATAGTTCAGTGTCTAACTTTGACTGATAATGCTCTAACAAAGTGCTTTGATACCTTATCTACATTGAAAGTGCTGCATAACTATGAATTGTTGTGTGATGGAAACAGATTCACAAAAGACAAAAATATTATAAATATATTTATAGATACAGACAGCACACAATTATACAGTGGCATTGTGTGTACTTTAACAATATGAACCTTGAGAACAAAAAAAGCCTTTAGAGTGCCTCTCATTATACTGCTAATGGCATCTGATAAATGAACTAAATATAAAACACTAGATTTAACCAGCCTTATTTAGTATAGTGGCATAAGCAATATCGAGATAATTAATACCAGAAGGAATGCATTTTAAGACAGTAATACAGTTTAATATTTAGAAGACAATGACAAACTACTCAGAACTACATTTCATAGCATAATCTGAATTTAGTATTGTTTTAATGTCATGCAACTTACCTTGGGCTATTTCTCATATTTTATATATTTGAAAAATGGCTGGAAGCAAATAGAAAGGTTTAATTTATGCAGCACAGTCAAATAGCAATGCAAATCATGTTGGACAGATTTGCAACTATCAGTCAATATATAATTAGGATAAGAGGCATCTTTGCCTTGACAACAATGAATAGCACATCTATTATAGAAAGCCAGTTGTGATGTACAATTTGATTTAATATATAGCCACTGGGTACGGCGCAGAATAATCTGATAATATGCTGAAAATCAAATACCAAGTACAAACTGTACCAATCAAAAACTTCCTATGTGAACAGAATTGTTCATAAGGTTGAAAACAATCAGGAGCCAATTTAGTTTAGTCAATTGTTGTGGAAATTCAAATTCCAAACATAACAACAGAAATGTGTAGAAAGAATCTGAGTTCACAGAACCTTATTCCCCTTCTTCATTTTAGGTTCTCGCTCTAGTATTCTGTGCCATAACCTTGTGTCTCTTGAGAGAACACGGAGAGACACATAACCTTGTGTCTCTTGAGAGAACACAGATAGCTGATCTGCCGTATTTCTCTATAACAAGCTGTCAACATCCAGGTGGTGCAGTCAATAGTTTCTCCACCTTCCATGTGGATGAAAGAAGAAACAAGTGATTTTTCCATGGCTTAACTACAGTTGGAAAGTATTTGCACAGAAAAACCTTCCTCACATTGTCCTGCAACCTGTTTCTACAATACACCCACATTATTGCTGCAGCAGCAGAGTTGCCAATGAAACATTGCTGGTTCATTTGCAAAGTAGAAAGACACAAAATCTTGGAGTAACTCAGTGGAACAGTGAAAGGCAGCATCTCTGGAGAGAAGAAATGGGTGACATTTTTGGTCGAGACCCTTCTTTCACAAGATTTCACTCTGCTTCACCTTTCACGAGATTTCCTCACCAGGAACAGAGAAAGATTACATCTAAACCCCTACCTGAATATGATATTTAAGGATACACATGCGCCTCAGGTGAATTTCAGATCAGCTTTGAATTTCATCCTTATTATAAATATGCTTTTACAGATATCATTCACTAAAGTCCATGCAAAAGAATTGAGTTATGGTAAAAAACAAATAATAAAAATAACTCATGCACATAAAGCAAAATGAAATACCTGTGTTTTTTATTAACAAAATATTTATTTGTTATCTATCATACAAAGTATAACTTCTACAATATGTCCCATAACATGATGGGAACATCAGTTAATGCAATGTACAACTCATTGATAGCACATAATCTTCCGACTGCCCTTTAAACATTAATTTGAAGGTAAAACCTCATATATTTAAACTAAGAGTGGATGACAATGGGCATTTATACAGGTACATGGATAGGGAAAGTTTAGAGGGATATAGGCCGCATGCAGGCAACTGGAACCACCTGAGTTATAAAACCTGTTCGGCATGGACAGGTTGGGTGAAAGAGTCTGTTTCTGTGATGTATGAGCCTTGCATTGTCCTGGTGATTACATTGAAATGTTATTATGCGGGACATTCCAGCGCCCGCCGGGGGCTCCAACTTTGTGACTTTGGGCCTGGAGCGGGGCCGTACATCAGCCGGCGCGGCCTCAATGGACATGGGACTTAACACCGCCCGCCTGGGGCTTCGACATCGTGAGAGAGATGGTGCGGGGGAGAGAGAAGAACTTTGCCTTCCATCACAGTGAGGAGGGATCCACTGTGATGGATGTTTGTGTGAATTTAATTGTTTGCATGTTTTTTTTAATGAATTGTTCTGTTTGTTTGTTTGTATGGCTTGTAGAAACGGAGTTTCGTTCGAGCCTCTCTGAGGTTCGAATGACAAGTAATAAAATCAAATCAAATTAGATTCCTTTCAAATTTGTACAAAAAAACTTCGAACCTTTCAAAAGTTTCATAAGCTTTGACCGCCCCGACATGGGTTGTTCGACTCCCCCGACTGTGGGAGAAAAAGCAGGAAAGATGATAATACTTTATTGCCTTCCATCACAGTGAGGAATGTGGGGAAACCACTGTGGTGGATGTTTATGTTGACATTTATGTAGTTGTGTGTTGTTGTGTTTTTTTAGTATGGCTGTATGGTAGTTCGAGTTTCACTGTACCTTACTTGGTACATGTGACAATAAACTGACCTTTGAACCGGACAAGGTTTCTGGAGAATAGAAAGGACTGCCATCATGCAACATCTTTTATGATTTTAATACTTTTATAAAGCATTTCAAATCCAATTAAGGAATTTTATTATATAGACATGGCCAATGTAATCATCATTTGTTGGATTTCCTAGCACCAGTAGTCAAGATCGAACCCGGTTCTCTGGTGTTGCAAGGCAGCATCTCTACCATTGCGCCACACTAGATTTAATCATGCTTATTGCTTTTAAACTTTCATCAGAATAAAAAAAATGTCATGCCTAAAGGAAATCGGGAAGGACCATTCAAGGAGAAGCTGACCAAGATTAAATGTTGCACAAATAACACGACGGCAAACAATGAGATAGTTATAACATTATGGCATGATTTTATTAGCTAAATAATGTCAATATCATTATCACAACAGATGTGATGACTGTGTACCAATGGAACTTATGTCGAAACTTACCACAGTCTGGTTCATGGCAATAAAACCTACTTACTCTATAACTGGAAGCAGCTCATTTAAACAGCCTACAATTGCAAATAATAGCAAAATTGCTGTGCTTTAAAAATACAATAAACTAGTGCTAACATAATTTAGGATTGAGACTACAGCAAAACCACCCCATAAGAGCAAAGACATTTCCTGAATAATGTATCAAGATGGTTGTTTTACGTACGAGGTCAATTTCAATCATTGAGAACAAGCATAGAGAATTTTAAATGTAACAAATGTATTTACATTTTGCTGGGGTGGGAGATTGCAACCTTCACGTGGTCCGACTAATGCCATCAACCTGGCGTGTGTGCACATTTCGCGATCTTTGACACTCTTTCAAAATTAATTATTTCTTAATGTAGAAACAAGGTAGGTTAATTGGCTTCTGTAAAAAATAATCGTAAATTGACCCTAGAGTGTAGTATAGTGCTAGTGTACAGGGGTGATCACTGGTCAGCACGGACTTTGTGGGCCGAAGGACCTGTTTCCACTCTGTATCTCTAAAGTCTAAAGGGCATTGTAGCACTTTTCGTTAGTTTATTTTATCTTCCATTTACCTGTGCAATTTGCTGAGCCATCCATATCCTCTCAGAGTCTATCAGTATCTTCCAATTACCACACTTCGAAGTCTGGTGCCATCTGAAAATCTTTAAACCTTACCCTACTACCAATACATATCATCATCAGTTGAAAATGCAGTTGGACCTAGCATCAACCTTTTTGGAAAATCTACCAGTGTTTGGATTCGAAAACAATATTCTTCCACAACTCTATTACTGAGCCAATCATTTACCCTTGCAGACATTGCATTCTTCATTCCATGCACCTCACAACATTAACCAGCCTTTTATGTGCAACGTTAATAAATTCACTTTGCCATTTTCAAGGCCAAGAGAAATGACTAACAAAACTCCGCTGTCGACAGTCAACTGGATTTGGCTGAAGTCTAGATTTTGGCATATGGTCTTAACTTCCACCCATCATTCTCAGCAGAAAAGACAAACGGTGATAAATTTGTCAAAACAACCAACTCCCTGTCTCATCAATCACCGTCAAATCTGCAACTAAGTGCTGATCCGTTTAAACAATGAATGTAGGAGGCTGAGATCCAGCCAAAAAGCAATGTTTCACCTTGAATTAAGTCATAATTTGCACACCCTGCATTACAAGTTTGAAATAGTTGCACATGCTGACAATCTAAACAATATGGCAATCTTTGCTGTGCGCTCTATAAATGTGCATAACTATGTTGTGTAAAAGGTTCATGCCATGTTCGCAGCTGTAACAATCATGCAGCAAGCATTATTGAGATCAAGTTCAGGCCAAATAATTTGTTTTTTTTTTCAAAATGTCCTCAGTATCCTAGCCATCAGAGTCATAGAATCATAGAGTAATACAGCGTGGACACAGGCCCTTCAACCCAACTTGCCCACATCGGCCAACATGTCCCAGCTACATTAGTCCCACCTGCCTACGCTTGGTCCATATCCCTCCAAATCTGTACTATCCATGTACCTGTCTAACTGCTTCTTAAATGATGGAACAATCCCAGCCTCAACTACCTCTTCTGGCAGCTTGTGTGAAAAAGTTACCTCTTGGATTCCTATTAAATCTTTTCCCTTTCACCTTGAACCCATGTCCTCTGGTCCTCGATTCCCCATCTCTGGGCGAGGGACATCTATCTACCTGATCTATTCCTCTCATGAGAGGAATATCCCATCAGATATTCCTTGGCTCTCACACGTGAACATAGAATAACTGGTCATTTGATTAAGATTGCGTGACCTTTGATCTGTCCTTTTCATTCATTTGTTCTTTGTGGATTTTCATATATCTATTCCCTCTCCCCTAACTCTCAGTCTGGACGAGTCTAGACCCTAAGCATCACCTATTCCTTTTCTCCAGAGATGTTCCCTGACCTGTTGAGTTACTCCAGCATTGTGTGTTCACCTTCGGTGTAATCCAGCATCTGTAGTTAATCCTATGCATATAAACAGCTCAATTTCACAAATAATTTATGAGCAGTGAAGATCTTTGCGAAATCATAAAAGTTGGAAAGACTTTATAAAAATGATATAAATTTTATGATTAGATGACTGTAAATTTGGAACAAATAGCTCAAAAACAGGTAATTTGATTGCCATTAATGCTACAAGAATGATTCGTTGTAGCCTTTCACAAAACTTTTCACTTCCCTTTTCTTTTACTAATCAATCTTTTGCATAAATGATACTTGCGTTATTTCCATTGCTTCTCTTTTCCATGGGAAAGATATTCCGGCTGATGATCATTTCCTAATAAGTATAACCAAACAATTTTGGTATCGTTCTTGGAGTGTATCATTGCATTCATAAGTTTACTACACAAGTAAGTTTAGTATACAGGTTCACAAGTTATAGGAGTAGAATTAGGCCATTTGGCCCATCAAGTCTACTCCTCCATTCAATCACAGCTGATCTCTGCCTCCTAATCCAATTTTCCTGCCTTCTCCCCGTAACCCTTGAAACCTGTTCTAATCAAGAATGTAGACAAAATTGCTGGAGAAACTCAGCGGGTGCGGCAGCATCTATGGAGCAAAGGAAATAGGCAAAGTTTTGGGCCGAAACCCTTCTTTAGACCGATGCAATGTGTGTGGGGGGGGGGGGCAGGAAGAAGAAAGGAAGAGGAGGAGCCAGAGGACTGAGGGAGAGCTGAGAAGGGAAGGAGACAGCAAGGGCTACCGGAAATTGGAGAATTCAATGTTCAGGCCACCGGGATGCAGACTGCCCAAGCGGAATATGAGGTGCTGCTCCTCCAGTTTCCGGTGGTGCTCACTCTGGCAATGGAAGAGGCCCAGGACAGAAAGGTCGCATTCGAAATGGGAGGGGGAGTTGAAGTGCCGAGCCACAGGCAGATCAGGTTGCTTAATGTGGACCGAGCGGAGGTTTCTCCAGCAACTTTCGATTTTCTCCTTCGATTTTCCAGCATCTGCAGTTTCTTCTTGAACATGAATCAAGAATTTGTCTTTCTCTGCCTTAAAAATATCCACTGACTTGGCCTCCATAGCCCTTTGAGGTAATGAGTTCCACAGATAACCACCCTCTGACTAAAGAAGTCCCTCCTTTCTAAAAAAGCACCCTTTAATTCTGAGGCTATGACCCCTGGTCCTAGCCTCTCCCACGTGGAAACATCCTTTCCACATCCACTCTATCTATGCCTTTCAATATACCTTTCAGTATACTTTCTCCAATCATTGGTTTAGATAAGTAATTGCAAGTTAGCAGCACAGGAATGTGAGAGAAAGTGATAATTAGTATTAACAATTGATTTAAAAGGATACCTTTCAAAATGGTTGTGTCCATATTACATTCAAAGTTATTCACTCTGGTAATGACCTCTTCAATGAACTAATTGAGTTTTGTTGGATATTAAATTTCATATTAGTTTCTTACAATCAGCTATTACAGTATTCCATAATTATTTTCTTTTTGCAGATTTTAAACTACTATCCCTGGGACCAGATACTTTCCACCCTGTTTCAAAGGTGTAGATATGAAAATTGCAGTGGCTTTCTAAATGCCATTATTTCCTTTTTATTTTCAAAAAGTTATTTTTTAAATATAAATTGCAATACCTCCCCACAACAGATGATAAACATATAGGTCTATATTTTTCTGGTTTCCCTCCGTTGCCCACGTTAATTACTGAAACAGCTTTTGAATCTAAAGATATTCTGAGTGTGTTTCGCAAACTTTGGCCAAAAAGTCTAGCAATTTTCATTCACGCACACTTTAGACTCTGGGGTGGACAATGTCTAGTTCTGGAGATTTGTCTCTTTTTGGTTGCTCAGAAAATATAATCTTACCAAGATAGAGAATATACTTTTATAAACTGTCTCAACTATTTCCGATTCTAATTAATGAAACGTGCTTCTTCGATATTATAACCTGTTCATAAAATATTTTTTTCTAAACAACAGTGCCGGGCGTTATTGAGAAAACGTGTGGAAGAATTTACTGGAAATAAATAGATTATTTGTAAATGTTACTTTCAAAGCGACGTGTGGTCTTCTGTTCTCGGAGTAAGCGTGGGTTTAGAATTGTCAGATGGCGTGCAAAGCACACATTAGATGTGTTCAGGACCACGCCTGCCCCGTGCCCTGTAACAGGGGACCGCTGTTGGCGTGCGTCGACTCTTGACTGATTCCAACACGTTCTTTATTAATCGTGGCTACAATGGAGGCTTTGTGTGTGTTAACATTCGCCACCATCCATCACTGTTTAACGCGACACCAGGCATCGCACAGCTCAGGAATGAATCTCAAAGGCTTTTGCAAATAAATAAACAAACAAATAAATAAATAAGATGATGGGTGTGTGTGTTCTGAAGACCATCCTGGCTGCGGCAGTAATGTGGAAACTCGATGCAGCCTCCGGAATAGTTGGGGACTTTCTGCGAACGTTTATAAGGTGCGAAGGCGGTTAGTGAAAGTGAAAACGGGCTTGGTCTGACCTCTCATCGCCCGCGACCAGGGACACATGTGTGACCAACTTGTCAAAGAGCATCAACACAGACAGCATTGCGGACTCCGCCCGCTCAACTATTCCATTCATTTGCCCTTTGGGTTGCCCCAAGCATTAGAATGTCACTAAATCCACACCCAATAAGTCAAGGGTGATATTGAGCCTTGAACAACGATTCCTGAACTATTTATGGTGACATTTGCTGACAATTTCATAGAGTAATTGACTTTCGTGGCGTGGAAAGAAACCCTTCGGCCCAACCTGCCCACACCGGCCAACATGTCTACAATGCACTAGTCCCACCTGTCTGCGGTTGGCCTATATCATTCTACACCTGTCCTGTCCGTGTACCTGTCTAAATGTTTCTTAAACGTTGCGACATTACCTGCCTCAACTACCTGTTGTGGCGGCTCGTTCCATACACCCACCAAAGGATACCCCTCAGGTTCATATTGAATCTCTCTCTCCCCCCCCCCCTCTTTCTGAAAGAAAATGAAGCAATCGAGTAAATGATCATGGCATTATTAGTCTTGGAAAATAAATATTTCACACCGAGATAAAACAACGAGTCAGATCCCACATGGAGGAATTACCCACATTTATAGACTGTGCGGAGATTCACAGCGCCAGAGACCCGGTTTCGATCCTAACCTCGGGTGCTGTCAGCGTGGAGTTTGCACGTTCCACCTGTGATCACGTGGGTTTCCTCCGGGTGCTCCGGTTTCCTCCCACATCTCAAAGACGTGCGGGTTTGCAGGTTAATTGGCCTCTGAGTGAAAAGAGTGGATGAGAACGTGAGATTACAGAACTAGTGTGAACGGGTGATCGATGGCCAGCATGGACTCGGTGGGCAGAAGGGCCACCTGCTGCCATTCTTTATGAAGTATTAATATATATATATGTATATATTATATATACCATTCATATATGTCCTTTGCAAAAAAAAAAATGCAGAGCAGATTGGCAATGTTATTCAACATTTCAAAACTCCCGAAGCTTGGTATAATATATTTAAATTGAAAAATGTATTTTAAAAAGTATCATTTAGGTCGTAAGTTTTGGTGAGCTCGTCCGCACCGCCAACACTCCAGGGAATAAATGGAATGAGACTTAAATGTTGATGTATGTCGACAGCTAAGAGTTGGATAGAATTTCTGCGCCTTCTATATATATCCTAGTGATTTCATGCCAGCGGAGACTTTAAATGCCTCCTAACAGTTGGCGTTGCCATACTCTTGTGCAGTTGGTGCTTGAGATAACTCCAGAGTTTCATCAAGCGTCCCGTTGGCAATGGAGCTGTTTGAAACCAATCCTTTCTATTTCACAGACCAGCGGTTCTTCGACAACGAGAATCTCTTCCCTTCGCGCCTGCAGGGCTTTGACCAGCCCGTGTTTGACCAGCGGCTGGGGACGGGTCTGAGCGCCGATGTCATGTCGCTGGAAGGCGGCGTGGATGAGCACGTGTACCCGGTGTCGGAGCTGCAACAGCAACACCGCCAACTGCAGCAGCAACAGCACGACTGTCACGGCCAGTGCCTGCTGTGGGCGTGCAAGACCTGCAAGAGGAAATCCGTGACCCTGGACAGGAGAAAAGCGGCCACCCTGAGAGAGAAGAGGAGGTTGAAGAAGGTCAACGAGGCGTTCGAGGCTTTGAAGCGAAGTACTTTGCTGAATCCCAACCAGAGACTGCCCAAAGTGGAAATCCTTCGCAGCGCCATTCAGTACATCGAGAGACTCCAGGTGCTGCTCGGCACTTTGAACCAACAGGATAAGTTGCATTACAGTGGCAGCAACACGCGTCAAGGGGCAAGTATCCCGCGCAATGGACAAGTGAGCGCTTCAACTAATCTCCCAACCCTGGGGAGCCGACCAGAGCAAGCCTATGAACTGATGGCGTGGACATTGGGCAGCGGGTTGGGCTTTTGTGGCCCATCGCCCAACTTTGCTCTGGTGCCTTCTCCAGGATTGGATAACATTGGTGCATTTCCACAAAAGAAAAGAAAATGTTTGTGTTAGGCTGGTCAGAGAGGGAGCGAGTTACACAGCATGTAATCAGGCCCTTTGGACCAACTCGTCCATGCTAGTACCTTTAGAATGGAGATGATGAGGAATGTCTTTAGCCAGAGGGTGGTGACTCTGTGGAATTCATTGCCACAGATAGCAGTGGAGACCAAGCCATTGGATATTTTTTTAAAGTGGAGATTGACAGATTCTTGATTAGAAAGGGCATCAAACATTATGGGGAGAAGGCAGGGGAATGAGTTTGAGAGGGATAGTAGATCTGCCATGATTGAATGGTAGACTCGATGGGCTGAATGGTACAATTCTGCTCCTATGACTTCTGAACGTAATGCTGACCAAGATGCCTTCCGAAGCCTTTCCCATGTTGTGATATTTGAGTGGCTAGTGTAGCTAATTTTGTGAGGTTAGAACGCATTGTATCTTCATATGCCAATTGTGCCTTACATGGGCCCCTGAGTCCTGAAGGAATTAGTCCTTTTTTTAAGGGCTTTTGTTGCCTTAATGAGGGAATACCTGCCAGAAAATTCATCATTTGCAGATGGCAGAAAGTACCTGAGGGCATATTCACCTTAAATCAAAGCTTCACAGGAACTCCATCGGAAGAAGGGGTCTCCACCCAAAACGCCACCTGTTCTTTCTCTCCAGAGATGCTTTCTGACCCGCTGAGTTATTCCAGCATTTTGGGTCTATCGCCATAGGAAGACTCAGAGTTCAGGCAGCATCCTAGAAGAACATGGATAGGCGATGTTTGGGGTCGGGACCCTTCTTCAGACTCCATAGGAAGGTGACGCTAATATTACTATCAAGATAATATTCTGGAATGATGTTTATGGAAGGTTAGAAAGGCTTTAGATAGGATTGAATGCAATCTTAATGGTCCAAATTAAATTGTTTCAACAGAAGTGAGTGGTAAAACACTGTTTTGACAAATAGTGTTAAAAACATTTCGATTGAAAGAAACTGAAGGAGATAGGAACACTTAAATCACTTCCATGAACTTCGGGATTTTCTGAAATGTTTTTCAGTCAGCGAAGCATTGTTTTACTTAAAGAAGCAAATATAGGAAGCTAGGAGCTGAATGTGCAAGGGATTTGGATAGGTAAGGCAGGTGGTAAAGGGTCATTGTGCCTTTGAGACCAGGTATGGATGGGCATGTGGGAAAGATCCTGAATCAAATCCTCATCTGCATCAGAGATGTCGCAGGAGGGACAGGTGCTTTGAGGGGTCTGGTGGAAGGAAATAAGAAACTTGATTATTGTGGCAAATGCACGTTTGGAAGAGATTTGAAGCAGTGACGGTTTGGACTTTTACTAGAAACTCTCTCTCTCTGTTTATCAATCTTGCTCATTTTGTTTTCTACTGTATTTGTAGGTGGGCATAGCCAGTGAATGTGGATCAAGCAGCGCCTCCTGCAGTCCTGAGTGGAGCAGTTCCTCCGATCAATGCAACACTCCGTACAACCCTCCCAGCGGTAGGGACCAGGCTGTGTACAACAACAGGGTGATTTATTTCAATAGCAAGGAAACCATTTCACCTTCAGTGCCTTTGAGCGAATTAGGTGCATGTGGAAATGCAGCATCTTTGGAAAGAGAAATAGAGTTAATGTTTCAGGTCGAACAAAGGAGCTCGGACCCGAAACCTTTATTTAGTTTCTTTTTCCACAGATGCTGCCTGAGCTGCTGAGTGTTTCCAGCATTTTCTGTTTTTATTTCAAGTTTTTAAATTTATTTTCAAAATGGGAATTTTCATTCCTTATTTCATTGACTTATTTTCCTTTTATCTGTTAACATTTAAAATAATCATAATTAAAAATCAGTGTAATGGAAATATAATTCCTACTTCTAGTTGTAGCTTAGAAGATCTCAAAGACGTCATCTCACTGTCATATCCCATGTTGAACTTTGAACTTTTCCAAGCCAATAGCAACCCTTCACTAACTCATAGTCATACAGTGTGGAAACATGCCCTTCGGCCCAAGTTGCCCACACCGACCAACATGTCCCATCTACATTAGTCCCACTTTTGTATTTGGCCCATACCCATCTAAACCTGTCCCATCCATGTACCTATCTAATTGTTTCTTAAATGTTGCAATAGTCTCTGCCTCAACTACCTCCTCCAGTTCATAATATTACCCCCAATATTTGGGTGAAAAAGTTACCCCTCAGATTCCTATAAGATCTTTCTCCCTTTAACTTAAACCAATGTCCTTTGAATCTTGATTCCCCCATGCTGAGCAAGAGACTCTGTGTGTCTACCTGATTCGTTCTCTCGTGATTTTATACACCTCCCTAAGATCAGCCCTCATCCTCCTGTGCTCCAGGGAATAGAGACCCAGCCTGCTCATCCTCTCTCTGTAGCTCAGATCCTCGAGTCCTGGCAACATCCTTCTAAATTTTCTCTGCACCCTTTCCAAATTAACATTTCCTATAACATGGTGCCCAGAGCTGAACGCAAACTCTAAATGGGGCCTCACCAACATCTTATATAACTGCAGCATGACCTCCCAACTTCTATACACATTTAACTCCATTAAACAAAATGGGCACAAACACAATGTTGGAAAAGTGATAACAAAACTCCTGTAAAGGAGCCACAGAACATTGTTCAGCCAGGAACAGAATGTAGACCAGATGTTTGGCCACTTACATAGATGTTGGTTCCTCCTCAGGAAGTAGATTTCCATGGATGGAAGTGATCTACTTCCATGCCAAATATTGTTCTTGCATGCAATTTCCCAGCATGGGCCATTAAATGAACCCATTCCAGGAAATTCTGGTTACACTTTGGGTGGCATGGTGGCAGAGCGATGGATTTGCTGCCTTACAGCACCAGAGACCCGGGTTCAATCCTGGCTCCAGGTGCTGCCTGTATGGAGTTTGTACATTCTTCCCATGACCATGTGGATTTTCTCCAGGTTGTAAATTGTAAATTGTCCCAAGTGTGTAGGATAGTGCTAGTATACGGGGATCACTGGTCAGCACGGACTTGGTGGGCTGAAGGGCCTGTTTCCACACTGTATCTCTAAGCTAAACTAAAACTCAGGGCTTTTAGACATGAAATACATGTCTTAATATCAGACTATGAAGAAAAGAACAGATAATAGCAATGCAGGTTTTCCTGGAGAATAGCACAAACATGTTTGGCTAAAGAAAATTCAGTTTCTAAATTATTTGCTTATATTTAGCAAAGACGCAAGAGACTGCAGGTTCTGGAGCCTTCGGCAAAATACCAAGTGCTGGAGGAACTCAGCCAGTTGGGCAACATCTGTGGAGGGAATGGACAGATAATGTTTCGGGTCGGAACCCTTCTTCAGACCGAGAACATTGGGCAGATTTGCCTAGAGAATAACACAGACATTTATTCAGTCAAGTTATAGTCAAATAGAACCAGGGTTCTGACCAGAAACATTGCTTATCCCTTTCTATACAGATGCTGGCTGAACCATTGAGTTCCTCCAGCACTTTGTGGTTTGCTTATATTTACCACTGTTTTGCTGCTTTTGTTTATGTTGGTTTAATGTAATTATGTCATTCATGGGTGTAGTGAAAAAGGTGGGAGTGAAGTACCAGGAAATAAACAATTGTGTGGAAAATGTCATGAAAGTGATTTGGAGATGGCAGACCTAGTGAAGGAATAGTTCAGGAGGATGACTCTGCCATCAGTTTTGGAGCAGGAGATAGTAGGATTTCAACAAACTCTCAGAAGATCAGAGGATGAAAGCTTGGTATAGGGATGAGTGAACGCTGAGGTTAGTTGGACCCTGGAGTTGTAACAAACAGATAAATGGAAGGATATACACCGAGGATTGGGAAGGAATGGAGCAGGAAGAGAAAAGAGGATTTTGGAAATGATAAGTAATGAGCACTGATTGCAGAAAGTTGGGAGGCACTCTTGATCCTTGCAAATGTTGAGTGTAGATGGGAAAAACATTCAAAGAAGATGGTGGATATTTTGGCTGTAGCAATGTGCACACCTGGTGATAGGCTGGATATGAAGTTTGAAATTGAACTTGGATGACTCAGGTGTGTTGGCACATTGCAGTGGGCTATTCAAGAATGAGTAACATTCACATATTCCTTTTAATGGATGGCTATGGTCCATGGTCCTGGATGGATCTGAATATATGGTTTTGTTATCTAGCTGAAGGAACATTTGCGCCATTCAATGTAAGTTTGGTAGATGGCTTTTATGGGAAAAGTTAATGGTTCAATATGGAATATGCAACCTTTAACTTCCATACTGTTCCATATTGTATGGTTATCATCCAATCGGCAATACGATCTCCTAAGCTTCCTTCAATCTCACACTCTTAATGCCAGAAATTAGGTATTCATGATCTATCATTTCAAATCCAAGAACATCAAATGTAGTGTGACATTGATTCTGTGTTGCTCTCTTTCAGATCACTTACTACCTGTGAATAAGGGCCAGTCCACTGGAAGTGCCAGCTTACGCTCTCTCACCTCTATAGTGGACAACATTACACCAGAAGATTCACCAAGCAGCTATTTGGAGACTAACACCATCAACTGACCGACAGTTGATGTTCTTCTCTCCATGCATCTTTTTATAATTGGAAGCCTTTTTTATTTTTATACACTTTGGTGTGTGTTGTGCATAAGGTTGTTTAATTTAGAAAAAAAATCATTCCTAATTCTTAAAACTGTTTAAAATGGCCAATGCTTTGTTTTTATACAGCTTTATGACCAATGTGTGTTTTTGCAACTAAAGAGTCCAAATGTAAATATAAATACTTTGTACTGTTCATTTTTTGAGTGAGTTTGTTATTTTGATTTTTTTTTGCTAAATTATTCTGCTTTTTACAATAAAGTTAATATAAAATAAATCAGTTGTTGCATTAATGAGAAAAACTATGCAAATTGATTTATTGACAGTTATTACAGTCAGTTTCTCTACAAGTCGAGAAGATACAGAGGCAGATACCTTGTTTTGTCTATCATTAAAATCACGCAACCCTTATTAATCAGGGTGAATAAAATCCTGATTAAAATCAGACTTTTAATATCATTAACATAAAACTTTAAACAAAATCAAGGTTTAAACCAAACATTGATATAGATTAAGTGATTATATGCCCAAAAAACTAGATACGTACACTTCATGGCTTGTTCCTTTTACAAGCATTTTGATGATACCACACAGAGACTTTATTGAAAATCCCAATTACAGCCACGCAGCTAATTGGGGCCTGGTAGGTGATTCATTATATCAATCATCACCTGCTGTTTATAAAATGTTTTTTGGTTTAAATGAACAAATAATTTTGGGCCAAAACCCTTCTTCAGACAGTAGAACTTCTGCCTCACTGTGCCAGAGACCTGGGTTTGATCCTGACCTTGGGTGAAATCTTTGTGGAGTATGTACGTTCTCCCTGTGACTGTACGAGTTTTGTCCGGGTGCTCTGGTTCCCTCCCACAATTCCAAAGACATACTGGTTTGTAGGTTAATTGGCTTCTGACAGTTGTCCCTAGTGTGTAGGATAGACCTTGTATACAGATGATTATTGGTCGGTGTGGGCTGGCGGGCCTGTTTCCACGCTGCATCTCTTAAAAATAAATTGGATCCTGAAATTGCTTATCCTCCAGTTTTTATATCTTCCTGATATCTACAAGGTTTAAAGATATCTGGACCCCTTTGTAATCTTGGTAGTGTCTTGACAATAGATCTTGGCCTTGGCCTTGGTCACTCAGTTTTATAAATGGGATTCAGTACCAAGAGTGACCAAATCTCTCTTCAATAAGTAAATATTTAATTGTCATTTGAAGTGCACAACAGACAATCCAGCATTTTGAATTGTCAAGTTTTTTCTCCCTGTCACAGGCTCTTGGGAAATTGCCTAACTTCTATTCCACAGTGAGCTACCTCAGACTTCTGGTGAAACGCTTCTGGTGAAACGCACCAATCAAAAGTGCAACACAGTGGCGCAGTAGTAGAGTTGCTGCCTTACATCACTAGTGACCAAATCCTGTCTACGGGAGATGTCTGTATGGAGTTTGTATGTTCTCCCTGTGACCGTGTGGGTTTTCTCTGGGTGCTCCAGTTTCCTTGCACATTCCAAAGACCTACAGGTTTGTAGGTTCAAGAGATTCAAGAGAGTTTATTGTCATGTGTCCCAGATAGGACAATGAAATCCTTGCTTTGCTTCAGCACAAGAGAATATAGTAGGCATAAATAAATACAGAACAGATCAGAGTGACCATATACCATTGAATATGTATATACACACACATAAATAAGCAAATAAAGTGCAATGGGCTATTAATGTTCAGAGTTTTGTTTGAGTTGAGTTTAATAGTCTGATGGCTGTGGGGAAATCGCTATTCCTGAACCTGGATGTTGCAGATTTCAGGCTTCTGTACCTTCTATATGAAGGCAGCAGGGAGATGAGTGAGTGGCCAGGATGGTGTGGATCCTTGATGATGCTGGCAGCCTTTTTGAGGCAGCGACTGCGATAGATCCCCTCGATGGTAGGGAGGTCAGAGCCGATGATGGACTGGGCAGTGTTTCCAACATTTTGCAGTCTTTTCCGCTCCTGGGCGCTCAATTTGCCGAACCAAGGCACGATGCAACCGGTCAGCATGCTCTCTACTGTGCACCTGTAGAAGTTCGAGCGTGTTCTCTTTGACAGATCGACTCTCCGTAATCTTCTCAGGAAGTCGAGGCGCTGATGTGCTTTATTTATGATTGCATCAGTGTTATGGGACCAGGATAGATCTTTGGAAATATGCACGCCCAGGAATTTGAAGCTATTGACTCTCTCCACCATCGACCCGTTCATATAAACAGGACTATGGGTCCCCATCCTACCCCTTCCAAAGCGCACAATCAATTCTTTGGTTTTGCTGGTGTTGAGAGCCAGGTTATTATGCTGGCACCATTTGGTCAAACGGTCAATCTCACTTCTGTACTCTGACTCATCTCCATCAGTGTTACGTCCCACAACAGTGGTGTCATCAGCGAACTTGATGATGGAGTTCTCACCATGACCGGCTACGCAGTCATGAATATAGAGTGAGTACAGCAGGGGGCTAAACACGCAGCCTTGAGGTGCTCCCGTGCTGATTGTTATTGAGGCTGACACATTTCCACCAATACAGACAGACTGTGGTCTGTGAATGAGGAAGTCGAGGATCCAATTGCAGAGGTTAATTAGCTTTGGTAAAATTGTCCCCAGTGTGTAGGATAATGCTAATGTATGGGGTGATCACTGGTTGGCGCGGACTCAGTGGGCCAAAGGTTCTGTTTCCATCCCGTATCTCTAAAGTCTAAAATTTCTTTGGCAAACTCCGATTTGGTGAAGTATCTTCTCCATTTGTGATTAAGAAAATATGATTAAAAATAATATTTCTTCATGTTCTGGAAAAACATTACTGTTCAATACCATTTATACATTCAAGTTTAAGGCATTAATTATATATTCCCACAAGGTATTATTTGATTACATCGAATCACTGATAAGTCTAAAAAACAATCACATTTACCAATGGCCTTTTCTTCTCAGAAATTTGTCAGATCTACAAACTAATTTAATCTTCCAAGATTCCAAATATAAGTGTGAATCTCATATCCGGTATTAGAAATTTTCACAAATTGTGCAATATTAACTTATATATGACATGAACATTTTGGAATTCTAATCCCTATTTTGTTCTTATTGGTATTCTCCCATCTCCCATCAGGCAAGAGGTGCAGAAGTGTGAAAGCATACACCTCCAGATTCAGTGTTAGTTTCTTCTGAGCTGTAATCAGGCAACTGAACCATCCTATCAACAACTAGAGAGCAGTTCTTAGCTACTATCTACCTCACTGGAGACGCTTGGACTATTTTTTATCGGACTTTACTGGACTTTACCTTGCACTAAACTATATTCCGTTTATCATGTATCTGTACTCTGTAGATGGCTTGATTGTAATCATGTACAGATTTTCCGCTGACTGGTTAGCAAGCAGCAAAAGCCTTTCACTGTACCTCGGTACACATGTCAATAAACTAAACTAAAACGAAATAACCTAAACTCAGACGTCGTCTGACCAGTGACGCACAGAAAAGGCTGCCATTGCATGTACAACATTGTCATTATTCATGCAAAGTGCTTCTTAAATCAAGCCGCAGGAAAGAGAGACACATTTGTAGACCAACTTCAAAACTCGTGTCCCTCAGTGAAACAAAAACAAGAATTCTAAAATAGATAATACATAGGAAAGAAATATTACCACAAAAATATTAGCTCCATGTATCCAATTGAAATAACTATGATGGGCTTAAATCTGTAAAACTCATGATGTGTGTCCTTTGAATTCGATGAAAGCTTGTACTGTACTGGCAGGGCAACAGCTGGTGGCTTCAAGTCACAGAAGCAGGTGTCAGTTGACCCACGATACCGGGAATGAAAGCAGGACCAAGTTAAGTCGCTCTCATAATTTACAAGTAAAATACTTTGTGCTTGTTCGCAGGACATCAATATTTATTTATCACCCTCAGTTAAGGTGACAGTGACTTGAACTGCATGTTCTGTGTGGGGACATGGTGGCCCCAGGGTGTTTTCGGGCATGGGCCTACGAGATTAATACCTGCTTAAAAAATAAACTGGGGTGTATTTCTAACTGAGGATAGTGTGGCGCTAAGAAGGAAACTTGCAGTTGCCAGTGCTTGGTTCTCTAGGGATAAAGGTTGATGATTTGGAAAGTGCTGCTTAGAAAGCTTTGCTGAGTTAATGCAATGACCCCCTGTAGCTGGTACATGTCATACTCATAGTCCAGTATCTATTGATTCGATCCACTAGAACCAAATGTCAGAAGCAGTCTAATGCACATATATTTCTAGGTGCACAAGGTCTGTAAAAGGGTCTCAACCCGAAATGTCACCCATTCCTTTTCTCCAGAGATGCTACCTGTCCCGCTGCATTACTCCAGCATTTTGTGTCTACCTATCACTATGTGTACTCTTGGTTCTTAAAACAGTAAATGGATTTACATCCACATATTTCACAAACGATTTGTCCTGTTTTTTCGCCACTTCCAGTTTTTACCCCCACTCTTTAGACTTCGGCCCACTGAGTCTGTGCTGACCAGCAACCCCAAACACTAACACAACCCTGCACACTAGGGTACAATATACAATTTTTACAGAACCAATTAACCTACAAATCTGTACATCTTAATTTAGTTTAGTTTATTGTCACAAGAACCAAGATACAGTGAAAAGCATTTTTTGTCTTTGGAGTGTTGGAGGAAACCGAAGCACCCAGAAAAAACCCATGAGGTCACAGAAAGAACTTACAAACTCCATACAGACAGTCCTGCAGTCAGGATCGAACCCGGGTCTCTGGCACTGTTAGGAAGCAACTCTACCATTGCTTCACTATGTCACCCAATCTCCCTACTACAATCAGTCCGAAGAAGAGTCCCAACCCTTAATGTCACCTAATCATTTTCTCCAGAGATGCTCCTGACCCACTGTGTTACTCCAGCATTTTGTCTTTGTCTTTGATTGAAAAATGACTTACTCCACTGGTTTCAAACACTTCCTTTCTAACATGAAAAATTGAAGTTTTTTTCAACAGCATAAATTAATCACCATTTTCCAGTCAACGTTTGATTTGGGATATGTTTGAAAACAAATAAAGTGCATCATCATTCATTAGCCTGGAATCTGGGCTTCTTCCTAAATCAAATTGAATGCAATGACCTTTGAATAGATGCTTTCCTCTTAGTTACTTGTGGCTGAAGAAATGAAGCAGATTATCAGCAATTTCTCTTCAGTAATATGGCAATAAATCTATTAATTAACTCAATGATGTAGAAAAAAAAATCAGCAATCAATACATTATCTGACAATAAAAATATTGTAATGTGCATTGTAAACATGAGACAAGAAAAAAATATTTTGTTTCACATCCTCATTATGTTTTCGAATACTAATACTAATATTCTTTGCCGTTGCTGCTTCAGAGTATTAAAGTGGATGAATTCTACTTCTGGCAGGAAAAATCAAACGTGGTATTTGATTGTAATTGATTTCCAAATAATATCTGTGGGACAGTAGGTCATAAAAGGATCATGCTGCCTCACCCGCTGAGTTTCTCCAGCATTTTTGTCTACCTTCGATTATTCCAGCATCTGCACTTCCTTCTTAAACATGGAATTTGAGAAGCTGCTTTGGATGCAGCGAGCGAATCCATTGATTAAACTTACTTGGATGATACCTGGAGGTTTATCCATGCTCCCCTTGGGAATATATTTTTAATTGGCTTTAATGGACCAAGAAAAATATTCTGCCATAAAGTAATTCTAAGAAAGTAAGTCTGCACTAATATTACCAGTAAACATCCTCCTGTTCTTAACATTGTGGAACATTCACTTAACTTCTTCCACTGAACTTTTTCCAGTTTTACGCAATTCCATCTGATCACCTGAGCTCAATCTTATGGGCAGCATAGTGGCGCAATGGTTGGGTTGGTGCTTTTCAGCACCAGAAACCTGGGTTTGATTCTGACCTCGGGTGCTGTCTGTACAGGGTATGTACGTTGTCCCTGTGACCACATGAGGTTTCTTCCACACTACAAAGACGTATATGTTTGCAGGTTGATTGGACTTGGTAAAACTGTAAATTGTCCCTAGCATGTAGGACTAGTGTACTTGTTGGTCTACAGAGACTCGGTGGGCTGAAAGACCTGTTTCTGTGCAGTATCTCTAAACTCTAAATCACAAACTGGACATGGAGAAATACTGCAGTGTGGAATAAACAGTTTTTATTCTTTCACAATTTGTGCAGCTAAACAACTGTGAGTTTATATTGCTGTTTCCCCTGCCACCCATGATATGAACCACAAGAAACCTGAAGGATGGAGCTGAGTTTAAATCATGGGAAGGTGCTTAATTGGTTGTGCGTGGAACCAGATTGTCCAGAAGTATCCGTATGTGAAGCTCTACACCAGAGCATCAAGTAATTCCAAATCTCCATCAATCTCTATGGTTGCAGTTGGTATAAATGGAACAAATTTACTTTGCCACTGGGATGGATGCATGGATGGATGGACGGACGGATAATTTATTGTCACATGTACTGTGAAGGTAGTGACATTCCTTGTTTTTGCATACACAGTACACAAAGGTCTAGGTAATGTTTAATCAATTCTATAAATCTTTATATAGCTCATTATTAATGAAGGTATGCTCTGACCAAATTGTTAGTATGAGTTGTGGTTTCAATGATTGTACTAATCATATTAGGTTGCTAATATGTATTATTTGATAGCTATTTCTGGCATCTGCAGATGCACACACAAATATCGACGCCCAGAAGCCACTGCTGAAGGTGTCCTAATCCTCCACAGGGGTTGTTGTTCCTACCTGAAGGACACAGTACTGAAACCAATGAAATTAAGGTAACTAGCCACAGGGTGCCGATAAAAAGTGTTAGAAATGTAGGACTACACAAAAAGCTGGAGAAACTCAGCGGGTGCAGCAGCATCTAAGGAGCGAAGGAGATAGGCGACGTTTCGGGTCGAGACCCTTCTTCAGACTGGTCAAGGATCAGGGAAACGAGAGATATAGACAGTGATGTGGAGAGATAAAGAACAATGAATGAAAGATATGCAAAAAAGTATCGATGATAAAGGGAACAAGCCATTGTAAGCTGTTTGTGGTGTGATGTAGGACTAATGCATTCACGGGCAAGGGAGCTTTTAACAATGTCGTTAGCATTAATTAATGCTGAACATTTTCTCTGGCATGAAAAGTTAATGATGTGATTGGTGTGTTTTATTCTCTGAGAAGAAAATTGACATTGTACCTTTTTTAAAAAAACCTTACAACTTATTAAAAATATTTCATCCCACTTTTTTAATATTTGAGACAAATAAGTTAGATTATTGTTTTTATTCCACAATGATTTAAAGGTGCATAATATCTTATGATTAACTGATGTGCCGGTCTGACTTACAGAAAGGCCTTTCTAATGCTAGGCTGCTCATAGACCTCCTAAAGGAGAGTAGAACATTCAATCACGCGGGGCATCAGCTGAGATCACTGGCAGCAAACCAGCAACGTCTCTGGGCATAGACACAAAATGCTGGAGTGACTCAGTGGGCCGGGCAGCATCTCCGGCGAGAGGGAATGGGTAATAGACAACAAGGTGCTAGATGACACCTCCACTACAAAATCTGCACCATACCTCTCAGAAAAGAGACAATTAAAAAAAAAAATATCTCAGCAATTCGGGACTGGTGATTGTTATTCAGCATATAAAGTTATCAATTGATTCTACACGGTTAATCAGCAGTGATTTCCTCTATTACCATATCTTTTCTCTTGACTGCAGCACCATCTACAGCAAATCTGCTGTATACATGAGCAGAACAATTAGATTTTGTTTAACACAACTTTTACTTCCACTTATACCTAACCTCAACAAAGAGCAGTTAAAGCTTAGTCGTAATAATCTGCAGGTGACTTCTAATTGATCTCTCCAATGGTCTAATTTTATTTTCATGTTTAATAATTCATCTACAGAATAACTGTGTATCATAAAATCATGGGTACACAAAAGGCTGGAGAAACTCAGCGGGTGCAGCAGCATCTAAGGAGCGAAGGAGATAGGCGACGTTTTGGGTCGAGACCCTTCTTCAGACTGGTCAGGGATTAGGGAAACGAGAGATATAGACGGTGATGTGGAGAGATAAAGAACAATGAATGAAAGATATGCAAAAAAGTATCGATGATAAAGGGAACAAGCCATTGTAAGCTGTTTGTGGTGTGAAAATGAGAAGCTAGTGCGACTAGGGTGGGGGAGGGAGATAGAGAGAGAGGGAATGCAAGGGCCCGAGGCCTGAGGGAGAGGTGGGAAGGGGAGGAGACAGCAAGGGTTAACAGAATTGAGAAAATTCAATGTTCAAGCCCAAAGGATGCAGACTCCCCAAGCGGAAATGAGGTGCTGTTCGTCCAACTTGCGGTGTTGCTCACTCTGGCCGTGGAGGAGGCCCAGGACCGAGAGGTCGGATACAGAATGGGAGGGGGAGTTGAAGTGCTGAGCCACCGGGAGGTCGGGTTGGTTATTGCGGACCGAGCGGAGGTGTTCGGCAAAACGATCGCCAAGCCTCCGCTTGGTCTCACCGATATAGATCATCTGGCATCTGGAGCAGCGGATGCAGTAGATGAGGTTGGAGGTCCAGGTGAACCTCTGTCGGACCTGGAAGGACTGCTTGGGTCCCTGAAAGGAGTGGAGGGGGGAGGTGAAGGGACAAGTGTAGCATTTCTTGCGGTTGCAAGGGAAAGTGCCCGGGGAAGGGGTAGAGCGGGAGGGAAGGGAAGAATTGATCCTGAAAGGAGTGGAGTGTACGACCCGAAACGTCGCCTATCTCCTTCGCTCCTTAGATGCTGCTGCACCCGCTGAGTTTCTCCAGCCTTTTGTGTACCCTCGCTTCTCCAGCATCTGCAGTTCCTTCTTGAACAAAACATCATAAAATCATGTCCTGGGGATTTGCCTTACAGCCACGATGTCAAGGGCAACGTGGAGCTGGCAATAAATGCTGCGTTTTATTGACACTTCTGATAAATGAATAAACAAAAAATACCACAGATATCAACCCTGAGAGAAACCAAACATCTCTCCAATTTGAATGATGAATACAGCATCTTTTGTTCAGAGTTGCATATCATTTTTAATTTCAAACATGATCTTTGGGTTGTCACTCTTTAATAGTCTAAATATTAATATGACATGTGGCATTCAAACTTAATTTGTTCAATATTAAATTGTAAAATTTTGCTAATTAACAATAGACAATGTCAAGTTGGAAAGGCTACAGAGAAGATCTAAGAGGATGTTGCCAGGACTGGAGGGTCTGAGATTTCGGGAGAGGTTTTGTTGGCTGGGACTCTATTCCTTTGAGTGTAGGATGAGGGGTTATCTGATAGAGGTGGATACAATCATGAGAGGAATAGATTGGGTAGATGCACAGAGTCTTTTACCCAGAGTAGCTGAATCGATGACCAGAGGACATAGGTTTAAGGTAAAGGGGAAAAGATTTAATAGGAATGTGAAGGGTAACTTTTTCACACAAAGGGTGGTGGGGGTATGGGACAAGCTACCAGAGGAGGTAGTTGAGGCTGGGACTATCCCAACATTTAAGAAGCAGTTAGACAGGTACATGGATTGGACAGGCTTGGAGGGATATGGACCAAACACGGATAGGTGGAACTTGTGTAGCTGGGACATGTTGGCCAGTGTGAGCAGGTTGAGACGAAGGGCTTGTTTCCATGCAGTATCACTGACTCTATGACATCAGACTTCAATTTATGCAGTTATTATCCACATCATTTTTACAGCAGAAAGTTTCAAATGTAAAATAATTTTTAACTGCCTCCTAATGAGTAGCGTCTAATGCTTTAAATCATTGCAAAATGGTCAATGTTCAAAGAGTTAAGCTATAGCTCCATTTATTTAGTTTTGACTGGACAAAAATAAAATAACCTTGATGCATCAAACCAAATGAAAATCAAAAACTTGGAAATTTGCAGTAAAAACAAAAATACTGCAAATGCTAAATGAATCAGGCAGCATCAGCATGAAGGGAAACAGCGTTAATGTTTCAGGTTGAAGACATTTCTGACAATGAGCACTGCCGGCATTTATTTTTATTATGTAACGCACAAATCCTGCATTGACAGTACTTTGCTCTGCAGCGACAAATAAGTCAATGCATACAATGGACAACGCATTTAATACAACAAAACTCCAATCTTTTACTTATTGGAAATTTGAATTTTATGGTCGCACTTAAGGATGCTAGATTAAAGGTTGAGATGTTCATCTGCTTTTGGTACCTAGTTCATTAACAAAGTGTATTATTTCCAAGTGTCTGACTATTGTAGTACTTGGAATTTGGAACACTCTGCCTGAGGGGCTGGTGCGGACAGAGACTCACAACTCTCAGATGGGCCCATGCATCACTAAGGTAAAATAGATTAAGGACCAAGGACAGCGAATGGAGGGATATGGATCCTATGCAGGCAAATGAGATAAGTCATCTTGGCCTCATGTTTGGCTCAGACACTGTGGGCTGAAGGCCTGTTTATCTCCTGCTCTGTTTGAAGTTCTAAGTGGTATGAATATTGATTTCTCTAACTTCAAGTAGCCCTTGCTTTCCCTCTCTCTCCATCCCTCCCCCACCCTGCTTCACACACTAGTCTCACTGACCTCCTGATTAATTTTACTGTTTGTACGCCTCATTGTCAGCTTCCCCTCATCCAACAATGAACTATTGTTCATTTCCTTGATCATTGTCTGCCTTGATCTAATCTTTCATGAGAATATGTTCTCTGTACCCTTCCATATTCTCCCTGACTCTCAGTCTGAAGAAGGGTCACCTATTCCTTCTCTCCAGAGATGCTGCCTGCCCGCTGAATTACTCCAGCATATTGTGTCTATCTTCTAAGTTATATTAAATGGGATTAGTTTTGAAGGGTGCTTGATGGTCTAAAATGGTCTATTGTAGATTAGCATCATAAAAAGAGGGAGTAATTCTTATAAAAGATAACTGGTCCGCAAATACCTTTAGGGAAAATACTATTTCCAGTAAATAATCATCATCATCAATGTTGAAAACATCAACGGGCACGATGCCTTACAATGCTATGTATGACAGTGATCGCAATAATGCTGTAACTGAATTTACAGCGAGTACAGTTGAAGGAGAGATTAACTGTCTGAAGATCCAAGGCATGGTTAGTAGGGTTGTAGAATATACTTTTGATTTTTTTCTTTCATTTTTCCCAATCGATACCCTCCCAAGGGACTGTGGAATCGGTGGTGGAAAGCAGATCCTGACTGTATTAGATACAATGGGGCATTCTGACATTTAGCTCGGTTGATCTGTTTGTCCTACGTTGATTATTTTGAGATCCCTCATGAAGAATCTTAATTAAATATAAAGAAACAGTACTGAGTACTTTAAGTAGAGATGTTTAAGAAAGAACTGCAGATGCTGGAAAAATCTAAGTTAGACAAAAATGCTAATGAAACTCAGCAGGTGAGGCAGCATCAATGGAGCGAAGGAATAGGTGGGGGGGGGGGTGGAAAAAAGAAAGGAAGAGGCGGAGACAGTGGGCTGTGGTAGAGCTGGGAAGGGGAGGGGAAGGAGGGAGAAGGCAAGGACTACTTGGCGATCTCTCCGCACAGTTCGCATTAATCAACCTGATCTCCCGGTGGCTCAGCACTTCAACCGCCCCCTCCCATTCTGAATCCACCATTTCTGCCCTGGGCCTCCTCCATGGCCAGAGTGAGTCCCACTGCAAATTGGAGGAGCAGCACATCATATTTCGCTTGGGTAGTTTACACCCCAATGGTATGAACATTGACTTCTCCAATTTCAGGTTGTCCTTGCTTTCTCCCTCCTTCCCCTCCCCAGCTCTCCCACGGCCTACTGTCTCCACCTCTTCCTTTCTTCTTCCCGCCCCACCCACCCCCACATCAGTCTGAGGAGGGGTCCCGACCTGAAACGTCACCTATTCCTTCGCTCCTTTGATGCTGCCTCACCCGCTGAGCTTCTCCAGCATTTTTGTCTACTTTAAGTAGAGAGGGTTCATTATGTCCTAATTCTTTAGGAAATGGGGGTTCTCCTCTTCTTTCATAGGTGAGGCTCTCACATATGTCTCCTCGGTACCCCGCAGCTCTGCTCTTTCTCCCTCTCCACCCAGTCACAACAGGGCCAGAGCCCCCCTAGTCCTCACTTTTCACTCCATCAACCGTCGTATAATCTTCCAATATTTTTGCCACCTCCAACGGGCTCCCACCACTAGCCACAACATCCCATCTGCACCCCTTTCCGCCTTCCGCAGCGACTGTTCCCCCCGCAACTCCCTGGTTCACTCATCCTTTACCACCAAAACCACCCCCTCCCCAAGTATTTTCCCCAGCAACCACAGGAAATGCAACACTTGTCCCTATACCTCCTCCTCGACTCTGTCCAGGGACCCTGACAGTCTTTTCTGTCCTGGGCCTCCTCCGCTGTTAGAGTGAGGCCACACGCTAATTGGAGAAACAAGATCTCAATTTTGTTTGGGCAGCTTACAACCCAGCGGTATGAATATTGCTTTCTATAATTTCAAGTAGCCCTGGCATTCTCTCTCTCTCTCCGTCCCTCCCCCACCACCTAGTCATCTTGCTAGTTTCACTGCTCTTATCCCTTCGTTTTTACCTCCTCCTCAGCCATTGAGGGCTCTTTAGCCATCAGTGCCGTTTGCTTTGCTCTGTACCATTCCATATCTCTAGTTTCCCTCTCCTGACTCTCAGTCTTAAGAAGGGTCTTGACCCGAAACGTCACCTATTCATTTTCTCCAGAGAAGCTGCCTGAGTTACTCCAACATTTTGTGTGAATGTTCATTCCAATATGCTGGTGGAATCAGAACAATTTTTAAACTAAGATCTTAAAAAGGCCAAGGAGGGAAATGAACAAAAGGGGGAGTTCGAGGGTCATGACTGCAGTTTTATTTGTGCACGTCGGGTTGATTGCATTAGTCGACCACGTGAAGGTTGCAACAAATGGACGTCGTTTTTCATGCCACTTGATCTACAGCTTTAGGCTGTGCACGCCATATGCAAGAAGAAGAAGACTGCAGTTTTAAGGTTTGATAGAAATAATTAAACATTGTACACAGCAGTAAAAGGATGAAACAGGACGCACATCATTTTTGGGGATTTTGTTTATTGGCAGTGGAAAATAAATGTTTCAGTTCCAATGCAAACTGAAAGCAGGCAACAAATAATACCATGGCAAAGGAAACAAAAGGTCTGAATGTACTGTACAAAACAAGAGCATTTCAAGTGCAAAGACCACAATGTTATGTTCTTGGTTGGTTACTAAAACCAGCAAACAATTACGTTTAATTATTATAAACAACATAGGAAGACTACATTGTCAGGCACAGATGAACATGTCATTCCAAGTGTGCGGAGACCCCAGATCTAGTCTTTCGCTGAAAAAAAAATTTAAACCTGTCCAAAATTAGTTTGTTTATTCATCTTCCAAATTCACAAAAAACATCTTGCCTTTACAAAACAAAGCAGGAACTATTCTTGGGCATAGGAGTGAAGTGTTTGGAACTGTGAACCATCAAAACTGACTATTGATCACTGCTCACTACATTTGGAATACAAAATAATGTTCAAAAAGAGTAGTTATTTTTCCTTAAATATATATATTGTAATAAATTATGTGAATGATGCAAAATATATCAAATAATTGCATGAACAAAAATAAATGGACTTCTAATTTCTGGAAACATAATGATTAAAACTGCACATTTAGTTCAGGTTTTATGGACTCCAAAACAATTTGCACTACAATGCACAGATTAGGTATTATTTGCACTTATCAGCATATATTATTTGAAATTATAATTAATCTAATCTGTTCCACATTTCCTTTGGACTGCATTACCAGTCCATCGTAAATTTCTGGAGATTATGAATGTCATAAAATTGTAGGATTCAATTTTTAATTTATAAGAGAATACTTTATCAGGAACTCAAATATTATGCATAATAATGAGCCCTCAAAATTATTCAGGCCTGAAACAATACTGTCTACATTTACTTGTCATTCACTGCATGCATACATTTTTAAGATTAAATCTACACCAAGCCCAGCTCATCATCCTCTTTGGATCTCAATGCAAGCCAATTGTTAACACAAAATTGCCTCCCTTCCAACAGTTTACTGTTAGACTGTGTGAACTGACTCGTCATGGCTATCAACTCAGAGATACAAGTGCACATGTTGAGGCAAGTTGGCCACAGCATTAGTATTACTCACATAGAGATGGTAAATATATTTATATTTTAAATAGGAACCATCAACAGATGTCTGCCCAACAGTTTATCCAAACACTTATTACATCAGTACTGACTCATGTTCAAACATTCATCAAACCAAGAGTGCTGGAGTAACTGAGCGGGTCAGGCACCCTTCTTCAGACTCAACCAGTTGGATAGACTTAGCCTGACTGAAGAAAGGCTGACTGACTCAACCTGAAATATTACCTATCCTTGTTCTCCAGGGATGCTGGCTGACCCACTGAATTACTTCAGTACTTTGTGCCTTATTGTGAGTTAACTAGCATCTGCAGTTCTTTGTTTCTACATTAATCAAACCAACATCTGCCTAAACTTCATTATTCCCTAATATAGTGACCGTGACTGCACAAGGGAATGTCAGTAAAGGGTGTAGTCTGAAGAAGGGTCTCGACCCGAAAGTCACCCATTGGGTCTGAAGAAAGGTCTCGACCCAAACGTCACCAATTCCTTCCCCCCAGACATGCTGCCTGTCCCACTGAGTTACTCCAGCTTTTTGTGTCTATCTTCGTGTTTTTATTTAATTGGTCATTTAAGATCACTATATTTCCATTTACATAAACCTTACATGGCACACATTGCTCTTTCAAGTAAGTTAAACGTTTAAACAGCATCAAGATAGGCACAGAGGGACGTAAGCTAACTACGTTCCAAGAATCTCTCTTTAATTATGTTTTAATAACAGCAAAAAAACGTATACTTTAATTTTGGAAAAACGCATCCACGCCAACGTTTAAAATGTGGATTTCAAATATGTCGGAAATGCTACATCTTGAAGAAATGAGATTCCTCCTACTAGGCAAAGTAGACCAATTCCTAAAGATTTGGTCTCCTTTTATCGACTTCTTACAAGCATATGTGCAACATAACCTTAGAAATTAAATGGTTCAGAACCGGGTGATAGGTGGGTAAAGATATTATATAGGTATATCTCCCCTAATTTCTTTTCTTTTTTTTCTCTTCTTTTTCAATCTCTTTAGCTTCTTATTTCTTCTTTCTGTCTCTCTCGCTATTTGTTTCTATCTCCCTCGACACTCTTTATTTTCTTCTTTCTTTCACTGCTCTTTTATTATTAAATTAAAAATTAGAAGTTGTACAAGAATTGTAATGTGTATGTATGCATCAGGTACTTAGGTACCACATTACTGTACTTACTTCTAACAAAAAAAAAAATATATAAATAAAAATAAAAGCATCAAGATAGGCACAAAATGCTGGTAATTCAGCGGGACAGGCAGCATCAGATTGTCTGAAGTCTGAAGAACTAACTGAGTTACTGAAGCATGCTGTGCATATCTTTGGTGTAAACCAGGTCCTTCCTACACATTGATAAGCATCACTTTCATTCGTAACATTCTATTTATACATAAATTAAATATCTGCATGTGTCAAATAAATTTCCCTCCCCAAATTCGAAACCCAGCTAAAAGGCTTTTGGTGCATAATTTAAAACTTGCTAGGCATATCCCTTCTGTTACCCATTTTAAAAAGGTGAAAATCAAACAGACAAGGAGGTGATGAGTGGCAGCAAGGAACTGAAAATATCTCATTGAGGTAAGTGACTATAGAAACACTGGTCTCTGCGTGTTGGGAATACCAACTGAGGGATGTTTTTTTTGCCAAACCTTCAATAATCCAGTCTCAAAGGATTTTTAAGTGTCTTTATAGAGATGGCAATTTGAACAAGTGAAGTTCTCAGAAGATGGAATAAATTCAGCCACACTGGTAATTAGATAAAGTTTATGCTTGGGTCGTTGCTTTCTTGGCTCCAAGATCAATGTTTTAAGTGAGAGCTTTCCGTTTCCCTAATCCCCATCCCCATCCCCTGCCTCTTCAAGAGATTGCTTTACATTTTGCTTTATAAGACCAGCTATTTCAAGAAAATGTGTCATGAGCCACATCATAACATAGTCCTCAGATGTTAATAAGCCTGAAGTAAAATGTGGGCACATGTTTAAATATCTTTAATGAAACTTATTTTGTCTCCTGAAAAATAGCCAGCATATGAACTATCCGTGTTACATGGTCACCAACAAGTCCAGGTATGACTTCTTGAAGGATATTGTGGACACAAAGAGACAATTGATTTATTGAAAGATGCAGCATGGAAACAGGCCCTTCAGCCCACCAAGTCTATGCTGGCCATCATCAATCTCACACTGTCACATTCTGAGATACCTGCCTTCTTGAAAACAGCACCTAGCTGTTACCAGTCAACTGAACCATCCTACCAACAACACCAGCTGTTACCAGTCAACTGAGCCACCCTGCCAACAACTAGAGAGCAGTCCCGAGCGATTATTTACCTCATTGGAGATCCTTGGACTATCTTTGACCGAATTATTTTGCACTAAATATTATTCACGTTATTACCTTTATCATATATCTGTACACTATGGATGGTTCGATTGCAATCATGTATTGTCTTTCCGTTGACTGGTTAGCATGCAACAAAAGCTTTTCACTGTACCTCGTTACATGTGACGATAAACTTAAGTCAAACTTAAACCTATTGTAAATGTGCCCATGAAAATCATAGTGACCTGCCTCAATTACTACCATCCGGAAGCACTAACATCCACTGTGATGAAGTGCTTTGAGAGGTAGGTTATGGAGCAACGCAATTCCTGCCTCAGAAATAAAATGGATCCATTTAAAATGTGTCTATTCCCACAACAGGTCAATGGCAGATACCATCTCATTGGCACTTTGTTCTGGACCATCTGGATAACAGGAACACATATGTCAGGTTGCTGTTCATCAACTGCAGCTTGACATACAACACAATCATCCCCTGTAGACTCACCTCCAAGACCTGCGCTCCTGTACCTCACTTCGCGTCTGGATCCTTGACTTCCACATTGGCGGACCTCAATCAAGGTGGATCGATAACAACATCTCTTCTTCGCTGACCATTAACTCAGGTGCACCCCACTCTACTCTCTTTACACCCATGACAATGTGACTAAGTACTGTTCCAATGCCTAAAAAACACCGTCAACACTACAGAGGTTGTTCAAATCACTGGTGGTGATTAATCAACACATAGGAAAGACAATCAACGTCTAGTTGAGTGGTGCACAGCAACGATCCATCACTGAGCATCAACAAAACCAAAGGAACTAATCGGTGACTTCAGAAATGTTACGTCAGGAAATTGCTTGCCAGTTTTCCTTTGTGTGTCAACAACAAATAAGAACACAAACTTCGACACATGCATCGTGGAAAGTGTGCCGACTGGTTGCATCATGGCCTGGTACAGCAATTTCAATGCACCGGACTACAAAAGGCAGCAGAGAGTGGTGGACTGCCCGGTCCATCAATTAAAGCATTTGAGCGAGACGCTGAGTCATGAAGGTGTCAATTATCGTGGAGGATCCCCACCCTCCGGGCCATGCCTTCTCACTGTTGTCCTCTGGTAGAAGACTGAAGTCCCACACCACCAGGTTGAGGAACATCAGGTGCACCTGCACCACGATAATCCTGCCTCAGCGATGGAGCACCTTGGACCACCTCTTGCACTACCATCGACCCATTTGTCTAATTGTGTTTTGTACCAATGCCCTGTTTTTTCTAGTATAATTTATGTTTTGTGTGTTGTCTGAATCTACATGCCTCTGCTGCTGCTACAAGCAAGATTTTCATTGTATCTGTACTTGTACCTATAACAAACTCGACGAAGAAGTGTCTCGACCTGAAATGTCACCTATTCCTTTTCTCCAGAGTTGTTGTCAACCCGCTGAGTTACTCCAGCTTTTTCTATCTTCGGTTTAAAGTAGCATCTGCAGTTTCTTCCTACACTAACTTGATTTTTATGTCCTTGCGGTGGCACAGTGCAAAGCCTATCTCCAAGTATTCTTGGTAATTCTCCAATTTCAATCCAAAAATCATCTTAACGTACTAAACAATTTAATAAAGTGCATTTGTATTTGAACGTAACTTCCGTGAAGCCTTTCAGAAGCACTATATATTTGCTGAATGGTTTTGTGATGGTTTAATAGAGCTCTTAAAGATAGCGGATAGGGGATACGGCGAGAAGGCAGGGTCCTGATTGGGGATGATCATCCATGATCATATTGAATGGCGGCGCTGGCTCGAAGGGCCGAATGGCCTACTCCTGCACCTATTGCCTATTGTCTATCGTGATAAAACAAAGGGAAACTCCTTAACACATGCCCAAATTGCCAGTTGCATTAGTTCGCGTAAATTACAGGATATGCTTCTTTTTTTAAAGTTTCTTTGTTGGCACAAATTACAATAATCTCTAATAAGATCCCCTTAATTTACATTAAGATCAAGCAACAAAAAGCTTTTCACTGTACCTCAGTACATGTGGCAATAAACTAAACCAAATTAAACCACGTCATAGTTTAATGAAATAGAGGTAGTGCATGCGTTCAATGAATTCCATGTGTGGAGGTATTTAATATTTAGATTTAGAATTTATAATAAAATGACCTGATTCAAATATGACCTAGTAATCAGATTTCATGACTGGACAGCCATCTATAATGTAGATAGACTTTGAGCAATACCAGCACTCCCTTGCCCCATCCCAAACTGATCACTGTTAGTGTTAATTTAAAAAAAGACCAAGGTGATATGTGTCAACTAAGATCTGTACCATCAGCACTGCACACTCAGAAGGTATGTTCATTGTTAAAATACAGGCAATAGGGAACAGAACTCTGTACAGTTAAATAATATAATTCACAACTTCATCACTTCTTTATCTTTGAATTAGTACATTTGGTAACAAGACAATTACCATATGACAAGGCAAACTTGGCATAAATAATGTGTAAAATCCAGGATTGAGTACCAGAAAAATAAGAGCATGGGAGATCTTGGGGGGGGGGGGGGGGGAGCACAGGGGAAAATAAATTTTAAATAATATGCTCACATAGTAGGTGGAGATTTTATTACAGAAATTAAAGAAAAGTGCTTTTATTTAGATTCACTTAATTAAATATGGTTACAATTTAGGAACAGAATTTCAGACCACATTAACAGTAAAGGATCCATTGTGGCATCAAAGAGATTTTAAACCATATTTACGTGTAATGGTAGGTGAGGTTGCAAGCAGTGTTGCCAAATGGAGCAATATTGGACTTTGGTGAGACAGCGATAGGCCGTTTTTCTGGGCAACTTTACTGCTTTGAAAACTTGGATCAACATGCTTCCTGAGTGTTGTTTATTCATAATCCACCAAATGGAAAGGATTATATTTGAGCCTAAAATGCTGCAATCTGATACTGAAATCAAAAGCACTGGGCGAATTGAACTGAAGAAATTCAGTCTCTCTTAAAAGTAGGCCGAGCGCAAATTGGAGGAACAGCACCTCATAATTCACTTAGGTAGTTTACACACCAATGGTATGGACATTGACCACTAATTTCAGATAATCTTTGCTTTCTCACTCCTTCCCCTCCCCTTCCCAGCTCTCCCGCAAGCCTACTGTCTCCGCCTCTTCCTTTCTTTTTCCCGCCCCCCCTCCCCCCCTCCCCGACCAGTCTGAAGAAGAGTCTCGACCCGAAATGTTATCTATTCTTTCTCTCCATAGATGCTGCCTCACCCGCTGAGTTCCTCCAGCATTTTTGTCTACCTATTAATAAGACAAGTATTTTTTAAACCTGGTGCACTGTGCTGGTAACAAACTTCATTAAGTCAAGCACAGGTAGTTCTTGAAGATTACCAATATATTCAGAGAAAAGTTTAAAAAAAAACAAGAACCATGATCAATTAATGTAAACTAGCACGATTTTTAATTATTTTATTAAGAACGTTCAAATCCAGCTATTAATTTTTTTTGTATGAAATATGGAGGAATTTGTTTTAATTCAATGCCTTCTCATAATTACACAGGATATTTTCAGGCAATTTTATTATGCTTTCCTCCATGAACTGAGAAAGCAACCAGAGACTATTTTCAAATTTACTAGAGAGGTGAAAATTGGACTTGGAAGGTTCTGTTGACATTGTCCAAAATGTATAGGATGAATTCTATAAAACCCGTTATAAGATCACAGCTGTTACTAGGTATTTATGAAGTCCTGTTCTTTTTGGACTTCAGTGTATACTGCTGCTCTTCACAGGTGGGAAATAATAACCAAATCTCAGGGTCAGTTCATTCTGTGGTCCTACACAACCCCTACATGTCACCTCATGCTGAACTCAGTAAATAGGAAGAAAACATTACTTTATTTTTGCGGCACTTGGGAATTAAAATGTTAAAATGAGTGCATTTCTTTATTGTATTTGCAAAACACTCATGTCCAAGAAACATTTTGACTTCTTTTCAAAAAGTGCTGAATTAAAAAGATGCACACTTCAACAGCTCAACAAGGATTATATATAATATATATATTTATCAATTTATTAAAATTAATTTTATAAAATAGGATCAACATTTTGTTAATCTTCATAAAAGTATTCAATGGTCAATATTTTTCAAGGGATAGTCACGAAGACTAACAGAACAGAAAGTGCCAGTGCTTAACCACGTTGAAGAAGCATGTTAAATTCCTCTTGAAATATCTGGTAAAGTGTTAATTTGTTTTTCTACTTTGGAAAATAGTTTCCCTGTCACCCTAGTAGAATGGGTGTAATGAGTTTAGCTGCATGTATCTGCCATATTTCATTAATGATTAGATTATTATATCCGCTTAAAATAGGGAAAAAGACAAAATGCTTTGATTTTTTTCAGTATATTTTAAAATATGGGAATTACAACTGGAAACATTTAGCTGATAGCTTAAACAAGACAAGGCATCTTTTGATACAACTGTAATTGATATTCTTTTGATCCTACAACTTTATCAATATGTGATGACTTTGCGATAGAAACTGCTCATTTCAAAATATTGTGAATTGTTGAATTTATACCTGGGAATCTGAAATCAGAATGATCAGCATTGGAGGTTAAAAGCATTTGTACGCTGTGTTACTTTGCCGTCTCTTAATACTCTCAAGAGTATCCTTTCCAATCGAGTCTGTGCATTTGCTAATGAATGAGAGGAAATGAGGAAGGGAGAAAACTAGTTGCATTTGCATTTCAAGGAAGATAACTGAAATAAATACAGCAAATGATGTGAAAAAATATAGGAAACAAGGCCTTGTGTAACCACCCACAAGGCTACGTTGAAACCCAGTTGTATTCGCACAAGGAGTCAAAACTTTTTGTTTTAATGTTCAGTGGAACAAGACTTCGGGAGCCCAAAACTGATGCCAATTGGAAAATCAATGCCTTACTGACAGGACATAATTTAATGGTTGTTATTTCCACAATTATCAAAAAAATAATTAATAAAGCTATCCATTCATCACATCATGTGCTGCAATTGGCATGGTGGACACATACTTGCACACAATTCATTGATAATGAACAAATGCTCATCAAATGTAACAAGATGTTCTTGCAAGATATCAGCAAGATAAAATGGCAATAACATCAATAATTAAGACAGCATTTAGGTTGTATCTATATTTTTCAAATTCCATTAAATTATCTAAAAAACGCTGTTACAGTGAGCCATATTTATATACAGGTACATTTACATTAAAAAAAACTTGCATTACTTCATGGCCTTACGCTTACATATAGCAGATATGGTACACTTGGGAAAAAAAATACCACAACCAATGAAACTACAATGAATGTACTTGAGGTTAAAAGTTAACAGAATCTTACTACATACCGTACTTTGATTATAACAATATTACAGTGAAATATCTCAAAAATGAAACCCTAAAAGCCTCAACCAGCATTGTAAAGGATAATTCCACAAAGAAAGTTGTTACCAGATAAATAACATGATAATGTGATAACTGTGTATCCATATGACATTTTCTGAGCCTAAGTAAACTATTGCCCATTTATGTTCAACATACATTCAAACCTTCTACGCCTTTCTATTTTTTGTGCAACAGCATTTGATCTCCATTGTAGATCTCACAGAGATGTAGTGGATTATTCCCGAAAGGCAGCGAGCATATGTCCATACATGTAGTGGGAATGCACTGGAGGAGACAAATGATCAATTATTAATTATATTCCTTCATAACTAGCTTTCTGCTTTCATGAAGATGTTATTCCTTACTGGGAAATGGTTTCCCACAACAGTCCTCCAATATTTTATTCATATTGCCATGCTATCCTGACATGAAAATGGCTAGAGCTTATTCAATCATCAATGCACTAACACGTTGCAGAGGGAGAATCACCAGGTGACATACTGAGGTAAGAATATTGGATATTTCTAAGTACTATCAGGCACTGTCTTACCTCTGATGGAGCACACACTTATTGAATACACCTGCAGATTGCTTTATTTTTGGAATTAATTTAATTCAGAACGTTTTAGAAGCTGAAAGGCACTTTAAAGAAAATTCTTGAAGAGTTTAACGAGGAAGGTCAAGATGCTACAAACAAAATAGACAGCTTAAGACATCTATGCTCTTATTTTAGTTTGGGGGCAGTGGGGGAGGAGGCAAGAGGGATAGGATAGAGGTTGTCAAAACATTATTGTGTAAAACCTGACTTTTATGTGAAATCAATATTGAACCATTAAACTCATCACTTCATGCTTTCTGGGAGGGATGTAATAATGTTGTACCTGCCCAACCTGTAAACTAGAGGTGTTTTTAAATTAGTCACAATGAAAGAACTTCAGTTCTTTAAACTTGTCCAAATACCAAAATTGAGACTGTGCGATAGATTAGTTGACACAACCTCATCCCAGCAAATTGAGACACTACCAGAAGAAAAGGGGATGGATCAGAGGAGGTATGCCTACTTTGAAGAAGTTCTCCTCTTCCCTACGGAGACAGTTTCACAACCTCCTATCTCTCGTTTCCCTGATCCCTGACCAGTCTGAAGAAGGGCCTCGACCCGAAACGTCACCTATCTCCGCCGCTCCTTAGATGCTGCTGCACCCGCTGAGTTTCTCCAGATTTTTGTGTAACCCTGGATCAGAGGAGTGGATTGGTGGGAGAATGGGAAATGATCTGTAATCTTGATAGTGAGAAGCAAACAGGTTTGCAGTAGTTATTCAATGGATACTTAATTCAGTTTAGTCAATGCAAAGTGGGATTCAAGATTCAGCCTCCACTGAGTTCCAGAAGCTCATTCAGAGTAAATAACCAATGCTAGCCACTCACTATGTCATCTGCAACAAACGCACCTAGTTTTTCAATAACATATGGCTAAAGTTAGACGATTAAAAAAAACAGGCAGCTTTTGACAAATCCTTAAAATATCATTTCCACATGCTCAATTTGAAGATTTAGATAATCTCTTTGGAACAAAAATAATGGCACAAGAAAAAATTGCTTAAGTACCTGCGTGTAACTTTTCATGTACTGCACCAAAGTTCCCGACTGTTCTATCCAGCAGCCACGAGAAGCAGAAGGGAAAAGTTACATACTCACCGGTTATTCACCGTTGACTCACTGACTGATCTGGATGTCAGCAGGAGTATGTGCGTACAGTTGATGTGTCTAACCTCTGTGTCCCTGATGTAGCAACTGTGTTTCCATATGACAGCATCAAAAAATTCACACAACATGCAATAATTATGGCAAGTTATTCCTGGAGATTAGCACAAACATAAGTACCCAAGCTTCAAACAAACATCAAGGGATAGTCTGTCACTTAAAAAGTTAACTCTTTCCACTCTCTGGTATCTATGGGTTTTTTTTCTTTACAAGATTACTCAGTGGCCAAGCACTGCATGCAAATGAAAATTGAGGGAACAGGTTGTTCTGGAGTCTAGACCTTCTATAGTCAAACTACGCCTATCTCCAGATCCTTTCCATCTGCTTCGACTAATTCCTCACAATATCATCACATTTTCTGCAGGATTGTATTTTCCTGGTTGAGGAGTCCAGAATTAGCAGGTCAGTATAAAATAAAGTAGGCTGGCACAGAGCAGTAGAGTAGCTGCCTTACAGCACCAGAGTCCCAGGTTCGATCCTGACTACAGGTGTTGTCTGTTAAAACTTTGTACGTTCTCCCTGTGACCACGTGAGTTTTCTCCGGGTGCTCCAGTTTCTTCCCGCATTCCCAAGACGTGAAGGTTTGGAGGTTAATTGGCTTCTGTAAAATGTTCCTATTGTGCACGATAGAACAAGTGTACTAGTGACGTTGGTCGGCGTGGATTCAGTGGGCAGAAGAGCTTGTTTCCACACCGTGTCTCTAAACTAAAAAACAAAAGATTTGGCCATTCAGGAGGGGAAGAGATTTCTTCTCCCAGTTGGTGAATTATTTGATTTCCTCACCCAAGAGGGGTTTGGAGACTCGCTCACTAAGTATATTCATGTCAGAGATAAATAGATTTTTGGATATTAAGATCATTGCCACTGACCTTGGAGAAAGAACCCTGCATAGAGAGATGTAGGGATAACTGTGGTGTGGAATGCCCCTTTGCTTTATTGGTTGCAGCCAGGTGTCAATTGAAAGCTTTGGAGCCCAGCTGCTGCGATTTCATCAAATTCAGAAGTTGATTGATTTTTTTTAAATGTTGTGGAAACCAAGAAGAGTGGCTCTGATCAGCCACCATTTTACTGAATTTCATGGCAGACATGAGTTAAATAACTCACTCCTTGTTCTTTGAAGTAAATAGCAGAACAGACAAAAGAGAGTTGGTAGATGTTGTTTACCAAGATTTTCAGAAAGCCTTTGATAACGTGCCATAGGGGAGGCTGCTAAGGAAGATGAGAGCCCATCGTATTAAAGAGTAGATACCAGCATGGATATCAGGTTGGCTGGATGGCAGAAGGCAAAGAGTGGCAATAAAGGGGGCTTTTTCTGGTTGGATGCCAGTGACTAACGGAGTTCCGTGGGGCTTGGTGCTGGGGCTTCTGTTCTTCACGTTGTACATTAATAATTTGGATGAGGGTATTAAATGTTTTGTGGCCAAGTTTGCGGATGATACGAAAATAGGTGGAGGGGCTGGTAGTGTAGAGAAAGCAGGGACTCTGCAGAAGGACTTGGGTAGGTTGGGAGAGTGGGCAGAGAAGTGACAGATGGAATATAGTGTGGCAAAGTGTGGAGTCATGCATTTTGGTAGTAGGAATAAAGGTGTAGGTTATTTTCTAAATGGGGAGGGAATTCAGAAATTGGAGGTGCAAAGGGACTTGGGAGTGCTGGTGCAGGATTCCAAAAAAGTTAACCTGCAAGTCGAATCGGTATTAAAGAAAGCAAATGTAATGCTCGCATTTATTTCAAGAGGGCTTGTATGCAAAAATAGGGAAGTAATGCTGAGGCCCTATAAGGCGCTGGTCAGGCTGCATTTGGAATATTGTGAGCATGTTTGAGCACCATATCTGAGGAAGGATGCGCTGGCTCTGGAGAGGGTCCAGAGGAGGTTTACAAGAATGATTGCAAGAATGAGTAGTTAACATATGATGAGCATTTCACGGCACTGGGCCTGTACTCACTGGAGTTTAGAAGAATGAGGGGGGACCTCCTTGAAACTTACAGAATAGTGATAGGCTTCGATAGAGTGGATGTGGAGGATGTTTCCACCAGGGTAGAGTCTAGGAATAGAGGTCATAGCCTCAGAATTAAGGAACGTTCTTTTAGGAAGGAGAAGAGGAGGAATTTATATTAGTCAGAGGGTGGTGAATCTGTGGAATTCTTTGCCACAAAAGGCCGTGGAGGCTGTCAGTGGATATATTTCAGGCAGAGATTGACAGATTCTTGATTAGTACAGGTGTCAGAGGTTATGGGGAGGCAGGAGAATGGGGTTAGGAGGAAGAGATAGATCAATGTTGGAGTAGACTTGATGGGCCAAATAGCCTATTTCTGCTCCTATCATTTATGATGTTATGATCTTATCACAAGCTACTGGAAAGTACAACCAAATTAGTTCAGCTTAAACGGTACCCACTACCTTTTTTTGGACAATTCCCATTATTTCTCCTACATGCTTCTTAAGGTCAAAATGTTGTAAGCGATAGCAGCAGAATTTGGCCATTCGGCCCATCAAGTCTACTCAGCCATTAAATCATGGCTGATCTATCTCTCCCTCCTAACCCATTCTCTGCCTTCTCCCCATAACCTCTGACACCCATACTAATCAAGAATCTATCTACAGTATCTCTGCCTTAAAAATATCCATTGACGGCTTCCACAGCCTTCTGTGGCAAATTATTCCACAGATTCACCACCCTCTGACTAAAACAATTCCTCCTCATCTCCTTCCTAAAGGAACGTCCTTTAATTCTGAGGCTATGACCTCCAGTCCTAGACTCTCCCACTATAAACAACACTATTATTTAAGTCTGGGATGGGAAAAGTAGATGATGGGTACTGATAGCTCTCCCCAATCAGCTAGCTTTGAAGCAATGATTTTGGCTAGTTACACCCTAACCTAATCTATCACATCAAGAAATTACTAAGTAAATAAATAAACTCCATGTATTTTAGTGTTCAGAATTCCATTTGATCATAAATATTTCACATTTTGTAAGAATTTTTTTTTTAAGCAAGATACAAATCAGCTTTACTAGTTGCACCATGTGAAATCTTAATGTATGGTATGCAGCCAGGGTTAGATATTAATATTTGTTCAGGAGTGTCACTTAGTTCTGTATACCTTGATACACAAGCAAAGGTTTTATATTTCTGTTGCCAACAACGTTCAGCCACACAACAAGGATGATGATACTTTGAGTCTGACAAATGTTCCATTTGTTTCTGAGAGATAGAATTGAAGTTCTATCCTGTTTCATGCAATTCGATGTTAACACAGCACAGCTAACAGACAAGTTAGATATATTAAGGATACATATACTATTATTAGTTATGACCTTTGTTTTTGACATTACACTCTGTGTAACACTACACTGTAAAGCATGCAACCAGTTATAGTTTGATCACAATGTGAATTAATGATGCTTCTTATGTATATTAGTAACTTTGCCAATTGCATTAAAAATGGCCGAGAGTTGGTGCGAATTTACCTTCTGGTTGGATTTTCATCGGCTGCACTGATGGAGCTGGGCTGGACATTGCTGTAACCCTGAACCCTGCTGGCAGTGTTTCTGTAGAGCCGGCCATCATGGCAATACTATGGACCTCTCGTGGCCGAAAACGTTTTCGCCATGATGGTGCACGCCTGAAACTTTTGTCATCACCCTAAAGTAACAGGAGAATGAAACATTCACACCACTGGAACTGATTTAGGAGCAAAAATACTTCACGATTTTCAACTTAACAAATACCTGCCTCAAAATTCTAGCCTATCACTCTTTCTCTGACTTTGTACTGTTCTGCCAGTTTCTAAGACTGAATGTGGACTTGGTCATTTGCTTGTTGTTAAAAAAGGAACTGCAGATGCTGGAGAATCAAGGGTACACAAAAGGCTGGAGAAACTCAGCGGGTGCAGCAGCATCTAAGGAGCGAAGGAGATAGGCGACGTTTCGGGTCGAGACCCATCTTCAGACTGGTCAGGGATCAGGGAAACGAGAGATATAGAATGAATGAAAGATATGCAAAAAAGTATCGATGATAAAGGGAACAAGCCATTGTAAGCTGTTTGTGGTGTGAAAATGAGAAGCTACTGCGACTAGTGTGGGGGAGGGAGATAGAGAGAGAGGGAATGCCAGGGCACGAGGGCTGAGGGAGAGGTGGGAAGGGGAGGAGACAGCAAGGGTTAACAGAATTGAGAAAATGTTCTCGGCGTACCAGGGCCCCATCCCCGACCTCTACCTCTGTTACATCGACGACTGCTTTGGTGTCACCTCCTGCACCCACACACAACTGACTGACTTCATCCATTTCACCACCTACACTTGGACCATTTCCGACATTTCCCTACCATTCCTTGACCTCACCATCTCTATTGCAGGTGATACACTCCTGACTGACATCCACTACAAACCAACTGACTCCCACAGCTACCTGGACTACTCTTCCTCCCACCCTGCTTCCTGTAAGGACTCCATCCCCTATTCCCAATTCCTCCGACTACGCCGCATCTGCTCCCAGGATGAGGTGTTCCACACCAGGTCATCACAAATGGCCTCATTCTTCAGAGAACGGGGATTCCCCTCCCCCACTATAGATGAGGCTCGCACCAGGGTCTCCTCCATACCCCGCAACACTGCCCTCTCTCCCCATTCCCCCACTCGCAAACAGGGCAGAGTCCCCCTGGTCCTCACCTTTCACCCCACCAGCCGGCACATACAACACATAGTCCTCCGCCAGTTTCGCCACCTCCAACGTGACCCCTCCACCCGCCATATCTTCCCATCTCCCCCCCTGTTTGCCTTCCACAAAGACCGCTCCCTCCGCAACTCCCTTGTCAATTCTTCCCTTCCCTCCCGCTCTATCCCTTCCCCGGGCACTTTTCCTTGCAACTGCAAGAAATGCTACACTTGCCCCTTCACCTCCCCCCTCCACTCCTTTCAGTGACCCAAGCAGTCCTTCCAGGTCCGACAGAGGTTCACCTGCACCTCCTCCAATCTCATCTACTGCATCCGCTGCTCCAGATGCCAGATGATCTATATCGGTGAAACCAAGCGGAGGCTTGGCGATTGTTTCGCCGAACACCTCCGCTCGGTCCGCAAAAACCACGCCGACCTCCCGGTGGCTCAGCACTTCAACTCCCCCTCCCATTCCGTATCCGACCTCTCGATCCTGGGCCTCCTCCACGGCCAGAGTGAGCAACACCGCAAGTTGGAGGAACAGCACCTCATATTCCGCTTGGGGAGTCTGCATCCTTTGGGCTTGAACATTGAATTTTCTCAATTCTGTTAACCCTTGCTGTCTCCTCCCCTTCCCACCTCTCCCTCAGCCCTCGGGCCCTGGCATTCCCTCTCTCTCTATCTCCCTCCCCCACCCTGGTTGAACTAGCTTCTCATTTCCACACCACAAACAGCTTACAATGGTTTGTTCCCTTTATTATCAATACTTTTTTGTATATCTTTCATTCATTGTTCTTTATCTCTCCACATCACCGTCTATATCTCTCGTTTCCCTGATCCCTGACCAGTCTGAAGAAGAGTCTCGACCCGAAACGTCGCCTATCTCCTTCGCTCCTTAGATGCTGCTGCACCCACTGAGTTTCTCCAGCCTTTTGTGTACCCTTGGTCATTTGCTTATTCATTGTTCGGACATTTTATGTAATTCTCCAAAGTACCTGCAGAGGCATTGTTGAGCTACCACGGTTCTCCTCATCTGCAAAGTTACATCTATTTAAGGTCATTGACTGCTACAAGCCTGAAACTATTACTTTTCTTGTTTTCCATTCCTCCCCCACCCCTCCCCCAAGCCCTTTCTGCGCTCATCTTGTCGAGAGGATCCACTCCTGCACACAACTCCATGTCCACTAGACTGCTGACCTCCCAAATGTAAATGGTGCTCTCTTTTCCATTATTTTCCTCATCCCTGTCAAAAAGTCACCATGACCATGATTAGAATAATCACTTACGATTTATTTTAATATTACAAACTAAAATCTCAGTTCTTATCTAGCTCCCCCTCCAAGGTTGTTAATGCTAAGTTGTCAGAACATGTCTGCGTTGTTGCTTTCTGACCAGGTAGGCTTCTTTTCTTCGTTTCCACGTTTGAATGTTCACTAATCAGTTTTTCCCTCTCCCCCAACACTTAATAGACTCTAAGCAAAATCTTCTCTGTGACTGTAACTATACTGCTCCATCATTTGACATCCACAAATAGTATGGTTAACTATTCTTGTTAAATAGAAACATAGAAAATAGGTGCAGGAGTAGGCCATTCGGCCCTTCGAGCCTGCACCGCCATTCAATATGATCATGGCTGATCATCCAACTCAGTATCCTGTACCTGCCTTCTCTCCATACCCCCTGATCCCTTTAGCCACAAGGGCCACATCTAACTCCCTCTTAAATATAGCCAATGAACTGGCCTCAACTACCTTCTGTGGCAGAGAATTCCACAGACTCACCACTCTCTGTGTGAAAAAAGATCTTCTCATCTCGGTCCTAAAAGACTTCCCCCTTATCCTTAAACTGTGACCCCTTGTTCTGGAGTTTCCCCAACATCGGGAACAATCTTCCTGCATCTAGCCTGTCCAACCCCTTAAGAATTTTGTAAGTCTGTATAAGATCCCCCCTCAATCTCCTAAATTCCAGCGAGTACAAGCCGAGTCTATCCAGTCTTTCTTCATATGGAAGTCCTGCCATCCCAGGAATCAGTCTGGTGAACCTTCTCTGTACTCCCTCTATGGCAAGAATGTCTTTCCTCAGATTAGGAGACCAATACTCCAGGTGTGGCCTCACCAAGACCCTGTACAACTGCAGTAGAACCTCCCTGCTCTTGTACTCAAATCCTTTTGCTATGAATGCCAACATACCTTTCGCTTTCTTCACAGCCTGCTGCACCTGCATGCCTACTTTCAATGACTGGTGTACCATGACACCCAGGTCTCGTTGCATCTCCCCTTTTCCTAATTGGCCACCATTCAGATAATAGTCTACCCTCCTGTTTTTGCCGCCAAAGTGGATAACCTCACATTTATCCACATTATACTGCATCTGCCATGCATTTGCCCACTCACCCAACCTATCCAAGTCACCTTGCAGCCTCCCAGCATCCTCCTCATTAGCCATCTCTCATTAGGCAGCTTGGAGGAGATAACTTTGGATAGTTCCACTCTGACCCAAGACAAAAGAGTATATCCTGTGGGTGAAAAATTGTTCCTGCATTTGCCAAATGACCAGAACTAATTTAACTCTGGCTGGGGATGCTGTGATGAATGTGAAGATGCAATTCATTCCACAAGATGGTTCTAAGCTCTTCCATCTTCAAGGCAAGTTCCTATCTCTGGCTCAGTGAAGGGTATGGGGGGGGGGGGGGAGAACTGACCACCATGAATGCACAACAGCAGGACTAGAGTAGATTTGTGGCACCCAACCCCGCAACAAACACCCATTCAAGAATAAATCTACCACAAAACCAGTCTCACTATTTCTGAAATATGTCTGAAGAAGGGTTACGACCTGAAACCTCACCCACCCTTTTTCTCCAGAGATGCTGCCTGACCCGCTGAGTTACTCCAGCATTTTGTGCTTTGCACACTATTTCAAGTTGGGATTTTCTGCTGATATGATGACAAGGCCAGTTACATTCACATGGAACCCTGATATTTGTCTGTGGTTGAATCAAGATTGTAGTGAGGTCTGGAATTCTGTGTTTCTAGGGAACCGAAAACGGAAATCAGTGTTCAATTTATTAATAAGTTCCAAACGGCAGGACAGTCACAATACTTTCCAAATGCTGTTGATCGTTGAAAATTGATTGGGTGGTAATTAACTGGAATAGATTTGTCCTGGTTTTTTTGTGGACAGGACATTTTCCCATATTGTGAGTTAAGCTCCAGTATTGGAACTGTGCCAATGTGGTAACTGCTGAAGCAGCTTAGCTGGATAGGTCGCTACTTCTGAAGCACATGTCATCAGCGTGAAACACTGCATGTTGTTTGGTCTTATTGTTTTTGCTGCATTCAGTTTTTTAAAAGTTTTTTTTTATCGATATCAGTGAGTGGCTGAGTCAAGAATGGTGAGTGTTTAATTGTCACATGCACTGCCAATTGAACAATGGATGTTTTAGTCCATTGCCAGTACAGACGACTCTCTGGAGAGGTGTGGAATACTAGTCTATGTGGGAGCGTTTCCCTCAAGAAGAAGTTGAGGCAGATCATGTACTCAGCATGTGTCTGAAGATGGCTGCAACTGATTAACCCTTGTCTTTTACAATGCTAATGTTATGTTTGGGTTTTTTTTTAAGCATTTTGCTCCCTGTTGCCTCAGTCAACATATGCACATCACTTCCCCATGTTATAGATTCTTCCCCATGTTCTAGTATTTTCATTTCTACTACCATTTCTCCCACTTTAGACTGAGGTTTATTATTGTCACGTGTATCAGAGTACAGTGAAAAGCTTTGTTTTGCATGCTATTCAAACAGATCACATATACCATTCAAAGTGTTTTTTAAATACCTTGATGAAAGGGTCGACCTGAAGCGTCACCCATTCCTTTTATCCAAAGATGCTAACTGTCCCATTGACTTACTTCAGCATCTTGTGTCTATCTCCAATGCTCTCTTTGTTGGCTTCATATCTTTTACCTTGCATAAGCTCACCTAATCCACAATTCCTCTCCCTATGATGCTACAGATGCAGCTCAAGTATCACCTATTGCCTGCCCTTGCTCCCTTACAAATGCTCCTGGTCCATTAAAGTAGAGTTCTCAGGGTTTAATAAGCAAATGACTCTGGTTGCAATTAAGGTCCAGTCATGGTACAAGTCTATTCTCAGTCTAAAACTCAAATAAGATGACTGCTGCTAAGAATAAAACAAAAATTCTGAAAGCTATAAAATATGCATTGCATTGCATTTCCAACGTCAATTTGTGTCACAGGAGCTCTACATTTGAGATTTTTTTTGAAGCTTGACTTAAAAAAAATTTTCATGAGTGCTTTTATTTAAATTTGTTATTGTATTGGCTCAGTATATTCTTTTCAACTACCATTTCTCCCACTTTAGGCTGAGGCTTATTATTGTCATGTGTATCAGAGTACAGTGAAAAGCTTTGCTTTGCATGCTACTCAAACAGGTCACATATACCATACACAAATACAGTCAAGTCCAACTCAAGTTTAATAAATAGAGCAAAGGGGAAGATGGAGAGTGCAGAATATGGTCCTCTGCATTGTAGTGCATCAGTTCCATAGGTCAAAGTCCAATGTCCACAATAGGGAAGAGGTGAATTGGACCCTAGCTGATGGAAGGACAGATCAAAAGTCTGATAACAGAGGGGAAGTAGCTATTCCCGAGTCTGGTGGTCATCGCTTTAAAACTTCTGTACCTTCTGCTAGACGTGAACAAGGAGAAGGAAGGACCAGGGTGGATACGTCACATATCAAATTGGTGAATTTATCCCTTAGCAGAGGGTTACTTCAGGCATTGGGTTAGATAGTTCACAAGTTTTTATTTTCTTAAAAGTTTTATCAGTGGTTTGCCATCTATCGGAATAAAACATATTTAGGTACAGAAGGTGTTGGATTTGGCCTGCTGCGTTCTGTTACTTGCTTAACTGCAAGGTTATCGACATGTTTCAATTTTTTTTTCTGAAGCCTTTAATTTTTTTATCTCATGCATTTAGGTACTCGGATTAATGGACAATTTTTGCAATCTTCAGAGAAGGCTTTGCATGTGGAGAAAATCTTCTAGACCGTCTTTCCAAGATAATAATATTATCATATTCGCTTGTTGCAAGGAGGAATAGGAATACTTTATTGTCACATGTGACTGAGCACAGTGAGATTCTATGCTTGCATACACAATGTATACAAATAGCAGCCACCTACGGCACTGACAAAGTTACAAAGCACGCCGGCTCCCTATTTTGTCTCCCCCCCCCCAACAGTTCCTCCATGCCGGGTCCGGCTCTACTAATTCACCGGCTAACTGAAATTAATCAAGAAATATTTATTCTTGAAATCTTTTATAATTATGGGTCATTCAATTAACTCTCTCTTAACTTGTGGCTACTCCAGTGCATACAGATATAGTTTACTAAACTTGAGTCATGATCTTTCCAGTATTGTGTTTGTTTTCAAGATCAATAGACAATAGACAATAAGTGCAGGAGTAGGCCATACGGCCCTTCAAGCCAGCACCGCCATTCAATGTATCATGGCTGATCATCCACAATCAGTACCCGGTTCCTGCCTTCTCTCCATATCCACTGACTCCGCTATCTTCAAGAGCCCTATCTAGCTCTCTCTTGAAAGTTTCCAGAGAACCGGCCTCCACTGCCCTCTGAAGCAGAGAATTCCATACTCACAATTCTCTGTGTGAAAATGTGTTTCTTCATCTCCGTTCTAAACGGCTTACCCCTTATTCTTAAACTGTGGCCCCTGGTTCTGGACTCCCGCAACATCGGGAACATGTTTCCTGCCTCTAGCGTGTCCAAACCCATAATAATCTTATATGTTCCAATAAGATCCCCTCTCATCCAAATTCCAGAGTATATACACCCAGCCGCTCCATTCTCTCAGCATATGACAGTCCCACTATTCCGGGAATTAACCTTGTGGACCTACGCTGCACTCCCTCAATAGTAAGAATGCCCTTCCTCAAATTTGGAGACCAAAACTGCACACAATACTCCATGTGTAGTCTCACTAGGGCTCTGTACAACTGCAGAAGGACCTCTTTGCTCCTATACTCAACTCCTCTTGTTATGAAGGCCAACATGCCATTCACTTTCTTCACTGCCTGCTGTACCTGCATGCTTACTTTCATTCACTGATGAACAAGGACCCTCAGATCCTGTTGTACTTCCCCTTTTCCCAACTTGACACCATTTAGATAATAATCTTCCTTCCTATTTTTGTTACCAAAGTGGATAACCTCACATTTATCCACATTAAACTGCATCTGCCATGCATCTGCCCACTCATCCAACCTGTCCAAGTCACCCTGCATTCTCATAGCATCCTCCTCACAGTTCACACTGCCACCCAGCTTTGTGTCATCTGCAAATTTGCTAGTTTCCTTGTATTGTTTAATTTAGTTTAGAGATACAGATTGCACATTAACACTATCCTACACACACTAGGGACAATTTTTACATCTAAGTCGAGTGTGGGAGGAAACCGAAGATCTCAGAGAAAGCAGTCATGAGGAGAACATACAAACTCATTACAGACAGCACCCATAGTCAGGAATGAACCTGTGTCTTTGGCGCTGCTAGCACTGTAAGGTAGCAACTATTGCTGCACCAATGTACTGGCACCGTTGGTTTTTAATTATTTTATATATCAAATTCAGAAACACATTTGTCATTTTCAGGATAGAAACCCTGTCTTTAAGGTTTTCCGTCACAACTATTGCATTTTCTTTCCCATCACAACCGTGAAATTGTTACCATTTTAGACAGATTTCTATTCAACAATTCTACTTAAGTGCACCAGTCCATTCTACATCACTAGCTGAAAGCATTAATCGAATAGAAATTCAAATTTCTAAGATTGACTTATCATTCTCCTTAATATCTGAATCAAAAGATAAATTGTTGGAAGAACTCAATGGATCAAGCAGCATCTGTGAATGCAAAGGGATGGTCAACATTTGGGGTTGAGACCTTGCATTAGTTCTGATGCTGCTTGATCAGTTGTTTATGTTTTGTTCCAGTTTCCTACATCTGCAGTTTCTAGTGTCATCTTAAAAGCTGAAGTTTGTCAACACAGATTAACCAGATTTGATTGAAAAATTAACACTGAGGAATTAATACATGGAATTTCATTTGGCCTAAGTATGTTTAAAATGCACGTTTTTAATATCTGCAATTTGATATTATTATACACAAGAAAAGATGGCATTGATTCCTCCCTATGCTACAAAACAGGGTTACAACCTACAAGGCAGAAATAAATATTGGAGATAAAATGGCAATTTCCAAGGAATTAGTGTTAGTGTTTTATTTGAGAAAGGAGGAGAGATTGTGACAAAGATTTAAAGAAGTTGTTTGGACCCAAGACAACCAATCTCAGCTATAACAAAGTTGGATACTTGACAATTTTATGTGTAAAGAACCAAAAGGTAAACTACTTGGAGAAGAAAGTTATATATAGAGAGAGAGATATAGAAGAGAGATATGCAATGAAAGTTCTGGGCCAGAGTAAAAAGGAGACGGAGGGAACTTGGCCTAGTAGGCTAGATGAAAAGTGGGAAATAGCTGGCCTCAACCTTGACAAACAAGCTCAAGAGCAACACCCAAAGTAAAATGATATCTAACTTTCCCGCTGCGGAAGTCTGAATGAATCCGATACTCACGTCATCCAATTTCCGCTCTGTCCCCAAGGCCAACAGGTTGTTGAATTCACGTTCTAAGACCTGCCTTGCCTATAAGAGAGTTAAAGATTAAAGTTACATTTTCAGTTGAATTACTCAATTTCAGGAAAGCAAGACATCAATGTGGAGGTTACCTGAGTATTTTGTGTGGGAATTTGTAATAGTAATGCCAGACTGTTGTAATCAAAATTTTCATCGAGGGCGACCAAGGCTCCATGTACTCCACTTTCAACAATGTTGTTTGCATATTCGCGAAGTCCAATAGATTGTACCCAGTGAGTGACTTGGTCATTAGTCCACACCAACACATCTAGGCCAAAGTCAAACACAGGTAATTGATTCACAGTGAAAGATATGTTAGTTGCACCATTCAGGATTTGTTTTTGAGGCAATCACTTCAATTCTGGAAACAGCCATATTACATGCACTTCTTATGGCTGTTTGTGTGCATTCAGTACAACAGAAAAAAACATGGGAACGGCTTTACTGAGGCTCGTTTCAGATCAATCTAAGAAATATAGTTCAGCAACACAACAGTATAAATCAGATGAAGCGGTGGCTCAATAGACAGCACAGTAGACTATTTCCTATATTTGGACATGGAAGCCAAAAACTCGCATTCGATGCCACAGATAACAAAATAGAGAAAAAAAAAATCAATGGGAGCACAAATACTCTTTCTCTGCATTTCAAAGAAGCTTTACTTAAAATTACTTTTATAGAAAAAAGCATGTTATGCACCTATGGAGATCTGTTTTAGGTTTCTGTACGCACATTGACCAGCTGAATCTATTTCAGATTGATACGGCACTCAAATTGAGATAAATATTAACTGTGGCTCCTCTAATGTAACAGTTCACCCAGGGACAATAATTTAACTGTGCTATTAAAGATGTAAAAGAATCATCAGCAGAAATGGAGGAACTTCACTAATTCCATGGTTTCTGTGTGACCCAAGAATTTACTTTTTGAATATGTGCAAGGAATTTGTCAAACTGAAAGCACTGTTGCATAACCTATTATTCCACTATGTTCTTCCAATTAATCAAATTTGAAAGTCAAGTCAAGAGTGTTTCATTGTCACAGGTACTGAAATGGAACAATGATATTCTTACTTGCAGCAGCATAACAAGTCTGTAAATACAATACACGATCGATAACAAAGTAATAAAATGAACCAAAAAAGTTCAAAGAATTTAAAAAAACAACAGCAAAAGTCAAAAGTTCCGGGTGTACCAAGACTGTTCTCCGATCAAAATATAGTTGGTAGAATGGTTATACGACCCATTGATCATTACAATTGATGTGCACTAGAGATCCCAATATGCAGCTGCATTAAGCGGCACCAAATTACTGATTTAAATGGAATGGAGCAACACAGTGGCACAACAGTAGGGCTGCTGACTTGCAGCACTAGAAACCGAGTTCCATCCTGACTACGGGTGCTGCCTTTACGGAGTTTGTACGTTCTGCCCGTGACCGTGTGGGTTTTCTAGAGATGATCTGGTTTCTTCCCAAACTCCCACGTACAGGTTTGTAGGTTAATTGCCTTTGGTAAAAAAAATTTGTAGATTGGTTCTTGTGTGTAGGATAGTGTTAATGATCATGGATTGGCATGGACTCGGTTGGCCAAAGGGCCTGTTTCCGTACGGTATCTCTTTAATATAATTTTTTTTTTTTTTAAGTGGCTGTATGTATAAAAGGAAGATTCTGAAAAGACAGCTCAGCAACGTATTTTCCTTTTGATCCTCCATAGCTGAGCAGTTGACCTCAGCTGAGAACAATTCATAAGCAAGGCTGACCTCACATGTGTAGATCCAGAGATTAAAAAGTCAGCGGCTAAGATTTGGTGGTATGTACAGTAAATACACTCAAGCATATTTGTGCATGTGCGTGCAGGTGCACGTGCAACTTGATTTTTTGCTATCTTCCATTCAAACAGTCCATTCAATGGAAAGCAGTTACGTGTGTACATGTGTGAATGTGGTGCATGCTTATATGTCTTGATCATCCGTATCGCATTTCATTTCATTTCAAATACAAAGCAATCAACAAAGAAAAATCAAAATAACACCATGCACCTGAAGACTTAAAGCAACAATTTGCAAATCTTTCCTGCCAAAAACAAACTGGTGGCTCAGTTTCCTACAAATTAATTGAGCCAAATGATCTTCAAAAAGCACAATTCCACCCAGTGACTATAACACCATGAGAGGGACGAGAATGCTAAGGTCCAAAGTGATAATTTTGGTCAGGTTCTTGATAATTTATCAGCCTTGTGTCAAAGGACAAAGGAATGCAGGGATAAACAATTCCTTTACACCCACCCTACTTCACGTAGGATCTGGTGGTCAATCTTTGAGTAATAGTAAACGGCCAATTATTATGCACCATAATAAAACAGGATTCATCTTCACCGTTATATAGAAGGGATCAGAAGGGAATAGTATAGAGAAAAAAGTAGCAGCACATACTTGTAGAATAAAAGATAGAGAAAACTAAACTAATACAGTTTCCGTTCAACAGGGAGACTAATATTTCTTACAAACTAACCTTTAATTTCATGTTGACTCTCTTCTCTCCTCCGCTCGAGATCCTTTCTGTCATAGTTTAGTCTCTTCAGACACATTATACCATAATGTAAACAAGTGCTGGGAACAAAGGCGTACATCATTCAGTAATACGGATAAACAGCCCCTCGATGAATAACCTTGGCTAATAACTAGTTCACCCTTCAGCCAAAAACTTGTAGGTTCAAGCAATTCTGAAGAAATGTTAGGAGACAATCTAGACTGACACACTCTAAGATAGATGTGAAGAAGTGCAAATTATTAGAGGTAGCATTTTTTTAAATTAGATCGGGCGGCACAGTGGTGCAACTGGTAGAGCTGCTCTCACACGCCAGAGACCCAAGTTCCATCCTGACCTCGGGTTCAGTCTATGTGGAGTTTGCACATTCTCCCTGTCAATGCGTGGGTTTCCTCCGAGTGCTTTGGTTTACTCCCATATCCCAAAGACATGCACATGTGTAGGTTAATTGGGCTCTGTAAACTGTCCCCAGTGAGTAGGCAGTGGGATAACATAGAACGGGTGATCGATGGTCTGAGTTGACTCTTTGGCCTGATGGGGCTGCTTCCAAGCTGTATCTCTAAACTAAAAGACTAGGTGGGATCTTGTGCTGTACAATTTGGCAGTCTCACGTGAACTGTACTTCAGAGGTAGATCTTTAGCTGGAACATACCATAGTCATCCAAGGAGCTAGTAAAAAAAATCTTCATTTACTAGGATAAATATACTTCTGACATCGGAGTGCACAAATCAATTAATTTAAAAATTAACATTTCATTTAACTTTTAAACATTGAATACAATGAAAGAACAACATGACTCTTTAGCTGCAATGCAGATCTAAGGCAAAAGTATGGTTTATATTAGCACATGACCTACTGTATGAATTTCCAAGCACAATCAATTTGGGAAATCAGATATTATTATTGGGCACTAATCTGTATTCCAAATTATGAAAATATTATTTCAATAAAAGGATAGGATTTTCACAGTGAATCATAGGTACCCAGGGAGTGTTGAATAACAGAGGGGCCTAGTACAAGTACATGAACTAGACGCAAATGTAGATGGGTTGATGAGTAAGTTTGATGATGAAACTAACATTAAAGAAGTTGCAGACAGTTCGGAAGGCTGTCAGAAGATAGTGGTTCATCTCAATGCCCCCCTCTTACAGTCTGTCAAAAAGATACTACCTCAAATGCCATTAAGATTGGAATGACCAGTTGGCATTTACATGACATCGAAGTTCAAAACAAAGTCAATACTTTATTTCACAAGATCTTTTTATCTTCCTACATACACTTCCATCAGGCACGTGTCAAAATTCAGAGAACATCGACTTTTAGATTTTAGAGGTTCAGCATATAAACAGGCCCTTCGCCCACTGAATTTGTGCTGATATACAGCAACCACCCAGTACACTAATCCACACACACTAGGGACAATTTAACAATTTACTGAAGCCAATTAACCGACTGTACATCTTTGGAGTGTGGGAGGAAACCAGAGCACCCAGAGAAAACCCACGTGGACACAGGGAGAACATACAAACTCTATAAAGACAGCACCTGTATGGTGCTGTACAGCAGAAACTCTACCGATGTGCCACTGTGCCACCCGCATTGGTTTAGCATGAGGAGGAAGTTATTGTAACATGTGAGAAGCATCTTAATGACCTCTTGAACTGCCACAGACCAAGTAGTGTACCAGGGATTAATACAGATAGATACACGATGGGCGGCATCAACGTGTTGAAGGACCTGTTTCTGTGCAGTTTGACTATACGAGTGAGGCTTCTTCAAATGAATAAACTGCCAATGATACAGCAAAGCACAACAACTCACCGATGAAAGCTGTCAACCATCTTCAGATGCATTCGCAGGTCTTTCTTGGTCAAATGGTCAAGCATCCGAGCATCCACCAAACACTCCATGAAGTAGCTGCGATATTGGGGCAATCCAAGGCTGGGCAGCCATTCATTACCAATCCACTCGTGGTTCATATCTCCATAAGCCAGAGTCTGGGAAGAGGCGCAGTACAGTGGCGGTCACATATGGCACAGTAATATTGGACTTTGCAACCGAGATTGGTGGCTGACTCATCTCACTCACCGACACAATTCATATTATCAAATTATTGTATACAAGTCATAAAAAATTAATCAAATCCAGGGAGGATTCTGGTTTAAGTATCCATTTGCAGGCAGGTTTTGGAAACAGCCAGCCTCCAGATATCTTACGTTTCTCTAAAATGATCATATTTCAAAAATCTTCTCAGGAAATGTTTACGAGAAATAAACCTTTTATTTGTGCAAGCACATAGGTGCATTTAGCATTTGTCAATATAGAGGATTATCCTAATAACGCTAACGTTTCATGACATATTAAGACCATCTACACACACTTGAACCGGGAAGGCTTGAGCTGTGACTAAATCTACATGCAATTAATTGGTTAAAAATTGCAACCATGCTTCAAACCACCAACGGAAAATAGAGATTAGCTTGCCTTCTCGGGAAAATGTGGATGCCTTTAAATTTAATGAAACCAATAAGTGAATATTTCTGCTAGAATTGAAAAGCACTGCCGTGACAATGGTAACTCACGTGCAGCTACGTCTGTTGGCTTTAGTCAAAAATGAAATCTAAATGCATCAGACAGGCAGATTAGAGGACTCACTGCGAGCAAATCAATTCAGTCTGAAAGCCAGGCTCTCATCTTTTTGGATTTCCTCCAAAGTTTTCATGCAACATTTTATTAAGGTAAATGGCTCGAGCATTTGAAGCTTTGCTCCTTCAGTTAAGATGTTAGTGCAATAGTTACAGTAGGCAATGTTGTACTTTAGTGTGGAAACCCTTTGGCCCATCGTGCCCGTGCTGACCAGTGATAACCCCGTATACTAGCACTATCCTACATAGAGGGACAATTTACAATTTTTACCAAAGCCAATTAACCTACAAACCGGTACGTCTTAGAGTGTGGAAGGAAACTGGAGCACGCAGAGAAAACCCACGTGGTCACAGGGAGAACATACAAACTCTGTACAGACAGCATCCAGAGTCATGAATGAGCCCGGGTCACTGGCACTGTAAGGTAGCAACTCTACCACTGTGTTGCCCCTGCACCACTATACAAAACATTCAGAAATTATTGGTAATAGACTTGATCTATGTATGAAGGCATAAGGAGCTGCAAATGCTGGAATCTGGATAAACTGAAAGCTGGAAGAACTCAGTGGGTCAAGTAGCATCTGTGGAGGCAAAAGGTGTAAGTCGATATTTTAGTTTGAGACCTTACAACATATCAGAACTATGAACAACATAGTTTAGATACAGGGTCTCGACATGCTAATATGTCAATTTGTCTCCTCAAAATACTACTTCACCTGTTGAGTTCTTCCAGTGATCTGCGTGTATGTACGTGTGTGCGTGCATGCTTGCGCTTATCTGTATGTTTGTTTGCTTATTCTACTTTTATATCTTTACTGGACCAAGGGGGACCCGTTGGGTCTCGTCCCCTCAACGCGTGGTTTTGGGGGGCCTATGGTGTCACACACACACTAACCACACCCCCCACACATGGGGGGGGGGGAGTAGGGGTGAGAGGGTGGGTGGAGGGGGGCAGAGGTGGGGAGGGGGAGGGAGAGGAGGGGGGAAGGGGGAGAGGGAGGAGGGGGTGAGAGAGGGGGGAGTGGGGCAGAGTGGGGGAGGGAGGTACATCTACATCTGCTTCTCTCATTCTGCTGTTCCATCTCTGTTGTAAATGTTCTTTGAAGATTGAGCCATAGATTCTAGCTAGGAAGCAATAACCCAATCACCCTCCTTCATCTTTAAAGTTTGACCGACTGTCAGCAAGATGTTCTATATATTTACGATCAAAGTGTAATATTTCATCCTTGTCAGCCTTACAACTTAATTAGCCAGTAGAAGCCAAGTATAAATATAAGTGTGTAGGAAGGAACTGCAGATGCTGGTCTACGTCGAAGATAGACACAAAATCCACTCTGTGGATCAGGCAGCTTCTATGGAGAAAAGAAATAGTTGACGTTTCGGGTGGAGACCCTTCTTCAGACTGAGAGTCAGGGGAGAGGGAAACGAGGTATGACGAAATATAAAACCTCCTCAAATATGTGAATTTCTTTTTATCTCTCTTTGTTTAACAATTGTATTTTGCAAATTAAATGAATTGGAAAGGCTTCCAAAATTGTGCTGTGTACTTGGGCTCCATGTATTTAAATATTTCAACTCCCGGAGGGTATGAGATTCACTGCAGGTTGTAGCTGGTGTAGGTGCTCAGAAGATCTGAGTTTGGGATCTTGCAGTTGGGGATGAGGATGATGAGGGGGGGGGGGGGATGGATGATGGCATTGTCAGGATACTGATAGGCCAAAGCGACAGCTAAGAAGGTTTTGCTTATCATACAAGATAATAGCTACAAATGAAATTTGAAATTATTCAAATATATTCAGTACACTCACCTGAGCCCAACTGCCCTCCTCATTCTCCTAATAGGTTAGCAAGTTAGTAAAAGCATTAACAGAAAAGAAGAATCCGATTAGTTCAATCAAAAATACCTACATTCCTAGGTTAGAACAATATTACAGCACTTTTTGCTTAACAGATCACCCAGCCTGCGAGGAATGCGAGGTATTCAAATCTCATCACAATGAAGGTGCATCGTCTGAACACATAGTAGACAGTGAGTGGAAGAAACACAGCCCAAAAACTGTCATGCATCCATTGGAGTCGTATGGGTGGCGCCGTACGATGGCAGCCTCGCCAACAGTCTGTCTCGTTCTTTTCTTCTTTTGTTGTTTTTAGTCTGTTGTTAAATGTATGTTTTGGTTTATATTAGTTGGGTGTTATGTGGGGGATGGGGGGGGAACTTTTTAAAATCTCTTTCCTCAACAGAGATGCAACTTTTTCCATATCGTATCTCCGTCAGCACTGCGCCCTGACATCGTGGAGCTGGCACAGAGATCGACCTCTGGAGCTCCAACCGCAGGAGCTACGACCGCCGCAATCGCGGGAGCTACCATCGCCCCGACGTGGGAGCTTCATTCGCCCGCTGCGAAAGCTTCCATCGCCCGACTGCGGAGGGTTCAACTGTCCTGACCGCAGGTGAAAAGGGAAGAAGATAATACTTTACTGCCTTTGGCCCAACTTTCTAATGCCGACCAAGATGCCACATCTACACTAGTCCCACCAGCCCGCATTTGCCCCATATTCCCCTACACCAAAAGGATCCATGTACTTGTCCAAATTTTGTAAAACTGAAATACGTGGGGTTAAAATAGTGGATGACAAAAGGAGTAAGGAACAAAAAGCAGAAAGTAGCGGTGAATTGTTTAACAGTACACAGCGAGATCTCCATAGTTTAAAACTACTCAACTGGACAAAATATTTAACTCTATACAGTTAAATATTTAAAAAGTACTTTGATAATTTCAAAGGAAGTTCACTTAATTGTAGTTAAATTTATAGTGTTAAAAGTAATCTGATTCAGCAGCACAGCCAGGTTTACAACAGAGACCCTTACTCAGGCAACATAAACAGAAGCTAGACACAAAATGCTGGTAACTCAGCGGGAGAGAAGGAATGGGTGACCTTTCGGATTGAGATCCTTCTTCAGTCTGAAAAGCTTGATTTACTATGTTTTATATGTGTGAAACTCAAAAACTATGAAAGGTTATGTTGTCTGAATATATTCAATGACTTTCTGTTATGGAAATCTGCATTGTTAAGAATCAGACACTTTGTTTAAAGTAACACTCACTGTAAATACACCTTCATATCTTTAATCTATAACATTTATATACAAGATAAACTGAGCCTGCCAATGAATATGCAGACCAAGTAGTACAATTACATGCAATTACAGTAAAATAAATTACAGTTCCAAAGAACTAAGTGCTGTGTAGAAAGCCATGATGAAATGTTACAAGCACAGAATGCCTGTCGTGAAAAGTTCCATTTCCATCTTGTTTTGAACAAAAATCATTTTAAATTATTTAATTGCGGTCATTTAGGTAACGACCTAGAACAATCAATAGTGTTGTCAGCAATAACACCTAATTAAAATAGATGCTTGAGTTTGATACAGAGTATACATCCTTTCACCCTGCCACTGCAACACACTTGATTAGTACGGGTGTCAGGGGTTATGGGGAGAACAGGAGAATGGGGTTAAGAGGGAGATATATATCAGTCGTGTGTAGGAAGGAACTGCAGATGCTAGTTTACACCGAAGATCGACACAAAATGCTGGAGTAACTCAATGGGTTACAGCATTATAATAGGGAAGCATATCTGGATAGAAGCAGTGGGTTCCTTCTGAAGGAAGGAATGGGTTCAGACCTGAAGAAGAGTCTCGACCCAAAACTTCACCCATTCCTTCTATCCAGAGATGCTGCCTGTCCCCGCTGAGTTACTCTAGCATTTTGTGTCTATCTTCAATATATCAGCCAAGATTGAATGGTGTAGTAGACTTGAATGGCCTGATTCTGCTCCTATCACTTATGAATTTATGAACACTTTCTCCTAATTTCACAAAAGCATCTATAACATAACAATCCAGTTTCCTATACCTGCCCACCTTGACTGATAGGCAACTGGCTGGCAGCCTATCATCGGGGTTTACAGTGAAGCTGAGATCACCTTTATAATGAGCAGATTGGATGGATGTGGTAATGCAGAGGAGATTCACCAAGATGTTGCCTTTCAGTTATGAAGAGAGACGGGAGTGGAGGATGTTAAGAGATGTGATTGAGATATATACAAATTATGAGGGTATAGATGGGATAGATTGTAAAATCCATTTCCCTAATAAGAGGTAGATAAAACTAGGTTCATAGTAAGTGGTAAGAGACTTTAACTTTTTTCACCCAGAGAATGAGTTCCTGGAATACACAGTCTGAGAGAGTGATCGAAGCAGTCACTGACAACATTTAGTTGTTGAGATGAGCATATTGTACTACCCTGGCCTAGAAGCCTACAGACCAAGTTCTGGAAGATAGGATTAATATGGATGAATGCCCACTGTGGCGGGCAAAATGTCCTTTCACCATGTTGTGTAACTCTGTGACTCATTGTAATGTTGTAAGCCATTATCCACAGCTAGATTCATTCCTAAATTCTTGACTATCTATTGACACAAAGGGGGTAACTGGGATTATCTGAACAGTAAAATGAAAGATATATAGTGCCCAATATATTTGGCAACTTAATACAAATAATTATTAAGCAGATGTTCATATTGAACAATTCAATTCATTTTATTTATGGACAAACTGGAGATGCAGTTGACTCAATGATGTTTGCTTATGGAGTTGTTAAATTATTCTCTATATATTGTACCAGTTTCCTGCACCATTACATGATAAAAGGCAGATGATTATCTCTCTAGCTTCATCAAACTCTACTCCTCAACCAATAATTATGGATGATGCTTTTTATAAAATGTTTCACTCCATTTGGAAAACATTTGACTTTCACACACCGACACAAACCTCCATCAATACACTATTTGCATACATGTTCATTCAATCAATGATGCTTTCTATGTTTCTAAAATTCAATATGCTCTCACTATGAATATCAGGATATTCAACTCACAAAGTTCTTCACAAATGGAAGAAGATGCATCATCATAAAACAATTAAAGTGCTTGTTAGCAAGAAGCATTCATTCATTATTTGCTGGTGTTAACATGTCAATTAGATAAAGGATAAGAATTTGAAATAGAATTAAATGAAAATGATCACAGAGACACATATATTCAACATGGTGCATCGAGGTTGGATAGGGATAGACTAACCGTCTTTGCTGATGCCGCCAGGTTTTCCATTTCCTCATGAGTCACCCAGACATTTCCAGAGGACTATGTGAAAGGCCCAAACAGCACAAGGACAGTCCAGTAAGCAGTTTAGAGGAGAAAAGCATTATATAAAAGGATGAAGCAAAGCAAGTGATAGGTCATTGAAAACACACTTCCCACACATGGTCGCTACCATAATAAATACCACAATTATGCAGACAAAGCATTTTGGGGACACATTCACACTATGTCCCTTGTGCAATTAGACACAAAAATCGAGAATTTGGACTGCGAGATTTCAACAGTAAGAATTCGAGATTTCAACAGTGAGAATTCTTCACGATCTAACCCGAGAAGAAGCACTTTCCCCAGACCTCGAATGATGCATTATCCCCCTAAAGCATTTCTCCACAGCTCCAAAACCACCACGGCAGCACAGCGGAGGTTCTCCAAAGCAATTTGGTAAAACAAGTAATTTATGGGTGTAGGATAGAAATCCAGATACTGGTTTAAATTGAGCATGGTCACAAAATGCTGGAGTAACTCAGTGGGACAGGCAGCAACTCTGGAGAGAAGGAATGGGTGACGAATGGTCGAGACCCTTCTTCAGAGAGATCATAAGCAATTTATGGGGTTTGTTTTGTACATCCAGATTGACAGGAATGAGAAAACCTAAATCAATTACGCAAAAAAGCTAGGTGTAACAGATTAAAATGCCGTTAGAACTTTCTGCATTGAAACGAAAAGGAAACTTGGATCTTACTTTGAGGGTACCATAAGGTTTTTTTTTGCAAAAATTATTTTAAACTTCCATTTTCGTCAACACTACTGAATAGAGACAGCATAATATTAGTTGAAGCTCCCCCCTTTGAAGCCTGCCTTCACCTCTCTCCCGATATATCACTCCGTAAGTGAAAGCTGCTCCTTTCCTGTCTGTTTCTTTTCTCAACTTTAATTAGACTGCAAGACTACACAGTCAGTCAGTTTTTATAAAATCTATTTACACTTCTTCCTTCAAATGGAACCACACCTTCCTTCAAATGGAAACACTATTTTTCCTTGTATTTCTGGTCGCTAAGTGATAAATAATTGAGCAAATCATTCAGAAGAAACTATAATAGTATAGCACAGGTGCCTCCTACTGATAACACAAACCAGCTCAAAAATGCATCTTCTTCAGTTGATATAGATCATAATCATAAGTGATAGTAGTAGAATTAAGCCATTCGGCCCATCAAGTTTACTCCACCATTCAATCATGGCTGATCTCTCTCTCTCCCTCCTAACCCCATTCTCCTGCCTTCTCCCCATAACCTGTGACTTTCAAAGTTAGGCTCATAAAGGCTTCAGTTGATCGATGCTCTAATAATGCTGTTCCACAACACATGCCTGCACTACTTGTGGCAGCTGTGCTCGGCAGTACAGACTTGTCCAAAGAGCAAACCTTACACCACTGTGGACTTCAGAATCCATGGATCACGGAGACGCTGTATTGGCAACACAGCGTATTGACTCATATGCCTATGTCTTTAAAACTATTCCTCTATCTACATAATCTGATTAGACAATACAGTAGGATGATTAGATACTCAATCATAGTTTAGAACTCAGCATTTATCTTAGAATGGATGGACTCCTTTAAAACTACTGGTCATAAAGTCATGCAGCCTGGAAGTAGGCCCTTCGGCCCAACTTCCCCACAGCGACCAACATGTCCCATCTATACTAGTCCCACCTGCCTGGGTTTGGCCCATATCTCTCCAAACCTGTCCTATCCACGTACCTGTCCAAATGTGCCCTGTTAATTTGCAAGTATCAGCTATCCTTTATATTTCGTCTCACGTGTTAATAAATACTCAGGGATAAAGAGTTTGAATGTATTACAAATAGAAGCATGTTAAGCTCCTGTGTGCATTATAAATTCAATGCAATGGAAAGATGAGATCATGAACCACAAGCTTAATATAGCACTTTACACTATCCTGCCAAGATGTGTACGTAGCTCGGAGATCATTTGACTAATTTCTAATTAAACTAATCCACTAATAACATTTTGTTATATTTGTAAATTTCAACTGGGATTGTTTTTCAGTTTTATTTCCAATTGTTAAGAAATAACCCATCCATCTTACAATATTGGATTATTCTAGCTCTATACATATCGATAATTAAGAAACATTTGCGTCTCCTTAAAGCATTTTGAATATACTTTAAGGGTGTTGAAGATTTAAAGTCACTCCATTGTCATACATTTTAAAATAATTATTTTTCATTTAATTGTAACCCTCTTGTTCTTGCATTGGATTGTTTCATGACTGACAGCAAAGTTGAACACTCCTTCGACAAAGTAATCGGTAAACTCACTTCATGACCTTTCAGATTCCTTAGTTATCTCAGTTGCAAAAACTATTTCCTTGACAATTTAAATGTTTGCTCTATTTGACATTGCCATATAACACTGCGTTGTATTACGTTCAATAATTCTAGTAACGGCAAACTAAAAATCCATGGCATCTTTGAGTTCACTATTAATATATCTTCACTTTCTATCAACCAAATTTCTTCATTTCTCCACTGTCACTAACCCAGTGCAAAAAGTTCTATTCAGCACTGTTAACCAAAGTTCCTAATGGATTAATAAAGTTTAATAGTTTTTAAATTAATAATAATGTTTTAATCTTCATTGAGAAACCCAGCAAAGTTCACCATTACCATTTCCACATCATCATAGTATATTGCTTTCCAGTCTCATGTGGTTAATTACTGAGGCATATTTCCACTAAAGATTAGCAATTCAATAATACTAAATGGGAGGATACGGAATACTAGTTAAATTTTATCGGGCAGCAGTTGGATTTGTTAACCTCCAGTCGGCCATTACAAATCTTTAAATCTTTAAAGCACACCTATTTGCTGCTTCTCCTTATGCCCTTGTGCACAGACGTTTTTGATTAAATTCTAACATCTCTGTCCATTTGAGGAAGTTTTTAATTAAACCCACCTCATTTTATCCAAGCAAACTTTGCACAAATACTTTTAAATCACATTTAACGCCATGATCTTACCGTTCTTGATGTTGTTGGAGCTGATGGACTTGTTAGTGACACCATCTCTTGTATGGCCAGTCGCAGCTTCAGTCGATGAAGTGGATTGCTGATTCCGATCTCCCTCTGTATCTCTGTGTCGGACAAAGCCGACATGATAGCACCACTCTTCACATTGGCTCGGCAGGCTGCCACATACCAGGCTGGCATTCCCACCCACAGCTGGGCAGCATTGCAGCAAACACAGAAAATGAAAATTACTTCTCCTTTATAAATGCACATTTCCTTCATCGGTACATCAATGAAAACCCTCTTGAACATCTACAGGTGCACCATAGAGAGCACACTGTCTAGTTGCATCATGGCCTGGTTTGATGACTTGAATGCCCAGGAATGAAGGAGATTACAAAAAGTGGTGAACACTGCCTAGTCCATCATGGCTACTGACCTCCCCACCATCGAAAGGATCTTTCAGAGGTGCTGCCTCTGAAAAAGGCAACCAGCATCATCAAGGACCCTCACCACCCTGGCCACAATCTCATTTCACCTGCCTTTGCGAAGAAGATATGAGAGCTTGAAACCTGTGACATCCAGTTTCAGGAACAGCTTGTTTCCAACAACTATTCTGCTATAGGTCATATGTGATGGAAACAGAATTAGGCCATTTGGCCCAACAAGTCTACTCCGCCATTCAATCATGGCTGATCTATATCTCCCTCCTAACCCCATTCTCCCCATAACCTATGACACCCGTACTAATCAATAGATCAATCAAACTACGGACTGCCTGTGTTGCACTCGGGGCTTGGACGTTTTGTTTTATTTTTCCACTATGTTGCTTTTTAAATAAATTTATTGAACTTTTCATTTTGTTTGTTTATTTTGTTATTTATTGAGTACTGCATTTACAACCTGTTGCATTGTTGCTGCAAGGAAGAATTTAATTGTTCTATTTCGGGACGTATAACAATAAAACACCCTTGACTTTCTTTAAACAACCTGTTCTATTCTATTGCAAACCAGCAATGAAAACTTGGTGGATGGCTTTGATGAAGATTATTTTAAATGGTAAATGTGGGCGTAAAACCAAATGACATGAGGTCAGCTGTCAAGAACAGCATTCCCCACTGGGACTTTCTATACAAATAATTCTGTTTAGTTGAGTTTCTCGTGCAGTGCTAAGTTGCTCTTTTGTGAACGGCAGTCCCACCAACTGGAAATTGAGAAACCTTGTTGGACAAGAAACCTAACAATTCCAGCTGTGTTTTGAGAACTTTTCTTTATACATGTTCTAACTTATGTCTGCAGAACATGGCTTTAACCGAGGCAAACAGTGGTGTTTCCACTTTCATTCTACCACAATGTAATAGTCATCATGTACTTATAAATGTAAACGTTCACACTCCAGCAATACAATGTAATCTGAGACATTCAGAAGTGCCATGTTATAAAATGGAATGACTGCTGCAGCCTTCACATTTCTGATGAGCAACGCAAATCACAAACATTGCAATAGTTTACCTTTGCAATGCAATGGTATTGCAGAAAACATAAACATGAAGGTGCAGAGAGGTTTATGGCAAATAAGGGATTAGATGCACAGTCTCTTGCTGGATGCACAGAATCTTGCCCAGAGTAGGTGAATCGAGGACTAGAGGACATAGGTTTAAGGTGAAGTGGAAAAGATTTAATAGGAATCTGAGGAGTAACTTTTTCATGCAAAGGATGGTGGATGTATGAAACAAGCTGCCAAGGGAGGTAGTTAAATCAGGGATTATCCCAACATTTTAGAGATAGTTAGACAGGTACATGTATAGGATAGGTTTGGAGGGATATAGACCAAACGCGGGCAGGTGGAACAAGTGTTGCTGGGACATATTGGTCGGTGTTGGCAAGTTGGGCCGAAGGGCCTATTTCTACACTGTATCACTCTATGACTCTATGATTCTTTGATTAGAGGTGGGTTGACCAAAAATGGTGCCAATTAATTGTTTTTTTAAGGAGTGTTTCTAGAACGATAAGGTGGATATACGGAGGATACTTAGGAGGGATTTCCAGCTTGTGGGATGCATGGCTGATCAATGTTCAATGCAGGGAACTGGGGGATGATGCAAAAATCGTTAGAATCTTGCATTTGGAATCTAAGACTGTGAAGTTAGTAGTGAGAAGAGCAGATTTGTTATTCAGCTGGGGAAGGAGATGGCTACAAGGGTGGAAGGTGCAATTCTGTGAAGGACTTAAACAAGGATATCAATCATTAATCTCAGGTATGAAGGTACAGAGGCTAGAAAATAAGAAACATGCAAGGAAGTTTGTGGAGCATGGACGATAGTCGGCTAACAAGGAAAACATTTGAATAATTGAACATTGTGTAAGGTGATTAATGGCATCAGCGGTGGTCGGCCTAATATGGAATGCAGATGAATAACAATGAATTGCATTTTGTAAGTATATGGAGTCGGAAATAAACATTGGGAACAATGGAACATCGGATCGTGGGACGACCAAAATGGAGTCGACGACTGCAACAGGCCTTTGTGGCCATCTGCATCTGGGTCTGTACAATGGTTCCAAAATGATGCCACTTGCATATGGACTCAGTGGGCTGTCTGTACTAACTGGGGTGATTCAGCTTATGCTTGGGGATAGTCTTGCTGAGCTGTATGCATGAAATGTATCTCACTATACCTGATACATGTGCCAATAAAGAAATCATTGACCATTGATTGAGTAACTAAATAAGATCATAATGATAGGAGCAGAATTAGGTCATTCGGCCCATCAAGTCTCCTCCACCAATCACTCATGGCTGATCTATCTCTCCCTCCTAACTCCATTCTCCTGTCTTCTCCCCATAACCTCTGACACCCATATAATTCACTCTGAGAATATGGCTGGGATAAAGATGAGGTCTAATTGGGAGTGCAGTGAATGTACTGAGAATTGAAGGCTATGGCTACAGTCTTTCCGATGTTTAGCTGCAGAAAATTATAGTAATACAAAACACAATGTTTGAAAGATGAACTGAGATCATGGAAACAATAGGTACAAAGAAAGATGAAAGATAAAATTGCACACATATCTTTGAGTCTTCATGTTTACAGATTATGACAACATGAAGCAACGTTTAAATGTGGAAGAGGAAATATCAAGGATACATATTTGAAGCAAACAAAGGGATTGCTTGCAAGTGGGAGGAGTAGTTCTTGCTATTGATACTCCGGCCACAAATATTTCAGAAAATATCAAAATCTTCCAGTGGTTTTGAAAAAAAAGATGGATTTAACATGGACTTCTGAAAATCTAATATAGTTTTCAGGATGCTAGATAGTGCCACTTGTATCACATGCATAGTTAGGATTATTACAGCAAAACTGAAGGCTAAGTAAATGAAGATTGAGACACAAAACAAATATGAAGCAGCACACATTTGTCTGCTTAATTTTCACCATCAGATGATTTTGTGTGCACAGTTGACCAAAATCTATTGGCATTTACCTCAAGCCATGACACTACTGTTGCTCCATCCCATTGTGCAAAGGGCATGCCTTTCCGCCGAGCGCTCTCCAGTAATTCATGCCTGGAAATAATTACAATTATGTTCAACGTTTGAGTTTCTTTGCATCATGCCTCAGCAAATGTAAAGCGTCTCATTCCTGTCAGGCAGACGATACAGCAGCTTGAAAAAGCGCACCACCAGACTCAGGAACAACTTCTTCAGCTCTGTTATCAGGTCCTTGTCGTAAGCTTTTTTGCAACTTTTATCACATTGCAGACATTGAACTTTGTCTCTGAAACTGTTGTGCTACAAGTATTCTGCACTGTACCTATTGTAGTTTAGTTTGGCGTGATTGTATCGATGTATAGTATCTGACTTGATTGGAAAGCATGCAAAACACATCTTTTCACTCGGTGCACGTGACCTGTTGAATTTTTCAGGCTGAAAATATCTGAACAGAATGAAAACTTGTTAATAACTTATTTCTAATGGGAAAGCTCGGTTTTGGTTTTTGGACTATCCTTCCAGAGAAGGAGCTGGTAATGCCCAAGTATAATAATTACCTGCGCCCACACCTCACACCAGCTGTAAAGTTTCGTGACTGCACCAACTCACAACAAAGTCATTGAATTTATTTTAATTCACTAATGCATTGATATAAAATTAAATCAAGAAAAATAAACAAAATAAATCTTTTTTGCAAACGTCAAAGGTTATGGGGAGAAGGCAGGAGAACAGGATTGAGAGGGAAAATAGTTCAGCCTATTTCCTTCGCTCCATAGATGCTGCTGCACCCGCTGGGTTTCTCCAGCACTTTTGTCTACCTTCGATTTTCCAGCATCTGCAGTTCCTTCTTAAACACTTCAGCCACAATCAAATCACTCTATGACTCTATTGGATCAAATGCAGAAGTAGTGTAGATGGGACATGTTGGCCGGTGTGGGCAAGTTGGGCCGAAGGGCCTGTTTCCATGCTGTATCACTCTATGACTCTAAATGGTGGAGCAGACTTGATGGGTCAAATGGTCTAATGATGTTATGATTAGAATGTTATGATTTATAATTTATGCCATGATTTATGTTATGATGTTATATGTTATGATTTATGATTATAAACGAGTGGGATGGTGCTAGATATATGGCGATGTAAATTGAAGAGGCCAGTTGAGAAATGCATGCAGCTTCTCAGTTCAAAGTTACAGAACAGCTTTAGATTAAACGATTATCTAGCATGGATGACCTAACAGATGCAACTTCATTGAACCTCCAGGATGCTCTGTACTTTCACTCTGCAATGCATGGGCTTGGAGATCTATGGATTAGCTGCCGATGTGAAATGCATGCAGCTTCTTTGTACAAAGTGGACAGAGTCGAGGGAGGAGGTATTGGGACAGGCGTTGCATCTTCTGTGGTTGGGTTAGTTTGGGTGGGAAAGGATGAGTTAACTAGGGAGTAGATGAGCCCCTCCTCAGTACCCCACAGCTCCACCCTTGCTCCCACTCCCCCTAGTCGGAACAGAGACAGAGTCCTCCTAGTCCTTACCTTCTACCCCATCAGCCGTCACATACAACACATAATCCTCAGGAAATTTCCGCCAATTCCAACGGGATCCCGCCACTAGCCACATTTCCCACCTCCACCCCTTTCCGTCCTCCGCTGAGACCTTTCCCTCTGCAACTCCCCAGTTAACTCATTCCTTCCCACCCAAACTACCCCTTCCCCAGATCCCTTCCCCAGCAACCGCAGAAGATGCAACACCTGTCCCCACACCTGTACGGGGTGATCGCTGGTCGGCGTAGACGCCACGATGTTTTCAAGCTGTAACTCTAAAGACTCAAATTTGTCAGCATAATCCATTCACCTGAGACTCAGTTAAAATTCACGTGTGCCTTGCAGCAATAGAGGTCGTGTTTCCCACTCACATTATATTTTGTATGCAAATAATATCCAAATGACAAGGAGTCAGCCTCTGGCAGCCTGCCGCTTCCTGTCATCAACTGCTGAAGGTGCAGAACTAAAAATATCAAATTTCAGTTGCGTGATTCTTACAACTTATATAAATGGTACAATGACAATGCCCCTGTTCAATATTTTGATGTTCTTTATAGAAGCACCAGATTTATGTACTTGCAAATCCAAACGCAACTCAGATTTAATTTTCAAATGAAATGTCAAACAACTATCGAGAGGTGATGTGTTTGCAAAAACCAAAGCCCTGGTGCTATTCAAAGATATTTGAGGTCAAGGTAAGGCTTGGTAAGTGAAATAACTGCCTTTGATATAGGCTGGTATCATTGAAGTAAAGAGAAGTTGTCATTCGTTACTTTATCTTCCTAATACTGATTCATCTTGGTAACGTTAACCACTTTGTTTTCTCTTTGTATATGTTAATATGTGTTGTGTGTATATATTAGGTCTGAGTGCTGTTCAGTTTAACGAATATAGCACTGGACCAAATTATTCTATGATAAAGTAGATAGACACAAAATGCTGGAGCAACTCAGCAGGACAGGCAGCATCTCTGTCCGGGTTGAGATCGGGTCAAGATCCCTCTTCAGAAAGAGAGTCAGGGGTGTAGGAGACACAGATATATGGAAGGGTAAGGTTTGAAAACGAGATATCAAAGGGAACAAAGATCAAGAAAAATGTAGAATTTAGTCTGTAGAAGGGCCTTGACCTGAAACGTCACCCATTCCTTCTATCCAGAGATGTCGCCTGCCCAATGAGTTATTCCAGCATTTTGTGTCCATCTTCAGGGTGAAACAGCATCTGCAGTTCCTTCCTACTCTGATAAATATTGGTATTCATATTCATAGGTAATTTAAAATAGGGGATGCAAGTCATACTGAGCACCTAACTCAATGAGGTAAAACATGCAGCATGTTTGATATGTGTGGGGCATTATATAAACTGAGAAATGTAATGAAGACACGAGTACAGAATCTTTGCAGTTTGGAGGAAATTAACCTGTCATGCAGTGTCTCCAATCCGAATCACTCTCTGAGCAGAAATAATTCTATAGTTGTGCCTTGATTATATCTCAGTTTATACCACACTTCACCAAATGAAAGAAAAACCACACTTCACCAACATCGAAATTTCACCATCATGAACTAAAAAAAAGTACCAATACAAATGTAATTGGTGAAGAGGATTTCCAGGAACTGTCATCTATGCAAAAAGGAGAATGAAGAGGGAATTATATAAAATAAACGTATCAATACACGAGCTTGGACAACCAGCTCATATGGTCAAAGCAAGTGCAGCTTTAAAATTATGAGGAAAAAAAAGTCTGACTGCAATCTGGATTAGAACATTTCAGCATCCATGTTTCTCACTTTTTATTGATTATGGTCTGCATCTTAGGTGCAGAGTAATGAAAAGCAGTCAATAACCTGCATCAAACTGAATACCAGGCCAGAACTCAAAATTAAAGGCAAAATTGAAAACCAAAATGTGGTGTTTGGAACTAACTTTGTATCAAATGATGAAAAAGAGTTGTACAAAGGTCCCACTTACATTTTAGTGTTGATTAAGTTGCACTGCAACCTGACCTATTGTGATCATGTTATCAGTGCTTGATGTGGTCAGAAAGCAGAGTCGGATGGCTGTAGCATAGGACCCATGGGACTTCACTCCAGATGATTCCAGAGGGACATTGGCAGTAATTCTGCACCAGGCTAGGTGGAATGTTTCCATTGTAAGATTTACAATGTGTGTGGGGAATATAGGAAGAATAAAAAAAGAACACCTACCAAAGTTAGAATCAAATAGTCTAGAATTTAAAGGCAGGCCTACAGAGGTAAAGTTAGGAAACAAAACATTTTGTTTATAAAAACAGGCCCTTCGGCCCACTGAGTCTGCACCGGCGAGCGATCCTCGCACATCTACACACACTAGGGACGATTTACATATATACCAAGCCAATTAACCTACAAACCTGTATGTCTTTGGAGTGTGGGAGGAAACCAAAGATCTCAAAGAAAACCAGTGTAGTCACGGGAGAAAGTACAAATTCCGTACAGACAGCACCCGTAGTCGGGATTCAATCCAGGTCTCTGGTGCTGTAAGGCAGCAGTTCTATCGCTGCACCGCCGTGCCACCCGATGATATGAAAATCTGAAATTTATTTCAATTAATGGCAACTGGTTCTGGGTTAACTGACAACTCAAACTAATGGGCCCAGGGGCTGAAAGACCCACCCCTGCCCCTGCATTCCACAGTCATGATATACTTGAGGTGCCAGCCAATGGGAAAATGCTTTGAAGCAGCCATTTCACTGGCTACAAAGAGGAATAGACGGTACCTTGATTCCTAATTGTGTAAAAACAAAGCATTAAGATCCAAACACTTGAATGAAAGGGGCATTGGTGGAAGACCATGAGCTGGAGCATTAGCAGGGATGCTGAGAACTCTAGCATCTTGATAATAGGCATTAGCTCAGATGGAAGTGCTGGATATTTGATTACCCTGTTAGATGTGGAATTTAATGAGATGGATTTAGACAGGAACACTCATAACCAAGCAGGAACTGCTTTGCCTTTACTGAAAATAAGTATCATACAATTTTTATTTGAAGCAACCTTAAGGTGACAATATTTTTTCTCATAACTTACTTTTTCTTTAACCTTCGGTCTCGCTCTGCTTGTGTTCCAAGTTTTCCAAGAGTAAGGGAGTCCTGCATAGTCATTTCTGCATCCAATATGCCACCTGATTAACAATAAGTAAATATTGAAAAGATTTACTGTCATTTTAATCCAAGTCCCTATCGTTGGATACAAAATGGAATTGGGACTCCTAAATCTACTAACGGCTTGAAGCAGGTTATCTCTGCAGCCAGATATAGGATGTTACCAAAGCTCAAGGACTGCAGCAGTCTGAGGTACTGATGCACCAATGGCTCTTTGGCAAGATGGTGATGCACTCCCACAACTTTCACTTGGCCCGTTCCCTTTCCTGCTCATGTTGTTAGTGCAAGATGGCAAGCTGTGGTCAGAACGCAAAATAAGAAGCCTTGGGCGCATTGAATGCCTTGACCCGAATGTGGCCCATTTCAACCACTTCCAAATGAGTCTAGAGCAACATTGGCAGTGATCCAGTACAGGGCTGGGCGGATTTTTCCACACTTTGATGTACAAAGTGAGGAGGAAGACTATAAGAAAAGTAGAACACCGGGGCAAAGAAAGAATTAATTCATGGCCCAAAACAAAGATTAACTGGACGTCATATCACAGGAGCATTTTCCCCACAATAACTTACTTTTACAGGACCTTTTAAATCCAGTAAAGTGATTATGCTATACCCCATTATAAAAATAATGCTTTTCATGAAGTTTTATGCAATCCCGCTTTATTTTTATCCATCTGTCCCAAAAGGGGAAACTCAATATAAAGTGCAATTAAAACTCTCCCTCTCCTGTCCATGGGATGTTCAGCATTTGAGTAATCAACACCCAGAAAACGCTGGAAAAACTTAGGATGGTTAAATTGCCATGACTTACCAAAATATCCGTATCCTATGAGAAGTGAGGGAAATAAACAATATACGGGTTAATTTGTATGCAACATAAACAATTCATTTAAAAAATACTTTGGTAAATATTACGAGCAGTAGATTAGCAGCTAGATGGGCAAAAATGCATACCAGAACACCACTTTACAATTTCCCCAATAATTTCCTTTTCTCTATCACTGAAATATGCCTCTCGCTTACTGCACAATATATTGCACTGTTATTTAAAAACTTTTAACGGTAATCTGAGAGGGGGTTTGGTCTTTGAGTCCTGCTGAGCCTTCCTCTTGCGTATGGCGTGCACAGCCTAAAGTTGTAGGACAACTAGTTCTATTTGATCTCATTTGATTGTGCACGCCAGGTTGATTTCATTCGCTGAAACAGGGCGGACCACGTGAAGGTTGCAATCTCCCACCCCCCTGCTGAGCCAATCCACTGTGAAAGATATCAAATCCTAAAAAAATCTTAAAGGATTGGGCAGGAAAAATGTTCCCGATGTTGGGGGAGTCCAGAACCAGGAGTCACAGTTTACGAATAAGGGGTAGGCCATTCAGGACTGAGATGTGGAAAAACTTCTTCACCCAAAGAGTTGTGATTCTGTTGAATTCTCTGCCACAGAAGGCAGTGGAGGCCAATTCACTAGTTGTTTTCAAAAGTTAGATTTAGCTCTTAGGGCTAACAGAATCAAGGGATATGGGGAAAATGCAGGAACGGGGCACTGATTTTAGATGATCAGCCATGATCATATTGAATCGCGGTGCTGGCTCGAAGGGCCGAATGGCCTACTCCTGCACTATTTTTCTATGTTTCTATGTTTCCAACATCTCCCATGTGCACGGGTTTTCCAAATAATCGCGATCAATGATGTGTAATGCATTTGGGGATCAGAAATATTACACTGTGAATTCAGTGCCTGACTTGGGCTAGAATCAGATAATTTATACAAAGAGAACGAGCTGACAATTCTTACCCTGTAACATTAGAGTCACAGCAGGCAAACATCAAAGACCATAATCCTTTGTCCATTAGTGATACTCAATGACGCAATTCGCTTATGCATGTATTTTGACAACTCAAAGCTTCAACTTTGAATAGGATAAAAGGCAAGTTAATTTAAATGTATTAACCCCCACCTCCACCCACATAAAAATCCTATCACGGTTTGTTTCCCTGGCGGCGCAGAATAGGTGTAGAAAAGCACAAGCGTTGTACATCCCACGAGGGGCAAAGATTTCAACTGTGAACAATTTAACTTGAATGTGGTGAAAAGCTACCGTTGTTCCAATCTAAACAGTCCATCAGGCCCATGACCTCGACCTTCCACTACAACTCACATCTGCCACTTTAATGTTCAGTCAGACGGTTCAACATGGAAATATGTAAATATAGAGAGACAGGAATAAGAGAAGGCCATTTAGCTTCAGGTTGCTTCCCCACTCGATACATCACAGCTGCTCCTCTACCTCGATACCATATTCCCTTCCTTTTCCCCTACCCTTGATGTCTTTTTGCATCCAGGCCTGTTTTAAATGTATTCAGCGACAAGCGTTATTTCTTTTGATGCACTACTGATCACAGTGGTGTAACAGTAGAGTTGCTGCCTTACAGTGCCCGAGACCCGGGTTTGATCCTGACTACGGGTGCTGTTTGTATGGAGTTTGTACATTCTCCCTGTTTTCCCTGGGTGCTCCGGTTTCCTCCCAGACTCCAAAGACATGCAGGTTGTAGGTTAATAAGCTTCTGTAAATTGTCCCTAGTGTGTAGGATGCAAAACTGGAATAACATAGAACCAGGGCATGGGTGATCATTGGTAGGCACGGGTTTGGTGGGCCGAAGAGCCTGTTTCTACGCTGTATCTCTAAACTAAACTAAAAATCACCATATTGGTGCATATTGGTGAATGTGGAATTCATTGCCACACAGGCTGTGAAGGCCAGGTCAATGGATATTTTTAAGTTGGAGATTGAGATTGACAGATTCATGATTGTCCCGAGTATCAGAGGTTATGGGGAGAAGGCAGGAGACTGGGGTTGAGAGGGAAAGATAGATCAGCCATGATTGAATGTTGGACAAGACTTGAAAGGGCGAATAGCCTAATTCTCTGCTCGTATAACATAAAGCTCTTCTGTGGGATTTCATCAAAGGCCTTATGGAAACCCAGATACACCGTATCCAGTGGTTCTCCCTCATCAAATCTACTGGTTACATCCTAAAAAAACACCAGTCGTATTTAAAAAAAACAATTTTTCTTGTTTCACATATCCATGTTTAATTTGACCAGTTAGGTTGGATCTCCATGTTCCCTGTTCCCTGTCACAGGTACCCAAAGCACTTTAATCCAGCTCCATTTTCAGATCGTAAGTCACCATAAGTCAGTGAATGACATAATCATTAAACTTAAGGTCAGCATTTGTTATATTTCTGTATTGTTTAAGGATGTCAAACCCAAAAAGGTAGAGGAAAAAATGCAAAGTTGAGATAGTTTGCCGTACAATTTGATTAATGATTTGGTTAGCTGCTAAAATTCAGTCATGGCTTTATGGGTAAAGTTCATCCATGCTGAGTTCTCAGGATTTTTATTTTCACTCATTTTATTGGTGTTCATGGAATTTATCATTTAACTTGCTTTTATTAATTAAATAAGAAACATGAGGAACTAATCTGTCGTCCTTTAGTCCTTTTCTTGTTACACGCTGGCTTGACAAAGGTTATACATTGTGGTTTATATATTAGTGGATTAACTGGAAGGATGAGAGTTTATTTAATTTACCTTAGATTTCTAATGTTATTGCATCAGAGAGCATGGTGCAAACAAGCCCGTCTGCATAGCCATTAAGATTATTAACAAAGTGTAGGAAGAAACTACTGCAGATGCTGGTTTAAACCGAAGATTAACAATGTGTGTTTAATTTAGAGATGCAGCACGGAAACAGGCCTTTTCGGCCCACCGAGTCTGTGCCGACCAGCGATCCCCATACACCAGCTCTATCCTACACACTAGGGACAATTTACAATTATACCAAGACAATGAACCTACAAACCTGTATACCTTTGGAGTGTGGGAGGAAACCAGAGCACCTGGAGAAAACCCAAGCAGGTCATGGGGAGAATGTATAAACTCCATACAGGCAGCATACACAGTCAAGATCCAACCCGGGTCTCTGGTTCTGTAAGGCAGCAACTCTACCGGTGTGCCACTGGAGAATTTGGACATGCTTGTGTATGTGTAAATTCTCCCTTCAATAGCAGGGAGGTTTACATTTCTGGCCACACCATTGCCCCATTCCCCAAATGGCCACATTTCGCTTGTGAACCTTGACTATTGGCAGTCTTTGCACTATTAACAAAATCTGACATCTTGGAAACATTTCCAACAGAAACTTGGCTGCCTGACTTCCTCTTCCTTACTCTGATCTTACTATCAGAACACCATTGCCACCTTGCTGGCTTGGATTTAATCTTAAAGTCATAAGGTCATAAGTGATAGGAGTATAATAAGGCCATTCGGCCTAACAAGTCTACTCTGCCATTCAATCACGGCTGATCTCTCTTTTTCTCTCTCCTAACCCAATTATCCTGCCTTCTCCCCATATCCTCTGATACCTGACTTGGCCTCCACAGCCTTCTGTAGCAAAGAGTTCCACAGATTCACCACTCTCTGGCAAAAAAAAATTCCCCTCATCTCCTTCCTAAAATAACGTATTTTATTTCTGAGGCTATGACCTGTAGTCCTAGACTCTACCACTAGTGGAAACATCGAAACGTCGCCTATCTCCTTCGCTCCTTAGATGCTGCTGCACCCGCTGAGTTTCTCCAGCTTTTTGTGTAACCCTCGATTCTCCAGCATCTGCAGTTCCTTCTTTAACACTTTCCACATCCACTCTGTCCAAACCTTTCACTATTCGGCACATTTCAATGAGTTCCTCTCTCACTCTTCTAAACTCCAGCGAGTAGAGGCCCAGTGCCGACAAACGCTCATCATAGGTTAACCTACTCATTCCTGGACTTTGTGACACTAAACTGAATATATCTTGAGTTAGTTTGATTTTTGGAAGCTAGCTGCACGTACCATGAACGGAAGCCATTTCCTTGCTCAGCTGGCCCAGGCGTGCCTTCTCTTTTTTGCCAAACAGACGGCCTATAGATGATTTGATGCCTTTCTTCTTTGAACCTTTGTGCAGCGAATCCTGGCTGCTGTTGTTGCTGCTGGGATTGCTCGCCAGCTCCTCGGCTGTCATTGTGCTGAAAGACAACCATTGCAATAGCAATCAAACAAAGCAAGTTAATCACAAGTGATCAGTCAATGCATCTAAAAGACCCTGCAATCAATCATTAATAATCTGCTTCAATTTCAGTAAATTATGCATCCATCAGTTTACCATTAAGTAATATGCATTATGTTATATTAATTCTAAACATGCAATATCATTATCAGAATCCGATGGATATAGAAGATGCTTTAAATCGTCCTTATTTTAAAGAGACCAGTTGATGCGTTAGGTGCAAGCTTCAGTAAACACAGCAAGTCACTGGGAATCAATATCACAATTTAAGAAAGATTGATTGGTTTTGAAGGCAAAGAGGAAAATCATTAGAAAGACGCTAAAATAATGAAATTCTGAAGACAAATTGAATTGAGCAGTCACATAATGCATTGTATATAGAAGCATAAGAAGTGAATTAACTTTTCAAGTTGAAAGTATAGGATTTGATGGTGCAGATAGCAGAAGATTAGAACAAAGGTGAGGCTAAGACGACCCCTATATCCCTGATCCAGTGCCACCACCTTTAAGGTCAAGATAAGACTCGATATTTTTAAGAACTTAATACTTGAAAGCTACAAATGGCACCTGAAATGTAATAACTCTTTGTGTACTGCCTCAGAACAAATTGACTATTTATTTACACCACTATCGTTGCACTCTTTTACATGTATAATTGTGCTCATCTATAATTTGATTTTCTTTACTAGATTGTATGCAAAACAAAGCATTTCACTGTATCTGGTTACATGAGAACAATGAAATAACCAATGAAGCACTTTTGAACTATTAAATCAGATTAGAATCAGGGCTCGGCAGTTCCCAGATGAATTGGGAAACATTTCTTCACACATGGTTATTGGAAAAATCCAAAGATTATTGAGATTGTGTCAATTAATAAATTAAAATCTGACAGTGGTCTGGCTAAATGGTCGAACTCGTGTGCTTCTGCTTTGCTGTGCCAAATTGTGCTTCCTTCCAATTTCCATATCATTCTCAGCCAGGCAACATTGAATTCAATTCCCTGCTATCGTCAAGAGAATGGCTGCTAGTGTTGTCAGGTTTTGGCAAAAAGGAACAAGGACTAAAAAGTTGTGCAATTCTATACTGGGAATTAAACCAACACAGGAGGTCAGGGAGAGCAAGTTTCACATAAATGAGATGTCAATTCAAAATAGCCGTCACATAATGTTTCATAGTGTTTCACACATAACACATGCAACATTAAATTCAATCAATATTGTCAAAAGGTGATATTTGTATTTGAATAGCTTGTTATACATTATTATTATTTTGCAACTCAATTAAACCTCAGTGTTTAATGCAAAATCTAAAATGTCTCTCTTAAAGGCCCTATGATGTTTCTCTATGTTAAAGGTGCAAGTTGTTATGGTCACTTTATTTTTTAAATACCTATCTTAAAACTTATTTGTGGTACAAGTTAGTCCAGATAACTCGTGACAAATTGTGAATAACACCACTTTAACATGCAGAAACGGTTCCTGATGCTAACTGAAGGGAAAAAAAATACCTGTTCTCACACCGCGTTACACAGGTGAGTTATTTCTTTCAAGTCCAAAGTTGCACCAGAGAAAAACTGGCCCCAACCTATCTATGCCGACCAAGATGACTATGTAAGCTAATCCTATTTGCGTGCATTTGGCACAATTCCCCTCTAAACATTTTCTATTCATGTACCTGGCCAATCTTTTAAACATAGTTATTGCATCAGTGTCTCCAGTTTCCCATAGCAACTACTTCCATATATCTACCATTTCCAGTGTGAAAATATTCCACCCCACACTTCTTCAACTATTTCCTTGTACCCTAAATCGATGTCATCTACTTTAAAACCAGAAAAAGACTGTGACCATCGAACCTTACGTAGCTCCTCCTGATTTTATATGCCTCTAAAAAGGTCACCACTTTTTAGGTTCCTACATTGTGGGGAAAAAAGACACCTCTCCTAATAACTCAAGCCTTTTTGAATGGTAAACTAATCACATTTGTAAAATTGAAGCAATATTTCTCCAAGTAATAAGAATGAATGATCAGTTAACTTAGAGATGTCTTATCGGGATACTGATAGACAAAAAATATGTTTGAATAGATAAATGGATAAGAATGGTGTGGAGAGATATGGGTCAAACATGGGCAAACTTGGGAGGATGGGTTTCCTGGTCGGCATGGATGTGTTGGACCAAAGGGCCTCCTTCTGTGCCTTATTCCTCTATGACTCTAATCCTCTACTCAAGAATCCGAACTGTATTTACCAAATCTTTCAGTCTGCATTATTGTCTGATTACTGTCGGATTCACCTCTACCCCATTATGGATGTTGGACTTCATTTCTGGACTGAAGATAGACACAAAATGCTGGAGTAACTCAGCGGGACAGGCAGCATCTCTGGAGAGAAGGAATGGGTGACCTTTTCGGGTCGAGACCCTTCTTTATACTCTCTGGACTGGTTCTCTACAATGCTGAGAACTATATTCGACACACTGTATTTTTTTTACTTTGCTGTACCTATTGTACACGAGTGTGATTTGATTGTATTTATGTATATTATTATATGATTTGAATGGATAGCATGCAGAACAAAGCTTTTCATGGTGCCTCGGTACACGTGACAATAATGAACAGTATATGAACAATTTTTACTTCGGAGTCCACGTGAGTGACTACGTGAAGAAGTGCCCGCCTCACGTCGGTAACGCATGACGTCGACGCTGACGGCGACTAAGAAGGAGCTGCGGTAAGGAGCAGCTCCTCGCAGTCGGTCGGAAAGGCCCGCAGGTAAGTGAAGTTACATCGGCGCGGGTTTTAGGTTACGCTGGAATTGGTTCCAGCAGCGAAACTAAAAGTAAAAATTTAGACGTTTAACGTGTGATTGAGCCACAAGATATAATTTTAACAAAATGGAGAAATCGGGAAGGAAGGCTTTCGCGGGTGAAAAAGAGCCCTCCGGGGTGAAAGTACAATATACGGAAGCGAAGCTAGAGTGGACCCGGTTCGATACCGTTGGCCACTGATTTACCCGATATAGAATTTCCAGATTCTCCGGAAAATTATAAACCACGGGAGGAAAAAATGCTCCTAAGAAATGCAAAAGAAAAACTGTGAGGCCCGTGGTTTCTGATGATTCTGATTTGAAAAGACCTCCAGATAATAAAACTATGTGGCTAAAAATGGAGCATATGGAGAAAGTTCTCCAAACTATTATGAGACAAGGGTCACAGTACCCTCATGAATCCAGAAAAATCCCTGAGGGGCTTCAATATGATTGAATATGGCTGTGGGCCAAGTTGGGAATATGATACTCCAGACCCACGATTTGGGCTGGAAAGAAGTCTCATGGGGATAATATCCCGATGGAATTAGGGCTGCAGAAGGCAGACCCTGCTGAATTTGAAATGGTTTTTGAAAGCACGCCACAAAGTAAAAAGAAAAGGCTTGATCTGCCTGGGATAGCACCAAAGTTTTGCTATACCCGAAGGAAGTGGTGAGGCTATGGAAGAAAGCCTAGCTGCCAAAATAAATTATATGGTATCTCACCAGCTTCATAATACTGTGATGAATGAATTATCAGAATTATATAAAGCACCAGGCAATTGTGCCTCATTGGAAGTGCCTACGGTGAATCCGATGGTATGGGCATCTATGACTCCAAGTTTGAGAGCCCAAGAAGTGAAATTTCAAAAGGTGCTAAAATTATTTTCGGCTGCCATCACGGCATTTGGCAGGCAAAATGGAGAATCTGGAAATGGACAAGATTCAAAAAGATACTTTTGGGTTTAATGTGCAATTCGTTTTATGAGATCAATTGCATGAGGAAAATGGCGATTCGGCCCATATTTCACCCTAGATATGCAAGCCTGTGTCAAGAAAGTGGAGTTCAAGCTCCTGGATATTTGTTTGGAGAAAATCTGCCGAAACAACTGAAGCAGTTGGATGAAGAAGCTAAATATTTTAGCACTATTAAGCCTTTGTCTTTGGACAAAGAAAAGGATTTTTCGGCCCGAAGGGGTTTTGATTTTCGTTATAGAGGCAGAAATTTTGTCACGAAGGTATTATCGTGCTACACAGGCCACTGCTTCCTGCATTCGGGAAAGAGGAGACCATCACGCTCCTATGGAGAGGTATTAAAGACTTCTATCCTTAAAGAAACTGTGGATGAATCTCCAGTTGGAGGGAGATTGCAAAAATTTTATAATGCCTGGCTTAATATTACTTCTGATCGATTTTATATTACAAAGGCAGTTTCAGGAGCTATTATTTATTTTTAAAGAAGGGGTCAATCCTCCTGTACAGAATAAACCTGCTTAATGCTTATGTGTTTTCTCCAGAAGAAAGAATGGAGATTAATGTGGAAATTGGGCAAAATTATCCGAAAAAAAGGGTAATTGAAAAAACTTATGAACATAAGCATCACAATTTGTCTCTAATATATTTCGCAGAGATAAGAAAGATGGTGGTTGTAGAATTATTCTAGACCTTACAGATCTAAATAAGTTTGTAGAATACAAACGTTTTAAGATGGAGACATTTAAAACTGCAAAATATTTGATTTCAGCAGGTTCTTATATGGCTTAAGATTGATTTGAAAGACGCCTATTATTCTGTACCAATTCATCATCTTTTTCGGAGATACTTAAAGTTTTATTGGCAGGGGCAATTATGGCAGTTCAAAGCTTTACCAAATGGATTAAGTTCAGCTCCTAGACTCTTTACAAAACTGTTGAAACCAGTTTTAGCTCAATTAAGAGCACAGAAACACATTGTAATGGCTTATCTGGATGATATTCTGATTATTAATGATAGTCAAGAGTCAGCTGATGCACTCAATTTCAGTTACTAAAGCTTTGTTTAAAGAGCTTGGATTCTTAATTCATCCAATTAAATCCCAGCTTGCAGCCAGTTCAATCAATTGATTTTCTGGGGTTTGTAATTAACTCAGTGACTATGTTAGTTACGTTGCCAGCAAAGAAGACAAATGATATTTTGCAAATGTGTAATTACCTCATTCACAAACCTTATCCCTCCATCCGAGAAGTGGCAAAAGTCATTGGTACACTAGTGGCAGCATTTCCGGCAGTGGAATTTGGGCCATTACATTATCAAAATCTTCAAAGGGACAAAGTAAGGGCTCTTAAAGATAAGGCAGGTCACTTTGACAGACCTATGCAATTAACAAAGAAAGCAGTATTGGAATTGCAATGGTGGGTTGAAAATGTCCCACAAGCTGCTAAGAAGATCATGATTAAACAGCCTGAAATGGTTTTGCAAACAGATGCTAGTGCTCTCGGATGGGGGGCCACAGATTTATCTTCCAGTTGTGGAGGTAGATGGAAAACTGAAGAGCAAGTGTTTCTCCAAAAGTATGGTATTAACTATTTGGAGTTATTGGGGGCCTTTTATGGGCTTAAAGCATATTGTTCTGCTAAACAATGTCTGCATGTATTTAATACAATTTAGACAATAAAACGGCTGTGGTTTACATTAATCACATGGGGGGAGTTAGATCAGTATCATGTGATTGTCTGGTCAATGAGATATGGGCAATGGTGTATTGGTCGGCAGATATGGATTTCAGCAAGCTATATTCCAGGTAAAGACAATGTGGTAGCAGTGGAAGGTCCAGGATTTTTTAAAGATAATACGGAATGGATGCTTAAGCCAGCAATATTTAAGAATATTGTTAGACGATTTGGGTTGCCAGAAATTGAATTTTGTTTGCATCCAGGCTTAATCATCAATTGCCTCATTAATGTGTCTTGGGAACACGATCTGGACGCAGTTGCAGTAGATGCATTTTCATTACACTGGGGAAAAATGTTTCTTTTATGCTTTTCCCACCATTTGCTCTGATCCAGAGATGGCTTGAAGAAAATAGAGCAAGATTCAGCTTCCGGGATTGTTGGTAGTGCCAAATTGGGCCAACTCAAACCTTGGTTCCCAGTTATGCTAAATATGATTAAAGAACCATATATGCAGATTCCTAACTGTAGTGATATCTTGACTAATCCAGTAACAAATGAAGGTTACCCATTATATGCATATATGAATTTGTTAATCTGCAGGTTTTGACCAGACCACTACAGGAACTGGGATTGTCGGACCAAACTTTGACAGTTATTGGTGCATCATGGCGACATAGCACACAGAAACAATATATGACACATATTAAAGAAATGGGAAAGAATTTTGCACACAGTCAAATATTTCTGATGATTCTGTGAATGTTACTCATGTTTTGGAATTCCTTTGCCAATTTGCACTTTGGGCAACATTTAAGTTACAGTGCCATTAACAACTGCACGCAGTGCCTTGTCGTCCTATTTAGGACTTATGATTGGTGAGAAGTCAATTGGGTCGCATCCATTAATATCACGATTCATGAAAGGAATTTTTTCACATGAATCCGCCAAAACCTAGCATATACAGAGATTTGGGATGTGAGCATAGTACTTGCTTTACTTAGAGAATGGACGCCAATTGAAGGGTTGACATTGGATAGGTTAACATTGAAATTGGTCATGTTAATGTCACTGGTCTCAGCCAAAGAGTGCAAACTTTACAAATGTTGCGTTTAGACTGTATGCATGTGACTACAGATAACGTTGTATTCTATGTTTTACGATCTGATCAAACAAAGTAGACCAGGGAGATTGGAACAAAGGTAACCTTTCAAGCTTTTCATATTGAGCCTGCTTTGTGTGTGGTTAGACATTTGAACCAATATATTAAAGTTACGGACACTTTTCGAGGAAACGAAAAGACATTGCTGCTTACGCACAAAAAGCCACACACAAAAGCTTCAGTTCAAACTATCTCAAAATGGTTGAAACAGGTGTTGGTTTTTAGCGGGAGTAGACACTGATGTCTTTCAAATCTCACTCCACCAGGGCGGCAGCTACGTCCGCGGCGAAGGGGCGGGACGTACCTCTCGAGCATATTTTAAAAATCGCAGGGTGGAGTAAAAGAAGAAAACTTTTTCAAAGTTCTACAACAAACCTGTTCACAAATATATGACAAGCTTTGGACACGCGGTGTTGGGGAGCACTATAATCACCTGCTTTGTTTTGCTATTAATTGCTATAATCAGTTGTGTAGTCACTGATATCTTTTGTCACTTGTAATCATTTTTTCCCTCAAATATAAGGAGGGTATTATATGGTCTTTCAACCATTAAAAAATTTTAATTGTGAAAAAGATCTAACTTTTGTCTGCTTTCTCATGTATGTGTTTACTTAGCCGGACTGTTGTACGGATTAATTCTACGACATTAAAAAAACACAGAAAGCTTTAAAACTCTTCACGTAGTCACTCACGTGACTCCTGAAGTAAAATAGTAAGATTTAAACGAGAACTCACCTGTTCGAAGTTTGATCGTTATTTTACGGGAGTTTACGATGAGGGATTACGTGCCCTCCACTCCCACCCTCGTAAAATAAATGATCAAATGGTGGTTCTAAGTCTTTGTATGAGCCTTACTATGTTACTCCGGCTTTGGTGTTCTGTGTTTTTTGCCGTTGCTTTGAAGTATGCCGTACCAGCGTGAGGCGGGCTCTTCTTCACGTAATCCCTCATCGTAACTCCTCGTAAAATAACGATCAACTTCGAACAGGTGAGTTTCTCGTTAATCTTACTATTATTCCTGTATAGTAGGTATATTACAAAACTTACCTAATGCGGTGCTGCAGTTCTGTCACTGGTCGTGTGCGCGACTTTGGCGCCTTTAAGGGGGGGGGGCAGGGTTAAAATGCGGTTTTTCCCTTGCCACCCGGAGCTTTCTTTTGTCAGAGTGCGATCTATTTCTGGAGATTCGTTCCGACTGCCGGTAAGTTAATTTTTTTTACTAAATAGCCCGACTATTTCATAGCTGCAGTAAAATAAAAATTAGCTCCTAATGCCGTGAACGCGGACAACGGGGATCGATTTTACGTAGGGGACTGGTAAGTGAAAGCTGTTTATTTTTACATATAAACCTGCTTTTTTAGATGACTTTAATCAATATTTCATGTTGTGAAACGGTGATTTAGTCCCCATACGAACCGGCAGATTTTTTCCTGCTGATATGGGGTTTAAATTCACCGCAACCACAATGTTCTAATCCATCGCGTTCCAGAAAATACCACTCGCAAGCTGTTTAAATTGCCCATTAATTTATGGGCATTAAACAGTGAATTCCTTCAATTTGGCCTATAAATTAATGACAATTAGATTTTAAAATCATGTTATATTGTGAATTATTGTGTGAATGTTAATTGGACACTTAGGCTTTAAATTTTTTTTTTAATTTTTTCTTAAGAAATGGATAGATGTTTAGATCTAGTAATTGAATTTTGTAATTAGCTACAATTGGGTAACTAACTAATTATATGCTTTAATTTCAGGTCATCCAAGTAAGATTGTTTCATATTTGTTTCAGAATACTTCAATCTATAATAACTGAAAATTTATTTCAGTTCTCTTAATTTTTAAGAAAGTTATGGGCGTTTGATTGTCCTCGATCACAACGTTTGTGTTAAGTCAATAGAAAAGCAATAGGGAACAAGATGCTAATTTCCGAGTATGAAAATGGCCATAACTTTTTTAATACTGAAGATATGTAAGTGAATTAGATGTCAAATTAAATTTCTTTTTATGCTTTATCTGATGGGATAAATTGCAGACTTGATTTTTAAAATTTCAAAATGTTGTAAAATTGCTATATATAGGAAGGAACTGCAGATGCAAGTTTACACTGAAGATAGACACAAAATATGTCTGTACCATTTCATACCTTTAGTTTCCCTCTCCCCTGATTTAATATTTCCAACCTGGGAGAAAGGTCTGAACAAGAGTCTCGACCCAAAACGTCACTATTCCTTTTCTCCAGCAATGCAGCCTGACCCGCTGAGTTACTCCAGCATTTTGTTGTCTATCTTCCGAATAAACCAAAACCTACTGGTTGAATATCTCGTCACATCTGTATTATTTACCTTAATAACATGACCCGTAACAACTCTAGTTGGTAGAAATCAGTAACAATTTTCTTTGTTACAATCTTCAGAATTACCCTGCATTTTAAAACGCAGTGAATTTTAAAAGGTAAACCATATTCAAAAAGCATGAAATTCTTCTCACCCTCGCCCTTCTTCTTGACTCGTTGACTGCAGGGAGTGGGCGAGTTTTTCCAGTCTCATGGAGCGCGGAGATGAAGGAGGTGATGTTTCGCATCTGATTGTCGTTTTATCTTCGCGGTTGTCATCCCTTGCGACTGGAGACTAAAGCACACGTGGCAGAGTGAATAAAGTGCACAGGTACAATTGTTATACTGTCGGAAAAAAATGAATCAACATCAACTACAATTAAAACTCTTTTAAAAGCAGCCTTGTTTTATCTTCCCCCAATGCACAGAGTTGAATCCTGTCATGAGAGGCTTCTGAGAAGTTGCCAAGAAAACAATAACTTGTATCTTGAAAGCAATTTTAAAATAGAAAACACCTCAAACTACATTGCCTGGTCGAAACCTCAGGAGAGATGCACACACAGTAGAAACAAGGATAAAAGTATCAAGGTGAGATCATAAATGAAAAGGAGAGGGACCAACACAATAGAGTAGCTAAATCTAGGAGACAGAATGCCTGGGACAAGAGAATAAATTAGAGCAAACTTTGTGCGGTACTAAGGGGAGGCACAGTGGCGCAGTGGTAGAGCTGCTGCCTTACAGCACTAGAAACCCGGGTTTGATCCTGACTACGGGTGCTGCCTGTAAGGAGTTTGTACGTTTTCCCCATGACCTATGTGGGTTTTCTCCAGGTGCTCCAGTTTCCTCCCACAGGACGTACAGCTTTCTACTGTAGGCTAATTGGCTTGGTAAAATTGTAAATTGTCCCTAGTGTGTGTAAGGATGTGTTAGTTTGCAGGGATCGCTTGTTGGCACAGACCCGGTAGGCCGAAGGGCTTGTTTCCATGCTGTATCCCTAAACTAAACTAAAACTATAAGTGCTGGAAGGGCCAGGAGTGGGAGAGAACAAGGATAGATTTATAACCTGTAATGAGATTAATAAAGCAATATGGCAGGAATCTAATTGGTCAGTACAGATGGAACTCAAATACAAATTATGTGGAAAGTGGCGGTAGGGTTGGAGTATGGGTTGAGGATGCTAATGAAGATATATGGGATTAATTTGGAGATAATGAAGATTAGGTAATATTCTCATAGAAGGCGGAATCAATAGCAACCAGCATCACATTCTCTCCAATCTTGTGTGAGTGAAGAGACCTGGAAGGAGATGGAGTTGAATGAAGAGGAGAGTATGGCACAATACTGAACAGAATTTATACTACGACATACAGTATTGAATGGCTCCTGCCTTCTCAATGTCTAACTCATTGGTAATTTGACAACTTGATGGTAGGGGAAAGATGTGGAAGAGAAATTATCCCTCACAATTTAATTTTCTATTTCTACGGCCAACAAGATTTAACAATGAGTTGATCAGACCAATAAAGTCTGGCACTGATTTACAGTTTCAGCCAGAAGTGATCTCAGCATCTGTGTAACACCAAGGAAAAGGTTAAAAAAAATCTTACCAATGACTCCAACCACATTTGCTGGTAAGCTGCATCACCTCACACTGCATGGGTGCAACAAGGACTCAACTGTGTGGCCACAACATTGGGACAGCTCTCCCAGTATTCAAGGAATAGACAGGATGAATGCACAAAAGAGATTTTTACCCAGGGTAGAGGAATCAAAAACCAGAGGACATAGGTATAAGGTGGGAGGGGCAGGATTTAATAGGAATCTATGTGCAACTTTCTCATTCAAAGGGTGGTAGGAATATAAAAGGAGCTGCCAGAGGAGGTAGTTGAGGCAGGTACTATAACAGCATTTAAAATACATTAGAACAGGAACATGGACAGGATAGGTTAAGAGGGATATGGGCCATACATATGGGACTAGCTTAGATGGCGTATCTTTATTGGCATGGACGAGTTGGGCTGAAGAGTATATTTTTGTGCTCCATGACTGTATAAGTCATGACTAACTAAGAACGACATAGTTAGGTTTGATGGCCAGCAAGGTAAATGACCTTGGAGAAAGAAAGCTGTCCATAAAGATGTGGGGATCTCAGAGGTGTTGACTATCACTTTCCCTTTGCCACACACCGCCAGGAATCAATTTCACACCATCCCTGTTTCCCTGCAGCTGTGCAATTGTCAAGATCAGTGAGTGATTGATTTTTTGATGTTAAAGGAACCATGGGACATAGGATTAGTGTAAGAATGTAGAGCAACAGTGAAAGATCAGCCAAGATCAGAGCAAGCATGAGAAGGCGAATGGCTGACTCCTGCCTCTATTAATGATCTTGTATACTTGAACTAAATTGGCTGAGCAGCTAATTATGCCAAAGGATTCTCAGTCAGCAAACCAGGGAGTAAAAAAAGACATAATTTCTATCTGATAATTTAAATGCTTTAAAATAAATAAGATCTTGCATTTTGAAAATATTTCAGACCAGAGATTTAAGCAGTAATTTTTACTTTAGAAACATTAAAAAATACATTTTAGCCACAGACAGTAAAATGTAACATTGCCAAGGATATTTTACTGCAAGATTCATTCATAAATATCTGTAATTGTCATCAAATCTGATCTGTCTTCCCAAAATGCAACATCTTATACTTATCCAAATTAAACTCCATTTGCCATTCCTCAGCCCTCATACCTGTCTGATTAAGACCCTGCTGTAAATCGTGATAACATCCTTCGCAGTATATACATTGTCACCTATTTCAGTGCAACCTGCAAACTAACAAACCATGCCTCGTAGATTCTCATCCAAATCATTGAAATAGATGAATGGATGAATGAATGAATGAAACTTTATAATCACATGTGACATATCACAATGACATGTTTTGTTTTGCGTGCCATACACAAAGTATGCAAAGAGTTGCCACGTATAGGGAGCCGACAAAGTTACAAAGTCTTCAATGTAGTCCCAATGGTCCCTATTCATTCTCCATTATCCCATCTCCCACCCCCCCCCCCACCCCCCCCCTCATTGTCCTCTCAGTGGCATTGACCCCTGAGGCACCTGACTAGTTGCGAGCCTCTTGTCTGAAAAACTTCCACCACCGACCTCTGCTACCTTCTATCAAACCAATTCTGTATCCAACTAACTAACACTCTCTGGATCCCGTCTAACCATCCAAAGCAGCCAATAATGAGAAATCTTATCAAAGGTCTTCCTTGCTCCAAAAATATTATGTCTATCACCCCGCCCTCAACCACATTCTTGGCTACTTCTTCAAAAAAATAATAAAAGCTGATGGATTCTGATAATTTCACCGTCATTACAAATGCAAAATTCTCTGGATGAAATACTTAAGTGCGAATAGTATCCTTAAGTCGTAATGTAGTGATGAGCAAACTGGCTCAGACAGGAAGGGAAGAATTTACCAACAGAAATTAATTTGATACAAGATTGTCAGATGATAGGGTCATAAAGGCAAAGATTTCAATAATTTGTAAGCTTGTTCTTTTAAACAGTATTTGTTGCTGCATAACTTACAGAGAAAGAAAGTTACAAATATTGGGCATTTCTAATGAGAATGGGCTTGTAATGAGAATGTTTAGAAATGCAGAAGATAGACACAAAATGCTGGAGTATCTCAGCGGCACAGGCAGCATCTCCGGATAGAAGGAACGGGCAACGTTTCGGTTCGAGTCCCTTCTTCACACCGTCTGAAGAAGGGTCTCGTCCCGAAACGTTACCAGAGATGCTGGTCTCTGGTCTCGACCAGAGATGCTGCCTGTCCCGCTGAGTTACTCCAGCATTTTTTGTCTATCTTCAGTGTAAACAAGCATCTGCAGTTGCTTCCCACATGTTTAGAAATGCATCTGAAAAATAAAACATTGAAACCTTCAGATGTAATTACATCAGACGATATAGGCAAGTTTTAGAAAGTCATCTGAAAAATTTAAACAAAATAATTTGAGTATACATTTGTACATTGCAAATACACATCAGCATGAACGTTCAGCTGTGAACAGATTTAGGGATATCTATTCCACAGTTACTATTTTTGTTGCACCAGGAAACAATGTCATAATATAACCATGCCTCTGTGCTGTTACGAACAATCAGAGTTATTATTGAAGCCAACTGTGCTGTTAAGGTGATGTATACTGTACACTTAAAGCATCGATCGTGTAAGTGACATAGCACAAAAAAGTGGAAGATGATCCTATTCAAAATAATTTGTACATTTCAGTAGCAGAAACAGATGGAAAATAATAATAGGTTTCCCTCAAGCTTCAGCCCCCTGTTCGACATAATCCTACTTGCTATCTGCTTATATGATTACGTAAAGATTTTAAGAGAGGATATGGGCACTGTTGCATATAGAATGGGATAGCAATCCCTTTATTTCGTAAAACAATGAGACACAGGATGTGAAATTTCACGAAAGAGACAGGTTAAAATGATTTGTTTACTAAACCCCAGGTTATGCCATCCATTTACAGGGCGCTCTGAGCAACTCATGACTTCTTATTCAACCACAATAATCCAGGCTAATGCTCGGCAATAGTTTCCAGAGAGCTCTGCCTATTAACTTGATACCAAGATGCAAACAATAAAGGGAATTCATTTGGAGAATGAGAGTGATTAGAAAAAAAGGAATGACTTGTCACACCGTAACTCAGGCAATGCCCTAACTATATCTCGAGCTTCGTGCTGTCTGCACACAGAGGACACTTACCGTGCCTTGAACATTTGAAGAAAGAAAGAACATTTGGAAAAAGAAGGACGGCACGGTGGCGCAGCAGTAGAGTTGCTGTCTTGCAGCGCCAGAGACCCCAGTTCGATCCTGACTACGGGGACTCTCTGTACAGATTTGTATATTCTCCCTGTGACCTGCGTGGGTTTTCTCTGGGAGCTGCTCTTTTCTCCCACACTCCAAAGACATACAAGTTTGTAGGTTGATCAGAGTGGTAAAAGTAAAAACTGTCCCTAATGTGTAGGATAGAGTTAGTGTGCAGGGATCGCTGATTGGTGCGGACCCAATGGTCCAGAAGGGCATTTTTCCACGTTGTATCTCTATACTAAATTAAACTAAAAACTATTGCTTTTCATCTAGGGAGGTCTAAAGAAAAGGTTGGCACCAAACCAAAACAAAATAAGGTGAGCACGAGATGGGAGAATTCCCTTCCTAAGTGTAGCATAAGCAGTTAGCTTCACCTGGTTAGGAAGAGAGCCTGGGCAAATTCATATTTATTATCTGTCGACCGACCTGAGATCATTCATCTCAGCCAGTGTCGCCATGGGATACTGCAACTGGCAGTAGGATCTCCAGGCTGAGCAAAGGCAGAAACATCAGCTCGGGATCTCATGTGTAATTGCTGGCTATTGCCTCTGAGAATATATGGTGCTGGTTGAGGATGGGGATCCAGCATTGTCTTTCATTCATCAACACTTGGGTAATCTACAAGTTACTGGGGATTTCTGCAAAAACATCACCACAGCAGAGATAACTGGGAAATGAGTAGCACAGTAGAGGTAAATCATGAAGGTATCATTTAAAAAATATCACTGCTAATATTCATGTTCAATTTACCTTCCGACGGTGCTTCCTTAAATCACTAGGCTGAACATCGGTTGCGGGAAAGAGAGAAAGACAATCAATAAGGGCAGGGAGACAAATCGCATGAGAACATCGGCACATTTAGCACAATAGCTCCATAACCTGAGGGCTCCCTGCAAGCAGGTTGGAAATAATGTCACAGAGTGGCACAGTGCTCAGGAAATCAATTATAATGGATACATCAAAATCACCTCAGTCAGACATTTTTCAACCTGTAAAGTTGCTCAGTGGTGCTCAAATCAATGGTGATTGCTGAATGTTTCAGTTGTTGACTTCTGTAATATAAAACGTTGGGTACGAAAGGGAAGTTCTAAACCTTAAAGCAATTGTTTTAAGCGTCTGGCTTTTGATTAAAAATTATTGACAAGTTGCTTCTGTGATGCAGTTGGAGTACTTTTACATTTTTTTCTTTTACAAGCAGTGAAGTGTTCATCATATCAGGAAGAAAATTGACTTGGACACATCTAATCATGGGCAGGATAAACTAATCTAATCTGGATTTAGTAGCAGAGCATGTGAAACAGGTATAACATTTGTTGCTCATCAATGAACAAATATGAGGTTCAGCTACAATGAACCGTCTTTTGGTTTAATGTGGACCCCTAACAGTTAGATTACCTTTTAAAATTACATAATTCAAAATATTTAGATTGAGATGCTTTAGACGCACAGAGTCTCTTGCCCAAATATGGGGAATCAAGGACCAGAGGACATAGGTTTAAGATGAGGGGAGAAAGATTAAATAGGAATCTGAGGGGTAACTTTTTCACGTATGTAACAAGCTCCCAGAGGAGGTAGTTGAGGCTGGTACTATCACAACATTGAAGAAACATTTAGACAGGTACATGGAAAGGGCAGGTTTAGAGGGATATGGGCCAAACGCAGGCAGGCGGGATAATATACAGTTGATGGGATATGTCCGTCGGTGTGGGCAAGATGGGCTTAAGGGCCTGTTTCCACGCTGTATGACTCTATGCTTATTTAACAGATGAAAAATGATCCACAAATTGTATGGAAATTTGTACATCAGTGCAATCTGATAGCTTCCTTGTATGACTGCATCAATTTCTGTGAATATGATAAACATGTTTTCTCATTTCTGATTAACCTTCAAAATTGAAAGTAGTAAGTTATTTGCTTATTTTGTTTAGATCTGATTACCCTGCAACTAGATTTCTTCACAGGGAGTCCCCCCCTTGTGAAATTAAATTGCTGGGTTCCAAATCCAAAGGAAAAAAAGGGTTAATCATTTTCCACTTCCCATTTCAAAAGTTAATCTGAAATATGAAAATGCCTTCTATAACACGTGAGTTATTGATTGGGCGACATGGTAGCACAGCGGTAGAGTGGCTGCCTTACAGAGCCATAGACCCAGGTTCGGTCCTGTCAATGGGTGCTGTCTGTACTGAGTTTGTACGTTCATCCCATGACCTGCGTGGGTTTTCTCCGGGTCCTCCCGTTTCCTCCAACACTCCCAAGACTGATAGGTTTGTTGGTTAATTGGCTTGGTTTAATTGTAAATTGTCCCTAGTGTGTAGGGTAGTCGGTATGGAGTTTGTATGTTCTCCCCATTATCTGCATGGGTTTTCTCCAGGTGCTCCGATTTCCTCCCACATTCCAAAGATATGCAGGTTTGTAGGTTAATTGGCCTCTGTAAATTGTCCCTAGTGTGTAGGACAGAACCAGTGTAAGGGTGATCGCTGGGCGGCGGGGACTCGATGGGCCAAAGGGCCTGTTTCCATGCTGTATCTCTAAACTAAACTAAACTGAACTCTAACTAAACTAAACAACTCCTGCAAAGTACCAAGTTGATGTTTGTGAGCACCAGGATCATATTCAACTCCAGTTCAGCCCAGTTTAAGAGCAAGTTAGTTTGTTTTTACACCCATCCAAAAAAAAACCCAGGTCCCCTTTTCCCATTCAGTGTGACACTCACCAGTGTCATGATGCCCATACGGTCCAAGTCATGGGAGGAACTGCGAGGAGTGAGCTTAGGCGTGGAGCGCCCACTGACAGGCGGAGAAGAACTGGTGAGAGACAGGGCAGTGAGAGACGTTGGAATGGAGGTCCCTGTCCGGGTGCGCGTTAAGTTCAGTCCGTCCATGCTCCCACTCCCCACACGGCACTCAATCTCCTCAGCACGTTGCTCAGTGGACTCCTTCTCCTCCTGGATCATCCTGGCATGGAACAGACTTGGTCATATTAGTCTTAGCAGCTGAATGATTCTTCACGTACTACAGAGTTACTTAACAAAAAAACACAACGCGGCTAAATACTACATACACACAAACTGATTATAGTTAAATATTAGAATGAAAGTAAGATCTTGCTTTAATTATTGCAAGAGCAATTTTATGTAAATTGTAATAAGTTATAATAGACAAACTAGTTACAAAGCACATTGAAATAAATTTGGTGTTGTTTAGAGATACAGCGTGGAAACAGGCCCTTCGGCCCACCGAGTCCACGCCGACCATCGATCACGCACGCACCAGTTCTGTCCTACACACGAGGGACAATTTACAGAGGCCAATTAACCTACAAACCTGCACGTCTTTGGAATGTGGGAGGAAATCGGAGCACCCGGTGAAAACCCAGACGGCCACAGGGACAACATACAAACTCTGTATAGACGGATCCCATGGTCAGGATTGAACCCAGGTATCTGGCGCTGTGAGATAGTAACTTTACCGCTACACCACTGTGCCACCCTAATGTTAATGATGGAAATTTGTTTTAGTAAGCAAGCCATTGGTCGGCTTGCTTGAGTTATAACACCATCCCCAGACTTCGAAGCACAATTTTTCCCGCTACCTGATTTCTTTGTTGATGGCATCCAGTTGTTCCTGCAACATCATAGCCAGCGTCTGAGCATCAGAATGCCCACTGGGTGAAAGCAGATCGCCCGAGCTAAACATCGTCTCTGCATCCTCGTCTTCGATGTCAGACATTTCTGGGTCACTTTCAAAAGCGTGTGGAGTGCTTGTCAGAACATTCGCTGGTTGAGCGCATTCCCATTCCTGTTCATTTAGCGTTTGAATCTAGAGGGGACAAAAAAAGGGACAGGTTACTAAATAACTTTAGTTTAGTTTAGAGATAGAGCGCGGAAACAGGCCCTTTGCCCACCAAGTCCACGATGATCAGTAATCCCCACACACTACCACTATCCTACACACTAAGGGCAATTTACGAGTTTTACCGAAGCCAAACCTGTATGTCTTTGGAGTGTTGGAGGAAACTGGAGCAACCAGAGAAAAGCCATACGGTCACAAGGAGAACGGGGGAGTACGTTGAGAACTCCAATCAGACAGCACCCGTAATCAGGATGGAACCGGGGTCTCTGGTGTTGTAAGTAGTGTTGTTACGAAACCTACCATCAGTGGCTACAGATCTGCTACTGCCTGTGCGTGCGATTCCGGAGGCTTTGGGGGGGGGGGGGGGGGGGGGGGGGGGGGGGGGGGGGGGGGGGGGGGGGGGGGGGGGGGGGGGGGGGGGAGCGGGATTAAAATTCAGGTTTGTATTGGTTGTCGGGGAGGGATTTCCTCGGGCTGCTAGCTGATGAAGAAATATCGTTCAGGCTTCCGTTCTCGGTTTAATATCACATTTTTGAATTCAAGGCAGTCACAGTGTTTATTACTATTTCTGTCACAACGGTCAATTTTGCAATTAGCTACAATTAGGTAACTAACTAATTATATGCTTTAATTTCAAGTAATCCAAGTAAGATGTTTCATATTTGTTTTAGAATGCTTCAATCTCCTATAACTGAAAATTTCATTCTATTCTCTTAATTTTTAAGAAGGTTATGGGCTTTTGACTGTCCTGGATCACAGCTTTTGTGTTAAGTCAATGGAAAAGCAATAGGGAACAAGATGCTAATTTCCGAGTATGAAAATGACCATAACTGTTTTAATACTGAAGATTTGAAAGTGAATTAGGTATCAAATTTAAGTTATTTTTATGCTTTATCTGATGGGATAAATTACAGGCTTGATTTTTAAAATTTCAAAATTTTGTAACATTCCTAATGTAAGGCACCACCGTGCCGTGTTCTTTACTTGGTGCGCATCACAGTTTGAGGGGAGACTTGTAGAAATATATCAAATGCTGGGGCATATACTGTATAGGGTAAGAATCAGAACCTTTTTCCCAGGGTGGAAATGTCCAACACTTGGAGGGCAGAGGGCAGAGCTATAAGGTGAGAGGGGGTAAGATTAATGCAGATGTCCTTAGCAAGTTTTTATTTACAGAGAGTAGTGGGAGCCTGGAACGCATTGCCAGGGCTGGTGGCAGATATGATAGTGGTGTCAAAGAGACTTTTACATAGGCACATGGAAGTGCAGGGAATAGAGGGTTATGGATCATGTACAGGCAGATGACATCAGTTTAACTTGGCATCATGTTCAGCACAAACATACTGTAGTTCTTGTGCTGCACTATTCTAAATTCTACTTTCTGTGTTCCATCTTGGTTAAGCAGTTTTGAAGTTATATGTGTATATATGTGTATATATTCAACCTGACTGGCTGCTATGTGAAATTGCAGTAGATACGATTGTTTTTCTGTCTGCAAAGACCTTGCTTTGGTCTTGATGTTAGGGAAAAATGCAGGAGTACTCTTCACATTTACAGATAACATGAAAATGACTATAATGATGCTGCAGATCTTCAAGTACCTCCTTTGAAATATTGCAAAATTAGTCGAATGACATGGGATACTTGGCTTAAAAGCAAAATAATATATTAAATTTTATAAAAGATTGGGCAGCGCAGAAGACATATGGTTTAGGCAATTCATGCTCTTATTATAGTAAAGGCAACATCTCAGATGAACAAAGCTATAAAAAAATGACATGAAGTACTGAGTTTAATGGCAAGAGTTTAGAAATATAAAACCCAAGATGATGGTGAATGAGATGAGATCAAATGTTAACTACTTTTTGGGATCTGTGTCAGAGATGGAATAGGAGGAATGGGTGACTTCTATCGGGTCGAGACCCTTCTTTGGACAGACTGAAGAAGGGTCTCAACCCAAAACATCACTCATTTCTTCTACCAGAGAGATGCTGCCTGTCCCGCTGAGTTACTCCAGCATTTTGTGTCGATCTTCGGTGCAAACCAGGATCTGAAGTTCCTTCCTGCACTCAAAAAGATGCGGTTGAGGCAATAGCACAAGTGGAAAATCATCAGGCTGCTGCTTGGTACAAGATGTCGTTAGTACACGATGGGGAGAAACACAATTCGCAGCTCTTCAATCCTTTTATCTCATACCTTCTGTTTTAATATCTGGCCTTTGTTCCAACCATCTACCTATCAGCACTCCCCTTCACCTGTGTGCACCTATTACCTGCCACCCTTTGTCTTGCCTCTGCTCTTTCCCCGCTTTCTCTCTCCCCCCCCCCCCCCCCCCCCCCACCCCCCCCCCCCCCCCCCCCCCCCCCCCCCCCCCACCCCCCCCCCCCCCCCCCCCCCCCCCCCCCCCCCCCCCCCCCCCTTACACGAGGCTGAAGAAGGGTCCCAACCCAAAACGTCGCCTATCCATGTTCTCCAGAGATGCTGCCTGACCCGCTGGTTGCTTCAGCACTTTATGTCCTCCTTTGGGAGAAGCATTATTCTTTTCATTAGAATACAACATACACTGGTAATTTGTTTACACTCGGAAGGGGTTAAAATGGACAGGCTATGCAACTTGACCTGTTTCAGTGTTCCACATACTGTACAAAACAATGTTAAAGCTAGATTTTATCCTTAAGGTAAATACTTACACAAGACACCACCATATTAGCATTCTGCCTGCCAAAACTATCTTCCCCAAATATTTGTAGCTAGAAAAATAAAATGGAGCACCTGAATATGGAGCGCCTGAAATAAATGTTCATTATAAATTTGCAGAAAGAAATTTAAGCAAGGGTTTATAATTGTCTCAGCAAAAGCTGCCAATTACTAACATAATCCCTGAGGATAAATGCTTAAGGAATTGCCTAATGGCTCCTTTCATAGTCAGACTGAATACCAAATAAGGAAAAGGCTAAAACTAATTAAACCTTAACGGCTGATATAAATGCTACATTCTTTATTCATAGCAGAACATATGCCACCAAGGCATTCGTGGCGATTTACTAGTGACATAGTGTCCTGTTTACTTGTACCAATTCATCATTTGTAGATTACAGATAGCTACATTCAAGGTGATCCACACCAGAGACACTTAACTTATCACACATCACTCAGATTGGTCAGCCCAATTGCATGAAATTAAGAATAAGTAAAGTCTCCATTATAGTTTTGCTCTTACAGCATTCTCTCTTGATGTAGGATTTCTTCTCAAAATACATATCTGTAAAATCAAAACTTGCGTCTCTTGTCAGACAGTCAGATTCGGCACTGATATAACCATATGCCAATATGCCACTTAGATGTGCAAGTTTCCCTGAGATCAAGATAGTAATAAATTATGCAGCTATTCCAGCACAGAGTTAGCAGAATGAAGATGTATTTCTTCAGGAAGAAAAGTTTCTTTAAATAAAGAAGACAAGTTTTCAAACATCTTACATAAGGTTGATAAATCCCCAGTATCAGATGGGATCTCTCCCAGGTTATTAAGAGAGGCAAGAGAGGAATTTGCAGGATCTTTGCATCTTCTCTAGCGGCTGACAAGGTCCTAGAAGACCGGAGAGTAGCCAATATTGGTCCTTTGTTTAAGGCATAGAGAGAAGCGTGGGAGTTATAGGCTGACGAGTCTCATGTCAGTAGTAGGGAAAATATTGGAGAGGATTCTTCAGGGTAAGATTTTCTCCCATTCGGAAGAGAATAGTAAGATTAAACGAGAACTTAACAGTTTGAAGTTTGATCGTTATTTTATGAGGAGTTACGATGAGGGAATATGTGAAGAAGCCTCGCCTGGCGCATGCTCGGCATACTTCAAAGCAACGGCGTGCAAAACACAGAACCAATAGCCGGAGTAAGATAGTAAGGCTTACATAGACTAGAGCTACCAGATGATCATTTATATTATGAGGGTTGGGAGTGGAGGGCACGTAATCCCTCATCGTAACTCCTCATAAAATAACGGTCAAACTTCAAACTGGTAAGTTCTCGTTTAATCTTACTATTTTACTTTGGAGTCACGTGAGTGACTACGTGAAGATTTTGAAGCTCCGTGATTTTCATGCCGTAGATCATTCCATACGACACACTGCTTGAGTTTACACAGTAGTGAGTAAATAATATATATTGCTTGAAATTATGCAATAAATATTTTAATATTTTAATAATAATAATAAAATGAAAAGTAATAACCCCTCTATCCCTGGGGAAATTACAACAAATGATATGTAACAAAGCAAACAATTTGAACAGAACCCAACACAGCATGTGCAACCCTGGCACTGTGACAACAGGTTTATCATAAAATCTAGAAAAGTTCCTCTTTAGACCATCCTGCGGTCTCCAGAATTTGGTCGAGCGGCATGTCCTGCACCTTTGCCGCGGACATTGATACCGCCCTTGTGGAGTGAGATTTAAACACATCAGTGTCTACTCCAGTTAGTCCAGAACCTGTTTATCCATCTAGAAATAGTTTGTACTTTTACATTTTGTATATGTTTCTTGTGGGTAATGAACATTGGTGTCTCACAATCTCGGAGACTCTTAATTCAATATATATTAAATCAGATGCTTAACCACACAACGTTTAGTTGACAGAGTATGTCTTAAAGATTACATTGGTTCCAGCCTTTCTTGGCTTGCTTTGCTTGCTTAGATCATTGACATAAAACGTCATTTTATCTACAGACAACTGCATACAATGTAACCGTAACATTTGTAATGTTTGTACTCATTGTGTTGATATTAATGTCATCAGCATAACCACTTTAAATATTAACTTCTGAAAAGACAGTGACAGTACAAACTATTTCTAGACAGATAAACAGGTTCTGGACTAACTGGAGTAGACACTGATGTGTCAATTGGAGTCCATTGCCGAAGCAATGTGAGAACTATGAGAACTATACTGACATTCCAGATTTCTGTATATCTGGGTTTGGTAGGATTTTATTAAAATTCCTCTCATAAATCGGGATATTAACGGATGAGACCCGATAAATTGTCGTTCTGAAAATTGTCCTAAATAGGACGACAAAGCAATCCGAGCTCCATTAATGGTACTATAACTCAGGTGCAACATAGCCAGGAACTCCAATACATCCGATATGTTTGCAGTATGATAAAATATATCTGACTGTATACAAAGGATTTCCCATTCCTTATATGAAACATATATTGTTTCGTTTGTGCTATATCTCCAAGCTACAGTTATGACATCCATGGTCCTATCCGACATTCCATCAGAACCTGCAGATTAACAATTAATACGGTCATGTAATGGATGACTTCTGCTGTTACTGGATGTACCAACAATTACTGCACCTGGGATTTGTCATGAATGTCTGAATCATCATTCTGAGCACCAATGGGAACAATGGCTATGTAGTAATGGTCCCTAGATAAGGGACGTATCAGATATTGAATGATAAGAACAGTACTACACTTGATGTTAGCCAAAAGGGCCGAGAAGCAATACCAGTTTGGAACCACCAAACGCCTGCGGCGGAGACTTGCTCTATTTTGGTGACATTGCTTAATCAGGCAAAAATGGCAAAAACATTAAAAAGACTATACTTCCCCCCGCAATGTAGCGAGAATGCATCCACCGCTAATGCTCCTGGGTTCTGGCTCCTATGAGACACATTTTTAGACCACTGGAGATTTAAATCCAGACACAAACAGATCAACATTTGGTACTCATTACTGTCTGACAATCTTTTTTTTTTTTTTTTTTTACTTTTTGAATTTTAACATTCATTCTGTATTGTCATTGAACTTTTGTGATCTGTTGTCTTACCACAATATTGTCTTCTCCCACAGCTGTGGTATTGTCTACTCCCAATAACTCCAAATAATTCATACCATGTGTTTGGAGAATTAAATCGTCTTGGACAGTCCATCGACCACCACAACTGGTGTCGCTGTCCTTGGCTCCCCATCCGAGAGCACTCTCGTCAGTCTGTAATACCACTGAAGACCACTGAACAAGCACATTTTTACTTCCAGTAACTTGAGCAACATTGAGAATCCATCATTGCAATTCAGCTCAACCTTTTTAGTTGGTAACTGCATGGACCTAATCAATGACCTGCACGCTTTTTACGTTTATTCTCTGGTCTTTGCAGACTTTGATCACTTTACTTTACCACTATCACTTTACCAGTAACCGTAGCTACTTCTTGGATGGTGGGATAATGTTTTTTACCAAGACAAGTACAGGCATTTGTAACATCCCCAACCTTAATTGTTGGTAAAGTTACTGCCATATCAACTGTATTAATGACAAACCCCAAATAATCAATTGTTTGGGATGCCTGTAACTTACATGTTGTTTGGATGTACAGAACCTTAGCCTTTCAATAGGTTAATGGTTGCTGAACCCAGTTCTTCAGCTGTCTCCCATTTACAATTGACATATCCTCTAGATAAGTCATTACAATGTGATTCTGAGCCCTCATTAACACCAGTGCTGGTTTCAATAATTGTGTGAGCGATTTGAGGGCTGAATTTAACCCATTAGGTAATTCCTTCAGCTGACCCATCCAATTAATTTAAGTACCTGAATAATAAGGCATCTTTTTTAGGTCTAATAATAACCATATAGCAGCCTTGTGATAACAACTTCGTTACAGTGTTGAAGTGTACTTTTTTAAAATTGCCTATACTGAACTATAAATTTAAGTTTGTGAGTCCCAGAATAACTCTGCAACCCCCATACTTGTGTCTGGGATATATTATCTCTACCTGACGAGTTCCTGGTACATTCAAACACCAAGCCGATCAGATTTAATGCAGAATTACAAAACAATTGTAATCTTACAACCGACCAGAGGTTGTTTCCCAGAAATTCCATGTGTGATGGAATGACGTTTCTGTACTTCCGTAAATTAACCAGAAGATCTCCTTCTCTTAATATAGGGGTTCGTATTCAACCTGTTTGTTTTCTCAAAGCAGGGATGAGAAATTTTATAAGGCAAATATCCTTAATTGTTTGGGCAGTTTTTCATCAATCATAAATCTGGTTATAGCTTGCCCACATAATCCTGCATTTTTTTGGTATAATGTTAGCCAAATGGCAATTTTCATCATACAATTGGGTTCGAATATGCATTGCAGAGTAACGCAAGCATGTCTTAAACGTTTTGGACGTTATCAACCCATGTATGTCTTCCCCAAATGCAGTGATGCCAACTGAATATCAGCTAGATGACATGCTGGAACACATGTCCTCGCATTGTTACACTCATGGGTGCCCAATTACTGAGTTACTGTTGGCACCCTGAGCGAGGCACAATAGACGGGTGTTTTATATATTTTTTACTGTTTCAGTCATAACAGTTTCTTGGAGTAGGTGAGAAACCAAATAATGTTGGCCGCCAAGTTCATCCATAGCCTCACCAGTCCATACCGATATAGCAAAACTTGGTGCTACATCGGGAACACCCGGAGCGTTTCTATTGTGCTCTGGTGTATACACATAAGTAGGGACACCAGCTTCAGGGTCAGTTTCATCCTGCCCTGGTACTCCCGAGTCTTTGCTCTAGGAGACTTCATCCAGACCTAAACAAGGCACTGGTGAATGAGATTCTCATTTTTCATAGGCACCATACTCAGTGTATGGAAACTCATTTCGGAGCCTGCCTTCGAATCTCATGGGTCTTAAAACCCTTAATTGTTTAGAATTTTGAGAATTTTATCTTGCTCTAAATACTTCATCCAGACCTATGTAAGGTACTGGTGAATGAGATTCTCATTCTTTATGGGTACCATACTCATTGTATGGAAACTCCTTCGGATCCTGCCTTAAAATCTCTTGGGTCTTTAGAACCCTTGACTGATTAGAATTTGGAGCATTTTATCTTGCTCTAGGGATCTCATCCAGACCTAACCAAGGTTCTGGAGAATCAGAATCCCATTTTCATAGGCACCACACTCAGCGTATGGAAACTCCTTTGGAGCCTTCCATACAATGAGTATGGTGCCCATAAGGAAGACATACCTGGGTCAAGAACCCTTGACTAAGTCAAGTGTGGAGCATTTTCTCCATTTTCAGCCTCCCCCACATTCTTGTCCTCCCTTGGAGGAGAGTTACTTCTTTACTATTTTGTATTTATGCATAAACCATATATGTTTAAAATTGTAATTCTGACAGGCACATTCTGCTTGCAGAATATTTGTATTAACCTCAGTATCACACAGGGTTATATACATTTCCATAAAGAAACTGCATCTGGTAACATATACTCAGAGCAGACTTTATTTTACAATTACTGGGTATTTGGAGCCGGCATTTAGCGCAGCCGTTATCTCCAAACCCGATCTAAATAGCGGGAGCCGGCTTTTAAAGCAGCCCTTATCTCCCGATCCGATCTAAATCGGAAACTGCGGTTCCAGCGCGTTCTATTCAATTACCGCAGTTTAAAAATACATTCACTTTAGCTGGCTCCGTATTCCGAGCCAGAGTTACAGAGTTTTTTTTTAATTTTCAAAATACATCAGCACTCTAGCTGGCTCTGCCGACTTAGAGTTTAAACCCACTAGCAAGAAAGTTCAACAGCGACTTACCTGCGGGTTAAACTTACGCTGGTGGGAGCTGCGCTCTCCATCCTGTCGGAGCTTCACATGCGTCGACGTAATGCCGAGCATGCGCCAGGCGGGGCTTCTTCACGTAGTCACTCACGTGACTCCGAAGTGAAATGAGCTAATTAGGGGACAAAAAGCATGGCTTTGTCAGAGGCAATTTATGTCTTACTAACTTGATCATGTATTTTGGGGAGGTGACAAAGGTGATCAATGAGGGTAGGGTAGTGAATTCTAGTAAGACAATTGATGAAGTCTTCCACGATAGGTGGTCAAAGTATACACAGGATAAAGATCAACTAGAGAAACGGGCTGCAAAGTGACAGATGGACTTTAACCTGAGCACCTGTAAGGTGTTGCACTTTGGGAGGTTGAATGTGAATAGAAAATATACAATTATTTCCCAGGCCATTAACAGCATTAATGTACAGAGTGATCTTGGGGTACAAGTCCATAGCTCCCTGAAAGTTGCAACACAAGTCGATACAATGGTAAATAAGGTATATGGAATGCTTTCTTCAGTGCTTGAAGTGTTGATTATAAGAGTCAGGAAGTTATGATGCAGCTTTACAGAACTGTATTTGGAGTATTGCATAGAGTTCTGGTCGCCCCATTACAGGAAGGATGTGGAGGCTTTGGAGAGGTGCAGAAGAGGTTTCCCTGATGCTGTTTGAATCAAAGGGTATTAGTTATTATAGAGCGGTTCTTCAAGCTTGGATTGTTTTCTATGGAGCATCAGAAGCTAAGGGAAGCCTGAGCGAAGTATAGAAAATTATGAGATAAATAGAAGGTAGACAGTCCGAACCTGTTTCCCAGAGTGGATATGCCAAGGACGAGACGGTGTAGCTTTAAAGTGAAACACACAAAGTTTAAAGGAGATAAAAAAAAGCTTGGGTGCTTGCAACACACGGCCCGAGGTGGTGGTGGTGGAGGAAAACCGTCCGTGGAGTTTAAGAAGATTTTAGATATGTGTTTGTATATTCAGGAGGTAGAGGGAAATCGATCATGTGGAGGCAGATGAGATTAGTTATTTTGGTATTATGGTCAGCACAGATATTGTAGGTCAAAGGGCCTGTTCCTGTGCTATACTTTTCTATGTGCTATGCTTTTCATTGGTCACAGTACAAAATAACATTGTTTACCATCTCTGACAAAAAAAGAATAAATTCACAGAAACTATATTCCTACTGGAATGACTTCTCTCCATCATGGAGTTGTGCAGCATGGAAACAGCCTCTTCAGCCCAACTTTCCCATGCCGACCATGATGCCCCATCTACACTAGTCCCACTTGCCGACATTTGGCCCATAATCCCCAAACCTTTCCTATCCATGTGACTGTCCAAATGTATTTTAAATGTTGTTATAGTACCTGCCTCAACTATCTCCTCTGGCAGGTACCATAACAATATCCGAGTACTCAAATTGTCAAGGCATTGTAGATCACGGATCAAGTGTGGGTAAATGGTGTTAGTATAGATGGTTACATGATAGTCACTTTAGAAAGTTGTTGGGCGACGCAGTTGCACAGCGGTAGAGTTGTTGTCTTACAGCGCCAGAGACTTGGGTTCAATCCTGACTACAGGCGCTGTCTGTATGGAGTTTGTACGTTCTCCCTGGGACCGAGTGGGTTTTCTTTGGATGTCCAGTTTCCTCCCACATTCCAAATGACATGCAGGTTTGTAGGTTAATTGGCTTTTGTCAACACGTCTCTAGTGTGTTGGATAGAACTAGTGTAGGGGTGATCATTGGTCGGCGAGGACTCATTGGGCCGAAGGGACTGCTTCCACGCTGTATTTCTAAACTCCAAGCTAAATTAAAGATTGGCTCAACCGAGAATAAAACGTTCTTCTAGACTTAATGCAGAAACTACTTCACCAGTCAAGACATGCTTCAAAAGTAGGCTGAGTACACGAGTTTAAAAATTACACAATACATGCTAATCACAGGTCTTGCTTGCACCTCTTTCGTGCATTTTGGTCTCCCTGGATGCACACCTGATCCACTTGTCCTGGTGACGCTCAATTCCTTGAGCTTCTTTCTGACATATTTTCACATAATCCCACAGGCTGGAAAACCTGAAGATGCACAAATGGATCTGGAGCAACTGTACAACCTTCAAATGCAAAGAGCGAAATGAGGATTTCACCTAATAAACCTGCTAAAACCCTTAGCAGGTCAAAGGCCATTACAGAAAGCTAATCTTTCGTTGATGACCTTTCAGCAAACTCTGATAAAAAATCACTGATATGAAATTTGTCGTTTCACTTCATATATATGCTGCCTGACCTATTAAGTATTTCCAGCATTTCTGCTCTTATTTCAGATTTGCAATGTCAATTGTTTTTTAATGTTTTTATATCTATAAACTAGCTGTTTCTTGACTCAATATAATACTCCTACCCAACTGGATTCTTAAAAGACGTACATTCTGCCATCAACCTGCTAAATATTGAACCTCAATATATTTTGCAGATGCAGATAAAATGGCTTCCTTGTATGCATAACTTTTATCAGCTACCCTTTGATGTCAGCTAATCTCTGGCTATTTACTTATCTCAGAATAAACATAGAAAGAACACCATTTACATGATGTCCCTCTTGTTTCATCCTTCGGAACTCTCATCCTGGTGTAATTTTTCCTCTCCAGTGTATCAACACAGTCTCACTTACTCTGCATTGTTGTGTAGGGAGGAACTGCAGATGCTGGTTTACACTGAAGATAAACACAAAATGCTGGAGGTAACTCAGCGGGTCCAGTAACAAGATATCTGAAGAAGGGTCTCGACCCGAAATGTCACCCATTCCTTCTATTCAGAGATGCTGCCTGTCCCGCTGAGTTATTCCAGCATTTCTATCTTCTACATTATTGTACTTGTAATTTAATATTCTCAATGTTGGCACATGTAAACTTATTTTTTCTGCACTAATCACATTGGCTCAATAATTATGTTGATATGTTTAACTGGCCCATTAACTCCACCTTTTCAACTGCTGCAAGTTTCCTAATCCCATACTGCATTTTACCTCACTTACTTACACATTATTTTGATATAATTATGCCGATATGCAATAAATCTGTCCCCTTTATAACAAAATTGCTGACAGAGAGAGTTAGATTTCGCTCTTTGGGCTAAAGGAATCAAGGGATATGGGGGAAAAAACGGAACGGGGCACTGATTTTAGATGATCAGCCATGATCATATTGTATGGTGGTGCTGGCTCAAAGGGCCAAATGGCCTACACCTGCTGCTATTTTTCCAGATTTTTAAACTCTGTAGCAGGAGGAGACAGCTACTTTTTATGATGTGGACCTTCAATGGCATCCTTCGTGTAATGGTAAAGACATCTCACTATAACAACCACAACCTTTTTTGCTGCACACATTTGTTATTTTAAGCAAGATGACGTGACCTTTTTAGACCTAGTCATTGCTGGATATTCCAGTAACAGTCTGAGCCTGAGAATTTCTTGAAGGAAATGTCCACATCTTTAAATAACACCTTGCTGCAATATAACAGTTAAACAGACTATGTCAGCTAAAGTGGAGTTGTCAGCTAAATTAGCAGCACCACATTTCAAACCCTGCTCAAGAAAATAAGTAGATGTTTTCGAAGAATGCTTAGGCTAAATCAAAGGGTCCAGAAAATCATGAGGCCACCTGCGAGGTCACTAATATAAGCTCTGCCTTCCGAGAGGCTTCAGAAGCTAGCTCGGCATCTGATAGGACACATAACTCATTCCGTGCTGTCGGGGAGGATTTAAAACTAATGTGGCAGGGGGATGGGTACAAGAGCAGAGAGGCAGGAGGGTGTAAAATGAGGGTAGAAGCATTAGGTAGCAAGGTGAAAGGTAAAAGTGGCAGGCAGACAAAACCAGGGCAAAAATCAAAAAGGGCCACTTTTTCAGCAAAATTGTATAAGGGGTAAATGCGTTGTAAAGACAAGCCTGAAGGCTTTGTGTCTCAATGCAAGGAGTATTCGTAATAAGGTGGACGAGTTGAACGTGCAGATAGATATTAATGATTATGATATAGTTGGGATCACGGAGACATGGCTCCAGGGTGACGTAGGCTGGGAGCTGAACATCCAGGGATATTCAATATTCAGAAGGGATAGAGAGAAAGGAAAAAGGAGGTGGGGTAGCGTTGCTGGTTAGAGAGGAGATTAAAGCAATGGAAAGGAAGGACATTAGCTTGGAGGATGTGGAATCGGTATGGGTAGAGCTACAAAACACTAAGGGGCAGAAAACGCTGGTGGGTGTTGTGTACAGGCCACCTAACAGTAGCAGAGAAGTTGGGGATGGTATCAAACAGGAAATTAGAAATGCGTGCGACAAAGGCAAAACAGTTATAATGGGTGACTTCAATCTACATATAGATTGGGTTAATCAAATTGGCAGGGGTGCTGAGGAAGAGGATTTTTTGGAATGTATGCGGGATAGTTATCTAAATCAACATGTACAGGAACCAACGAGAGAGCAGGCTATTTTAGACTGGGTTTTGAGTAATGAGGAAGGGGTAATTAGCCGTCTTGTTGTACGTGCCCCCTTGGGCAAGAGTGACCATAATATGGTTGAGTTCTTCATTAGGATGGAGAGTGACATTGTTAATTCAGAAAAACAATGGTTCTGAACTTAAAGAAAGGTAACTTTGAGGGTATGAGACGTGAATTGGCCAAGATTGACTGGCAATTAATTCTAAAGGGTTGACGGTGGATATACAATGGAAGACATTTAAAGACTGCATGGATGAACTACAAAAATTGTTCATCCAGTTTGGCAAAAGAATAAATCGGGGAAGGTAGTGCATCCGTGGATAACAAGGGAAATCAGGGATAGTATCAAAGCAAAGGATGATGCGTACAAAGTAGCCAGAAAAAGCAGCATACCAGAGGACTGGGAGAAATTCAGAGACCAGCAGAGGAGGACAAAGGGCTTAATTAGGAAAGGAAAAATAGATTATGAAAGAAAACTGGCAGGGAACATAAAAACTGACTGCAAAAAGTTTTTATAGATATGTGAAGAGAAAGAGGTTAGTTAAAACAAATGTAGGTCCCTTGCAGTCAGAAACGGGTGAGTTGATCATGGGGAACAAGGATATGGCGGACCAATTGAATAACTACTTTGGTTCCGTCTTCACTAAGGAAGACATAAATAATCTGCCTGAAATAGCAGGGGACTGTGGGTCAAAGGAGGAATTGAGTGAAATCAGGTCAGTCGGGAAGTGGTGTTGGGTAAATTGAATAGATTAAAGGCCGATAAATCCCCAGGGCCAGATAGGCTGCATCCCAGAGTACTTAAGGAAGTAGCTCAGGAAATAGTGGATGCATTAGTGATAATCTTTCAAAAAACTCTTTAGATTCTGGAGTAGTTCCTGAGGATTGGCGGGTAGCAAATGTAACCCCTCTTTTTAAGAAGGGAGGGAGAGAGAAAACGGGGAATTACAGACCAGTTAGTCTAACATCGGTAGTGGGGAAACTGCTAGAGTCAGTTATTAAAGATGGGATAGCAGCACATTTGGAAAGTGGTGAAATCATTGGACAAAGTCAGCATGGATTTTACAAAAGGTAAATCATGTCTGACGAATCTTGTGGAATTTTTCGAGGATGTAACTAGTAGCGTGGATAAGGGAGAACCAGTGGATGTGGTATATCTGGACTTCCAGAAGGCTTTCGACAAGGTCCACATAAAGAGATTAGTATACAAACTTAAAGCATACGGTATTAGGGGTTCAGTATTGATGTGGATAGAGAACTGGCTGGCAAACAGGAAGCAAAGAGTAGGAGTAAACGGGTCCTTTTCACAATGGCAGGCAGTAACTAGTGGGGTACCGCAGGGCTCAGTGCTGGGACCCCAGCTATTTACAATATATATTAATGATCTGGATGAGGGAATTGAAGGCAATATCTCCAAGTTTGCGGATGACACTAAGTGGGAGGCAGTGTTCGCTGTGAGGAGGATGCTAGGAGACTGCAAGGTGACTTGGATAGGCTGGGTGAGTGGGCAAATGTTTGGCAGATGCAGTATAATGTGGATAAATTGTGAGGTTATCCACTTTGGTGGCAAAAACAGGAAAGCAGACTATTATTTAAATGGTGGCCGATTAGGAAAAGGGGAGATGCAGCGAGAACTGGGTGTCATGGTACACCAGTCATTGAAAGTAGGCATGCAGGTGCAGCAGGCAGTGAAAAAAGCGAATGGTATGTTAGCTTTCATAGCAAAAGGATTTGAGTACAGGAGCAGGGAGGTTCTACTTCAGTTGTACAGGGTCTTGGTGAGACCACACCTGGAGTATTGCGTGCAGTTTTGGTCTCCAAATCTGAGGAAGGACATTATTGCCATAGAGGGAGTGCAGAGGAAGGTTCACCAGACTGATTCCTGGGATGTCAGGACTGTCTTATGAGAAAGACTGGATAGACTCGGTTTATACTCTCTGGATTTAGGAGATTAAGAGGGGATCTTATAGAAACTTACAAAATTCTTAAGGGGTTGGGACAGGCTAGATGCAGGAGATTGTTCCCGATGTTGGGGGAAGTCCAGGACAAGGGGTCACAGCTTAAGGATAAGGGGGAAATCCTTTAAGACCGAGATGAGAAAGACTTTCTTCACACAGAGAGTGGTGAGTCTCTGGAACTCTCTGCCACAGAGGGTAGTTGAGGCCAGTTCATTGGCTATATTTAAGAGTGAGTTGGATGTGGCCCTTGTGGCTAAGGGGATCAGAGGGTATGGAGAGAAGGCAGGTACGGGATACTGAGTTGGATGATCAGCCATGATCATATTGAATGGCGGTGCAGGCTCGAAGGGCTGAATGGCCTACTCCTGCACCTAATTTCTATGTTTCTATGTTTCTATGTTTCTCATTCCGTCGTGGTACCAAGGAGGAGAGCCAGTTTTGACAAATAGTCTACACAGATTGTTATTTTACTTCGGAGTCACGTGAGTGACTACATGAAGAAGCCCCGCCAGGCGCATGCGCGTCATTACGTCGACGCATGTCGCATTGAACGGAGCTGGAGAGCGCAGCTCCACCAGCGGTAAGTAGAAAACCTCGCAGGTAAGTGTTTTAAAACTTTCCAGCGAGACTTAAGCTGCGTAAGGCTGGCTTGTGAGTCAGCAGGAGCCTGTGGTACAGCGGGAGGAGCAAGCGTGGGTCACGCAGCATTGAGGTCCCATCGCAGCGATCGGGAAAATAGATAAGTGCGGTGCCGGTTCCGATACCGGTGGCCGTTATTTCCGTAGTTAATAACCCTCCAGCTGCTCTAGAGTTGAATGGGCTGAGGCCACAACGATAGCATACAAGCTCTGCTCTGAGTATGTGTTACCAGATGTAGTTTCCTTAGTTTGATGTGTATGATCTGTGTGATACTGAGATTAATACAAATATTCTGCAAGCAGAATGTGCCTGTCAGAATCTATAATTCTAAACATGAACATATATGGTTTATGCACAAATACGCAAGAAAATGTAAAAGAAAGTAACTCTCCTCCAAGAGAGGACAAGAATGTGGGGGAGACTAGAAATGGAGAAAATGCTCCACCCCAGACAGAAGAAGAAGGAGGTTGCAGAGTCATTCTGGACCTCTCAAACTTTAATTCATATGTTCAGTATAGACATTAAAAAAAAAAAAGTACACCTTCAACACTGTAACACAGTTGTTATCACAAGGCTGCTATATGGCTACTATAGACCTAAAAAAGATCCCTTATTATTCAGTACCAATTCATCAATATCGTAGGTACTTTAAATAAATTGGATGGATCAGCTGAGGCAATTTAAAGAATTACCTAATAGGTTAACTTCAGCTCTCAGGCTGTTCACAAAATTATTGAAACCAGCACTGGTGTTACTGAGGGCTCAGAATCACATTGTTATCTAGAGGATATGTTAATTGTAAATGCCACTCAGGAGACAGCTGAAGAACTGGTTTCAGCAACCATAAGCCTATTTGAAAGGCCAGGGTTTCTGTCCATCCAACAACATCTAAGTTACAGCCATCCCAAACAATTGATTATTTGGGGTTTGTCATTTATTCAGTTGATATGTCAGTAACTTGCTAACAGATAAGGTTGGGGGTATTACAAATGCCTGTACTTGTCTCGCTGAGAGACCTTATCCCTCCATCCGAGAAGTAGCTACGGGTATTGGTAAAATACATTCCTGCTGTCGAGTTTGGACCTCTGCATTATCAAAGTCTGCAAAGAGCCAGATGACAAGTACTAAAAAAATAAATAAATAATTAGAAATTAAAATATAAATAAATAAATAAATAATACGTTTAAAAAAAGCGTGCAGGTCATTTGATAGGTCCATGCAGTTACCAACTAAAGCTTTAGCTGAATTGCAATGGTGGATTCTCAATGTTGCACAAGCTACTAGAAAATATTTTGGTTCAGCAACCTTCAGTGGTATTACAAACTGATGGGAGTGCTCTCGGATGGGGAAGTAAGGACAGCGCCACCAGTTGTGGTGGTCGATGGACTGTCCAAGACGATTTATTCTCCAAATACATGGTATCAATTATTTGGAGTTATTGGGTGCGTTTTATGCATTGATAGCTTATTGTTCTACAATGAATGACTTATATGTTCAATTACAAGTAGACAATACCACAGCTGTGGGAGAGACAATATTGTGGCAGACAACAGATCACGAAAGTTCATTGACAATACAGAATGGATGTTAAATCCAAAAGTTTCAAAAAGATTGTCAGTCGGTATGGGAACCAAATATTGATCTGTTTGCATCCAGATTAAATCTCCAGTTGCCTAAATATGTCTCATAGGAGCCAGACCCAGGAGCAGTAGCGGTGGATGCATTCTCGCTACATTGGGGAAGTATAGTCTTCTACGTTTTCCCCATTTTGCCTGATTAGGCAATGTATCACCAAAATAGAGCAAGACTCCGCCTCAGGCATTTGGTGCTTCCAAACTGGGGTCTACACAGCCATTGTTCCCATTGGTGCTCAGAATGATGACTAAGCCATTCATGACAATCTCCAGCTGCAGTAATTGTTGGTGCATCCAGTAACAGGAGAAGTCATCCATTACATGATCGTATTAATTGTTAATCTGCAGGTTCTGATGGACTGTCGGATAGGACCATGGATGTCATAACTGCAGCTTGGAGCGAGAGCACTAAGAAACAATATATGTCTCATATAAGGAAATGGGAAATATTTTGTATACAGTCAGATATATTTTTTCATACTGCAAACATATCGGATATATTGGAGTTCCTTGCTATGTTGCACCTGAGTTATAGTGCCATTAATAGTGCTCGGAGTACTTTGTCCTCCTATTTAGGACAATTTTCAGAACGACAATCTATCGGGTCTCATCCGTTAATATCCCGATTTATGAGAGGAATTTTAATAAAATCCTACCAAACCCAGATATACAGAAATCTGGAATGTCAGTATAGTTCTCACATTGCTTCGGCAGTGGGCTCCAATTACGTCACTGTCTTTTCAGAACTTAATATTTAAAGTGGTTATGTTCATGCCATTAGTATCAGCACAATGCGTACAAACATTACAAATGTTGCGGTTAGATTGTATGCAGTTGTCTGTAGATAAAATTACTTTTTATGTCTATGATCTAAGCAAGCAAAGCAAGCCAGGAAAGGCTGGAACCAAGGTAATCTTTAAAGCATACCCTGTCGACCAAACATTGTGTGTGGTTAAGCATCTGACTCAATATATTGAAGTAACTTAGAGTCTCCGAGATTGTGAGACACCAATGCTCATTACCCACAAAAAAAAACAACAACAAAAAACAAATAAAAACATATATAAAAAAAATAAAAAGGGACAGTACAAACTATTTCTCGATGGTTAAAACAGGTTCTGCATTTAGCTGGATTTCACACTCATGAGTTTAAATCTCAACTCCACAAGGGCAGCATCAATGTCCGCGACGAAGACGCAGGACGTGCCGCTCGACCAAATTCTAGAGGCCGCAGGATGGTCTAAAGAAGTAACTTTTTCTAGATTTTATGATAAACCTGTTGTCACAGTGCCAGGGTTTGCACATGCTGTGTTGTGTTCTGTTCAATTTGTTTGCTTTGTTTCATATCATTTGCTTCATATCATTTGTTGTAATTTTCCCCTGGGATAGAGGGGTTATTACTTTCCTTGTTATTATTATTATTAACATAGTTATTGAATAATTTGAAGCAATGTTCAATATATTATTTATTCACTACTGTGTCAACTGAAGCAGTGTGTCGTATGGAGTGGTTCTACGGCATGAAAATCACAGAGCTTAAAAATCTTCACGTAGTCACTCACGTGCCTCCGAAGTAAAATAGTAAGATTAAACGAGAACTTACCTGCTCAAAGTTTGATCTTTATTTTATGAGGAGTTACGATGAGGGATTACGTGCCCTCCGCTCCCGGCCCTCATAATCTAAAGGTTCATCTGGTAGTTCTAGTCTTCTGTAAGCCTTACTATCTTATTTCGGCTATCGGTTCCTGTGTTTTTCACGCCGCTGCTTTGAAGTATGACGCGCATGCGCCTGGCGGGGCTTCTTCACGTAACTACTCATCGTAACTACTCATCGTAACTACTCATAAAATAAAGATCAAACTTCGAACAGGTAAGTTCTCGTTTAATCTTACTATTATATGTGCATGCTCTACCATTAGAGGGGGTGTTCACCTAGAGGGGGAGAGAAAGAGTGAAGAGCTTAACCTTCGGGGAGAGAGAGAGCGAGAGAGTGAGTGCGAGAGAGCTTGGAACACCGGGTTTGCCAGTGCCAACCAGTGCAGACAGGAGACTTGAATATGCAGTGGGGCGTAAGACATGTTATTTTGTATTGTCATTTTATTGATAGTTTTTCCGTATTTGTATTTTGCTTTAATAAATCATTATTTGTGCTGTTCCAGATGTGCTTTCTCCATTAATTGATCCAAATCCTTGAATCCTGTATATATTTCGTTACATTTGCACAGAGATCTACTAACCTGCTGAAAAGCCAGTCATAAGAGACTATCTCTTACCTTAGTAGGTTCCTCCCGCAGGGAGGTGAAGCGCCCCTTCTGAGCTCGTCGTAGAACTGCTGGCGATCCATACAGCTCTGGCTGTGTCTCTACCACGGAACTAAGAGTGTACCGCAAATCTGTTGCACTACCCAGATGAGCTCTACAAGAAAGCACCAGGTTACTTTTCCCAAATTGAAGTTACATCATATCCGCGCAGCCAACTGTGCAAGGCTCTATGGGGTAGGGCCACAGTCTAGGGTCCTTCAGGCGCTGAAGATTGAGGGGCAGAGTCCAGTGGGGACACCCCTCAAACAAGGGAAGGGATATCACCCCAGGGGGACCACATGAGTGGCAAAGGTATTTTGTTTTAAAACAGGTGAAAACAATACTGAGTATGAAGCTAATTAATGTGTAGACACTGAGATGCCTGAAGAGTTTTTTTGGATAGCTTTTAATTTGTATATATTATAAAGACGACACGTCGACTTGCCATGTCCTTCTAACTTCGTGCATTCTGCTTATCTCTAAAGATATTGAAACTTCTGCTCTTGTGTCATGAGCAGAGATATTGGGACTACACATCCTAATAATCGGGGTCTCTGTGCTTCCAGCTAGCATTGAAGAGATGGCTGAATTCTAGACGCTCAACTGTAATAGGAACAAAATTTAAAGGAGATGTGTAGGGTGAGTTTTATTTTTACACAGAGTGGTGGAACCTGGAATCCTCTGCTGGGACGGATAAGGACATTTAAGAGGCTTTTAGCTACACATGGATGTGCGAGGAATGGAGGGATATGGAATGTGTGCAGGCAGATTAGATCTTTCTCTGGGACGTGGGAGGAAACTGGAGCACACGGAGAAAACCCACAGGGTCACAGGGAGCATGTACAAACTCCATACAGATAGCACTCATAGTCAGGTTCGAACCCGGGTCTCTGGCGTTATAAAGCAGCAAATCTACCGCTGCACCACCGTGCTGCCCTAAATTCTCTTCTTTCAGCACTTGCAATCTGTAGCACTGGCAATTGTTAATGGGTTGTAATGAATCTGAGTCCTTTGTGTTTATTTCTATCTTCCGCTTCTTCTGGTTACCAGAGAAACTCATTCAGTGTTCTGTGTTAAGTACAATGTAGTGTGAATACCAGCAATGGAAACGAGAAGACCTTGTGTTGAGTACGTTAGCTCGTGTAAGCTTATCAGAAAGAGAAATCAACGGACAAGAAAATGACTTGCGACCAAGGTCTAAATGTTGATGGCATTACCGTGGATGGACACTATCTGCAAACGCCCCCGTCTTCAATTTCAGCTGCTCCACTTCCGTCCTTAACTTTCCTATTTCGTTCGCCAGCCTCTCCTGTGCGAGACAGGACATCCAGTCATTAACAGGAGAATTTGAAATGGAGAAGAAAGAATTAGCAGACTAATTGAACAAGTACTTAGGTCTGTCTTCATCTTTGCGTTCATGAATAAACTTTCAATAAATTCTCTCGCACTCGTGCAAGTTATTTATCGGCACAAAGAACTTTCTGGAAGGGCTAGGGAACCAACAGTTCAACTAACAGGAGGACTTAACGGATAAGAGTCAAAGGAAAACAATGGTTATGAAGAAATTAATGGCATGATAGATAATAAACAGCTTGGCTCTGCCAATCTACATCAGCCCAGCCATTCATCATTCTTATTAATTAGAGAACTAAAAAGAAATAGTTGATGTATTGATCAATTCAATCAACTCTGTTTCCATCTCTGCTGATCTCTTACTTCGGAGTCACGTGAGTGACTTCGTGAAGAAACCCGCCAGCACGCCTGCGCAGCATATCGTCGCGCGCATCTGCAGCGGCAGCTGGGGGGGGGAGTGCGCTCTCCCCACCGGCTCCTTCACAAGACCGGCAGGTGAGTATTACCTTCCCTTACAGCATGGACAAGGGCCGCAGGACGACGCTGTCGAGGAGCGGAGCTGAGCTGCGGCCAGCCGACGGCCCTTGTCCCCGGAGCTGCAAGGAACGCCGGCAGCTTTAAACGCAACGGTGGGGGCAGGAATGCGGAAGTCGGGCGCTCCCGCTGATACAGGGGCCGACTCACCCGAATGGGTTACCGCTCCGGAGCTGCAAGCAACCGGTCCAGACTCCGAGCCCCCGTCCCCCAAGAGAATAAGGGGGGATACAGGTACGTGGCAAGGGGTCTTGTTTTCTTTACAGGCAACCTCTCCCCGAGCTCCAGTAGACCCGAGGGGGCTGGGCCGGGGGACAGCCGCACGACAGGGGAGCCCTGCAAAGTGCATTGCGTACCGCAGCCAGGGATATCTGCCATCGTGCAGCCCGGGCATAACACTGCTGCGTCGTGTAGGCCTGCTGGAGCAGATACCGCCGACAACACACCCCGTCAGGCTGCGGTCAAGGGCGGAGGTGGCAGCAGGGAAGCGATCGGTCAGCTCAGCGCTGCGAGCGGCCGACCATGCGCCTCCACGCCAAGTAATGGTGTAAGTGTGGAGGTAAGCTTGCACGGACTCCGGGGAGCCAGGTTCCAGGGGCCGGCGCCGAGTCAACTCACCTGCCTTCTTATCTGCCAGGTGGGCCGCCACAGTCTGGGAGAAGACAGACTAGCGGAGAGTCCGTGCGGGAGTCGTATGACCCTACTTGGGCTGTAGGTCACGACGACCTGCCATTGGACCATAAACCCTAAGGGGGTGAGGTCCGATGGTGGAAGCCCCAGTGAATTCGCAGGGCCTGGGGAAGTCGGCTTGTCCGCTGCATCTCGCAGGGACGGTCGCATTGAGCGGTTGGAGCTCTTAAATGGTGCAACACCTCCAGCAGGACCGAGAACGAGAAGAACGGGACTCGGGGGGCATCCACTAGCCGTGCAAGGACTCCGCTCAGCTCCTCATCGTCTCCAGCCAGAAGCATTAATGATTGCCCAGCTGCTGAGTTTGACGACGACCAGGGACAGCCAGTGACCGCTGAACCAGAGCATGAGGAGGATGCTGGATGTGGTGAGTGAAGTTTGCCGTTTCTACCCAGACAGGTGAACCCTGCACCACGAATTGGCGGGCACCATTGATTGCCTAATTACGCACCAACTCTGGAGTCAGATTCTCAATAATACCTTGGAGAAAGGTTCTCCACGGGCATAACGGCGTTTTGCAAAACCCTGATCGGGGATAATGTGCCCAGTAAATAGCATGATGCACTGGCACTCCTATGCAAACGCCCAGTATGAGATAAATTGCCTGCGTAAGAGCTCCATATAGCCCACACTAAACCCCAAATTCGCGGGGTTGTGCCGACCATTACCGCTCCACCGCCGCATCAGTTGTTTGGAGACCTGTCCAAACAGGTGAAGGGACTGGACAAAGGAGGCCAAAACAGTGGGCCTCATGAAACTCCATCGGCCAGAGTTCACCCATATCACCGGCAACAGCCTAATACAACCTGTGAACCAAGGCTGCCGGATAGGGCACAAAGATTCTACCTACCTCCATCTCAATAAATACAACGACCGTTTAGGGCAAGGCCAACAGTGGCCTGCAATGGGAAATGCGGCCGCCGGCCCGTCAACCTCCATAACGTCCACCCGAAGCACCGTATGTATGGAACCGCCGTTCACTATGGAGGTAAGGGGGTCTGGCTCCTCTCACGCCGTAGTATCCCTCCTGTACGAATAGGTGGGCGATTGCGGGCGGCCTTGGACATATGGGGAAAACTGTAACCACAGATGAGTTTATTTTACAAAGTGTTCAAGGGTATATAATTCGTGGGAGGTATAGATTCCCATACCCAGCATTCGCCTCGTAGGAATTTACTCTATCCCAAAAAGAGGTGGAGGCAGGGCATGCTGAAATTATATGGCAAGCAGGGAAAAGTGGTAATTGGCATAACCAAGCATGGACCTATTGAGTTGAGCCTAATATGTTCACCAGCAGTAAAAAAGAAGAGGAATGTCGGATTATAATCGATTTAGCTGAGTTGAACACTTTTGTACAATATACCCATGTCAAAATGGATGCTCTTGGAACAGCTAGGGGGAAGCTTTACTCAGGGTACTTTATGGCATGTATCAATTTGAAAGAAGCATGCTATACGGTGCCCATCGCTGAGGCTCACAGGGATTTCTGAAGTTGTCTGGAAGGGTGCATTGCCTAATGGAACCATCACAGCTTAGGCTGTTTACCAAGTTGGTATTTACCTGTATTGGCTCTTCTCCGACAACAAGATTATAGTGATGGCATATTGGATGAAATCCTTATAGTGGGGCAGACCCTCCAATTGGCAATTCAAGGAGTGGCTGCAACCAAGGCTCTGCTTGAGAAGCTGGGATTGTAATCCATCCAGACAAATCAAAAACTGCACCCGGTACGGGTTATGGATTTGGTGTTCACCTTAGACACTAATTTAATGAAGTTTATCATCCCCACTAATAAAGCTACTGCTATATCAGAAGAGTGCCACAATCTTGCTTGCGCCAGGGTATCGACCATGTGGCAAACAGCAAAGGTTATTGGTATTGGTAACTCTAAATTGGTAACTACATTCCCAGCTGCATGATTCGGACCGCTACACTACCAAAATTCACAAAGGTCACAAATCACAGCTTTAAAAAACAAATGCTGGCCGCTTTGATCGGCCACTTTGGTTACCACCGGAAGCTAGAAACAAGCTATAATGGTGGGTAGATAATATTAAAGAATGTCATTGACCTATTATATGGAGCAACCCTGATGTTGTGCTACTAACTGACGCAAGTGCACCAGGCTGGGGAGCAACTGGTACGATGTCCAGTTGTGGTGGCAGATGGAACTCTCATGAGTCTACATTCCTGGAGTCACATGGGATAAACTATATAGAAATGCTGTGGGGGCATTTCATGGACTGCGGGCTTACTGTACTAATTCATGGGCATGTCCGCTTTCGAATAGATAATGCTACAATAATGGTTTACATCAATCATATGGGTAGTATCAGGTCGCTAGTTTGCAATGAATTGGCTAATACAATTTGGCACTGGTGCATTGAAAGAAATATTTGGATTACTGCGACCTATTTGCCTGGGAAGCTTAATTCAGTGGCGGACACCAGGTCACGTGTCTTCAATGACAACATTGAGTGGATGTTGAACCCCCAAATTTTGGAGAATATTATAGCTCAAATTGGGGACACCAGATATTGACCTATTTGCGTCCAGGCTGAACCATCGAATACCAACGTATGTGTTGTGGGAACCAGACCCTGGGGTAATAGCATTGGATGCGTTTTTATCCATTGGGGGAAATGGGTTGCTACGCGTTTCCCCCATGCTGCCTCACCAGTTGGGTATTGCAGAAAATTAAACTAGACTCTGCAACTGACATATTGATCATTCCCGACTGGCCTACACAACCATGGTACCCGATGGTTGTAGAAATGTACAACAACCATGGATGGCGATTGGGAAACATCCCAAATTGATTACTCACTCCATTACAGGGGGGTCAGTCATCCTTGCCATGGTCATTAAACTTGTTGGCTTGCAGGTTCTGAAAAGACCGCTCAACCGGGCAGGCATCTCGTCAAGAGCCATGAACCTTATTGCAGCATCGTGTTGGGAATCAACCCGCAAACAATACCTCACTCAAATCAGAAAGTGGGAGGTTTTCTGTGCCCGGAAACAACAAGTCCTCCAACTCGGCAACAATACCGGATGTGTTGGAGTTTCTAGCAGGCCTCCATTTGATGCTGGCCTCAGCTACAGTGCCATCAACAGCGACAGGAGTACGCTGTATTCATACCTGGATATAGGTATCAGCTCCCACCACCTGGTGTCTAAACTAATGAGGGGAGTATTCAATACCAATCCCTCCACGACCCAGATATACAGTAACGTGGGATGTGGGGATCGTGCTGACCCTACTGATGAGCTGGGCTCCAATAGATGAGCTACCATTTGAAACAGCTCACCCTTAAGGTGGTGATGCTCATGGCACTGACGACAGCCCAACGAGTCCAGACGTTACAAAAACTGCGACTGGACAGCATGGGGGCCAACCCTGGTCAAATAAAATTCTTTGGTAAAGAGTTATTAAAACAGCACAGGCCAGGGGCGCATGGGCTGCAGCTGGAATTTCGGGCGTACCCTGTAGATGCCACACTCTGCATAGTCACCCATCTCCACCACTACATCCGAGTTACTGGAGTTATCAGGATGAAGGAACAGGGGCTCCTCTTCAGTCATAAAACCTCCGCATCATCGGGTGACTACACAGACGATTGCCAGGTGGCTCAGGGTGGTGCTGGGTGCAGCAGGAGTTGCTACTAACATTTTTTAAGTCTCATTCCACCAGGGCTGCAGCGAGAGCCATGGAGGTGCCCATGGATCACATTCTCGCCACCGCGTGCTGGGCCAGTGGGGAGAAAACCTTTCAACGGTTCTATAACAAGCCTCTGGCCGTTCCTGCAACATTCGCAGAAGCTATCCTGGGTACCTCTCAGTAAATGTCTGGCCGGGTTTAGGGGTTGTTGTTTATTTGATTAATAAATTGTGTTGATTTTTCAGCCACTGTCAACTGAACTCCGTTAACAGTCTTACTCCATCAGAATGGCGGCAGTGTGATAAGCATGGACGTTGTTCAGGGCGTGAAATCACAGAGCTTTGAAATCTTCACGAAGTCACTCACGTGACTCTGAAGTAAAATAGTAAGATTAAACGAGAACTTACCAAGTTTGAAGTTTGATCTGTATTTTACGAGGAGTCGCGGTGAGGGATTTCGTGCCCACCGCTCCCACCCTCTATCATCAGGTCAAACAGGTAGTTCTACGTTTTTCATCTTACTATTTTTAGTCATGGTTGGTTCTGTGATTCCACACCGCTGCTTTGAAGGATGCTGCGCAGGCGTGCTGGCGGGTTCTTCACGAAATCCCTCACCGCGACTCCTCGTAAAATACAGATCAAACTTCAAACTTGGTAAGTTCTCGTTTAATCTTACTATTTTGATAATGAAAATGGGGATATTAAAACAGCGCACCGAAAAGTGATCACGTGATTTTTTTTCTGAGGTTCACACATCAGAAGGTTTTTAAGTCATATTAAGTCAGTGAACATGGATATGTATAAAAATATAGAAACACTTTACTTGATGTTTCTTTCTCGAACCTTCAATTACCATAATCACCCAGGGAAAATGATTTATGCCGTTCAATAGACATTCGCAGGTGCTGTTATGTTAATGCAAGAATAAGTCAACACAGTAATAAACTGTATGAAACATGGGATATTTCCCTTGCATTGATTCCATAACATGGTCAGGCATCCAGATTGAATTCCAGTAAGATCTCTATGTCCAAGTTTGTTCAAATTGTGTTATCAGGCCCAAGTAAAAGAAATATGCAAGGGGAATGCTGGTTCTCAATGCAGTCAATATGTAATTACAAACCAATCTATAATTAAGAATCTAAAGCAATTCCTGGCTGTTAAGACTGCAGTATCTGTCAGCACAAAACATTTATTGGCTTTCAAAGTGGGCCATGCATTACTATATTGATTTAGTATTCAATTAATGTAAACATTTAAAACGGGGGTTTTTACATCTTGTGCATTAAAAGATGTACATCTAAAACACCAGAATATTTCATTCTTCCAAATGAATGCAAGAAGCATTATTTTACTTTGAAAACCAAAGCAATATGTCTCAATAGGTTTCCAAAGATCTCATAACATAGCATTCAATGCAGCAGAGAAACAGGCCCTTTGGCCCAACTCATCCAAGTGACCAAGATGTTACCTGAACTAACCCTATTTGCCTGAATTTGGCCTATGTGAAACATAGAACACAGAAAAATACAACACAGGCCATTCAGCCCACAATGTATGCGCCAAGATTAATATCAAGGTAATGAATGAATACGTTTATTGGCCAAGTATTCACATACAAGGAATTTGCCTTGGTGCTCCGCCCGCAAGTGACAACGACATACAGTGACAGTTAGGAATGACATAAAACATTAAACTAAATTAATGCCATCAGTCTGTACATGAACTATACCACTCCATATGCCTATCTAAAAGCTTAAATGCCACTATTGTACCTGCCTCCACCACCTCCACCTCTGGCAGCATGTTCTAGGCACCCACCAATCTCTGTGTATAAAAAACTTACCTCATACAACTTTGTTAAACTTTGCTCCTCTTATCTTAAAGCTTTGTCCTCTAGTCTTGGACATTTCCACACCGGGAAAAGGATCTGACTGTCTATTCCATCTATGCCTCTCATCATTATACACCTCTAAACCTTTATTTTTCCATATACATGTCCAAATGTATTTTTTAATGTTGTGATCTGCCTCTACCACCTACCCACACTGCCATTTGTCATTGCACTGGCAGTCGGTGTTTGTTTACAGGGCAAATACAGGATGAGGCACATTGAGAACAAGATACAAACATAGATGTGAGAAACACTGATGCCTGAAGCACCAGTCATACCTTGTCCATGTGATATTCTTCAAGCTGTTTTCTTGTATTTTCCACTTCTTGAATTAGTGTATTCTGTGAAGGGAAAACATGTTTTTATTTGATGGCTGCCAATGTGAACGTTTTGTCCTCTTTTTGGTATATTGTTTTAACTAGGGTGTTAATAAGAGTCAAGAGGGTTTTATTGTCATATGTCCTGAAACGGAGCAATGAAATCCTTACTTGCACCAGCACAATAGATATGTAAAATAGGTACTCTGTAAACACCATAATAAATGATAACAGGAAGTTGTGTGTGTGTGTGTATAATAGTGCAAAGACAAAAACAATACCCAAGTATCTGTAGTCTAGAGCTTATTTGGTGGTTGTAGTGTTTAATAGCCTGATAGTTGTGGGGAAGAAGCTACTCCTGAACCTGCACGTTATAGTTTTCAAGTTCTTATCAAGCATCCTTTATTGTCTTTCAGACCTTTCAGTCTGAACGAAATTTCATGCCTTGCAGTCATAACACAGAATAAAACAACAAAAACACACAATAAACACAGCTTTAACATCCACCACAGTGAGTCCACCAGGTTCTCCTCACTGTGATGGAAGGCAAAAGTCCTTGTCTCTTCCCTCCTTTTTCTCCCTCTGCGCTGAGGCGATACAGGCTTCCGATGTCGTGACCCCGCCAGGTGATGGTAAGTAAGTCAGTCCCGCTCCGCGAACGGGCCGGTTCAAACTCCGCAGCCCGGGGCGGTCGAAGCTGCTGAAGCTGCCGCCCTCCAATCCAGCTGTTGTTGCGGGAACTCCGGAAAAACAGGTCACCAACCTGTGACCTGCAAGCTCCCGACGATGTCGTTCACTGGCCCGTGCCGAGCCTCCGAGGCTTCAAAGTCGGGTCGCAACGCCACCACAGCCCCGAAGTCGGCCAGGCCCGCGTTGGTAAGTCCTGGCTGGCTCTGCCTCCGGAACTTCCAGATCGGTCCCAGTTGGAGGCCACCAGCTCCGCGATAGGCCTCAGCGCAGACATGCCCTCCAACGATGAATGTGAGAGCCCCAACAACCACTTGCTTAGCAAGATCAACCATCTAATCAACTTCTTCAACCACTATCCCTCCCATTTCTTTGTATTAAACATCCCTCAAAATGTATCTTTCCACAAACCAAAGGCAACTCTGTTTTCTGATTTTCTCTCTCACTTTCCTCTGAACTCCTAGGCAACAGCTTAAGAAAGCACTTACCTAACATCTAGTTCTGGATGTGCTCCAGCTTTTCAAGTTAAATATTAGATTGCCACAGCTGTCTTGGGTAGCCCCTGCTAGAAAGTCCCTACTTTCTGCACTTTAACATACCCCCCGCTGACAATGTGTCAAGTTAAACCAGACCTTCACAATTTCGGGATCTTATCTGATGCTCACCATCATAATGATTGCCTTCTTAAGGGCCTGTCCCACTTGGCCGTCATTCGCGTGCCATTTACGCAACCTACTAGCGTGTGGTTAGCACTTGGACAGTGCGGGATGGGCGCATGGAGTGGTGTGGAGGGGTGTGGATTTTGTTCTGTACAAAATCTTCGCGCGCCACCAGCCTGTCGCGTAACTGACGGCCAAAGTGGGACAGACCTCACCTCCAACGTCTCACCTCCAACAGCAGCAGAAGCAGGCAAACAATCGCCGAACTTGGCCCGAGGCTCACGGCCGTTGCGGATCCGGATCCGCCCCCACTCCTACTCCCAGAGCGGGGCCAAGACGATTGGAGATAGACACAAAATGCTGGAGTAACTCAGTGTGACCGGCAGCATCTCTGGAGAGAAGCAATGGGTGACGTTTCGGGTAGAGACCCTTCTTCAGACTGAAAAAGAATCTCGACCTGAAACGTCATCCATTCTTTCTCTCCAGAGATGCTGCCGGTCCCGCTGAGTTACTCCTGCATTTTGTGTATATCTTCAAATGACGTCACGCGCTCCAGACGGCTGTGCGGACGCATAATGACGCGCGCGACTGTCGCGCGTCAGTCACTACGGGCCTGTCGCGTAAATGACGGCCAAGTGGGACAGGCCCTTTACACACTCTTTCTGATCCCATTTGCTTCTAAAAACCTAATTGATTCACATTTTGCATTGCAGTACTGGTGCATCAGTAGACTTGCTGTTTTACAGCGCCATAGACCGGGGTTCGATCCTGACTGGGGGTGCAGTCTGTTCGGAGTTTGTATGTTCTCCCTGTGACCTGCGGGGGTTTTCTCAAAGACCTTCAGATATCCCCCACACTCCAAGGACCTACAGGTTTGTTGGTTAATTGACTTGATATAAATGTAAATTGTCCCTAATGTGTAGGATACTGTTAATGTGCGGGGATCGCTGGTCGGCACGGACTCGGTGGACCAAAGGGCCTGTTTCCACAGTGTATCTCCAAACTAAACTAAACTAAAGTAGACGAGTGAATACTGAATGATGAAAGTACAGGTTTGGATGGATATTGTTTTATGAATATATTATCAGTTTCAGGTCATGAATTTAAATAAGGCTGTTGTCAAAGTGGGGATGGTCAAGATCTTCCTTGAGGAGAGGGAATAAAGAGAAGGTTCAGAGATATATTTTAACTCCAGTGGCTCAATGATCTGTCATTGTCTGGATGGAGTCAATGCTTGAAGGTTGGAGCAGGGAGATTAGGACCAAAATCTTTCTCGAGCTTGGCGGTCATGTGTGCAGGATATGGGATAATGTCTGCAGAAAGCATGCGGCAACTACCCTCCTCCTGAATGAGAGTGACGTGATGACATCCATCGTGATATATGAAACCTTTTGTCTGGTTTACTTTTGCGGACACGGTACCTATAACTATAGACATTCCCCGGCTTATGCAATACCTACTTACCGCACTTACTTAAACAATTCTGTACTCAGTCCCTACTGCAATCAAGGCAGTTTGTAATTTCCAAAACACGGTACGATCGGAAAAAAGTCGGCAATGGGCGGCGGTGCTTACCCAGAAGGCCGCGTGCCACAGAAAGTGCCCTGGATGCAGCCGGATGCCGCTGAGACAGTTCATGCTCTCAGTGATGAACACAAAGTGCTCAGCTGGCCAGGCAGCATCTCTGGAGAACATGGACAGGCGATGTTTCGGGTCGCAACCCTTCTTCTGGCTCAGTGAGTTATTTTGGGCAGGGGATGGGGAAGGGGATGGTGATTCCGACCTGTAGCATCTGACTTATGTAAGGGTTCACAGAACATAACACTTACGAGTGCCTGTACTCTTAATCTCTTGAAATTGTTCCATTGTTGTTAGATTACAATTCTACCATTATTGTTATCACTTGTAAGATTTGTTATTTAAGAATGGAACTATTCATTGAACTGAATAAGAGCAAGCCTTAAAATTGTTTTGCACCACTTTTCTGTTAAAAGCATTCCTTTCAAACTGAAACCACACAGTTCTTAATCTCACGTTATGTCTGTAGGTGAAGTCCCTGCTGCATTAAACAGCTATTAAATGCAAGATGGGTGTAGACAATGTAGAAACAAGGAACTGCAGATGCTGGTTTACTAAAAAAAAGACACAAAATGCTGGAGTAACTCAGTGGGTCAGGCAACATCTCTGGAGAACGTGGGGGTGGAGGGGGAGAGAAAGCTGGAAGAGAGGAGGGACAGGACAAAGTCTGGCAAGTAATATGTGGATACAGATGGGTGGGTTGGTTGACTGCAGATGGTTGGACAAATGCCACAATTGAGAAGACAGAAGGTGTGAGACAGGATTGAAGAGTTAAGAATCATGGAGCTAGAGGAAGGAATGTAGATGAAAGAGGAAAAGATACAGATAGAAGATGTAGGCAATCCTACTTCAGAATGACCAGATGGTCTTGCTTTTAACATTCATCCAAAAGTCTTAAGATTGAGAACAAAATGCAAGATAAATTTTGCATGCTTGTATGTCTTGTATCCTTGCTAATTATAATTTTGCCTACCACAAGGGTTATCTCATGAGTTTTATACGATTACCTTACTTATAATGCCAGGAACATCGAGAGATAACGGAGCTATTTTTTAAATTCTTTGGTTATGTGTCTATATGAAAATGGAAATGAATATTTGCACAAGTATATCAATGATAGAAAAGATTAGACAACAGGATTTAAACTGACGATAAAAGGAAAGAAAATGAAGCAGTTTGTAGGGAAAATAAACAGCCAAGCAGAGGATGCAATAATTGCACTATTAGAGTTTCACATTTCTTTTCACAAATTCAGAAATGAATTGGATGAAAACATATCTTTCAACATATTTTGCTATTCAGGGTTACCCTGTGGCCAAATGATAGGAATGCTGAACAAATTTCACGTCACCTGCAACAATGAAGCATAGGGGCACAGAACATAGGATAGCTTTTAACTTAAAAACAAGCTGGTAAAAGCCACAAATGCGAGACATTGTTAAGGAAAAAGCAAAATCCTTCCTGTATTATTTTGAGGGAATAGACAAGGAATGCTTTCAAAATCCCATTTGATAGCTAGTGATTCCGTCCCTCTTTTTACACTTCTTCATGGAGCCTGTTGCATTTATCTGCTATCATGAGATGTTTTTTTTCTCCCAATTGTCTACCCTTCTCTCCTCAAGGCTAACACTTCATCTGGCCAATGTTCCTTCACCTGGCCAATTCTTATTGCTAATATACCTCTGTCACTTTAAACTGACTATGCTTTTTTTCTTAATTTGAAAGCCTGATGCATGTCTTCTTTTACATCTCCTCTGAATTCTATGCATTTCATTTCTCAGAGATATGCTGACCAAACTGCCTAAAATCTATCTTACCCAGATCTGATGCTGAATTAATAACCCATTTTTGATTCTGTAATTAAATTGGGAATAGATTATACACATCAATGAGAGTTCAAGTGATAGCAAGAAGGCATGAAGCAGATGGTGCCTAATTAACTAAAACAGATGCTGTCCAATGTAAATAATTAATAGAGTTAAACAGTTTTGATTTTTGTTGGAAAACTTTGTTGTGAAACTGCAATTCTAATGTAAAAATGTATATTTTGGCAGAGTTATAGTTATGAGTTGTGCAGCACAGAGACAAGACTCATCCATGATGAGTGAGATGTCTATATACACCAACCCATTTTCACCATTTCGCCCAAACTCTTCTCTTCCTTTCCTATCTACATACCAGACTTTTTAAATGGTATGATTATACCAGCCTCTACTGCCGCCTCTGGCAATTTCTTCACTATGCCCACACCCTTTATGTGAAAAATGTGCCGCACCGATCTCCTGAAAATATTTCCCCTTCCACCTTAAATCCGTATACTCGAGTTAAAGACTATCCAAGGAAAACATATTCACCATCTATCCCCCTCACAATTGTATAAACCACTATAAGGTCAGCCCACAGCATCTTGAGCCTCTTAATTTGCATCTTTCTAACTCACATCTATATCTATATCTATCTATACTATTACTAAAGCTCTCATCTTGTCCTCTTCCTGTATGCGTTGTTTTTAAATTTGCGCAAAAACAGTACCCTATATTGCCAGGAATTTTTCGGCACCTTGCTCATAGTTCTCCTCTGCTCCAAGCGCACCAAGTTTTGTTCCAATCGGTGAATTATTACAAAAGTTATTCGTCTGTTATTCGCCAGGACGGCGACGCCCCTTCCGACGCCCGCTGTTAATCACCGGCGCCGAGAATAAAGCTGAAGGAGCGGAGTGTGGGCTGTGTTCGCGGGCGAGGGCTGGCTTTGTTCATGGAGCCGGGGCCGGGAACCGGTGAGCCCTCACACACCCCCTTCCCTCCCCTACACCCCCCTCTCCCCACCCCCCTCCCCCACACCACCCCCCTCCCCTACATCCCCCCTCCCCATGCCATACACCCCCTCTTCCCCCACACCCCCCTCCCCCGCATCCCCCTCCCCTGCATCCCCTGCATCCCCTTCCCCCACACCCACCCCCCTCCTCCACACACCCCCATTCCCCCACACATCCCCTCCTTCACACCCCTCTCCGCCACACCCCCATCTCCCCCACACACCCACCTCCCCCACACACCCACCTCCCCCACACACTCCCCTTTCCCCACATAACCCCCTTTCCCCACAACCCCCCTCCCCCACACACTTCCTCACACACCCCGCCCTCCCCCACACACCCTCCCCTCCCCCACACACCCCCCACCAGCCCTGAAGCCGTCCCCCCTCCCCCAGCTACAGAAAGCTCCTGCCGTTGCGTAGGTGGAACAGGTGAGTGGTGGAATATTGCATTGGGGAATAGGTTGCGTTGGGGGACCAGGCCTCCCGTGTGACTGGGACCCAACGGGTTCCACTTAATCTAGTGTGAACTAAAGCCCTTTAACCCAGATTTAGTTAACAGCCGGATAAACATAGACACAAAATGCTGGAGTAACTCAGCAGGGCAGGCAGCATCTCTGGAGAGAAAGAATGGGTGATGTTTCGGGTTGAGACACTTCTTCAGATATCCTGATAAATCTCTTCTGCACTATTTCTTACAAGCTTTCTATCCTGTTGTGACCAAAACTGTACATGATGTTTCAAGTGAGGACTGGCCAGTATATTGTGTAGCTATAAAATGCTGGAGTAACTCAGCAGGACAGGCAGCATCTCTGGAGATAAATATTAGGTGACGTTTCGGGTCGAGACCCTTCTTCAGATGATGTCAGGGGAGTGGACGGGTCAGAGATAGAATGTAATCGGAGGCAGTAAGACTGGTGGGAGAACTGGGGAGGGGGAGGGGATGGAGAGAGAGGGAAAGCAAGGGCTATTTGAAGTTAGAGAAGTCAATGTTCAGACCGCTGGGGTATAACCTACCCAAGCAAAATATGAGGTGCTGTTCCTCCAATTTGCACTGGGCCTCACTCTGACAATGGAGGAGGTCCAGGATTGAAATGTCAGATTGGAATGGGAGGGGCAGTTAAAGTGCTGAGAAACCGGGAGATCAGGTAGGTTAAGGCGGACTGACCGGAAGTGTTCAGCGAAACGATCGCCGATGTACAGAAGTTGACACCAGGAAAGGTGGATACAGTAGATGAGGTTGGAGGAGGTGCAAGTGAACCTCTGCCTCACTGCCAAGACTGTTGGGGTCCTTGGATGGAGTCGAGAGGGGAGGTAAAGGGACAGGTGTTGCATCTCCTGTGGTTGCAGTGGAAAGTACCTGGGGAGGGGGTGGTTTGGGTGGGAAGGGATAAGTTGACCAGGGAGTTGCAGAGGGAGCGGTCTCTGCGGAAAGCAGAAAGGGGTGGAGATGGGAAGATGTGGCCAGTAGTGGGATCCTGTTGGAGCTGGCGAAAGTGTTGGAGGATTATATGCTGTATGCTGATGGGGTGGAAGGTAAGGACAAGGGGGACTGTCCTCGTTGTGAATGGGGTGAGGGGGAGCAAGAGTGGAGCTGCCGGACATCGAGGAGACCCTAGTGAGAGCCTCATCTATAATGGAGCAGGCGAACCCCAGTTTCCTAAAGAATGAGGACATCTCCGATGATCTAGTATGGAAGACCTCATCCTGGGCGCAGATGAGGCGTAGACGTAGGAATTGGGGTAGGGACGGTTTGGATAAAGGGGGATAGGATGGAGTCGAGGTATGTGGAAATTAATTCAGTGGGACATCAACAAGCAGAAACAATGGGTCTATGCAGCTACAACATGTTGCCCCAATCTTTACAGGAAGCAGGGTGGGAAGAAGTGTAGTCTAGATAGCTATGGGAGTCAGCAGGTTTGTAGTAGATGTTGGTCAATAGTCTGTCTCCGATGATGGAGACGGTGAGATCCAGAAACAGTAGGGAGATGTCGGAGATGGTCCAAGTGAATTTGAGTGCAGGATGGAAATTAGTTGTGAAGTTGATGAAGTCAGTGAGTTCTGCATGGATGCAGGAGGCAGCACCAATGCAGTCGTGAATGTAGCAGAGGTAGAGTTCTGGGATGGGGCCAGTGTACGCCTGGAACAGTGATTGTTTGACATCCCCTACAAAGAGGCAGGCATAGCTGGGGCCCATGCCAGTGCCCATAGCTACGCCCTGGATTTCGAGGAAGTGGGAGGAGTCGAAGGAGAAGTTGTTGAGGGTAAGGACCAGCTCTGCTAGGCGGAGGAGAGTATTGGTAGACGGAAATTGGCTGGTTCTGCAGTTGAGGAAGAAACGGAGGGCATTGAGACCTTCCAGGTGGGGGATGGAGGTGTAGAGTGACTGGACATCCATGGTGAAGATGAGGGAGTGAGGGGCTGGAAAACGGAAGTCATTGAAGAGACGAAGAGCGTGTGAGGTGTCTTGGACATAGGTAGGGAGGAATTGGACCAGGGGGGATAGGATGGAGTTGAGATATGTGTAATTTAATTTGGTGGGGCATGAACAAGCAGAAACAATGGGTCTGTGTAGCTACAACATGTTGCCCCAATCAAATACTCAATACCTCTGCTTATGAAGGCAAGCAATCTAAATGTCTTCTTCACTATCCTCTCCTGTTAGTGACAGTTGCCACTTTCAGGGAACCATAAACTTATACCCCAGGTTTCCTCTGTACATCAATGCTCATCTGGCCTGGAGAGATGAGCCAAAATGCATTACTTCACACAAGCTTAGATTAAATTCCATCTGCCACCACTCCACTCAAACTTCCAGCTGATCTATGTCCATTTGTATCCTCAGGAAACCATCCTCGCTCTCCACAACTCGACCGAGTACTTTTTCATCAGATCACAGACATTCTCTTCCAAATCTTTTGATGAGAATGTTATCGCAATAGCCCTGCTGATGACAGTGAACAAGCTAAATACCTACTTCACTGGCCAATCCACCAAAGTCACAAGGCCAAGCAGGACCTTGTCACAAGCCATGCTTACCACCACATCATGTCAACCACCTTACGTTCATCAAATTTCTATGGGTTTCTAGTCCACACTAGGGACAATATACAGAAGCCAATTAGCCTACAAAACTGCACATCTCTGGAGTGTGGAAGGAAACTGTCCTTCCTCTACTGTAGAAACTCTGCAGAGACAGTACCCGGAGTCAGGATCAAACCCAGGTCTCTGGCGCTGTAAAGTGGCAAATCTACTTGCCGCCACTACTCCTGACATAAAATTCCCCACCCTATAGTTTCCTGGCTTATCCCTATAACCCATCTTGAGTATAGGAATAATATCTGCAAACTACAAGCATAATACACTATTGGATACCTTGGATCATTACTGCTGTGGGGATCGGAAGGACTATATTTCAAATAAGTCATGAATTCATTCAATTATTTTAACTGTATTTGTTTCCAGTGCTGAAATAGTTTTGCTTCATTAACTTTGCAAGTACACCTTCAAAGCAGTACGCTTCCACGATTCATTCCATGCAATGAGATCAATGCAAGGATTAAATCCTTGATCTGTGCCCTGAGATCTCTAATTTTCACACCTTTCCCTTCCATATCTCTATGCATCCCTCTCCGCTGACACTCATTCTGAAGAAGGGTCTCGACCCGAAAAGTCACCCATTCCTTCTATCCAGAGATGCTGCCTATCCCGCTGAGTTACTGCAGCATTTTGTGTCTATCTTAAATGTGTATGAAGTGGTTTACTTTTCCTAATTTCCAGATTAATGCTGAGATTGTGTTCAAATTAGTCAGGGAGCAATTTAAACATGCAGGCCTCCTTGATGATCACACTTATCATTTGAGAACAATGTTGTGTTCAATGTTGTGTTCAACAAACACCTAACAGTGAACATATAGAGCATTTCCCCACGTACTTTCTCTTCCAGCGCAGCCATTCGTTCCTTCAGGTGAAGCTGGAGTCGTTCGTTTGATTCTGACAACAATCGATCAACGGTGTCCGACAAACGCTTGTTATGCTCTTCGTTCATCTTTTCTCGTTGGCGAGCCTGCAATCAATTATTCAATGATTCAATGATACTTTGTAGTCACATGTACCTAGGTACAGTGAAATGCTTTGTTTTGCACACAACCCAGTAAAATCATGTAGGAGACCTCACGGAGGCAGGACACACGTGTCACCAAAGCACAAGCAACGACAAAGTTATAAACAAGGTTAACGCTAATAAAGGCTGGAGAAACTCAGCGGGTGCAGCAGCATCTAAGGAGTGAAGGAGATAGGCGACGTTTCGGGTCGAGACCCTTCTTCAGACTGGTCAGGGTTCAGGGAAACGAGAGATATAGACGGTGATGTGGAGAGATAAAGAACAATGAATGAAAGATATGCAAAAAAGTATCGATGATAAAGGGAACAAGCCATTGTAAGCTGTTTGTGGTGTGAAAATGAGAAGCTAGTGCGACTAGGGTGGGGGAGAGATAGAGAGAGAGGGAATGCCAGGGCCCGAGGGCTGAGGGAGAGGTGGGAAGGGGAGGAGACAGCAAGGGTTAACAGAACTGAGAAAATTCAATGTTCAAGCCCAGAGGATGCAGACTCCCCAAGCGGAATATGAGGTGCTGTTCCTCCAACTTGCGGTGTTGCTCACTCTGGCCGTGGAGGAGGCCCAGGACCGAGAGGTTGGATACAGAATGGTTATCGCTAATAAACCTTGGATACACACCTTGCTTTAAACCAATTGCTCAGACTGTGCCTCAGAATAATCTTATCTATTTCCTTGCGGAATCATTAACAAACTGCATGAATCTAAATACCATGTTTGAGTTGTTGGTCCAATAACTTAACCACGGTGTAGCTATATTCATAATAATTACCATTTAAATAATAAAGTTAGAGCTGCAGTTTTAATTCCAGATAATTGCTACTTTATGAAAATTTAAAATGAATTCTCACCATTCCATCCAGATTTATTCCATTTGCTCTGCTTTTCTATATACTTCGATCCTACAATTGTTCATCTAATTTCTCCCACGTTATTGCTCATAAATTCATAAATTCTAGGAGTAAATTTATGCCATTTGGCCCATCACGTCTGCTCTGCAATTCAATCATGGCTGATCTATCTTTCCCTCTCAAGCCCATTCTCCTGTCTTCTCCCCATAACGCCTCAAACTCTTTCTAATTAATCTGTACATTTAATGCACTTACGTATCTGCAGGGCCGGATTTAGATGAAGAGAAACCCTATGCTATTCCACTTGTGAGGCCCCTCCCAAACCCCTATGTAAGGCCCCTCTCAATCAGCCTGTGAAGCCTATAGGTAAATTTGGCCCTGCCGAGGCCCCCCCTAGATCTCGAGGCCCTAAGCTTAAGTTTGTGAAGCTTATACGTAAATCCGGCTCTGCGTATCTGTGTTGAACTCTGGCTTATGAAATTTCATCCTGGGAACTCAGGATATTACATTTTGGAACATCTCAAGGAATTTGGAACATACAAGTGGACAAACTTTATTTATGTTTGGTGTCCTCCCAAATTCCTTCATTTTCTATTTAATTTTCCCCCCAATAATTCCTTTTATCGTATTCCTTGAGATAAAAGGAATCATGAACAGTTTAAATTATAAATTGGGGTGGATGGAGACGTAAGGCTGAAAATGGTTTCTACCTCAGCTCATTACAGCAAAAGTGGTTGCTGATTTCTTACAGAAGCTGCTCAGGTTTCCTGTTTATGAAATAGTGAAATTACGATTCATGTTATTCAGTCTGCCTTTTAATTTTTGTAAGCCATCATCAATATGATTCTTCAAGAGCTAACACTTTACAATTCCTTGCCGCGGACTGCCTACCAATGTTGGCTCCATTCCCTTTTCCCCTTTGCGAAACTGTACATTAAATAAGCACCTTCCTCAAGTTGTTAAAGCACAGCAAGTTAGTCTACCTGTGACAAACCTGTGCCACATACCATTAATCATTCTGACATGAGCTGCTTTATTAAACTCACCTATTTGACTTTATATTTCATATAATTACCTTTCTGTGCTATGTGACTCTAAGCAGAAGCCTTTTTTTTATTGTTAACACATAAGAATATTGCATTTAATTTTTCACAATCCTAAAAGCCCTGTCTCAGGTGGCCCAGTCATTACCACTGAAGACCAGGGATTATTTCTTCCCAGCTGTTATCAGTCAACTGAACCATCCTATCACTAACTAGAGAGTGGTCCTGAATTACAACTACCTCTTCGGAGACCTTTGGTCTACCTTTAATCGGACTCTACTGGACTTTATCTTGTACCGAACATTATTCCCTTTATCTTGTATCTGTACATTGTGGGTGGTTTGATTGTAATCATGTCTAGTCTTTCTGCTGACTGGATAGCACGCAACAAAAGCTTTTCACTGTATGTCGGAACACATGACAATGAACCAAACTAAACTAAGAAAGCATGATAATTTAAATACAACTTTCTGTAAACCATTTCCACTTCAACAATGGACCCAAATTTATCCAGTAACAATATACAACCTACCCGTGAAAGCTCTTGATTTTTTTCTTCGAGCTGGCTCTCCAGTTGTCTTAAACGTTCTTCGATGTTCCCATGTCTTTCCTCTGCCTAACACAAGGAGAGGCAAAAGGTTATTCGGTATTCATAAAGGCTGTTATCTGATCAGCGATGTTGGAGGGAGAGTTTGCAGAGGCAACAGACACTTCAGGACCTTGTCTTAGCCTGGCTTCATGAATCAAAACCAAGTAGCACGAAGCAAGTAGGAAGATTCCTATAAATATTATGGTTGATTTCCAAATATCACAGAATATACTCTCAAAAATTAGCATTTCCACATCTTTTCATGATATGTACATAACATCATTGATATGGACTTTGTCACTTCAAGCTAAAATATAAAGAAAACAGAAGAAACCTGAATGTTTAGGAAGGAACTGCAGATGCTGGAAAATCGAAGGTAGACAAAAATGCTGGAGAAACTCAGCGGGTGAGGCAGCATCTATGGAGGAGAAACCTGAATAGCACTGCATTCTTTTAACACTATTTTCTCAATTGAATATTCGTGTAAGTTAAAAGTGAGTCAAAATTGTCGGCTGGAAGATAAATAACTGGCTCCAACATCTCATCCTATTTCTGCACAATTTCATAAAAGTTATCTGTGTGTCGGTTCTCCTTCTCCAGCCATGTTCGATTGCTTCACATTTCCCACTTGCTGTGGAGTTGCTCCAAGCTGTGACTCTACATCAGTGCGGGGTCTGATTTATAGGATTGAAGAAAATGGAGCAGTAGATGCCTAATTGGAAGTGGGAGTTGTGCAAAGTGCTGTGGGAATCTAGCAAAAAAAAAAGAACACTGAAGCCAATGCAATAAAAAACATCTACGCCAACGCTTACTCCATGGTCATACTCAATATGTTCTGGAGTAAAGTTGGCTCCCTTGATTTTATTTTAGTTAACAGATACAGCACGGAAACAGGCCCATCAGGTCCACGCCGACCAACAAACCCCGCACATTAACACTATCCTACACACATTAGAGACAATTTTTACATTTACCAAGCCAATTTACCTACATACATACGTCTTTGTAATGTGGGAGGAAACTGGAGAACTCGGAGAAAACCCAGGCAGGTCACAGGGAGAACATACAGACAGCACCAGTAGTCAGGATCGGACCCGGGTCGCCAGCGTTGCAAGCGCTGTAAGGCAGCAACTCTACCGCCGCCCATGGGGAAACAAATGGCACCACAGTCCATCTGATTCAATGACTGCCATTACTTTTACTGTTGTAATGGGCACATGATACTATAATAATGGAAGTGTTGACTGATTATGAAAATCAATCTCTTAATTATATGTTGCCAACAATCCCAAAAGTGAGGCAAAGCAAACTCACGGTGTTCAAAATCTTTGGGAACTGTTTGGTCACTATGATCTTTTCCTATCATATGTCTTGTCTCAAATTATTAATGCACCACATCTTAACATTACTGAAACATATGCTTTATACTTACATAATAATATCAGTCATCATAATATATTGTGTGCTGTCATTCTTTTTGTGATATTAAATTCTCACTTTTGTTAGTAAGGAGAAGTTTTCAAATTATGATTATTTGATACCACAGAACTTTATAACCTCTACAAATCAGACTGCGGGCAAAGCAAGATTTAGATCATTGTGTGACACTTCATGATTTATACACTAAAGAAGATTTATCAAGAATGGAATAACTTCAAATAATAATCCCAAGTCCCCAGGAACAAATGGAAACAATTCATTTTTAATTTAACATCTAACCACCTAAAGCTGAACTTAAATCACACCATCAGATGTGACATCAAGGAGGCATCAAGCTTTGTGGTGCTTCTTCACAATGTTTGGAGTCCATCCACTCATACAATTCCTTCAAATACAAACAGTGCCAAAAGGAATGCACGTGAATACTGAACCAAAGGAGCATAATCCAAACACAAGCTTAAATTAGCCAATGCTAAAACTCAAAAGTGATGTGGGGTGGGATGGGTGGTGGTGGGAAGAGGCAGAGAGAGGGGAGAGATGCAGAGACAGAGCGAGAGAGAGAGGGAGAGAGGGAGAGGCAGAGAAAGAGAGAGACAGAGAGAGAGAGACAGAGAGAGAGGGACAGAGAGAGACAGAGAGAGAGAGACAGAGACAGACAGAGGGAGAGATAGAGAGACAGAAAGAGACAGAGAGAGAGATAGAGACAGAGAGAGACAGAGAGAGAGACAGAGAGAGAGAGATGGAGATGGAGGTAGAGAGAGAGAGATAGAGATAGATAGAGAGGTAGATAGAGAGATAGATATAGATTCATAGAGAGATAGATAGAGGTAGATAAGGAGATAGATAGATATAGATTGCGATAGATAGAGAGATAGAGAGAGTGAGATAAAGAGATAGAGAGATTTAGATAGAGAGATAGAGAAATAGAGAGAGATAGGGAGAGAGAGATAGAGAGAGAGAGAGAGCGAGAAAGAGAGAGAACTGGTTATTAATTACACAGAGCAGATCTCAGCAGTATTAATCAGTCCCTGCTTACATTAAATGTGTACAATCTTGCACAATCCATCTGTGATTTACTGTGTCCATGTTATATATAAGAATGTAATATATTTTCAGACTACTCGTTCCTCAACATGAAACCTCTTCCCTTGTCCGTTTTCACCTCCCAACATGCAAACTCTTGTCTTCTTCACATCACCGACTCCAACAGAAAATAAATGACCACAGCCATTGCAGTCAGTTTGCAGAAATGTTCTGTCAACTCTTCTCTCATTTTGGTTGACAAAGCTTTTTGATGAATATAATTTATTGCTACTACTTCCAACTTTAACTATATTTCAGATTTTCTGTGGTTTGTACAGTAGTGGTTAAATCTCCTACCATCTTTCCAAAAAAAAGTTCCAACTTAATCATACACTTCAAATACATTTATTCTCTTAATTAGGTGCAAAACCAATTAACAAGAAATGACAGTATCTGCAAAATAAACCGTGGAATCGAAAAGATAAAATGTTATGCACCGGAGATTTTAAATAGAAAAAACAGAAATATTCAGGTCATCTGCTACTGTGAAGGAGAAAAATCAGTGGATTCATGTGTGGATTCTGCGTCAAACCTTTAGTTTCTTTTCACCTCCACAGACACTGACCGACTTGCTGAGTGTTATAAATTTGCAGACATTATCAAACATTTATTCAGAAACTTACTAGCACTAATACCGTAATATCACAGAGAGAAAATGAAGTCAACTAATTATTACGCCAACCAGGACTATTACTGTGTAAAACCTATGTAAAACAACTTCAAATATAAATATGGAATAAATAGTATTTCAGGATATTTTTATTTGAGAATTAGAAACATTTTGGTACGGAAAAGTGAAAGTGTGGGGTGAAGAGACATTTCTTTCGATCATCTCAGTGCCAATTTTTGAAAGAACCCTTCAATTATAGGTAAAGTAACAACAAGTAATTAATTTTTCTCAAACCCAAATGGTCAATCATCAGCACTGAAGCACCAAGTTTGTTGAAAGCCAAGACTCTACAAATGGAAAAAATCTGGAAACTGGTCAGGAAAGTTGGGCCTGAATGTGAACTCACTGCTCTGGGAATATTGAACCAACTAAATACCCAAGATTTTTGTGATGGAGATGGACAACCACGGCACAGAAAGCATTCTGAAATAAATTAAAAAGGCATAAAAAATCTGTGAATGTGAGATGGTATAGAGTCATAGCCCTCCTTGTTCATGCCGCCCAAAATGGCAGAATAGGATATTCCCAATTGTCTGTATTTGGCCCATAGCCATCTAAACCGCTCCTATTCATATGTCAGTCCAACTGCCTTTCAAAAGCTGTAATTGTATCTGCAAATAGGGTTAAATGCATTGTGTGGGATGAGAATTGAACAACCTTCTCCACCGCTCAAGTGCCTAAATCCACCGCTCAAGTGCTTGCATCTTATCAATACACTGCAATTCAACGAATTTCTAACTTTAGAAACTCTGGGAAACTTGGTAATCTATCCTTCTAGATAAAATCAATTGCAAGACTGTCACAGATTTTTCAGATATTCAGGGAAAGTGCACAGCATAAGAAAACGTCAGAACCATCATATTCTGGAACAGAATTTCAGCCTTATTATTAGACACTGGAGATGAACTAAGTTCAGAACATGAAACACAACCCCAGCATCCATTCTGCAGGTCTCAGTGGCGTTTGTAACATTAATTAAGTGGAAGTTCACAAACATTTGTGAATGATTACATCTATCCCATCTCCTGATAAAGGCAACTGTACAATTAAAAAAATGGCAGTTATTCATGAAATGGACAATTATTTTTCAGCATGCAAATAAAAGTTTATTTTTGCTAAAGTGCACTCCAAGAACACTGTTTACATTTACTTCATATGCTTGTAGGCCAAAACTCGTGCCATGTTCCAAATGATTAGTTTAATGCTTCAACTGGTGAAAAAAGATCTACCGAATTAGAAATGAGAAAAATCCATTAATGTGGCAAAGTAGCAGTGAAAAGTGCGAACCTAAATAAAAATGTTAGAATAAAATACTATTGTAAAAATAGATGTCACGTTTTAAAGCTCATCAGAACAAAAAGTTTGGAAAGATTTGACTGAAGGAAAGCTTGATGAATCATGAATATTTAATGTTTGATGAGCTTTAAGGTCATTGCTGAATGTAGTCCCCTACCAATTAATGCAAAATCCATGGTCACTTCTTATTGCCAGAACTCTGCATCCATTTTATATGTCAATGTCCATTCAGTAACATGTACATCATAAGATTTCTGTGCTATAAGTCCAAAAATAAGAAACAAAAAAAATCAAAAATCTTTTGAAAGTGTGGAAAGTGTGTGACACTGATGAATCAAAACGCAGAATGGATGCACGTAGAGGTGTAATTGTCGTGTTTCCCACCCAGTGGCAAGGCCAGTGGCAAGACACACCTTTGTCAGAGCTGCGACTCGTTGAGCAAGCTCAGCCTCCACCTCGGGCAAGGTCTCAGCCTTCCTCATCGTCTGCTGTAGCCTTTGCTCAGCCAGCTCCAGCAGTTCCTGGATGTGTCGATTCTTTTCTTCACTCTTTAAAAGAGAAAAGTGTTTTGTGAGTGCTGCAGTAACATTGCTCTTGCCGAATGCTGCTCTGGCACGCCACATCTCTTTCTACAACGCGGGAGGCAACGTGTCACATTCTCTTCCCTCAACGATCTCTCAAAAATAGGATGTGAGACAATTAATCATTTGCATCGATCCACTCTGAACTATATGATTTTTTTTTAATGCTGTGTATTTAGGACTACTGCTCATTATAAAAAATATTTAGAATGATATTATTTTTTTAAAATGGAACTATAATATTTATTTTGGAATTACACAAGAGTCATGCAGCACAGAAAACCCCCTTCTGCACAAACTATCAAGACAAACCCCATTTAGGCGGCACAGTGTCATAGCAGTAGATCTGCTCCCTACAGCTCCAGGAACCCAGGTTCGATTCTGACTCTGGGTGCTGTCTGTACGGAGTTTGTACATTCTCCCTATGACCCGCATGAGTTTTCTCGGGGAATTCCGGTTTCCTCCCACACTCCAAGGACGTACAGGTTTGTAGATCTATTGGCTTAGGTAAAAATTGTAAATTGTCCCTAGTGTGTAAGATAGTGTTAGTGTACTAGGTGATCGGTGGTTGGGGTGGACTTGGTGGGCTGAAGAGTCTGTTTCCGCGCTGGATCTCTAAGGTCTAAAATCTATTTAGACTAACCTAATTTTATTCTGCCCACCTACCCATCAATGTACCTCAAGTTGAACAACACATCTACACACTCAGGGCAATTTACCATTGCTAATGATTCCACCACCCAACACATCTTATGTTGACACAAAATGCTGGAGTAACTCAGCAGGACAGGCAGCATCTCTGGATAGGGGGAATGGGTGACGTTTCGGGTCAAAACCCTTCTTCAGACTGGATGCATGTAGAAGTGTAATTGTAATTCTGTAGAAGGAGGCGGAAGAAGGGTCTCGACCCGAAACATCACGCTTTCCTTCTATCCAGAGATGCTGCCTCTCCCGCTGAGTTACTCCAGCATTTTGTGTCTATCTTCGGTGTAAACCAGCATCTGCAGTTCCTTCCTACAGCACATCTTTGAAATGTGGTCGAAACTCACCCAATCACAAACGTCTGGATTGAACCCGGGTCTCTGGAGCTGTGAGGCAGCAAATCTGCTAGCAGCATCTGTATATATATAATATATATATATATATATATAGATATATATACCGATTATATATATATTATATATACATTAAATCCTTTATTACTTGTTTCTTTTCTTGCTTGGACTCCCTGCATCATTCACCTTTCCAGCTCAAAATATGTGACAAGAAACCTCCTCTGCACAAAGTTGTCAACATCACTATTTAGTCACATAACATGATATTCATGTTAAATTAACATTTAAGAATAATGTTAAATAATAATAATAATCTGCATTTCATCACCATTGATACAGAGTATATGAGTTTACACAAATTAATTATTGCATTACACATCGGAAACAAGCATTAAATCCTGCAGTATAACTCAATATTGCTATATTCTACATTTTGTCTTCTAAACTGGAATAAATGATGCTGATAAAGCCCTGAGCTATGAAGCAAAGCACAACACATCATGTTTATACTTTTTCAACTAACATTAGGATTCAGTGAAAAATACGTCCAGTGATTTTAACAGCGCAGGCTTCTACTGTCGTATATTCATCATCTATTGTTACAGCCTTTAATGCTTGACCTTTAGGTACAATAGCTACTAATCGTTGCCTGTGTGCACTATAATTAAAGATTCATCAGTGTTTAAACCTTCTATGGATCAAACAGCTTTTGATTCTTTTCTGGAGTTTTGGAAATTGAAAGCTGTCTGGAAACAGAATGTTGCTGACTTTCCTGTAGGTTGCATATAGTGATACTGTTAACAAAAAAAGATACTGCATCAGTGCTTCAATCTCAGGCCATGACCCAAATAAATAAAATGAGTGGACTTCCTCATCCTCTGCTAAATGCTGAAGACAACCACAGGGACTCAAACATTAAGCTGCAATAAATGACGCTGACAGAGCGCTGAGCCCTAGAACCCCAAGCAAACACAGTCATACATCATACATACACTTCTGGATCAGAAAATATTTTTCATATATCAATGTGAAAAGAAAAATCAGCTGCATGATGCAGCAACTGAGTGACTCTGGATAAATTAAAGGCACATCGTAGGTTGAATTCTGTGCAACTGACTCAACACATCCAGGAAAGCTGCTCCATTCATCACACAGATTTCAGTAGAGCAGTCATGATGTGCAGGATTTTATTTTAAATTAAAAGCGCTGCTGACTAGTCAGCCTGCTGTCACAGAAATTGAGGCCACTAATTCGCTGTGGTAGGTTGTATGCACACACAGTGAGAAACTATGCATGCATTTGGCAGTTGTGAGTGAGCTAACATGCATTTTCTCTCAGAGGGGGCAGCGTTAATCTTACACACTTCTTTGCATAGTTATTGTTGAGGTCTGTCAGCTAACCACTCGCTCAGTATTAAATCAGGATTTGGACAAGCAAAGCCAGTGTTTATTTCCCGTTCTTAACTGCCTTTAAAAGGTTGATGCTGAAATGTGTTGAACCTGTGAAGGTGGTCATGTGATGAAGGATTGATGCTATATTTCCAGGTTAACTTTGTGTGCAACTTGGAGATGGACCCATGGTTGATCATTTTTCTGTCTTTAATGTTTGGAGATATAATGTGGTAACAAGGCCTCCGGGCCCACCAAGTCCACGCCAACCAACTCACTAGCAATATTTGATTCAATTTATTGTCATTGCACTTTTCAGTACAACAAAATGGTTTAGCCTGCAGTGATAACATAGAATAAATAACAAAACACACACACAACACAGTTTTTACATCCACCACAGTGAATCCACCAGGCACATCCTCACTGTGATGGAAGGCAAAAGTCTTAAGTCTTTGTCTTTGTATCCAACACACTATGGACAATTTACAATTTACAGAACCAATTAACCTAAAATCCTATTTGGAGTGTGGGAGGAAACCGGAGCATCCGGAGAAAAATACACACGGTCACAGGAAGAACGTACAAACTCCGTACAGACATCACCCATAGTCAGGATCGAACCTGGGTCTCTGGCGCTGTAAGGCAGCAACTCTACTGCTAGCCCACAATGCCACCCTCCTGTCATCCTTTTGCCTTTTGTTGATGTAGTCACAGGTTTGGGAGGTGATGTCCAACTAATCTATGCAAATAATTGCAGTGCATTTTATTATGGTGGAAGAAATGAATATTAAGAAAAATACGTGGGATTAAAACCAGGCAAGCTGTTTTTTTTCTGTATGATGTTGGACATCTTGAGTGATATTGTGGCTGCACTCATTACACTCATAATACTCATGGACTTGTGCCTTGCAAGTGGTGCAGAGGCTTTAGGTAACAAGAGGCGAGTTGGTTGCTGCAGGATATTGAGCTTCTAACCTAGTCTTGTAGCTACCTAGCTGAGCTGGCTGGCCTAGCTGAGTTTCATGTGACCCCCGTGGGAGAGTTGGCAATGATATTGGAACTGAATATTAAGGATGAGCCATCAGACTTTTGGAATTGAAACTGGTGCATGCCTGCCACAGTGAACAGGAAAACTAGACGGAAGTAAACAAATATAAAAGACTAGTCTTGACATTCAATGAGCTCCAAATAAATGACTACTCATCAAATGCATGGTGAGAATAACAGCACTTGACAATCCTAAAGATTATCTCTAAAGATGTCTTTATATGATTTACTAGTGGTGGATAAAATGCCTATCATTTTGTTGGCCTGCTGAAAATTGACAAGCCAAATAGTTTACTCGTCGGCATGAATATTTTCATCTACCACACAAAGGTTACCTGACGGTGCAGCGAATCCTTATTTGCAAGCTCATTTTCAAGTTTATCGTTAAGATCGTGCACTGATGTGGACTCTCTTTGTGCAGCTAGATAGCGCTTTTCAAGCGTTGTGATCCTCTCCTCCATATCTTCCTTCTGTGCCATTGCCTAAAGCCAACAAAGCAGAGAGTTAAATGTTGAATTCAACCAGATGTCAGCCTTTGCATGGTTCGTGACACTCCTGGATGAGAAATATGTCATTTCAAACCCGTTGACATTCATAGGGAGAACTTCAGCGCAATAAGAATGGTCTAAGTTTCTCTTTTGTAGAGATAAGGATTCCTCAGGCACCATTTAAAGAACAGCTTGGGAGTTCTTCCTGAGCAAATGTTTAACCCTTAATCAGCATTCTGAATGGAAAAGGAGATAGCCATGGAAATAGTGGATGCATTGGTTGACATCTTCAAACAATTCTTTAGATTATAAAATAGTTGTTGTAGATTGGGGAGTGTAAAATCTTATCCTATTATTTAAACAAAAACAGGGAGAGAGAGAAAACAAAGAATTACGATTCTGTTAAGTTAATAGGGGAAAATGCTTGAGTGAATGGTAAAGAATGTGATAGCAGGAGTTTTAGAAAATATCAATAGGAATAGACAAAGTTAAAATTGCAAACCATTGTCCAATTAGTAAAAATCTCAGATAAAAATATTTACAATTGGACATTGTAGACATGAGAAGTTTTAAGAGGATATGATTTTAAATAATTGGAAGTTGGTCACATCTCACCTCCCTGATGTCTCTCTGGTACTTGTTGTTCATTTCTTCAGATCTGATCAGATCCTTCCTGGCTGTATTCAGATCCTCTTCCAGTTCAGCCACCCGTGCTGATATTGTAGACAGACGGTCTTTCATCTGCGTCACTTCAAAGTTCTGTTTCTCCAGCAAGTCCTGCATCTCCACAACCCGACTAATCTCATCATTGGGATCAATGGAACCATTTGAAAGTCTCTGCAGGGTTAATGGCAAAACAACAGAGATTACAGACACAATGTTCTCCTTGGATTCACAGTCAGGATACGTCATAATTAGAAGTTATCACTTTGACATTTTAAAGTGAGATATGAACTGTTAAACCAGTTTCATTTTAGTAAGTTTGGGAGAGGTTGAGTCGGCTGGGACTCTGTTCCTTGGAGCGTAGGAGGATGAAGGGTGATCTGATAGAGGTGTATAAAATCATGAGAGAAATAGATCAGGTAGATGCAAAGTGTCTCTTGCCCAGAGTCGGTGAATCGAGGACTAGAGGACATAGGTTTAAGGTGAAGGGGAAAAGATTTAATAGGAATCCGAGGGGTAACTTTTTCACACACAGTGTTGTGGGTATATGGAACAAGCTGCCAGAGGAGGTAGTTGAGGCAGGGACTATCCCAACATTTAAGAAACAGTTAGACAGGTACATGGGAAGGACAGGTTGGAAGGGATATGGACCAAACGCAGGCAGGTGGCACTAGTGTAGCTGGGACATGTTGGCCAGTGTGGGCAAGTTGGGCCAAAGGGCATGTTTCCACACTGTATGGCTCTATATTCTTACAATAATCTATGCAGGCATATTTACAATAAGTAGGTTTTATTGAGATTGGTTCAAATCAAAGGTCAGATTCAAATTGATCTTTACTACTGGATAGAAAAATAGAAACATAGAAAAATAGGTGCAGGAGTAGGCCATTCGGCCCTTCGAGTCAGCAACGCCATTCAATATGATCATGGCTGATCATCTAAAATCAGTACTCCATTCCTGCTTTTTCCCCATATCCCTTAATTCCTTTAGCCCTAAGAGCTAAATCTAACTCTCTTGAAAACATCCAATGAATTGGCCTCCACTGCCTTCTGTGGCAGAGAATACTGCAACTTCACAACTCTCTGGGTGAAGACATTGTTCCTCATCTTAGTTCTAAATGGCCTACCCCTTATTCTTAAACTGTGACCCCTGGTTCTGGGCTCCCCTAACATTGGGAACATTTTTCCTGTCCAATCCTTTATGAATTTTATATGTTTTTATAAGATCCCCTCTCATCATTGTAAATTCTAGTGAATACAAGCCCAGTTGACCCATCCATTCGTCATATGTCAGTCCCGCCATCCCGAGAATTAACCCGGTGAACAAATTGTTGTAATAAAACGGTACAGAACTTGTGACATTGATGACATATAAATGTTCCACATAATTCTGCACTAATCGAGCACTACATCGCCAAGAGCTGATGGTGCCACTGAGCACATAGAGTGCAATCAGAACTCGGTATTATTTATTCTAAAGCAAAATGTACAAACATAATTTGCAACTAATGGCCCGTCCTCTTTTGTAATAGAATTCAATTAATCAATTTGTAAGAAATTAATATGGAGTAACACAGGAATATTTGTGAAATTATTTTTTTGATAAATGTAGATGTCAAATATCTCAACGGGCCACTCATTGTAAAAGCATTTGAGTACTGTGTGAGACTGCAATATTTTAAGAGGATTTTCAATTCATCTACTCCACATGGCTGATGAAAGGCACCATTACTGAAGCATTTGTCCCTGTCAGCCATAGTCCTTGCTTTCTTGCTCCCTCCCCCTTCCCAGCTCTCCCATAGGCCTACTGTCTCTGCCTCTTCCTTTCTTTTATCCGCCCCCCCGACATCAGTCTGAAGAAGTGTCTCGACCCGAAACGTCGCATATTCCTTCTCTCCTTAGATGCTGCCTCACCCGCTGAGTTTCCCCAGCATTTTTGTCTACCTTCGATTTTTCCAACATCTGCTGTTCTTTCTTAAACATCAAAGCAATGTTGCTCCATCTGCTCCATAGGGTTTTTTTTTCACACAGTGCAAATGAAAGTTGCATTGTCATTGAAATATAAGACTTCTCAGCTTGCTGGCAAAGACCAAAAGTAGTTTTACATAACAATGATTTGGTCTAGACACCCTAACCAAACTAATCACAATTCCAGTGCTGGAATTAGAACAGTTTCAGAAGAGTGACACATCATCATTAAACCTTTTCAGGTCAATGGCTTCATTACTCTGAGCACTGTTCTGGATGGGGTTGATCTGCTGAAATTCTCCACACCGGTCTCTTGAGTGTCTACTAACTAGAAATTTCATAATTATGTTTCTGAGCAACTTCTCAATGTAGTTGTAGTTGAGGAATTAGTCAGCATTACAACATTTGCAGTCTCTTGTGTCTCCATATTCAAAATGAACCAGCCATAAGTAGTTATAAAAAGATGCTATGTGGATGGGAGACTCTAAAGAAGAACCAAGTAATTCAGTGCAGAATAGTTGCGAAAAAGAAAACTGTTCAGGGTGAACTGTTTTCTCTGGAACATCGGAGTGTGAGAGACTTGATAGAAGTATATACAATCCTGAGAGGCAGAGGTAGGTTGACAGTCAGAACCTTTTTCCCAGGGTGGAAATGTCCAAAACTAGGTGTAAAATGAGTAAAGAATTCCAGATTCACCAACCTCTGACTAAAGAAATTCCTCCTCATCTCCTTCCTAAAAGAATGTCCTTTAATTGTGAGGCTATGAACTTTAGTCCTAGACTCCCACAAGTGAAAACATCTGCTCCACATCCACTCTATCCAAGCCTTTCACTATTCTGTATGTTTCAATGAGGTCCCCCATCATTCTTCTAAACTACAGAGAATATAGACCCAATGCCGTCAAACTCTCATCATATGTTAACCTAGTCATTCCAGGGATCATTCTTGTAAACCTCCTCTGCACCCTCTCCAGAGCCAGCACTTCATGGAAGTGCAGGGAATAGAATGATATAGATCATTTACAGATAGGTAAGATCAGTTTAACTTGGCATCATGTGCGGCACCAACATTGTGGGCCAAAGGGCCCATGCCTGTGCTATATTGTTCTATGTTCTATGAATCAAGTGTTTTGAAGAGGTGAGACCAGACTAGGTTTGAAATGTCTGAAAAATTATCCATGAAACTTAAAATGTTCAAAGATCTAAATTCACTGATGGAACAGTGAACTTAGTAACTTAAAGCAAACAAGAAATTAATATAATACTATAACCACAATTTTAGATGAAAACCAATATGTACACTTAATAACATGAGTAATCATACACTTTCACCAGGATTGCTATTAATCTCCAAGCATTTATGAAAATCAGTATCTAATTTCAAGAACCAATGATGTACAAGTTCAAAATGAAATAATAACCAATTTACCACCTACATAGTTCTCATGTTGAGATAGACAAGAAATAATTGATGAAGTTATTTTGTACTTGATGACAAAATTATACCATGAGTAATTTGCCCTTTTCAAACATAATTTGATCTTCCGAGAGAGGCAGATGTAGATCACTAACAATCTAATAAAAAATGATTATGAAGTTAGGATGAGCTGCTAATCGGATAACTTCGAAGAAAGAAATTCAAAATACGACAGCTTTCAACCATTCACAGTACCAACAACAGGTTAATTCTGACTCCCAAGGCTTTACAATTAGTATATAAATAAATGATTTCAGATTTCCAGCATCCACAATATTTTGCTTAAATACATAAATAGATCTATGAATGACAAAAGGTGAACATGATGCATGTAAAGAGTTGATGTTAAGATTTAAAAAATCACAACTCGAGCATCGTGTTGGCAGGTTACTGTAAAGACGTTTTTGTAAGTTTCTTTTCACATTCCTTAAAAATCTATTTTTGCTAACTAATTTGCATGAATTTTCCATTTATAGTGAAATCAACAACAAGTGCACAAAAATAGAATCAGCGCCGGTTTCCCAAGCTGTTATGTGCCTTTTTCCAACTGTTACTTCGGTTGAAAGAAAAATAAACAGAATCAAAATGAACAATAGCTAAAGTTGCAAATTCTGTCAAGAACCGAAAAGATAGAAATGTAATAATATACATTTATACAGTGTATTACCTAATTTCATCAGATGTGCTTAGGATTTTATTATTGAATTATGTATTTTTAATGTGTGGTCACCAAACAATGGGAAGGATGGCAGCCATTTTGTGTGTAGTTTGGGCGAGCTAGGAATTTTGACCATGTCCTGTTCTCCTTTCAATGGTGTCATGGTATTTATTATGTGCAGCAACTGAAGACAATGAACACAAAGGCTGATTTACTGCCACCTCCAGTACATTCTGTGCTCAAATCTGAAAAAGGGGTTTGAGTTCAAAACTGTGAATGAAACCGGAAGCCAGGGAATATTGCGCAAAAAGGAACTGCAGATGCTGGTTTACACCGTAGACACAAAATGCTGGAGTAACTCAACGGGCCAGGCACTATCTCTGGCCGATACCCTTCTTCAGACCTGAAACGTCACTCATTCCTTCTCTCCAAAGATGCTGCCTGTCCCGCTGAGTTACTCCAGTGCTTTTTAGTCTAGCCAGGGAATATTGTCAGTGTTCCCCAAAAATGTTATTAACTCCATTCATGCATCAATGATATTGGCCAACAGTTATGTAAATTTAGATAATACTAATAAGTGATTCTGTGGCTGTACATTTTTAAGGGGAGGGTGGTAGTTTGTTCAATGCCAAAACTATTAATGCTCAGAACAAATATTCTTCAATGAATGATATCAATGAATTCTCTCAATTCTAGCACCACAAAAATGAATGGCAATGTAAGATTTTCTCATTAACATACATGCATCAGAACTTTGACAAAATACCAATGTGAAAACCGGGCAAAGATTTAGCACCAATCAGGGTTGAGTTTGGCACATTGAGCATTTACATGGCATAAATGGAGGAAGTAAGTGTGTCAAGAAGCATCTGTGGAGTCAGAGAGATAGTCAACATTTAGGGTTGAGAACATGCATTTGGATTGACATAATGAATGGTGGAGCAGGCTTGCAGGTCAAATGGCCTGCTACTGTTCCCAATCCTGATGTTCTATGATGGCTGACTTGGTGCACTTGAATTCCAAACTCGATTCCATTGGGCAAGGTCTTTATGCCTGGTCCCAAATCCAGACTCGAATCTCGTGGATTCCTCATGCCCACAACTATCCTCTCCATGGCCATGTGGACTTCCTCTGGATGCTCAGGTCTCCCTAAACATGTGTTGATTGGTAATCATAAATTGGCCTTAGTTTAAGTTAACAACAAAACAGAATCAAAGGGGAGATGACAGACATGTATGAGTGAATCAGTCACAGGAGTACAGAGAAGTAGGGAAAGGGGGGAGACAACTAATAAGGTAGTTTCTATGAGAATCCATATAAAGTTAACTTGCAAATGGACTTGTTCTGTATCATTGTATGTTTAAGAAATGAGGCTAACTATAGTAGTCTAACAAGGAGCTGATGTGGGGGAATATGACCTCCTTTTGTGTGGTTATCAGTCCGTGATTTAATCTTTTCCTTTTGTTCAAGGGGGGCTATCACCTCTTCAGAATGATATTTGTCTATCCAATGTTTATATATTGAACAGGTCTATTTATTAATAGCAGTGTTCGAACTGCATGGAGTACTAATCAAATGCTAATCTATCCATTATTGTTCCATGATGGCTTGTGAGGCAAGCCTACAGAAGCAGTTTCACAATGAATTTATTTTGTCCTTTAATCATAATTTGACAATGCATGAGGCGCTCTGAATTAAATTAAAAGCAAAATAAATTCACCCCATAGTGGAGATGAAAAAAAAGAGAGAAAAACCCCAATCATATAAAAGCATAATATAGGAAATGAAATGAGAATATCTGGGTGTGAAGCTTTGTGGCAGCACAGCTAGGTCTGTAGCTGGAACTGAATGGATTTTCAATGCTCCAGCTGTTTCTACACCTGAACACATGTCCGGTTTGCTTTATTGCGAACATCATTGCATATATGATAAGGAAGATTGTAATTCCCTGACTGCCTCCATAGTACAACTGGCCAGAAGTGCTCCAAGCACAGCGGGAGGATTTATCCACTCAGGCAATGCTGGCTGTCAGAGAAATGACATTCTGCTCTTCTGTGTTAAAAAACACATGAACATATCAAAGATTAACCTCATTATGCCTGTGAAGTCAGTACATAGGGTTTCAGAAGCCATGGGTGTTAGTGAATAGTAAATCAGCCGAGTTGCAGGTGGAAATATAGCAAAAATCTACGTATAGATATTTGAATATCCATACAATTATATCAATATACTATCCACCCCGCCCCCCACATATTAAAAAAATGCTCAAAAATATGAGACTATAAAACACATAACATAGCTAAATAAATATGTGAATAGTGTAGAAATGTAATATAAATAACTAACCAAGAATGAAAATCAGGCAAAAATTAGAGGAGAAAACTAAAGCAAATCTAACAGGTAAATCTAAATAATTAAAAGTCTCAACTTGACCACTTCCTGTCTGTGCTGTATATTGATTTTAGAAAAAACGCTATCATATATCGCTATGATATTTGGCCATCTTACTCACAAGTCCCCTTCCGGTGAGCAGGCCGTGCGGATTTTTCCCATCGATGAAAAATAAAAAAGTTATGAGTGTTTAAAAAACCTTGAGATCCTCTCGCCTGTCGATCACCGCGATGAAGGTAACGCCCCTTCTGGGGGGGGGGGGGCAGGACTATAAAACCCCAGGTGCCTGAACATGACTCAGTCACGCTGCAAGATTGCGAGGGAAAGGTCATGACTCTCATTCTAGGCTGTGCATCAACTGAATTGTGAGTCTGCAATGTACTTGCAATAAATGATTTGTTAGCCCTTAATGAAAATGAAATGAGCTGTGTGGCCTGCCCTGTGCTTGAAACTGCAATGACAATGGAAATGAAATGAAAATGCAATTAGCTGTTTGGCTTGGCCTGCCCTGTACTTGAAACTGCAATGGCAATTGAAATGAAATGAAAATGCAATCAGCTGTATGGCCTGGCCTGTGCTTGAAACTGCAATGGCAATGGACGTGAAATGAAAATGCAATCAGCTGTATGGCCTGGCCTGTGCTTGAAACTGCAATGGCAATGGAGGTGAAATGAAAATGAAATAAGCTGTTTGGCCTGACCTGTGCTTGAAACTGCAATGGCAATGGACGTGAAATGAAAATACAATCAGCTGTTCGGCCTGCCCTGTGCTTGAAACTGCAATGGCAATGGAAGCGAAATGAAAATGTAATCAGCTGTTTGTCCTGCCCTGTGCTTGAAACTGCAATGGCAATGGAAGTGAAATGAAAATGCAATCAGCTGTTTGGCCTGCCCTGTGCTTGAAATGAAATGAGTTGTTTGGGTGAAACCTGCCTGAAACCACTAATTTCGGCCAACAAGGCCCCTGTTAGCTGAGAAACCAGTCCCTTTTGCCCAGAATGCCTGTATTAGCCCAGGAGGAGCACTAGCCATGAGTGTGTGAGCTGCCAGCACAACAAGCTTGAGTGACTGAGCCGCCAGCCCAAGAATGCATTTGGTCCACAATGTCCATACTAGCCCTCTAGAAACCAGTCTCTTCAGCCCACAACACCCATATTAGGTTGCCCCCCCCCCTCCACTGGCCACCAATATTGGAATGGTGGAGAGGTGGAATATTGCATTGGGGGGGCCAGCCCTCCCGTGTGATGCCGGGACCCAACGGTTTCCATTTAGTCTAGTATATTATAGTTTGCTTCAAATGTAACATTTTGCATTGAGCACCTTTATAGATTACTTTTAATCTGATGAATGCAGTGCAAATTCTTCTGAGGATCAAATATTATTTTAAATATCAGTGCAAAACAGTATAACATTATTTAAAACAAACTAACTCCTTAAACTCTTCCGCAATTGAAGCACTAAAGATTTTAAAATATTTAATGAATATCAATTCAGCATTTCACTGCAAATTAATAGGCCTTCTCGACTCTGGAGACACTAATAAAGGAGTGAATTGGAACACTTTGTTTCATGGGAAGGATGTAGAAGAGAAATGGAGGACATTTAAAGGGGAAATTGTAAGAGTACAGAATCTTTATGTCCCTGTTAGGTTGAAAGGAAATAGTAAAAATTGGAAAGAGCCATGGTTTTCAAGGGAAATTGGACACTTGTTTCGAAAAAAGACAGATATCTACAATAATTATAGGAGGCATGGAGTAAATGAGGTGCTAGAGGAGTATAAAGAATGTCAAAAGAATCTTAAGAAAGAAATTAGGAAGGCTAAAAGAAGATATGAGGTTGCTTTGGCAAGAAAGGTGAAAATAAACCCAAAGGGTTTCTACAGCTATATTAATAGCAAAAGGATAACGAGGGATAAAATTGGACCATTAGAGAACCAGAATGGACAGCTATCTGCAGAGCCAAAAGAGATGGGGGAGATATTGAACAATTTATTTTCTTCGGTATTCACCAAGGAGAAGGATATTGAACTCTGTGAGTTAAGGGGAAAAAGTAGAGTAGCTATGGAAACTATGAGATTCAAAGAGGAGGAAGTACTGACACTTTTGAAAAATATAAAAGTGGATAAGTCTCCAGGTCCTGACAGGATATTCCCTAGGACATTGAGGGAAGTTAGTGTAGAAATAGCAGGAGCTATGACAGAAATATTTCAAATGTCATTAGAAACGGGAATAGTGCCGGAGGATTGGCGTACTGCGCATGTTGTTCCAGTGTTTAAAAAGGGTTCAAAGAATAAACCTAGCAATTATAGACCTATTATAGGTTAAGGGGGGACTTGATTGAGGTCTTTAAAATGATGAAAGGGATAGACAGAGTTGACGTGGATACGTTTTTCCCATTGAGGGTAGGGAAGATTCAAACAAGAGGGCATGACATGAGAATTAAGGGACAGAGGTTTCGGGGTAATGTGAGGGGGAACTTCTTTACTCAGAGGGTGGTGGCTGTGTGGAATGAGCTTCCAGCAGAAGTGGTGGAGGCAGGACCGATTTTAACATTTAAGAGTAAAGTGGATAGGAATATGGACGTGAAGGGAATGGAGGGGTATGGTCTGAGTGCAGGTAGATGGGACTAGGGGAAAACAAATGGTCGGCACGGACTGGAAGGGCCGAGAGGGCCTGTTTCCTTGCTGTAATTGTTATATGGTTATATGGTTATAATAATGTGGTCATGAGCACAATAGCAACACATAATCTTTACCCATGGAAGAATAGTACTTAAATTTCCAGTCATTGATTAATAATTTCACTTTAAGTGTGTTTTCTGGAGTGAATTAAACTCATCGACTGTTTGTGAATTATAATCAGATGGAAGCTTCACAGAGTGAAATGCCATCCTTATGATGTTCTAACATTTATGAGCAATTGACCATCTTGATTTTAGCAATGCAGTGCAAAATTAACAATGCAAACAAGATTATATGAAAATATATTACTTTGAATTACAATAGAAACTTAACAAATATGCTACCTATTTTTTAGCATCAAACATTAGTGCAATATTTCTGCAGGAATTAAATGATCTATACACTTATTTATAACAAACGTTGTCTTATCTGAACCTTTCCTCTCCATTACATCCAATAACCTGTGTAATTTTGAAGTATTTTGTTATTCAGACTTCAAACAGTGTTCCTTTTTAAAAATATTGATATTCAGCACTTTACTTTGCTCTTTGTGATCTACTGCATAAGAAAAGCTCCATGAATCTCACAAACCAGCAACATTCCAAAATTGAAATTGTTAATGCCTTGGGAAATTAAGGGGTAGACTGCTGCAGTCCATTTTACTTCGAAGTCACGTGAGTGACTTCGTGACGACCCCGCCAGCACGCATGCGCGGCATATCGTCGCGCGCACTCGCACCGGCAGGCTGGGGGGGGGGAGCGCGCTCTCTCCTCCGGCTCCTTCACAACACCGGCAGGTAAGTATTACCTTTTCTTCACAGCATGGACAAGGGCCGGAGGACGACGCTGTCGAGGAGCTGAGCTGACAACGGCCCTTGTCCCCGGAGCTGCAAGGAACGCCGGCAGCTTTAACGCGTGGTGGGGGCAGGAATGCGGAAGTCGGGCGCTCCCGCTGATACAGGGGCCGACTCACCCGAATGGGTTACCGCTCCGGAGCTGGAAGCAACGGGTCCAGACTCCAAGCCCCCGTCCCCCAAGAGAATAAGGGGGGATACAGGTACGTGGCAAGGGGTCTTGTTCTTCACAGGCAACCTCTCCCCGAGCTCCAGTAGACCCGAGGGGGCTGGGCCGGGGGACAGCCGCATGACAGGGGAGCCCTGCAAAGTGCAATACGTACCGCAGCCAGGGATATCTGCCATCGTGCAGCCCGGGCATAACACTGCTGCGTCGTGTAGGCCTGCTGGAGCAGATACCGCCGACAACACACCCCGTCAGGCTGCGGTCAAGGGCGGAGGTGGCAACAGGAAGCGGTCGGTCAGCTCAGCGCTGCGAGCGCCGACCATGCGCCTCCACGCTAAAAGATGGGCAAAAGTGGAGGTAAGCCTGCACGGACTCCGGGGAGCCAGGTTCCGGGGGCCGGCGCCGATTCAACTCACCTGCCTTCTTATCAGCCAGGTGGGCCGCCACAGTCTGAGAGAAGACAGGCTAGCGGAGAGTCCGTGCGGGAGTCGTATGATCCTACTTGGGCTGTAGGTCACGACGACCTGCCATTGGACCCTAGACAGCACCCTAAGGGGGTGAGGTCCGATGGTGGAAGCCCCAGTGAATTCGCAGGGCCTGGGGAAGTCGGCTTGTCCGCTGCGTATAGCGGGGACGGTCGCATAGAGCGGTTGGAGCTCTTAAGTGGTGCAACGCCTCCAGCGGGACCGGGAACGAGAAGAGTGGGACTCGCGGGCATCCACTAGCCGTGCAAGGACACCACTCAGCACCTCATCGTCTCCAGCCAGAAGCATTAATGATTGCCCAGCTGCTGAGTTTGACGACGACCAGGGACAGCCAGTGACCGCTGAACCAGAGCATGAGGAGGATGCTGGATGTGGTGAGTGAAGTTTGCCATTTCTACCCAGACAGGTGAACCCTGCACCACAAATTGGCGGGCACCATTGATTGCCTACGTATGCACCAACTCTGGAGTCAGGTTCTCAATAATACCTTGGAGAAAGGTTCTCCACGGGCATAACGGCGTTTGCTAAACCCTGATCGGGGATAATGTGTCCATTAAATAGCATGATATACTAGCACTCCTATGCAACGCCCAGTATGAGATAAATTGCCTGCGTAAGAGCTCCATATAGCCCACACTAAACCCCAAATTCGCGGGGTTGTGCCGACCATTACCGCTCCACCGCCGCATCAGTTGTTTGGAGACCTGTCCAAACAGGTGAAGGGACTGGACAAAGGAGGCCAAAACAGTGGGCCTCATGAAACTCCATCGGCCAGAGTTCACCCATACCACCGGCAACAGCCTAATACAACCTGTTAACCAAGGCTGCCGGATAGGGCACATAGATCCTACCTACCTCCATCTCAACAAATACAACGACCTTTTAGGGCAAGGCCAACAGCGGCCTGCATGGGAAATGCGGCCGCCGGCCCGTCAACCTCCATAACGTCCACCCGAAGCACTATATGTATGGAACCGCCGTTCACTATGGAGGTAAGGGGGTCTGGCTCCTCTCACGCCGTAGTATCCCTCCTGCACGAATAGGTGGACGATTGCGGGCGGCCTTGGACATATGGGAAAACTGTCACCACAGATGAGTTTATTTTACAAAGTGTTCAAGGGTATATAATTCGTTGGAGGTATAGATTCCCATACCCAGCATTCGCCTCGTAGGAATTTACTCTATCCCAAAAAGAGGTGGAGGCAGGGCATGCTGAAATTATATGGCAAGCAGGGAAAAGTGGTAATTGGCATAACCAAGCATGGACCTATTGAGTTTGAGTCTAATATGTTCACCAGCAGTAAAAAAGAAGGGGGATGTCGGATTATAATCGATTTAGCTGAGTTGAACACTTTTGTACAATATACCCATGTCAAAATGGATACTTTTGGAACAGCTAGGTGGATGCTTTACTCAGGGTACTTTATGGCATGTATCGATTTGAAAGAAGCATGCTATACGGTGCCCATCGCTGAGGCTCACAGGGAATTCTGAAGTTGTCTGGAAGGGTGCATTGCCTAATGGAACCATCACAGCCCTAGGCTGTTTACCAAATTGGTATTTACCTGTATTGGCTCTTCTCCGACAACAAGATTATAGTGATGGCATATTGGATGAAATCCTTATAGTGGGGCAGACCCTCCAATTGGCAATTCAAGGAGTGGCTGCAACCAAGGATCTGCTTGAGAAGCTGGGGTTGTAATCCATCCAGACAAATCAAAACTGCACCCGGTACGGGTTATGGATTTGGTGTTCACCTTAGACACCAATTTAATGAAGTTTATCATCCCCACTAATAAAGCTACTGCTATATTAGAAGAGTGCCACAATCTTGCTTGCGCCAGGGTATCGACCATGCGGCAAACAGCAAAAGTTATTGGTATTGGTAACTCTAAATTGGTAACTACATTCCCAGCTGCACGATTCGGACCGCTACACTACCGAAATTCACAAAGGTCACAAATCACAGCATTAAAAAAAAAAACAAAAAAAAACAAATGCTGGCTGCTTTGATCGGCCACTTCGGTTACCACCGGAAGCTAGAAACAAGCTATAATGGTGGGTAGATAATATTAAAGAATGTCATTGACCTATTATAGGGAGCAACCCTGATGTTGTGCTACTAACTGACGCAAGTGCACCAGGCTGGGGAGGAACTGGTACGATGTCCAGTTGTGGTGGCAGATGGAACTCTCATGAGTCTACATTCCTGGAGTCACATGGGATAAACTATATAGAAATGCTGGGGGCATTTCATGGACTGCGGGCTTACTGTACTAATTCATGGGATTACATGTCCGCTTTCGAATAGATAATGCTACAATAATGGTTTACATCAATCATATGGGTAGTATCAGGTCGCTAGTTTGCAATGAATTGGCTAATATAATTTGGCACTGGTGCATTGAAAGAAATATTTGGATTACTGCGACCTATTTGCCTGGGAAGCTTAATTCAGTGGCGGACACCAGGTCACGTGCCTTCAATGACAACATTGAGTGGATGTTGAACCCCCAAATTTTGGAGATATTATAGCTCAATTTGGGGACACCAGATATTGACCTATTTGCGTCCAGGCTGAACCATCGAATACCAACGTATGTGTTGTGGGAACCAGACCCTGGGGTAATAGCATTGGATGCGTTTTATCCATTGGGGGAAATGGGTTGCTACGCGTTTCCCCCATGCTGCCTCACCAGTCGGGTATTGCAGAAAATTAAACTAGACTCTGCAACTGGCATATTGATCATTCCCGACTGGCCTACACAACCATGGTACCCGATGGTTGTAGAAATTTAAAACAACCATGGATGGCGATTGGGAAACATCCCAAATTGATTACTCACTCCATTACGGGGGGGGGCAGTCATCCTTGCCATGGTCATTTAAACTTGTTGGCTTGCAGGTTCTGAAAAGACCGCTCATCCGGGCAGGCATCTCGTCAAGAGCCATGAACCTTATTGCAGCATCGTGCCGGGAATCAACCCGGAAACAATACCTCACTCAAATCAGAAAGTGGGAGGTTTTCTGTGCCCGGAACAACAAGTCCTCCAACTCGGCAACAATACCGGATGTGTTGGAGTTTCTAGCAGGCCTCCATTTTGATGCTGGCCTCAGCTACAGTGCCATCAACAGCGACAGGAGTACGCTGTATTCATACCTGGATATAGGTATCAGCTCCCACCACCTGGTGTCTAAACTAATGAGGGGAGTATTCAATACCAACCCTCCACGACCCAGATATACAGTAACGTGGGATGTGGGGATCGTGCTGACCCTACTGAGGAGCTGGGCTCCAATAGATGAGCTACCATTGAAACAGCTCACCCTTAAGGTGGTGATGCTCATGGCACTGACGACAGCCCAACGAGTCCAGACGTTACAAAAACTGCGACTGGACACCATGGTGGCCAACCCTGGTCAAATAAAATTCTTTCTTAAAGAATTCTTAAAACAGCACAGGCCAGGGGCGCATGGGCTGCAGCTGGAATTTCGGGCGTACCCTGTAGATGCCACACTCTGCATAGTCACCCATCTCCACCACTACATCCGAGTTACTGGAGTTATCAGGATGAAGGAACAGGGGCTCCTCATCAGTCATAAAACCTCCGCATCATCGGGTGACTACACAGACGATCGCCAGGTGGCTCAGGGTGGTGCTGGATGCAGCAGGAGTTGCTACTAACATTTTTAAGTCTCATTCCACCAGGGCTGCAGTGAGAGCCATGGAGGTGCCCATGGACCACATTCTCGCCACCGCGGGCTGGGCCAGTGGGGAACAACCTTTCAACGGTTCTATAACAAGCCTCTGGCCGTTCCTGCGACATTCGCAGAAGTTATCCTGGGTACCGCTCAGTAAATGTCTGGCCCCGATTTAGGGGTTTGTTGTTTATTTGATTAATAAATTGTGTTGATTTTTCAGCCAGTTTCGACTGAACTCCATTAACAGCCTTCCTCCATCAGACTGGCGGCAGTGTGATAAGCATGGACGTTGTCCAGGGCGTGAAATCACAGAGCTTTGAAATCTTCACAAAGTCACTCACGTGACTCCGAAGTAAAATGGTAAGATTAAACGAGAACTTACCAAGTTTGAAGGTTGATCTGTATTTTACGAGGAGTCGTGGTGAGGGATTTCGTGCCCACCGCTCCCACCCTCTATCATAAGGTCAACCAGGTAGTTCTACGTTTTCATCTTACTATTTTTTAGTCATGGTTTGGTTCTGTGATTCCACACCGCTGCTTTGAAGGATGCCGCGCATGCGTGCTGGCGGGGTCTTCACGAAATCCCTCACCGCGACTCCTCGTAAAATACAGATCAACCTTCAAACTTGGCAAGTTCTCGTTTAATCTTACTATTTTTCTTGTCATAATAAGATGTAACTGACAGTATTAAGCTTAATTTCCCACCTACATTGACTGAGGAGACAGATGGTTCAGTTCTGTTCTATTGTGGCTGATTTGGTACATTATTGCATTATGTACCATTCAAAAATAACTCCATGAACACATAAGGTAATTTTAATGAGCCATCTGTTTTTATTTCTGGTGTTGTTTGACCTACCAATTTAGTTTAGATAGGAACAACCACACAAATGTCCAAGAGCTTCCAGTGTATAAGGGAAATGAAGAATACTTTGCTGCAAAAGGAATTACCTAATATCCCTTTGAACTGATGCCAGTCTGGAGGGCTTCGACCCGAAACGTCACCTATTCCTTCTATCCAGAGATGCTGATTGGCCCGCTGTGTTACTCCTGCATTTTGTGTTTATCACTTTTGCTTTGTCATTTAATTGAGTACTACTTTCATCAAAGTGGGAGCTTTCCCCCACTTCCCTTTTCCATATCTCTCCCCATTATTCCATCAGTTTGAAGAAGGGTCCTGAACCAACGCGTCATCTGCCCATTCCCTCCACAGATGCTGCAAAATGCAAGTACTTGTAAACTTGCTGAAAAGACGAGAATCATATAATGCACCCAGGTTACTACAGCTGAAGTAAACTACCTTCCACGTTGTCTTCAGTGCAGCTTCTGTGCTCTCGGAGATTTGCAAATCTTCTGGACCCTCACCACCAGCTGTTTTCCTGTGTGTGTGTGCAGTCTGTTGCCTCAGTACGGTCATCTATTAAAAATAACATGCAATGACAGCCTTGCAACAGAACACAAGCAGCAGTAAATGCACAATGCAAATCTCATATTGCACCATTTACAGGCACAAAACTACAATGTGAAAAACCAATAACTCAGATTTGGTAAAAGGGCTTTGGTAACACGATATCATCAGATCAGAATGATCACCTGGACAGTGAGAATGAGCAGATACTGAGGAAGTACTTTTAGAATTGTTATTTCAATATTAGCAAAACATTAAATTGGGTTTAAATTATCTGCCTGACGCAGGGAAAGTGCTAGGGAGCCAGTGGTAGCTGTTGAAAGGTTGTAAGATTCCCACTTCCTGGCATTCCTATGGTACTACTTCCATCACCATCTCAATTCACAAGTTATAGGAGTAAAATTAGGCCATTTGGCCCGAGTCTACTGCGCCATTCAATCATGGCTGATCTCTGCCTCCTAATCCCTTCTTCCTGCCTTCTTCCCATAACCCTTGGCACCCGTTCTAATCAAGAATTTGTCTACCTCTGCCTTAAAAATATCCACTGACTTGGCCTCCACAGCCCTCTGCGGCAATGAGTTCCGCAATGAGCTCACATATCTCTTGATTACCACTTCAAGATCCAAGATGGCGCTGAAGCATGGTGACTCTTCGCGTGCCGGTCCCAGAAGAGGATCTGCCATCATCTATTACAATCTTTAAATTTCAGCAGATCCTTTACCCTTTTACCGTGCACTGTGGACGGGTTTGATCGTATTCATATATAGTATTTTCTTTGACTGGATAAAAACATTTTCACTGCACTTTGGTACATGTGAAAATGATAAACTAAACGACACTAAAGTTACACAAGATAAGTTACATGTTACAAAGACTTTGGGACGGCACAGTGGCGCAGCGGTAGAGTTACTGCCTTTCAGCGCCAGAGACCCGGGTTCGATCCTGACTATGAATGCTGTCTGTAGAGAGTTTGTACATTCACCTTGTGACCGCGCAGGTTTTCTCCTGGTGCTTCGGTTTCCTCCCACACTCCAATGATGTGCAGGTGTGTAGATTAATTGGTTTAAGAAAAAATTGTAAATTGTCCCTAGAGTGTAGGATAGTGCTAGTGCATCGGGTGATCGCTGGTTGGCGAGGACTCGGTGGGCCAAAGGGCCTGTTTCACGTTGTTTCTCTAAAGTTTAAAAGTCTACAAGATTGAGTTGAAGAAAAAGTAAGAAGAATGTAAAAGCTTTGCACTTTCCCCTTTTTGTTCTAAAATCAATCAAACTTTTATTGATTAGAGCCAAATACTCCTGTGGAGTTGCTACAATGATCGCTGTAGGGATGGTTCCTCCCAAATATGAAAGCAACACTAACCATTACACTGACAGATGACATTTCAATTCATGGGTGAACTTGTTATATATTGTGGAAAAATAACTTCTATTGTGGAAAAGAGATGAAAAATGCTTAGATTTATGTTAAGGCCACGGGTTGTTCCAATTTAGCCCATCAACCATTTTCAAAGTGTAATCACTGAAGTAATGTAGGAAAAACATTGCATGCACTATGTGATACTGGTACTAAGCAGAATCAGGTGATATATGATGATAAAAAATAAACACAACAAGAGTTCTAGTGTTGCGTCAACTTCACCACTTAAGAAAACCAATTTAGTTTTCAGCCATCCATCTGTCAGTCTGCGAGACTCTTCTCCCCACGGAGTGATGCAAGGGTAACAAACTGCTGTTCAGAATCATGTTAGGCAAGGAATTAGTACCCCAATCTCGGCCACAGTTGCAGTGCGGCATATTTTCAAACATATTACAGTTAATATAAAATATCTGCCAGTGAATTATTGAATGCCAGAAAGCTATAACATTATCAGCAATGATAGCAAATTGCTCTGTGCTTATGATTCATGCAGATCTCAGAGCGAATTTGAATAATGAGGGAGCAGTTTCAGGAGCTCAACTGTGATACCTTCTGCATTTAAACAGCCTCTTAGATGTTGAGTGAAGGATGTTTGTTTAAGGCAGGCAATGGAAATAGAGGCTAGTTTGTTTGATGGACTGAACTACATCCACAACCCTCGAATAATAATGATACAGAGGACAGGATAGAAATTGGGGACCTTGTCAGTTAAGACAACAACCTCTACTTCCACTACATTGAGGCTATCGCCAAAAAAGCACACCGATGCCTCGACTTCCTCAGAAGATTGAGGAAGTTTGACATGACTCCAACGACTCGTAGCAAATTCCACAGATTTACCATAGAAAACATCCTATTGGATTCAGGCCAGTTTGGCTTGGCAACAGCTCTGCCCAAGACAGGAAGAAATTGCAGAGAGTTGTAGATATAGCCTGGTTCATAACAGAAACTAGCCTCCCTTCCATCGACTCCATTTACACCCACAATGCCTAAGGAAAGCAGCCAATATAATCAGGGACTATTTACATCACTGTCTTTTCCTCCCTCGTGCTGAAGATACAGAAGCTTGAAAGTGCATATACCAGATTTAGGAGCGGCTTATTCCCCACTTTTATCAGCCTAATGACCAGTCCTCTCATAAGTCCAGTCCCAACCCCATCTCCCACCCTACCTCGTTGCAGCCCTTACACTTACTTTTATCTGTGTTTTCTCTATAATTGTAACACTGTAACACTATTCCCTGCACTCTGATTTTTTTAATCTTTATACTACCTGGTGTATTTATGTATGGCTTGATTGAAATCATGTATAATATGATTTGACTGGATAGCACTCAAAGAAAATGTCTTACTGCATCACAGTACACATGTCATTAACAAACTAATACCAAACTCGCAGAACAGAATATCAAAGCAAAGCAGCTCAAGCAACTCAACTTTGTAATGGTATGAATCTGATATATCCTTTGGAGGACTGGGGATTCTCAATTACAGGGTATACGCAAGGCTTATAAACATGCTTTCTTGTTAAACTAAGACAATCAGAGAATGTTATAGGAATATCTGAATTGGGCACAGGATCACCTTGACTATTTTAATTATTATTTAGGCTTGAAGGACTGTAAGCCCATCTTATATATTTTTGTTTCCTTGAATAGTTTTTTTAAAGTTGATTATGAGTAATAAGTAGGCAGATAGAACTACTTAAATTGTACCATTTGACAGCATCGGCAAGAATACTACATTGTCAGCCCAATTCTACATATTTATAAACCATTTCAACACTATCTTGCATTAATAATATGTTTGCAACTGTAATTGCTTTTTATTATTCAAAGTGAATATGGTCAAAGTATTAATACAAGGAACTGCAGTTGCTGGTGTACAAAAAAAGACATATAGTGCTGGAGGGAATCACTGGGACAGGCAAATTCTCTGGAGAATATGGATAGGTGATGTTTCAGGTCGGGACCCTTCTTCAGACTGCCTGACCTGAAACTTCACCTACCTGTCCTTCAGAGATGCTGCAAGACGCGCTGAGTTATTCCAACACTGTGAGTCTTTTGATGGTCAAAATCTTCTATTTAAGTATTTTGATTAAGATTCTATTAGGTTGAACATGGGTGAACATAAAAACTGTGATAAGTAAAATCAATCGTGCCACGTTATTTTAATTTCCGTTTACAAATCCATTTTTAGCAGGATTGACAATTACCTCCGTATCTTAAAACTAAGGAAACTTCTTGCCCATTACTTTGAAGTGGGTTTTCCACAGTAAGAACACATTTAGCAAATTATGCCTGAAGTTTATTGAAAGTGCGGATCAGGAACAACATCTTCTCCTCATTGACCATCAACACAGATAATCCTCAAAACTGCGTGCTTGGACCCCATTCTCTACTCTCTTTACACCTTGACAATATAGATAAGCACAGCTCCAATGCTAGCTATAAATTTGCTGATGACACCACTGTAGTTGGTCGAATCACCAGTGGTGATGAGCCAGCATACAGGAGAGAGATAGAACATCTAGTAGAGTGGTGCCAAGGTTTGAGTTCAAACTCAATGTCAACATGACCAAATAATTATTTGTTGACTTCAGAAAGGGGAACTTGAGAGACCACACACCAGTTTTCATTGGTCAGTAGAGTTAGCAGATAGCATTTAGTTTAAGAGGACTACAATACAAAAACAGGGATGCAATGATAGGGTTTATAAGGCACTGGTCAGACCACATTTGGAGCATTGTGAGCAGTTTTGGGCCCCATATCTGAGGAAGGATGTGCTGGCATTAGAGACGGTCCAGAAGAGAATGATCCCAGGAATGATTGGGTTAATATATCATGAGAATTTGAAGGCACTGGGCCTCTAATCACTGGAGCTGGATGAGGGGACACCTCATTGAAGCCACTGAATAGTGAAAGGCCTGGATAGAGTCGATGTGAAGAGGATGTTTCCACTAGTGGTAAAGTATAGGACCAGAGTCTATAGCTTCAGACTAAAAGGACGTAACTTGAGAAAGGAGATGACAAGGAATGTCTTTTGTCAGAAGGTGGTGAATCTGTGGAATTAATTGCCACATATGGCTGTGGAGGTCAAGTCAATGATATTTTTAGGGCGGAGATTGACAGATTCTTGATTAGTATGGGTGTCGGGATTATGGGGCAAAGGCAGGTGAATGGGGTTGAGAGGGAAAGATAGATCAGCCATGATTGAATGGTGGAGTAGACTTGATGCGTCGATCGGTCTAATCCTGCTCCGAGAACTAATGAACATATGAAATTATTGGGCATTAACACCTTGGATGACTTGTCCTAAATCCAACACATAAATGTAATCAGTATTAGTCTTCATTTCATACTGATGGTAAAATCCACAAATCATCAAATCATTTGGAATTATTAACGAATATTAAATAGTTATACTTTAGAAAAATGAGCAAGACTATCTTTTATAGAGTATCATACACTAGAAATCAGATATTTTTGTTTGAAGTTTTATGTTTCAAAATACAATCTAAAAAGTGGAATTATTTTTCTCCTGAAATCTCATGCATTTCATGATTTCATTATTTTACTTGCAGACATAAAGTGGGGTGTTGTGCCAAAAATAAAATAAAGCATTTGTCCCTCTACTAAATTTGTCAAGTGCTATGAAGCAAAATAATACCCAATCGTTCTTTTTGTTGCGATTTGAATGAATTCATATTTATTTTGTGACTCGCTTGGAACGATTCAATATTAACAACAGGCTCAGATCTCACTGTGGGCATAGAACTTGTCTCAGCCTCTGATGTTCAGAAACATTAAAAAAATGTAAAACAATGATTTATTTCTTGGATGCATCCATGACCGCAGAAATGTAAAGCAGGGGCCATTCCACAGCTTGTGATTTTGCCGGGTGTTTAAAGGATCGGTGTTTATGTATCCATCCATTTTCTGGCTGCTTTCCTGAATTCTTTACCCCAAATAATTTTGTAAGGAAGCTGGACTCATATTCATGAAATCAACTTCCATCATCTTTTCAGGTAGTTTGTTTCTGCTCTGTGATTTTTTGTTTACTTTGCCTCTCATCATTCCTGAGAAATATTGAATCTCTAGTTAATGCCCCACATTGCAGAGAGGATTTTTTTTGTATCTAGCATCATGCTATACATTTCTAACAGGTTGCCTGTCTGCCTTCTTCATTCCAAGTACAAGTGTGGAAACACTCCTTGGAACTGAAGCCCCAGGTAATATCTCGGCACTTGTCTATCCTTCCAAAGCCCTTCACTTTATTCCAGAAGGCATAGATAGAGTGGATGTAAAGGGGATGTTTCCATTAGTGGGAGAGTTGAGGACCAGAGGGTACAGTCTCAGAATAATGGGACGTACCTATAGAATGGAGATGGGGTGGAATTTCTTAAGACAGAAGGTGGTAAATCTGTGGAATTCATTGCTACAGACGGCTGTGGAGGCCATATCACTGGGTATTTTTAAAGTGGACATTGATGGGTTCTTGATTGGTATTAAAGATTACAGGGAGAATGCAGAAGAATGGGGTAGAGAGGGAAAATTACATCACCCATGATCGAATGGCAGAGTGGAACCAATGGGCTGACTAGCCTAATTCTGCTCCTATACCTTATGGTGTTATGGTCTTTTGTTGCTCAAAATTTCCAGAAAACTCCAAATGCGCCTAACAAGTGAATTGAGGATGACTTGTTTGTGCACCTAGTAAGTGAATTCAGCATGACTTGTTTGCTTAGCTCACTTCGACGTCTCTAAATTTGTGCTATTTTATGGTATGGTGTCTTTCCATATTAGTCTGCATTCCATTGCTTTGTTTCTGCGCCATCTTGAAGATATTGGGCCAGACCAGGCTGGCCAGGACTTTGCCGGCACCACTCCCCAGCGGTTCCTCAGTCACCTGTATTCTGTATTGAGAGCTTGAAGCTTTGTAGCTTCGGGCAGGTAAGGCTTTGGTTTAATGTTTCAGCTGAAAATAAGCACCTCGGTCAGTACAGTTCATGTTCAGACTAAATGTTATTGTTGGGACTCTAAATATAAAATGCCATCTATTACACTTGGAGATAGCAGACAAGAACAGACACCATTCCCACTTCTTTGATCCATTATAACTGTATTTTAAATTATGCGTGTCTCTATATATAATTACAGCTAAAAATGTAGTTCTGCCAATTTATCCCTTTGTTCGTACTTGAAATAATCTGCATAAACACGAATAAATATGGTGGGAATTCAGCATGCAGCATTACTCTTATCAATATTAGGTTCAGAGCTAGGATCACTTACAACAGTTTGAAACTGCTCAGGCTGTTATTTTTCATTAAGATGAATATCTCTACGAATGTCTAATATCTGCTGAGATGGCACAATTCCATTATTTCTTACATATCTCTGCCTCAGCTTTTTTATTGCTTTGTTGCTTTTGAAAAATAGCACTGTTTCTTTCTGAGAAAGATGATGCTATTTCTGAAATTCCAAGCACTGACAATTATAATGGAGCATTATTCTGCTCTACCAGTTAATGCTAGTAGGAGGTCCTCGAGTATCAGGCACGTGCCGTCAGGGTAGACAAGGTAGGCACTGCCTACCCTGACTAAAATTATAACATAGTAATGACTAAATATAAATAGTAAAGGCATGGGAGAATTATGTCTATCTAAGAGATCGAACTCTTAGGTAGGCATAATTCTCCGTGCCTTTCATCCGCAGCACTTGTAACCCTTGAAGGTCTGTGCAGCCCACGTGCCGTCAGCGCTGCTTCAAGCCGTAAATTTTAAGCGGGGCTGAAGGCAGCAGAAATTCTGCCTTTGCAGCACTGCGCAGGCGCAGCAGCCTACTGCGCATGCGCAGCGCGAGTTTCTTGGCGGGGTTTTCAAATATGGATTGGCAATATTTTAAGTGTATCTTAGGAAACAGAGAGAGAAGAATGGAATTTGTGTACCAATGATGTGGTAAGTACATTTGTTGGTGATGTTTTTAAATACCGTATTTCCCGGGGTGTGAGAGTGGGGGGAGAGCTCCTATCATAGCATTTGGGGAGTCTGGCCCAGGGTAAAGTTGCGGGAAGGACACGAATGTTGTGAAGGAGGGGATCGGGATAATGCCACTTGTGACGCTCCTTGCACGGAGCCACTGCATTGAGGATGGGAAGAAGCAGCTCGGGTTGCTTTGAGCGGCAGTCGTGCCGGACAGCGGAACCGGCCGCCTCCTCAGCGCCTTCTGCCAGCCCCCGCTCACTTCTGGCAGCTCTCTGTCTAAAAGCCTCTCTCCTGCCGCTCGCCGGCCTCACTCATGTCCCGCAAATCCTTAAATTCCAACAGCGCGATTGAGGTTACTCGGCTGTGGGAATTTAAGGATTTGCGGGAAGACGCTGACATGAGCGAAGCCAGCGAGTGGCAGGTGTGAGGTGTTCAGACAGAGAGCCAGAGGTGAGCGGGCCGGCAGACGATGCTGAAGTGGCGGCCAGTTCTGCTGTCGGTTCCCGGCGGCCGCACGCAGCTCCCTGAGCTGCTTCTATCCCCGGCCACAATGCGGTAGTGCCCGGAGAGCTGCGGCAGCGGTGAGTGAGTGAGTTACTGCCATTATCCCCGATCCCCTCCTTCTCAACACTCCTGCCCTCCCTGCAACTTTACCCCTGGCACAGACGCTGTGAAAGGAACACTCCCCCCAATTGGTCCCTTGAGCAAGTGTTGTTATTCAATAAGATAACAACTGATTCAACTTTTCCCTGTACTCCCGTTTTTCCCACCATCTCGCCACCTGCCACCACCCTTCATCACCCACCCATTCAGTAATTCAGAATAAAGGAGACTAGGAAGCCTTGGGCAAATTGAATTGTTACTGGTTTTATTTTAATTTTTACGGAGTGAACAATCTGCGCATTCGCTGTTTAATTTTTTTTTAAAGCCGACTGACTGCCTACCCTGAGTAATCACTCACGACACGTGCCTGTCGAGTATGTATTCTTTGTTATGCGGGTAATTTTTCAAACTGTGTAGGAAGAAACTGCAGATGGTGGTTTAAACTGAAGATAGGCGCAAAAAGCTGGAGTAACCTAGCGGGTCAGACGGTATCTCTGGAGAAAAGGGATAGGTGACGTTTCGGGTCGATACCCTTCTTCAGACTGAGAGTCAGGGGGAAGGGAAAGGAGAGATATAGATGGTGATATGGAGAGAGATATAGAGCAAATGAATGAAAGATATGCTATGAATGAAAGTAACAATGATAAAGGGAACAGGCCATTGGTAGCTGTGGGCTAGGTGAAAACGAGTTACAATCAATGAGACTCAACAAGATGACTTTTCAAACAAATTATTTGATTCACAAAGATACAACTAATTTGTTCATTTGACTTTCCCTGAGTTATTCCCATTCACATCAATCAGAATGATCGGCTTGGTCTGAGGGATCTCTTTTATTGTTGTCTAAAAATTATGGTTCAATTGCTCATTAAAGGTCACAAGGCCAAGAATCTTGTTAATACATGTTAGTTAGAGAGGCATTATCAGACTTATTATGAGCCAAGTTTAGATGGAAACAGACTATTGGATACTATTACTCATATTTATCCTAATGACCTGATGAAAAGTTATATCGTAATTAACACTGAAAACAGATTCATTGATCATCCACCTCACTAGCTGTTTATGTGGCCAAGATGTATACACAAGTTTCCACATTTATAAAACAATGATAGTTGTGATTAATCAACTGAAAATGCTGCAGATACTTAATGGGTCAGGCTGCATCTGGAGAGAGATAAACAGTTAACATTTCAGGTAGAATATCTTCTATCACAGTTAGGGAAAAAATGAATAAAATCATGTTTTAAGTTGCAGAGAATGGAAAAGGTTAAAGGCAGGCAATGTCTGTGATAGGGTGGAGATCTGGGGAGATGGGATGGTGCAATGATGGTGGTACTGGCTGAGAAAGGGCAGTGCATTCTTTCTTTACAGACACAGAAGGTGATGGTGGGCAAGACATGGGGAACTATTCTCTTGGTTCAGGAGGGAGAAGAAGGCATGAGAACAGATGTATTTGAATTAGAACAGAAGTAGTTGGAGATCCAGTCAACTATGGTGGAAGGGAATCCACTGTTAAGGAAAAAATTAAGACATAATGGAAACACACATGTGGAGACTATCATCATCAGAACAAGTTAATTTATTCAGACAAAATGGGAGAATTGAATGGGTTCAAACAGGAATCAGGATAGAAGGATTCAATGTCTTCAATGTCAATACATTCAATGTAGCTGTGGGAATTGGTGCACTTGTACTGAAATCTGACACCAATTTACAGCAATCCGTGTTTTGGATCTCACAGTTCCAGTACTCCCTCTCCCTCCCTCCCTCTCTCTCACTCCCCCTCCACCTCCCCTTCTACCTCTCCTCCTCCCTCTCCCCTCCCTCCCTCGCCCTCTCCACTGTCCTCATTCATTACCTTCTAGTATTAGCACTTACAGTTTTTTAAAGCCTTCACTACCCTGTCTCAGAAGGCATCTTCACAATTTGAAAAATTTAGACTTTCTTAATCTCCATCCAATTACACAGGTTCATTCTCCATCACTCCCCATTGCAACTTAAAAACATCTTCCACTTCAAAGTTATCAGGATAAAACTGTACAATTTCATTGTTCTTACTTAAAAAGTTTCTCCAGAACTTTGTCTTTTGTAAAAATGTTATCTTTGCCTGTCAGTAGCTAATAATAACGCTGCCATGCTTTACTGCTATCATGACCTTTCTTTTAAATGACTGGGGAGTGATAGGGCTAATAAACAATCACGTCCTTCAGCCTGTTATTAAAACATTTCCAGGTTATGCAACCTCATTCTCAGAAGGTGCTTGGAATTCAGCTTGATATTGAATTCTAGGAAGTTATTGTCCACAATGGACATTAGTATATTCTTGGAAACTATAGAATGTTACGTGGTTGAATCTCTTCAATAAAGGCTAGAGTAACAAAGAAATGATGAAGAACTCAACTCAACTATCTACTAAAAACTTGGCCCTCCAGAGAAAAAATGTTACTGCAGATATTCCAGTGGAGATAATTCCATGATCTTATGATGTTCCGGATTGTTGTTTTTTTAACTGTACGCCCTTGTTTAACAGCAAACCCTTCGAATCAAAGTCCCCTTTTATAACACAGCATCATGATCACCAAACTGCAAAGATCATAATGATGAAAAATATTCTCACTGCTCCTGATATTAAGTACAGAAATACGGCCAAAGTCTTCACAGAGGCTGCTAGGAACAGAGGAAAAATAACAGTTTTGTTTAGTTTAATTTAGAGATACAGTGTGAAAACAAAAGGCCCTTAGGGCCCTCTGAATCCACACTGACCAGCAATCACCTGTACACTAGCTCTATCCTACACGTAAACCTACAGACCTGCACATTTATAGAGTGTGGGAGGGAAACAGGTGCACCCGGAGAAAACCCACTCAGTCACAGGGAGAACATACTAACTACAGTCAGACAGCACCCAAGGTCAGGAACGAACTGGGGTCTCTATCCCACTGTAGGGCAGCAACTCTACTGCTGAGCCACTGTGCCACTATATTGCCACATATGCAGTTATAAGGATATAAGATAAATGTAGTTTCTAATATATTCAAAAATGTTTATACATTCAGAGAGTTTCAAAATCACACAAGTTTACAGCACTGAAGCACATTCAAGTCATTGTGCCCAATTGGCTAACAGAGAGCTTTATCCTTCCTTATCCTACATAATGTGGTCTGCAGCCTTCTGGCTTACAACTCTTAAGTGTTCACCGAGTATGTGTAAAATGCAATGAGGGTTCCCTTTGAGTAGAAACTTGTGGGTACAGTATAAATACACATTCTCCTCTAACATCCAATGAAAAGAAATGTCCAGGAGCAATGAGAAACAATTATTTTTCCTTTTAGTTTTCGAGGTACAGCATGGAAACAAGACCATTGGCTCATCGAGTCCATGCTGACCATTGATCGCCCATTCATTCTAATTCTATGTTATCCCACTTTCCAAATCGCATTTAGGATCAATTTCACAGAGACTAATTAACCCACAAACCCCCGCACGTTCTTTATGTGTGGAGAAAGCAGAGGACTCGGACAAAACACACTATGTTATGGGGAGAATGGGCAAACACCTCACGGACAGCACCAGAGGTCAGGATCAAACCCAGGCCTTAGGTGTTGTGAAGTAGCAGCTCTAGCAGCTGCACCACTGTATCACCCTTGCACAGTAGTATAATGCAAATTGATGCTATATTGCACAAGTGAATGAAAACTAAACGTGACTTCTTGGTTTCTTTATCTTGGGAAGGGGACATTAATGGGTGGATTTTATTATTAACTGAAGCATGAAATAAAACGGGGAAAAAAAAACATTAGTCTAGAATATTGGTATGAGTTAATTTGAAAGTTAAACAAGGTTCAGGGCCATAAAGTTAAGACATCCAGAGAGAACAATCAATACACGGAAAGGTCTGTCAGCTTGAGGGGACACTGAGAAAAGACAATAGTACATAAACCAAAATCAACGGTGTAGAAATTGAGAAATAAAGCATGGGAAACAGGCCTGTTGTCACACCAAGTCCTTGCTGCCATCAGTCTACCAATACTGTGAGCAATTTTGGGCACCATATCTGAGGAAGGATGTACTGGCTGTGGAGGGGGTCCAGTGGAGGCTTACAAGAATGATCCCAGGAATGAGTAGGATGACATATGAAGAGCTTTAGACATTTATACTCAATCAATGTAGGCAAGTGTGTACTTGGTACATGGGACTACAAGGACTTCCTGCTTGCAGTAGGTGCAATCATCATTACATTTCCGCAGCAATCAGAATGCTGAATAGCCATCTCAAAGGTCAGGACTCTCTTTTTGCTTCTGAGTGCTTCCTTTCCCACTTTTGAATCCTGCTGCAACGTGCCCATAGCTATGAGGAGAATCCATTCCTGGCTGTCAGAACAGTTCAGGAATGGCATCTTATCTTTCATCAAGACTAGATACAATCGTGGGAGTCAAAATTAAACTCAATAACTTTGGGCGACAGAGTGACACAGCGGTAGAGTTGCTGCCTTACAGCAGCAGAGACCGGGGTTTGATCCTAATTACGGGTGCTGTCTACAGAGTTTGTACATTCTCCTTGTGACCGTGATAGTTTTCTCTGGCGCTTCAGTTTCCTCCCACACTCCAAAGACGTACAGGTTTGTAGGTTAATTGGCTTCTGTAAATTATAAATAGTTTCTTGTGTGTGGGATAGACCTAGTGTATGGGGCAATTAGTGGTCGGCATGCTCACTCACAATGGGCCGAAGGGCCTGTTTCTGCGCAGTATCTCTAAAGTCTAAAGGCCCTGTCCCACTTAGGCAACTTTTTAGGCGAGTGCAGGAGACTCTGCGCTTGCCTCATGATCGCCACATGGACGCCACGTGTTTGCTGGTGGTCTCTGGTGAGTCTCCTTCATGGTCACGAGGCGTTCTCGCATTCTGGGAACTAGTCGCGGCCTCAGTATGGTCGGCAGAAATTTTTCAACATATTTTCTGCGACCAAAAATCTGTCGCCATGGAGAAAATCCTGTAGTCCAAGGTGCAGTTGTAGTGGGATCTCCATGTAGTTGTAGGTAGTCGAGGTAGTCATAGGTAGTTTTGGTTAATCGTCTTTGCTGACCGGGCATTTTCATTGGCTCATTGGGGGAAAAAAAACGTAAGCATGAGTTTTCGGAACCAAGGATAACCGACCGGTAATGTTAAATGCCCGCCAAACTTCAAAGCTGTGTATCTCTGGCTTATTAAAAGTTGCCTGGCTTCTTAAAAGTGTCTCCACTACTTCTCCCTCCTCTTTCAAAGGACTTACCGTACACTGTGCTAGCTGTCTTAACCTTCCTGTTCATCGCGGTGTGTGTCTGTATCACCTTGGCTTTGCACCGTGTGAATTGCACCTGCATTCCCCTGCTTTCCCTGGCCCCCGCCTTTGCGATGTATGTATGTGGTCCACTCTGACACTCGCCGTTCCAGTTCCCGGTTTTTCAGCGAGTGCCGCGAACTTGACAGTCGCCGACAGTCCGCTGAAAAATCGCCCGATTGGGACAGGCCCTTAAAGGGTTCAGATAAACAGCCTTTCCTGCCTGTACCAAAGGTAGCCATTTCTGATGCAAGGCTATTCACCTGCAATATTAACTGAGTTCTCCTCTCTCCATTGATGTTACCTGAGTATATAATTTGATTACACCAGCATTCCCTTTTGTTTTAATTTCTAACAATTATTGTGCTCTGCCTCTCAAAGACGCAAGTTTATTTTTCTATTGCTCTTATTCATCTTTCTTTTCTTTTAACAATAAATTAACTGGATAAAAAGTGTTTTCCCAAAGAATATCAACGGTTCATTTTACAGACCCACCCCCCCCCCCCCCACCCCCCACACCCCCCCCCCCGTTGATACTGGCATCACCTTTTTATTTCCATGGTTTCTGAAAAAGCTAAACCCAGATTGCTAGACAGCTTGTGAAGATTTCAATTAATGTGCTATTAGTCCAACATTATAATGGCATCACTATTATACACATCACTCAGTGAAAAGTTCCCAAATTAGGTTAAAGTACTAAATCCCAGGATGTTTGCAGGAAAATAAATTCAGGCTACATACAGATCTCAAATTCCATTAAGATGCTAGATTGTAATTATCTAAATCTGAATTTAACTTTGCGACTGAAGTGATCCATGAACAATGCCATAGGGAATTAATTAGAATATTAGGAAGTCGAGCTCATTAATTTAAATGTTAGCAAGATTCATCGGAATATCTCAATCTGAACTCAATATTCAAGGGAGAGCTGCACTTTCAAAGCATCATAAATCCTCACCTTATACGTGCACTTCCAATTCTCTTATAAATAGAACACAAAATCTTTCCTTGTTGGAATTGTTCCACAGAAATCATTGGCACTAATCCAAAATTATAAATACACCGATGATTCCTTGTTCCTAATAAGTTACTTAAATTTAGAAAACAAAAATTGCATTGAAATGAGAACAATCCTCTGAACCAATATAATCAATTAAATGCATTGTCTACCAAATGACACAAGGTAATAAAAATAGGTGATGAATAATCCTATTGTTGACTCATTATCTTTAAACTCAACCTGAATGTGTTCATGATTTCATTCGGCGATACAAACTAAACCGCTTCTGTGGAATTGTTCCGATGTTGCGGAATTGAAATGCATTTGCAGCAGCAGCATCTACAATTATGGTCACAGGCCCTGCTTAATATATGCAGAGATGTAAGGGTGGTGCAGCAGCGAATGCAGTGCCGGAGACCTGGGTTCGATCCCGACTACGGTTGCTGTCTGTATGGAGTTTGTACGTTCTCCCCGTGGCCTGCCTGGGTTTACTCCGAGATAGTCAGTTTTCTCCCACACTCCAAAGACGTACAGGTTTGTAGGTTAATTGGCTTGGTAGAAATGTAAATTGTCCCTAGTTTTGTCGAGACCCTTCTTCAGACTGATATCAGGGGAGGGGGCAGGACAAAGATAGAATGTAGGCGGAGACAGTAAGACTGGTGGGAGAACCGGGAAGGGGAAGGGGATGGAGAGAGAAAGCAAGGGCTATCTGAAGTTAGAGAAGAAAATGCTCGTACCGCTGGGCTCTAACCTATCCAAGCGAAATATGAGGTGCTGTTCGTCCAATTTACCGAAAGGTCAGATTGGGAATGGGAGGGCATGTTAAAGTGCTGAGCAACCGGGAGATCAGGTAGATTAAGGTGGACTGAACGGAGGTGTTCAGTGAAACGCTTGGTCTCGCCAATGTAGAGGTATAGTAAAAAGCTTTGTTGCTGCTAACCAGTCAGCGGAAACCCAATACATTAATGCAATCAAGCCATCCATAGTGTAGAGATGCATGATAAAATAGAATAACATTTAGTGCAAGATAAAATCCAGTAAAACTTGATTATAGTCCAATAGTCTCCAATGAGGAAGATAGTAGCTCAGTTCCGCTCTCTAGTTGTTGATGGGATGGTTCAGTTGCCTGATAACAGCTGGGAAGAAACTGTCCCTGAACCTGCAGGTGTGCGTTTTTACATTACTGTACATCTTGCCTGATGGGAGATAGGAGAAGAGGAAGTGATCTGGGTGAGACTCATCGTTGATTAGATCCTAGTGGCCTTGCCAGGGCAGCGAGAAGTGTAAATGGAGTCAATGGTGTAGGAAGGATGGTTGGTATGTGTGATGGTCTGGGCTGTGTCCACAATTCTCTGTAATTTCTTGTGGTCTTGGATGGAGCTGCTCCCAAACCATGCAGCAATGCATCGGGATCAAACCTATTCTATTTTTTAATCCATGACTCCGATTCAACCCTCAGGAAATGAAGCGTTTAGCAGTCTGTTGCTCTCACATACCAGGTCTTTTCATCCAATACCCCTTTACTCACCTGATCTGCTTGCAGCAGTGGCTCAACTGGTAAAGCTCTGACCTGTGGGAGGCTGCTGGTTTAAACCCATTCCAGAAACTTGAATACAAAACTTGAGTTTTAAAGGGTGTGACGGTGGTGCAGCGGTAGAGTTGCTGCCTTACAGAGCTTGCAGCGACAGAGCGCCGGAGGCCCAGGTTCGATCCTGACTACGGGTGCAGTCTGTATGGTGTTTGTACGTTCTCCCCGTGACCTGCGTGGATTTTCTCCGAGATCTTTGGTTTCCTCCCACACACCAAAGACGTACCGGTATGTTGGTAGGTTAATTGGCTTGGTGTATGGTAAATTGTCTCTAGTGTGTGTAGGATAAGTGTTAATTGCTGGTTGGTGCTGATTTGCTAGGCCCAAGGGCCTGTTTCTGTGCTGTATCTCTAAACTGAACTAGAAACTAAATATCAAGATCGATCGTCAAGTGCATATTTAAGGGGATGCTGCGTAATGGGAGATCACATATTTTGGATGTGCCATTAGACTAGCTCTCCGTCTCCCTCTCTCAGATGGATGTAAAATAACCTTTACAGTCATACTTGTGGAAGAGTGTAGGCTTAGAATTTTCCAATCACTTTTACATAGCTGAATGGCGAAGCCTACATTGTGCAAAGCAGCTGCCACGTCTGTTATTCAAAAAATACTTAACTGGACGTAATGCTCCTTGGGACAACGTGAAGGCAGACAATATGTAACTGAAAATATATTTAGTTTAGTTTAGTTTAGAGATACATCGTGGCATGCCCAATGGTACATATTACAACTACCACCTCCCTTCCCTCCGTCCTCCACTCCCACCACGGGCTGTGGCTTTTGTTGGTCATTCCCTGAACTAGATATTCTGTTCTAGATATTCTTCTGTTAGCAATTCTAACTGAGTCCGGAGCCATGGATGGGACTAACATTGGCCTGCTGTAGGATGCCTCTATTCTGCTCTCAGGATCTTATCACAAAAATATTTTGCCACGGGGAATTTGACTGCAAGATCACGCTGGGAGGATCACAAAGGGCAGTTAAGAAAATAGCAGATCACTGTGGCCAATGAAATTTACATCAAGATGATTTCTCCTGTTGGGATTTCAAAATTAAGTAACTTACGATTAAAAAATAAAATAATGAATACTAAATCAATAATAAATCCATTAAAGAAATCAGTTATTCTCATGAGAATGAAGAAACTGTATGATTTGACATTATAGGATCTTTGAATACAGCCATTCGGTCCCTCCTGCCCGCATTTAGCCTATATCCTTCTAAGCCTTTCCTATCCATGTACCTGTCCAAATGTCATTTAAATTAAGGAGCATCTAAATCATAGCAAATTTTCAGTACAAAAGCAGGGCAGTTGACGACCTCTATGCAAAACCAATTCAGTCAGTCATAATCCCTAAATTATGTCTGTAGAATTACAACTCTTTTCTCTATGAATATTCTTGTATGAAAGTGGCTGTTAATGCTGTATCCCTCATGCTTTAAAGAGATAGGTTCTTGATCAGATAGACACAAAATGCTGGAGTAACAGTGGAACAGGCAGCATTTCTGGATAGAAGGAATGGGTGATGTTTCGGGTCGAGACCCTTCTTCAGACTGAAAGAAGTCTGAAGAAGGGTCTCGACCTGAAATGTCACCTATTCCTTCCATCCAGATCTTCGGTGTAAACCAGCATCTGCAGTTCTATCCTACACATGAATTCTAGATCATGACAACTCGCTGAGTGAGATTCCATGAGCTTTAATTCATCTCCATTGAGTTCATCCACCTGCGAGTCTTACCACTATAGTTAGTGTCATAGAAAAAGATTCAAATGTTGACAAAATCCTTGCACTTCAAGGAAAAATATTGGAACTGGGATCCTCGAGCAGCTTCACTGCATACCTTTCTCCAACCAAATTAAAGAATAGATTAAGCCACAGCTCTTTCTTTTCATCTCATTTCATACCAATGCTGCCACTGTCTTATTACTCGGTACTGCAAATAAAGCCTTTTGGAAGTTCAAATAAGCACCATCAACTGCATTGCCTTCATCAAACCCTGCAAAAATAATCAACCAGGCAGCGCGGCAACACTGTATGGAGTTTACATATTCTTGTGAGTGCATGGATTTCTCCCAAGTGCTCCAGTTTCCTCCTATATAGTCATAGAGTGATACAGTGAGAAACAGACCATTCAGCCCAACCTGCCCACACCGGCCAACATGTCCCAGCTACACTAGTCCCACCCGCCTGCGCTTGGTCCATATCCCGCCAAACCTGTCCTATCCATGTACCTGTTTAATTGTTTCTTAAATATTGGGATAGTCCCAGCCTCAACTACTTCCTTTGGCAGCTTGTTCCATACACCCATCACCATATGCTTGTTCCATACACACATCAACTATATCAAAAAGTTACCCCTCAGATTCCTATTAAATATTTTTCCCCTACTCTGGTCAAGAGATTCTGTGCATCTACCTGATCTATTCCTCTATGCTAATTGTTCCATAAATTGGCAACTACATATCACTCCTTTAGTGGCTGACAGGTGGGAGGATTGAAAGGATGTTCATGCGCATATGTGAAGCAACAGGTTGCAGAGATAGGATTGGTCTGAGAACGAGCATAGACATCTAGGTGAAAGGAAAGAGAAGTTTGTTAGGTGTTAAGTTGCCATGAAAAATTCCACGCTGGTTTTCCTTTTACAATTCATTCTTGTAAAAATTACTATCATTATTATATTCACCACAAATACACACTATTCAACTGGCATGGCAAATCTGGCATGAAGTTGCTGAATTTATCTAGGATGAATGTCTGGGAGTAGCTCTGAGAGAATAAATAATAGTCATTTTGATAAGATTAGAAGATATAAGGTAAGCGGAGGCTTATGTGGGAAACAAACACTGCCTGAATTGTCTATCCTGTTTTGTAAGACTGCTTAACCTTATGTCTCCATTAATAATAGTCTCAAAGTAGTAGTTATTAACGAGTGTGAATGCATAAATATTCAGTACAGGCATTTCAGAAGCATAAATTTGGCATGAATGACCAGCTGACGATAAAGGCTGGAAAATGTTTTAAACCTCATTTACATCTTCAGAAATAGATTGGGATTAAAGAATTTTAAGCCCTCTGTGAAGATGTGTGAGCGAGCTTTGCTCTTGGCAGATCACTCTACAATTAGTCATACATTGGGAAATAGGCTTTTTTTCAACTTTGGCCATAGGAATTTATGCATGTGAGGAATTAAATTGAAGGATTGTCTTCGAATATACATAAAGAAAGGATCTAAACACCTAACACTCCGTTTGCACATCAACACTGAATGTTAATTCACATGTGGAACAGTTCATTTTGTATATTTGGAAAAGATAAAAGTTTCTCAGAGTACAAATGGGCATACTTTACTTTGAGTTATAATGTAATATTCAGATATCAGCATTAGTTGTTATCATATCACACAGTGTGCTGAATGCTGCTAAATGTTCACTAAATTGCAGTTAAATAACTCTGGCTCTGCAACAATACAAAACATATTTTAGTTTAGTTTATTGGCATGTGCACCAAGGTACAGTGAAAAACGTTTGTTGCGTGCTAACCAGTCAGCAGGAAGACAATACATGATTACAATTGAGCCATCCACAGTGTACATAATGAAGGGAATAATGTTGAGTGCAAGATAAAGCCCAGTAAAGTCCGATTAATGATAGTCCAAGGGTCTCCAGTGCGGCAGATAGTAGCTCAGGATCGCTCTCTAGTTGTCGATAGGACAGTTCAGTTGTCTGATAACAGTTGGGAAGAAGCTGTCTCTGAATATGGAGGTAGACAAAAACTCAGCGGGAGAAACTCAGCAGGTAAGGCAGCATCTGTGGAGCGAAGGAAATAGGCGACGTTTCGGGTGGAGACCCTTCTTCAGACTGATATGGGGGTGGGGGGCGGGAAGAAGAAAGGAAGAGGCGGAGACAGTGGGCTGTGGGAGAGCTGGGAAGGGGAGGGGAAAGAAGGAGAAAGCAGGACGACCTAAAATTAGGGGTCAATGTTCATACCACTGGGGTATAAACTACCCAAACGAAATATGAGGTGCTGCTCCTCCAATTTACAGTGGGCCTCACTCTGGCCATGGAGGAGGCCCAGGAAAGAAAGGTCGGATTTGGAATGGGAGGGGGAGTTGAAGTGCTGAACCACCGGGAGATCAGGTTGGTTATTGTGAACCGAGCAGAGGTGTTGGTCTCACCGATGTAGAGCAGCTGACACCTAGGAGCAACGGATACAATCAATGATGTTGGAGGAGGTGCAGGTGAACCCTCTGCCGCACCTGGAAAGCATTTCCTGCGGTTGCAAGGGAAAGTGCCAGGAGAGGGGATGGTTTGGGCAGGAAGGGACAAATTGACCAGGGAGTTATGGAGGGAGCGGTCTCTGCGGAAAGCCGAAAGGGGAGGAGATGGGAAGATGTGGCCAGTGGTGGGATCCCGCATGGAGGTGTGTGTTTTCACACGTGTACCTCTTGTCTGATGGGAGAGGGGAGAGGGGAGAAGAGGGAGTGACTGGGGTGAGACTCATCCTTAATTATGCTTGTGGCCTTGCCGAGGCAGCATGAAGTGCAAATGAGTCGATGGAAGAGAGGTTGGCTTGTGTGATGGTTTGGGCTGCGCATTGCACAAGTTAGGAGTGAAGAGAACCTGTTTTGTTTAAACAAGTGCTCAGAACACGGTTTTGAGAGGTGGTAAAATCCCTTATGTCGTTTCACACTGCAACTGCTGCAGGACTATAAAGATTCAGCATGAAGCACTGCAGTATTTTTCCAAGTCATTCCTTAACTCTTCACTGAAATAAAACCTCCACCAGTATCTTGTGGCTGATGAATGAAGACATGCATAAGCAAGCAATTTTGTTTTCCTTAGGCATAAAGCAGCGTGGGCCTTCACATTGAGTTCTGAGCTGCCATTTAAAATACCAGTCTCAAAGCAGCATCCACAGAATAACTGCAGCCTGATGCAGTTACCATGACTTTTCCCACACAATATTAATTGTTTGCATTTATTTTTGACCAAAGCCATAACTCATTGATAAGGTAAATCCAAAGTCCATCCTAGAACACTACAACCTCCAAATATATATATGTATATGCGTGTGAGTGTTTACGTACGTGCGTTTGTATATGTATATATAAATATATATACACATACACACATATAACATATATACTGCACTTCTTTTCCTTTATGATATTGTTTACAGATTACTATATATACATATTCTGCTGCTGCGAAGTAAGAATTTCCTTGTTCTGTTTGAGACATAGGACGATAAAATGTTGACATTTAACAAGAGAAATAAACAGGAAAATATCTTATAGCTATTCTACGTTCAATAAGAGTAGATCTGAGCCTCCTCAAACTTGCTCCACTTTACTATATGATCTGATCTAATCCTGCCCACAACTCCACTTTCCCTATTTCCTGACACTCAACCTCCCTGCAACCCAAGAATCGATCTCAATCATTAATCATTAGTATATTCAATAACTCAGTCACATTTCTGTCATAATTCCAAAGATTCAAAAACCTCAGCAAAGAAATTCCTATCGGGTCCATCTTATGGGCAATCCTTTGCAATGGAACAATACCTCAGCAATTTGGGTTCTCCATTGAGGACTAACATCATCTCTGCATCTAACCTGTGGAACCCTCTCAGAATCTTGTATTTTAATTTGGCCATCTCTCATTTTTCTAAACTTTAATTGACGATAGGCCCAACTGTCTTAACATTTCCTTGGAAGACAACTCGTTCACCTCAGAAATTAACCATATGGATTTTGGGTTCTGACCCGAAATGTCACCTAGTCCTTTTCTTCATAGATGCTGCCTGACCCGCTGTTGGTCCAGCATTTTGAATCTATCTTCAGTATAGCCAGCATCTGCAGTTCCTTCCTACACATTTTGTCTGCTCCACTGCAAAAGCTCCTCAGGGTTTGTCTATTTTGAAGATGTTCTCCTCTTCTCTCGAACGGGAGTTCTACAACACCCCCTGTTTTGGCTTAAGAAGGGTTCTGACCTGAAACATCACCTATATCTTTTCTCTAGAGATGCTGCCTGACCTGCTGAGTTAATCCAGCATTGTGTGTCTAACTTAGGTATAAACCAACATCCTAGCCAGTTCCTTCCTACACATATGAACTTTTGACTGGAATGCTTCCAGTGCAGAATAACACGTTTGAGATGAGCTAACTTGAAGCAAGCAGTTTGCACAACCAACATTAAGAATATTTTTCAATCTTTCCAAACAAAGTATAACGAGTCCATTCATCACGCTGTCAACAACATGCAAATACTGAACACAGTTGTTGATGCATTTCCACTTCCAATGACTATAAGCCAACACTGAAGGAAAGCAAAACGACCAAAGGATTTTAATCAATGCAATTTTGAAACTACTTCAATTGGGAAAACTGGCTTAACTATACAAATACAATTCTCGCTCACTTTTGTATATGAAGGAACTGCAGATGCTGGTTTGAACCGAAGATAGACACAAAATCCTAGAGTAACTCAGCAGGACAGTCAGACTGAAGAAGGGTCTCGACCCAAAAGGTCACCAATTCCTTCTCTCCAGAGAATGGTATCGACCCGAAACGTCACCCATTCCTTGTCTCCAGAGATGCTGCCTGTCCCGCTGAGTTACTGCACCATTCGTATCTATCTTCTAGTTGACTTTTGTCGAGACAAAATAAAACAGCCTCATGCTGTAACTTTTTGCAATGTGGGGCATCTATGATTTTGTTTGAAAGCATAGTTTTGAACTGTTTTGGTTCTCGATATCGTGCTAATTAGAAATAGTTTCATAGGGATCATTATGTTGCTGTTGCTTTTTTAAAATATCTGACACTTGGGACTGGACCAATTAAATGAGTCTGGCTAACCACTCATGAAAGTTTGCGTTGCACATCGACGTCCTACATCTTTGACTATGGTTTAGGAATGTAAAACCCGTTTTCAAGCCAATGAACCAGTCAACATAAAATGAACCACTTTCTATGAGAAGACGAAAATCTGACCACCAAGTCAAAAAAGTAATGTTGCCTTGCAACAGATAAACTACTTTCTCTATTCAGATTGAATATAACATTATTCAGTCAGATCCAAGCAATTCCAGTCATGTCACGTTGCTTTTGGAAATCACATTTTCAACCTCTTTGATGATATTAATCCCAACCAAGTTGTGGGATAATTCCCCAACACTCATTCCTTGATAACTACAAACTTCTGCCCGAACAATAGCTCACAATGAACATTACACAATGATTAAAATAATAATTTCATAATATGCAATGGACTGCATAAAGCCACATGCTTAAAGGATGTAATCAATACATTCATCTCCCGCTAAACCAGCTAAGACCAATTCCTTATCTGTGTTGGTCAGAAGTATATTTTATACTTTGACAAAAATTAATTTGGCGGCACAGAGACCCGGGTTACATCCTGACTACGGGTGGCTGTTCGGAGTTTGTACATTCTCCCCGTGACCGTGTGGGCTTTCTCCGGGTGCTCAGGTTTCATTCCACACTCCAAAGACGTGCAGGATTGCAGGTTAATTGTCTTTTGTAAAATGGTCCCTAGCACGTAGGATGCGAAACTGGGATAACATAGAACTAGTGCACCGTTGGTCAGTGTGGAATTGGTGGATAAAGTGCCTGTTTCCACACTGTATCTCTCAAACGAAATATCACTGAGGTTAACAGAGAACTAAAGTGACCGGGTGATTGATGGTCGGCATGAACATAGTGGAGCGAAGGGCCTGTTCCCATGCTGTATCTCTAAACTAAAGTAAACTAAACTAATTCTTGATAGCTGAAATGCATTAAGTTATCTTCCAATTTTGGTATCAAATTCCGAATCAGGATGCCAATGTTCATCCATCACAAGTCAGATAAAAATATAAACTGACAATGCAATGATATGCTGATCAACAAGCTGAGGTTATGTCATCTGAAACTGAGAAAGAATCCCTAATCTTGCTTCATCAGAGACCAACAAACTATCATCATTATTCAATCCTGAACCATGCAGTGAGATTAATGTCAGAATGTCCATAGTAACTGTTCAGTGACAAAGACAAGCTATCAAAACGCATTTATCACACTTCATGCTCCTCATATATCAGAGATAGTTATCATTTACTTCAAGGGAAAGACCAAATGCATTACTACAGTAAGAAAGGCTGTAATTGTGGAGACCACTGCAAAAGTATCCAAAATGCAGAAAAATTAAAGGCAAATATATGGAATGAAAACCCATAAAGCTCTAATTTCAGCAGAAAAATAAAAATAACCGTGCCTCAAAACATGTGGACCCTGTGCAGCAGTTTATACGGTGTAACAGCTTAATGCCAGTTAAAATTAATTCCAGACTAATTAAATGTTGTTGAAAATTGGAAAATAAGTAGTATTAGGAATGATGTATAATCCTGCCATGTATATCATTTGCCGGATGGATAATTTTTGCTTGAAGCTCATTCTTATTTATAAGTAAGATGAGGTCTCCTTTGGAGCCAACAGGGACAATTTGACTCAATTCAGCCAAGCAGGGAAATAAACACCTGCTGTATATATGAAGCACATATTCAACTGGGTTTATATCATGAGAGTTTACATGAATGAGAGTGGATCTGTGCAAGGCAGGTGCCTCCTGTAGCTGAATGTCCAGCGAGGTTAGATAAAGCATCAAGGCCCTATAAAATGCAGCAACTTTACTTCTGTGCCACCATGATGCCCCAGTTGCAGCACACTAAAGTGCCAGTTGCTATTTAACAAGGGAGAATGTAATCCATTACCGCATAGCTGCATTATTTGAAAATAAAACAAATGCTCAAAGCTAATATTATGACTGTTGGCTCCAGTTGATAGAAAGAAGCAACATTACGCAAGTAAATTAGACAGTCAATCCATATATTTTTCACCAATGCTCCAATGTAGAGTTAAATTCAGGTCAGGTTGTAATGGCAGGTAACAAAGAATTTTGGAGAGATTTGGACTTACCTCCTGGTTGGCTGAAGACAATTGTTCTTCCAGCGTTGATACCCTCTCAAGAGCAACACGGAGTCGCTCACGAACCTTGAGGAATTAAGAATAGGAAATGCATTGAAGCACTCTGTAGTTCATTACGTCAGGTCAAAGTAAGTAAATTGGACTTGTGGAAATGGTTGGGATTAAACCAAGAGTGCAGGAGCACCAACATTGCTCAGAAATATCAGGACCCTACTTCATACTTGCAATCCCAAACAATAGCACGCTTTACCAAACTCACCTGATCATTGTGAGCAGCAATTTGCATTCTTGGTTAACAACACATTCTTAGCACGCAGTCATTAACATGCACAAAGGTGGGAACAGCATTGTGTAAAAATATGGCTCTAATGGGCAACTACAATCAGTGGCATTGTCCTATTAAGTCCACAACATAGAATAGAGTACCTACTTTCACGCCCAGACTTAATTGGCGATTGCTCAGAAGGCTTGCAGCGCACCTGATACAGATATCTCGCCTCAATAGAGAACAAATATCATCAGAGGAAAAGTGCGCTTGCTATAAGTCTGACCATGAATCAAAGCAGGAGAAACTCTATTTTCAACACTGCCACAAATTTGAACATAACTCTGAGAACCAAACCTGCTTGGAATTTTATTCCTGCATCATGTAGTGTAACAAAGTGAATCTCAATCCAGAGTCATAGCAATGAATTTTGGGGTTAGGTAATTAAATCCACTGCAGATTATAGTATTTAGGACACTGCTCCCCAATTGTTGACTCTAGTATTTAAGTTGAAATTTGTACAACAACTAGTGTAGGCGAGAGAGAGACATATAGAGAGGGTTGCATCTCCTGTGGTTGCGGAGGAATGTACCTGGGAAGGGGGTGGTTTGGGTAGGAAGGGTTGAGTTAACCAGGGAGATGAAGGGGAACGGTCTCTGTGGAAACGGGTGGGAAGAATTGACTAGTGGTGGGAGACACAAAAAACTGGGGAAACTCAGCAGGTCAGGCAGCATCTCTGGAGAATAGGAATAGATGATGTTTCGGGTTCCTCCCTACCCTGGTCGTTACGGCCGTTCTCTTGATTTTTACTGTGTGTATAACTTGGTATCACCTAGCCCTCAGCCAACAATGAAACATCGTGGGCTCCACCTTTCCTTGATCAACATTACTTGCATATCTTTCATTCATTTGTTCTGTATCTCTCTATATCACTGTCGATATCTTTCATTTCCCTTTTCCCTGACTCTCAATCTGAAGAAGGGTCTCAGCTCGAAACGTCACCTATTATTTTTCTGAAGAGATGCTGCCTGACCAGCTGAATTACCCCAGTTTTTGGTGTCTATTTTCACAGCTGAAGTGGTCCATGATTACAAATGCCCACATACTGCAATTCAATTCTTTCAATCTTGTGAAGTTATGCACAGAGCTGCTGGATTGCCTGCCAATCCATTACACATTCAGAATAAAAGGATGTACATTTAGAAAGGAGGTGAGGAGGTGAGGAGGTGTTTCCTCAGAGGGTGGTGAATCTGGGAATATTCATTGCCACAGACGGCTGTGGAGCCCAAGTCAATGGATATTTTTAAGATGGATTCTTGATTAGTACGGGTGCCAAGGCTTATGCAGAGAAGGCATGAGAATGGGGTTGAGAGGGAAAGATAGATCAGCTATGATTGAATGGCCGAGCAAGCTCAATGGGCCGAATGGCCTAATTCTGCTCCCATGACATGAATTTATGAACTTATTCCCTGCTGCTCCAGTCAGAAAGTGACCTGTTTGCCAGCAGTCCACGATGTAGCATCTGTGCCCAGCTGAGCAGAGCACAGAAGAGCCTACATCCTCTAACGCACAGATGTCCCTGACTCCACGACCAGCTCTTGCTGGTGATATGTAATTCACCAGATTAAAACCCACATTACGATCCCCACCATCACCTGGGTGTCTGTGCTAATGGGTGGTTTTGACATTTCATCCTCAGAGAGTGAGTGGCCTCCTCTGTAGTTGTCATATTCTTGCATTGTAATGCACAAATTGCCAGCGGGAGATTAAGAACACCAATTACAGTTGCTAAGATTAAAATCTGGAAATATTATGCAGGTGTGATAGTTTATTGGATGCTGATCAGATCCACGTGAGTTGAATGTTGAATGCTACAATGGATTGCTTTGAATTCTGTCACCAGTTTGCAGGAGGATCCTGTCTTCAGATATCCCTTCAATTTTGCGCCATTCCAGTGGCTCTTTAGACTTTAGATTTTTAGACTTTAGTGATACAACGCAGAAAAAAGGCCTTTTGGTCTGCTGAGTCTAGGCCGACCAGCAACCACCCCGTACACTAACATTATCTTACACAAGGGACAACTTACAGTTTTACCAAAGCCAATTAACCAACAAACCTGCTCATCTTTGGAGTATGGGAAGAAAATGGAGTACCCGGAGAAACCCCACGCAGTCACAGGCATTCATACAAACTCCGTACAGACAGCACCCATAGTCAGGATCTAACCCGGGTCTCTGGTGCTGTAAGGCAGCAACTCTGCACCACTCTGTACACCACTGTGCCACTTCCTCCGACATTTTGAGTTAAGATGACTGGAAGGAGATCACTTCTTTTTCTCCCTCTAAAGTTCTCGGGGAAATGCAAGTGAGGATAATGACACACAATGTATAGGTATGTGGACATTTTAGTTGCTAATAACAATGAAGGTGAACCAAAACGACACATCATGAAGAGGCCTCTTATCAATGGAGCAGGACTTATTAGTTTAGTTTAGAGATATAGCGCGGAAACAGGCACTTTGGCCCACCGGGTCTGCGCCGACCAGCGATCCCTGGATATTGACACTATCGTACACCCACTAAGGATAATTTTTGCATTTACCAGCCAATTAACCTATAAATCTTTTGAGTGTGGGAGGAAACCAAAGATCTTGGAGAAACCCCACGCAGGTCACTGGGAGAAAGTACAAACTCCGTACAGACAGCACCCACTGTCGGGGATTGCACCCGGGTCTCCGGCGCTGCATTTGTTGTAAGTCTGCAACTCTACCGCTGCGCCACCGTGACTGCCCTAATATGTGGAAGTGTAGTTGGACAAAGTTAAGTACACTTGTGAGGTGAGTTGTTGTGAATAGTGATGTTCTGGAGCAGACTTTACAAGGCAAATTGATAGATTTGGGTCAATGTACGCATTAGAATCTTTACAGAATATGACACCTTATTCAGAATCCTCACTGCCGAGGTCACTGAATTGCTTTCACCAGTGAGACCAGCAGCATGCTTAGGTATGGCAGTACGCTACTGGACTGTGAGAAAATAATTTCATGGTAAGTTTGCACTTCACACAAGTGACAATAAAAGCACCACTGATTAATTGAACTAAACTAAACCCCATTCTTTCACCATTGAGAAAGAGTCTTCAATCTGAAATATTAACTCTGTAACTCTACATAGGAGCTGCCTGACCAGCAGTGTGTTCTTGATTTATTCTTTCAATTGCTCCATTCACAATACCATCAACTGCCATGTCTACAAAGTCCTCTTTTATATTGGATTTGCAATGGAATCTCTCCAGCTATCATCACACCCGCTCAATCTAACTAGACAGTTCCCCCTGTCGTCACCCCGAAACTTCTGTCCCTTAATTCTCATGTCATGCCCTCTTGTTTGAATCTTCCCTACCCTCAATGGGAAAAACGTATCCACGTCAACTCTGTCTATCCCTTTCATCATTTTAAAGACCTCAATCAAGTCCCCCCTTAACCTTCTGCGCTCCAAAGAATAAAGACCTAACTTGTTCAACCTTTCTCTGTAACAGAGTTGCTGGATCCCTGGCAACATTCTAGTAAATCTCCTCTGTACTCTCTCTATTTTGTTGATATTCTTCCTATAACTAGGCGACCAAAATTGTACACCATACTCCAGAATTGGTCTTACCAATGCCTTGTACAATTTTAACATTACTTCCCTACTCCTATATTCAATGCTCTGATTTATAAAGGCCAGCACACCAAAGGCTTCCTTTACCACCCTATCTACATGCGATTCCACCTTCAGGGAACTATGCACAGTTAGTCCTAGATCCCTCTGTTCCGCAGCATTCCTCAATTCCCTACCATTTACCATGTACTTCCTATTTTGATTTGTCCTGCCAAGATGTAGCACTTCACACTTAACAGCATTAAACTCCATCTGCCATCTTTCAGCCCACTTTTCCAAATGGCCCAAATCTCTCTGTAGACTTTGAAAATCTACTTCATTATCCACAACACCACCTATCTTAGTATCATCTGCATACTTACTTATCCAATTTTCCACCCCATCATCCAGATCATTGATGTACATGACAAACAACAGTGGACCCAACACAGATCCCTGAGGCACCCCACTGGTCACCGGCTTCCAACCTGACAAACAGCCATCCACCATTACTCTCTGATATCTCCCATTCAGCCACTGTTGAATCCATCTTGCTACTCCGCCATTAACACCCAAAGATTGAACCTTCTTAACCAACCTTCCATGGGGAACCTTGTCAAAGGCCTTACTGAAATCCATATAGACAACATCCACTGCTTTACCCTCATCAATTTCCCTAGTTACCGCTTCAAAAAATTCAAGAAGGTTTGTCAAACATGACCTTCCAGGCACAAATCCATGTTGACTGTTCCTGATCAGACCCTGTTTATCCAGATGCTTATATATATTATCTCTAAGTATCCTTTCCATTAATTTGCCCGTCACTGACGTCAAACTAATAGGTCTATAATTGCTAGGTTTATTCTTTGAACCCTTTTTAAACAATGGAACAACATGCGCAGTACGCCAATCCTCCGGCACTATTCCCGTTTCTAATGACATTTGAAATATTTCCGTCATAGCTCCTGCTATTTCTACACTAACTTCCCTCAATGTCCTAGGGAATATCCTGTCAGGACCTGGAGACTTATCCACTTTTATATTTTTCAAAAGTGTCAGTACTTCCTCCTCTTTGAATCTCATAGTTTCCATAGCTACTCTACTTTTTCCCCTTAACTCACAGAGTTCAATATCCTTCTCCTTGGTGAATACCGAAGAAAAAAATTGTTCAATATCTCCCCCATCTCTTTTGGCTCTGCAGATAGCTGTCCATTCTGGTTCTCTAATGGTCCAATTTTATCCCTCGTTATCCTTTTGCTATTAATATAGCTGTAGAAACCCTTTGGGTTTACTTTCACCTTTCTTGCCAAAGCAACCTCATATCTTCTTTTAGCCTTCCTAATTTCTTTCTTAAAGATTATTTTTACATTCTTTATACTCCTCTAGCACCTCATTTACTCCTTGCCTCCTATAATCATTGTAGATATCTCTCTTTTTTCGAAACAAGTGTCCAATTTCCCTTGAAAACCATGGCTCTTTCCAATTTTTACTATTTCCTTTCAACCTAACAGGGACATAAAGATTCTGTACTCTTACAATTTCCCCTTTAAATGTCCTCCATTTCTCTTCTACATCCTTCCCATGAAACAAAGTGTCCCAATTCACTCCTTTAAAATCCTTACGCATTCCCTCAAAGTTAGCCTTTCTCCAATCAAAAATCTCCACCCTAGGTCCAGTTCTGACTCTCTCCATAATTATATTGAAACTAATGGTATTGTGATCACTGGTCCCGAAGTACTCACCAACGCATACCTCCGTCACCTGACCTGCCTCATTTCCTAACAGGAGGTCCAGCACTGCCCCTTCTCTGGTCGATACCTCTATGTACTGCTGCAAAAAACTATCCTGCACACATTTTACAAACTCCAAACCATCCAGCCCATTTACAGAATGTGTTTCCCAGTCTATTTTTGGAAAATTGAAATCTCCCACAATCACTACCTTGTGCTTACTACTAATATCTGCTATCTCCTTACATATTTGCTCTTCCAATTCTCGCTCCCCATTTGGCGGTCTATAATACACCCCTAAAAGTGTTGCTACACCGTTCCCACTTCTCAGTTCCACCCAAATAGCCTCCCTAGACGAGCCCTCTAATCTATCTTGCCAAAGCACTGCTGTAATATCTTCTCTGACAAGCAATGCAACACCTCCCCCTCTGGTCCCTCCAATTCTATCACACCTGAAGCAACGAAATCCTGGAATATTTAGTTTCCAATCACAGCCCTCCTGCAACCATGTTTCACTGATTGCCACAACATCATATTTCCAGGTGTCAATCCAGGCCCTAAGTTCATCCACCTTACTTACAATGCTCCTAGCATTAAAATATACACATTTTAGAAACCCACCATCCCTTATTCTCTGTCTATTATCTTTTTCATCTTTCTCGCCTACATTTTGGATCCGAGTGCTTCCCTTCTCTGCCTCTTGCCCCACACCCTGACTCCTAGCCCCCTCTACCCGAGTCCCTCCCCCCAGCCTTTCTAGTTTAAAGTCTCCCCAGTAGCCTTTGCAAATCTCCCTGCCAGGATATTGGTCCCCCTCGGGTTTAAGTGCAACCCGTCCTTTGTGTACAGATCATGCCTTCCCCAAAAGAGGTCCCAGTGATCAAGAAACTTGAATCCCTGCCCACTGCACCAGTCCCTCAGCCACACATTTATCCTCCACCTCATTTCATTCCTACTATCACTGTCACGCGGCACAGGCAGTAATCCTGAAATCGTTACCCTTTTGGTCCTTCTCCTTAACTTTCCCCCCAACTCCCTAAATTCTCCCTTCAGGACCTCGTCACTTTTTCTGCCTATGTCATTGGTACCTATGTGTACCACAACATCAGGCTCCTCTCCCTACCTTATCAGAATCTTTTGGACACGTTCTGACACATGCGAGACCCTGGCACCAGGGAGGCAAACTACCATCCGGGTCTCCCGACTGCGTCTACAGAATCGCCTATCCGACCCCCTAACTATAGAGTCCCCTATTACAATTGCCCTCCTCTTTTTGCTACCCTTCTGAGCATCAGGGCCGGTCTCTGTGCCGGAGGCCCGGCCGCTGTTGCTGCACCCAGCTAGGCTGTCCCCTCCAATCGTACTCAAACCCGAGTACCTATTTTCCAGGTGTACGGTCACAGGGGTACTCTGTGCATCCTCAGATATCCTGCATACTCCTGACAACACTCACTTCCAGCAGTCTACAAGAATAAAATTCAGCCCGCATTTAAGGTTGAGCAAATCTGTGCTGCTCTTTAAAGCACCATCGTGAATGTTCTGCTTATTGAAAAGTCAGTGTGACAGCTCTACACACTTCAAAGGAAGCAGTCAATAAGGGCTTGTGACAATGAGAGCTCAGGGGATAATTCCAACACCATAAATATCAATAAGGGTATGAACTCTGACTATCCCTCTGGAGATAAAAGAATCACCATGAAGCAAATAAAGAAACTATTGGAACACCGGCAATAAAGTCAAGAAACGTCAGTTACGATCACAAATTCAGAACAAAGCAAATTGGATTTTGTGAATCGTTGTTTGTGCTTTTCATCAATACATTCTGTTAAATATAATGGGCAATAATATAACCAATTGCTGTAATACAAAATACTGTGGCAAACAGCAAACAGGCTTGTTTTCAATTCATGCTGTGCCTATGGGAATGCTTCAGGAAGCTCCATGTGATGTTAACAGTCGGAGATCATGGCAGTTCGTGTTAAGAACACATCCTGCTACAAATGGCCGAGCACAGCTCTGTACGTGACAAAGTCACATTTTATATTACCTCTTCTGTGGCACATTTCAACTTCTTATATCACCATCTTTGGAGTTACTGATATAGTCAGGCTGACTGTTCATTGACGAGGAACTCGCTCTGGCCTATCTTTACGTGTGTAGATAAAGAAGACATTCAAACAAAATGCTAATGATCTGGGTGTGAGTCGTGAGTCACGCCACCAGAGGAGTTACTCCAAAGATATAGAAATTGGGAATTCAGCTCTTGTGGGAGTGTAGTCAGCAACCTTCTTCTTTTGGCGTATGGCGTGCACAGCCTAAAGTTGACGGACAACTTGTTCTATTTGATCTTATTTGATTGCGCACACCATGTTGATTGCATTTGTCGAAACAGGGTGGACCACGTGAAGGTTGCAACCTCCCACCCCCATCAGCAACTTGACATTTTGGGACAATATCAGAGGGCTTCACTTCAGCTCACCAGATCATAATTTGGTAACAGACATGGGGAAGAAATATGTTAACCTTTGTTGAAATATTTATTTCCATATTTCAATGTATTACTCCAATCCGTTTTATTAATGAGGAACTAGCTCAGCAGTCAGACTTTCAATGTTAATTAAATTTAACGTTCATATTTATGAACATTTTTTGCACTGTAAAATGCATAGTTAGACAGAACAATGGTGCATTCTTAAATCTTTGAACTTGGGATTTCACTTTAAAGATGGCAGAACTAGATGTGATGGTAGCTACTGATCTACAGTCCATGGCAACATAATTACAGAACTTTGCACTGCAGAAAATAGGTCATTCAATATTGTACCTTTAAGTCTCATTAGATAGCTAATCGTATTGGCCTTATTCATTTCAGTATTGTTTTTTACAAATCATTATTCCCATTCATGGGCCATGCTGCATTATTGCTTGTGACTGAAATAAATGCCTTTCAACATTTTGCTGTGGCTTATGTTAAACTGGTGCCATCTGACTGAAGGAAGGAAACAACTTTTACCTAATCCTATTGCCAAATATCTTGAAGATTTCCTTTTCTCCCAGAAATATTCCTAAATTTCTGCAGCTCTTGTATAACCATCTTGGTATCAATCCTTTTACACAACCATAAACCACTTTTATCTTCTTCTTCCGTATGGCGTGCACAGCCTAAATTTGTAGGACAACTTGTTCTATTTCATCTTATTTGATTATTTGCTATCCTTCCACCCCCCATTACTTTTATCTGATAAACCACAGTAAATACAGCCATGTACTGCTTCTGAACATGGGCGGAAAACCTGGGGGGGGGGGACAGGGAGGACATGTCTCCCCCCGTGCTTTGAGAGGTAGGGGACGACCCCCCCCCCCCCCCCATGTTTTGTAATCCTGACTTTATCAGCCGCTTTCTAAGCGCTGAAGGCCTTTCAGCGCCCGGCGCGGCTTAAAATCAAACTACTGCATCGAGGCGATCAAGGCTCCCGATGTTGAAGCCCCCACTGGCCGATGAAAGACCCCATGAATGGGCCGATTCAAGCCCCACGATTCGGGGCAGACGAAGCTGTTGTTGCTGGAGTTCGGAGTCGGTCACCAACCAGGTCAGCTCCCGATGTTACCGTCCACAAGGGCCACGGTCGAAGCCTCTGCGCACATGCAGCCGCCAAGAAATTGCGCCCCCCGCATGTTTTGATAGCGATTTCCGTGCCTGCTTCTGAACTGAGTCTGTAAAAGTCTCGACCCGAAACATCACCCATTCCTTCTCTGCAGAGATGCTGCCTGTCCCGCTGAGTTACTCCAGCATTCGGTGTAAACCAGCATCTGCAGTTCCTTCCTAGACACTAGTTTCTATACATTCAATATTACTAGTGGTATACCCATTAGTGTTAAGACCTCGCTTTTTCCTTACATATGTCGCCGTTGCCACTCATGAAGCCCCGAGGTGATATCCTTCAGCTTGCCCCGGGAACGCAACCAACGTGATCAAGGATCACTCACACCCTGATCTTTCTCACTTCGGGCAGAAGCTACAAAAGCTTCAAAACACGCACCATCAGCTTCAAGGACAGCTTCTTCCTCCTGTAATCAGACTCCTGAAAGGACCTCTCATATGTTAAGGATGTTTTTCCAATCTTCCAATCTACCTTGTTGCAGCCACTGCACTTTATTTTTAACTACATTTTCTCTGTAGCTGTAACACTATATTCTGTACTCTGTTGTACTACCTGATGTACTCATCTATGTAGGATCTGCCTAGACAGCACATAAGACAACGTGTTTCACTATATCTCAGTACGTGACAACAATATCAATAATAAACCAACTCAAATAGTTGATTTTGTTATTTGAGTATGAATATATTTTGACTTACAAACAAGATTTTGGGCAAGGAGGGAAAATGTTTGCCTTTAGGTTACGCTAACTCTCCTCACTGCTTTGCACAAATGCAAATTAAAAATCCACAATTTTCAACGTAATTTAAGGGTGAATATTTTAAAATGTGAAAATGATTCCTCATTTCAGAGGGATCTGAACAAATTATATCATTTAAGATATTGGATTACTTTGGATTGACATAAATTTCCAGTAGATTTATGACATTCCTCATAAGGCTAATTATTGTGATATAGGATTCAGCTTTAACAAGAATTAACCAGTTTTGTTGTAAAACAGTGTCACAGTTGTCAACCTCAGAGATTCTAATGGACACAAAATCTTGTCAATTGTGAGAGGATGAAGTGTTTTAAAAAAAAATCAGCCAAAGAATTTCAATAATAGTTAACGATACTCCAGCCAAGTTATTATATTAAGAAACTTTGACAGAATATGATTGTGCTTGCTGAAAATGGGGACAATCTCAGGAACTAGTTATTAAATCCCCTTCAGATTAAACACTTTGTGCAACCATTTTAATTAAATACATCACCGTTTATTCTCGTTCCTATTTGGAAAAGTATTCACTGAGCAACAGTATGTCAGAGGCAAAATGCATTAACAGTAGATCACGCTAAATGAAAACCGTAGCAAAGAAATAAAAGCATTGCTTGCTGGCATCTGTCAAATACCAAATAATCAATTTCTCTAACTTCATCATTACAACATCATCATGTCTTGCATTTAGAACTGCGAGACATTTTCACAAAAAGTCAAGTGTTTTCATGCAAGCATTTGGACAGATTTACTAAGATCCCAAATGCACATGCAACAAATGTCAATAGCTTTAGAAACAAGGAACTGCAGGTGCTGATATAGCACAAAAAATCTACTGAATGCTGGGGTAACTCAGCGGGTCAGGCAGCATCCCTGGAGAACATGGATTGGTGATGTCTTCAGACAGAAGAGGGGTCCTGAAAGAAGGATCCTGACCCAAAATGTCACCTATCCATGTTATATGGGGATGCTGCCCGACCCACCGAGTTACTCCAGCACTTTGTGTCTTTTTTTCCAATCGCCTTTTTTTGGTTCAAGACCATGTAAATAGTCAACAGTAATATGAAGACCATGGTATTTTGAATACACTTACATCAAAACACAGTTTCTACATTTAGAGATGTTTTTTAGCACCTCTTATTATGATTTTGACGATGAAGGCTCATCTGATATTCCTATGTATTACACATTGAGTTCATAGTCATGGGAGATACATTTAAGCTCTAGAGATCGTTCTTTGTTCCTGGTCCACCATTAAGTGCTCACCTTTTCATCCAAAGCTTTGTGATGTTCAAATAATGACTTCAATGCCTTCAAAACTTCAACTTCACTGGACACTCCTGATGGAGACTGAGATTGCCGCTTCACCACAGTCATTCGCAGGGACCGCTCATGTCTTGACACAAGACACTCCAAATGTTCAAGTAGCAGCTGTCAAATAATCATAAATTAATTGGGATTTTCTTTGATCAATATTTTAAAGCCTTGACCAAATGATTCCACACGTATAATCAGTAATTCAACTCTCCTCTGTGTGTTGGACACCCTTGTCAAAAATCCAAGTTGTAATACACTGATTCACTTGAGCGATTATGAATAAGACATCAGAGACAAGTGTTGGTCATCTCCCCATTAAACCCATTCTTACCTGGGAACAGATCCCCTGGGTCAAACGTCTCCATGTAAACCAGCTTCAAATGAAGCATAACATCTTTGTAAATGGGGCTAGCTCCACGGCAATGGGACTGGCTTAGTTTGGGCAACTTGGTCAGCACAGACAAGCTGGGCCAAAGGGCCTAATCATCTGGTGTATGATTCAACAATAACTATACATTGCAAACCTACCCACTGAATTCCTTTGGCATTTTGTATCTGCGAATGTCTATCTACAAATAATTAAAAATTAAACACATACTAAAACGCTTAAACATAATTGAATGCCTAGAAATCAATTCACAATATTTTTCTTGAATTAAAAAGCTTGTTCTCTTAGTGCCGTGCCTCTCTATTAAGATCATCTGCTCACTATTTTGTGTGCCAATTGGATCCTGTGGATGAAAAACAACTAAATATTGCAGGTAAGTGCAGGTATATCTATGGATGTTTGCAATTTATCACTGGATTCAAGGAGCCTGATGTTAAGCATGTAGAGGAAAGTTTGCTGAGCTGATTTACACTGGTTTCTCTTTCCACGGATGTTGTTTGATTAGCTGTGTTGTTCCAGCATTTCTGTTATTGTTAAGATTGCTGTCGTGAAATGGCTGGTGATCATTTATGCTGAGGACTGGGACCTACACATCTGCATGGGGGTCCTGAACTTCAGGATACTTGACATAAATATGAACAGTTCCACCTGGATTCATGACAATGAAATGAATCAAAATGTTGGTTTAATAGGTGGATTTTATGGAACCCCTGAAAAGCAAAGGGACGAATAACAGGTGGACTTCCACAGCTACAAGTTTTGCCACCAGTATGGAGGGATTAAAATTGGAGATACAAGGTGCAAAGAGAATGATCAAAGGGAAGCAGGGGGCGGTGGTGGGTAGAGAAGTTTTGATAAGGGTAATGGGGTGGGTGAGGTGGTGGGGTGTAAACAATGCTAGGCAGGGAGGGAGCATCACAGGGAGGGTGTTAAACAGGAAACAATGAAGCAGTATGAAGGATGAGCAGCAAAGGAGAGCAAGTGCATCGACTAGAGTTCTTATGATGGAAAAGGTATATAAAATAATTAATAATGGGAAGCTGAATGCCTATCAGCTCTCTGGATGTACTCCGGAGTATACTTTGCCTACACAGGGAAATAAACAGATTAAACCTCCTCCCTTCATTGCTTTTTTTCTTTCATATTAATACTGACCAAGGTTTAACTTCTGCCTGAATCCAATTTAATTTACCTAGCATAAAACACAATAATATAGCTCCTGATATAATGAGTAGGAGTTTGGTAAACCACGTGCTAAGTCAACTTATTTTCAGAAATAATGTATTCTTTGGAAAACAAGCCTCGAGAAAAGTAAAAGGCTAGGAGTAATATTTGTTTAATGGAATAGCTAAAAAGAAAATGAAATGAAGCTAGCATAAACAATTTGTTTAAGCGCAGAACGTGAAACGGGCAAAATTGAGAATCGGAGTGGATGAGGTGGCATGTTGCAGTACAGCAACGCCTTAATATGTTGCATCAACAAATAGCAGAATGGAACTTTATTCATGAGACATAGGAGGAGAATTAAGCCATTCAGCCCATCGAGTCCACTCCACAATTCAATCATGGATGATCTGTCTTTCCCTCTAAACCTCATTCTCCTGTCTTTACACCCATAAATGTTTCTCCACATACTAGTTGTCACATTACTAAAATATTTAGTGAGTAGAAGAGGGGAGTGAAGAACAAAGAAGAATAGAAGTTGGCTCACTCACTGTCAGCCTAAAACATTCAATAGTTGAGTTATAAATAATAAGTTAAGGTATGGCAGAAGGCAACAAGCTTTCCCTTTGACTGGGAATTGAGGAAGAGACAGTTGAAGAGGGAAGAAAATGATCTTAAATTTTTGAATGGCCAATTATAAGCTTATTTCCCTACGCTCAAAAACAAATGGAACACATATCCTAACCAGAGTTAAAATAGAAACTGGTACTTTTCACAAAGTCAAGGCTCTATTGAATAATAATGACCTTGAACAAAGAAAACATGAGTTCTTCATTAGGATGGAGAGTGACATAGTTAATTCAGAAACAAGGGTTCTGAACTTAAAGAACGGTAACTTTGAGGGTACGAGACATGAATTGGCCAAGATAGACTGGCAATTGATTCTTAAAGGGTTGACGGTGGATATGCAATGGAAGGCATTTAAAGACCACATGGATGAACTACAACAATTGTTCATCCCAGTTTGGCAAAAAAAAAAATCAGGGAAGGTAGTGCATCCGTGGATAACACGGGAAATCAGGGATAGTATCAGAACAAAAGATGAAGCATATAAATTAGCCAGAAAAAGCAGCCTACCAGAGGACTGGGAGAAATTCAGTCCAGCAGAGGAGGACAAAGGGCTTAATTAGGAACGGGAAAATAGATTATGAAAGAAAACTGGCAGGGAACATAAAAACTGACTGCAAAAGCTTTTATAGATATGTGAAGAGAAAAAGATTAGTTAAAACAAATGTGGGTCCCTTGCAGTCAGAAACAGGTGAATTGATCATGGGGAACAAGGACATGGCAGACCAATTGAATAACTAGGGTACACAAAAGGCTGGAGAAACTCAGCGGGTGCAGCAGCATCTAAGGAGCGAAGGAGATAGGCGACGATTAGGGTCGAGACCCTTCTTCAGACTGACTACCAGTCAGATGAAGGGTCTCGACCCTAAACATCGCCTATCTCCTTCGCTCCTTAGATGCTGCTGCACCCGCTGAGTTTCTCCAGCCTTTTGTGTACCCTCGATTCTCCAGCATCTGCAGTTCCTTCTTTCCTAATTGAATAACTACTTTGGTTCTGTCTTCAGTAAGGAAGACAAAAATAATTTGCCGGAAATAGTAGGGCACTGGGGGTCAGATGAGATGGAGGAGCTGAGTGAAATCCAGGTTAGTCGGGAAGTGGTGTTAGGTAAATTGAATGGATTAAAGGCCGATAAATCCCCAGGGCCAGATAGGCTACATCCCAGAGTGCTCAAGGAAGTAGCCCCAGAAATAGTGGATGCATTCGTGATAATTTATCAAAACTCTTTAGATTCTGGAGTAGTTCCTGAGGATTGGAGGGTAGCTAATGTAACCCCACTTTTTAAAAAGGGAGGGAGAGAGAAAACGTGGAATTATAGACCAGTTAGTCCAACATCGGTAGTGGGGAAAATGCTAGAGTCAGTTATTAAAGATGGGATAGAAGCACATTTGGAAAGTGGTGAACTCATTGAACAAAGTCAGCATGGATTTATGAAAGGTAAATCATGTTGGACGAATCTTATTGAATTTTTCGAGGATGTAACTAGTAGAGTGGATAAGGGAGAACCGTGGATGTGTTATATCTGGACTTTCAGAAGGCTTTTGTCAAGGTCCCACATAAGAGATTAGCATGCAAACTTAAAGCACACGGTATTGGGGGTTCAGTATTGATGTGGATAGAGAACTGGCTGGCAAAGAGTAGGAGTAAACGGGTCCTTTTCAGAATGGCAGGCAGTGACTAGTGGGGTACCGCAAGTGGGGTACCGTAAGGCTCAGTGCTGGGACCCCAGCTATTTACAATATATATTAATGATTTGGACGAGGGAATTGAATGCAACATCTCCAGGTTTGCAGATTACACAAAGCTGGGGGGCAGTGTTAGCTGTGAGGAGGATGCTAGGAGGCTACAAGGTGACTTGGATAGGTTGGGTGAGTGGGCAAATGCACGGCAGATGCAGTATAATGTGGATAAATGTGAGGTTATCCACTTTGGTGGCAAGAACAGGAAAATAGACTATTATCTGAATGGTGGCCGATTAGGAAAAGGGACGATGCAATGAGACCTGGGTGTCATGGTACACCAGTCATTGAAAGTAGGCATGCAGGTGCAGCAGGCAGTGAAGAAAGCGAATGGTATGTTAGCATTCATAGCAAAAGGATTTGAGTATAGGAGCAGGGAGGTTCTACTGCAGTTGTACAGGGCCTTGGTGAGACCACACCTGGAGTATTGCGTACAGGTTTGGTCTCCTAATCTGAGGAAAGACATTCTTGCCATAGAGGGAGTACAGGGAAGGTTCACCAGACTGATTCCTGGGATGGCAGGACTTTCATATGAAGAAAGACTGGATATACTCGGCTTGTAATCGCTAGAATTTAGAAGATTGAGGGGGGATCTTATAGAAACTTACAAAATTCTTAAGGGGTTGGACAAGCTAGATGCAGGAAGATTGTTCCTGATGTTGGGGAAGTCCAGAACAAGGGGTCACAGTTTGAGGATAAGGGAGAAGTCTTTTAGGACCGAGATGAGAATTTTCTTTTTCCACATAGAGAGTGATGAATCTGTGGAATTCTCTGCCTCAGAGGGTGGTTGAGGCCAGTTCATTGGCTATATTTAAGAGGGAGTTAGATGTGGCCCTTGTGGCTAAAGGGATCAGGGGGTATGGAGAAGGCAGGTACAGGATACTGAGTTGGATGATCAGCCATGACCATATTGAATGGCGGTGCAGGCTCGAAGGGCCGAATGGCCTACTCCTGCACCTATTTTCCATGTTTCCATGTTTCTATAATGAAGGAAGTTGGCTGTTATGTCAGTTCATGAATCATGCAAAGTTTGCATTGAAGAATTAATTGTTGGAATATGGAATGTTGAAATGGCTGAATTAAAATATAATGGCAACATAGATTTTATGTTACAGCATTTGAAATTTTAAAGAGAAGCAAATAAATGTGCTTTTTTGTGGGCTAACACATATTAAACCCAGATGAACATGTCTGCTATTCTGCATTCACTGGAGAAAATGTATTGCAACAACTGTACACTATAATATTACCCAACCATGTCAATGCATCCATCCCATTAGTTAACAATTAACTGTGGAATCCAGATTTGTTATCCTTTCATCATCTGAGTTATCTTAGATGAAGCTACACTCAACTCAATTTGGGCAGATGACAGAAAGAACGTATTGTCCTTATCATTTTATGGAAGGTGATAACATTTTCAGTTTAGATTTATAGCTGACATTATTTGGCAACATTTTCAAGTTGCAGCTTCAAATAAAAATTGGTTCAAAGCACTGAAAAGGCCACACAAGCTAAAAAACAGGAAGAGAGAATTTATCTAAAAACTGCTGCAGCTTCAAAATTAGTGAAAGGTGTGGAATTGTATACCTTCGTCATTAAACCTTGAAAATGGTTCCAGTCCATCTAATTCCTTTCTTTCGACCTTTTCTTGAGGTGAATTTCTGTTTCACGTTTCTTACTTCCTGGCTCATTTATTTTCAATGCTTTAGTTTTTTAGATTAGTTTAGTGATATGGCGCAGAAACAGGCCCTTTGGCCCAATGAGTCCGCACCGATCAGGATCCCCACACATTAACACTATCGTACACACAGTCAGGACAATTTACACTTATACCAAGCCAATTAATCTGCAAACCTGTATGTCTTTGGAGTGTGGGAGGAAACCAAAGACCTCGAAGAAAACCCACCCGGTCACGGGGAGAATGTACAAACTCCATACAGACAGCACCCATAGTCGGGATCGAACCCAGATCTATGGCGCTGCCATATTACCAACTTCCATTTCTTCTTCTTTCGCATTCCAGCTCCATTATCCCTTGTGTCCCACAATAATCTCTGCTTTGGCTTAATTCTCCTTTCACTCATATATCAGGGTCTACCCATGAACCAAATCATCTAAAAGCACAGCACCGTTTCCTATGGTACCCAGATGTGGCGCTGATGGACGAGAAGCTGAAGCAAAGAAGTGGAAGTCAAATACCCGAAAGGAAGCTAAGCCGAAACACCAACTAACCGAAAGGGCGGGACGCCTAAAAGCAAACTCACCGAAAGGCTGCGTCACCTAAAAGCAAACTCACCAAATGGCCACTCTGCCGAAACACCACCTACACGAAAGGCAGCGTCGCCTACAATCCAACGGACCGAATGGCGCTCAACAGAAAAATCAAATAACGAACATGACGTTGCTGGGGGGCAGGAATTGTCAGCGTTTGGTCCAGACCCCCGCGTTCATCACATCACTGTGGAGGGATGAACATTATCCCACACCTCCTCCACTCCACCCGGCCCACAGCCCGCGGAGGGTGGCCGTGGTAGAGTGGGGGCTGTCCCGAGGGATGCGCACCTTCGGCCGCTTACAACTTGGTGCTTGGGTTCAGATTGCCCATTCACCTATGGCTTGTGTGGGAAAATGATTCCCATGCTCCCGTCTCCCCCTTCTCTCTCCCCTCTTCTTTCTCTCCCTTCTCTCCCTCTCCCCCTTTTCTCTCTCCCCCTCCGCTCTCTCCCCCTCTCTCTCCCTTCTCTCTCCCCTTCTCTCTCGCCTCCTCTCTCCCGCTCCTCTCTCCCCCCCCTCTCTGCCTTCTCTTTCTACCCCTCCTCTCTCTCGCTTCTCTCTTTCTCTCCCCCCCTCTCTCCCCTCCTCTCTCTCCTTCTCTCTTTCTCTCCCACTCTCTCTCTCCCCTTCTCTCTTTCTCTCCCCCTTTCTCTCTCTCCCCCCCTCTCTCTCTCCCTTCTCTCTCTCTCCTCCCTTCTCTCTCTCCCCCACTTATGCAGAGCGGCTCTGGAAGTTGAGAAAACTGGCACTGATTGCAAAGATAGCCACAACATGCTGGAGTGACTCAGTGGGACAGGCAGCATCTCTGGAGAGAAGGAATGGGTGGCGTTTCGGGTCGAGACTCTTCAGACTCAGTCTTCAGGTCTGAGGAATGGTCTCAACATGAAATATCACCCATTCCTTCTCTCCAGAGATGTTGCCTGTCCCACTGAGTCAGCATATCTTTGCTGTCAGTGCCAGTTTTCCCAACGTCCATAGTCGCTCCGCATAAGTGGGGGAGAGAGAGAAGGGGGAGAGAGAGAGGAGAGAGAGAAGGGAGAGAGAGAGAGAGGGGAGAGAGAAGGGAGAGAGAGAGAGAGGGGAGAGAGAGAGGAGGGGTGAGAGAACGGGCAGTGAGAGGAGAGAGAGGGGGGGAAAAAGAGAGGGGGAAGAGAGAGACGAGGGGAGAGAGAATGGGCAGAGGAGAGAGAGAGAGAGAAGGGGAGAGAGAGAATGGAGAGGGGGGAGAGAGAGAAGGGGGAGAGAGGAGAGAGAGTGGGGAGTGAGAGGGGGAGAGAGAGAAGAGAGGAGTGAAAGAGAGAAGTGAGAAGAGAGAAGGGAGAGAGAGGAGGGGAGAGTGAGGAGGAGAGAGAGAAGGGGGAGAAAGAGGAGAGAGAGGGGGCGAGAGAGAAGGGGGGAGAGAGAGAGAAGGGAGAGAAATGGAGGGGGGAGAGAGAAGATGGGAAAGAGAAGGGGAGGCGGGAGCGTGGGGGTCATTTTCCCACACAAGCCATAGGTGACTGGGCAATCTGAACCCAAGCACCAACATGCAAGCAGCCGAAGGTGCGCATCCCTCGGGACAGCCGCCACTCTCCCACGGCCACCCTCCGTGGGATGTGGGTCGGGTGGAGCAGAGGTGTGGGACAATGTACATCCCTCCACAGTGATGTGATGGACGCGGGGGTCTGGACCAATCGCTGACAAGTCCCGCCCCCCGGCAACGTCATGTCCGTTATTGGACTTTTCTGTTGAGCGGCATTCGATCCGTTGGCTTGTAGGCGACGCTGCCTTTCGGGTAGGTGGCATTTCGGCAGAGTGGCCATTCGGTGAGTTTGCTTTTCGGCGACGCAGCCTTTCAGTTAGTTGGCTTTTAGGCGTCCCACCCTTTCGGTTAGTTTGCATTCAGGCGTCCCACCCTTTTGGTTGGTTGGTCAGTTATTTGGCTTCCACTTCTTTGCTTCTGCTTCTCGTCCGTCGGCGCCACATCCGCACATGGTTTCCCACACTTACAATGGCAAAACTATACTGTAGAATCCCATATAGAAACATAGAAAATAGGTGCAGGAATAGGCCATTCGGTCCTTCGAGCCTGCACCGCCATTCAATATGGTCATGGCTGATCATCCGACTCAGTATCCTGTACCTGCCTTCTCTCCATACCCCCTGATCCCCTTTAGCCACAAGGGCCACATCTAACTCCCTCTTAAATATAGCCAATGAACTGGCCTCAACTACCTTCTATGGCAGAGAATTCCGCAGACTCACCACTCTCTGTGTGAAAAATGGTTTCCCTTAACCTCTCTTCTGTGTTGTTTAGTTAAGAATGCTTGTCTGATACACAAGACTGCACATACAAGACTGGATAAGCAAACAATTGTCCACCTGTACTTTAGCAAAAACATAACCATTGCCTTTGGTTCCCCATATCAATCTGTTTTGTAGCCTTTACTCCACTTCCCTCCTTTGCAAAAGGTATAGAAGTGTGAAAACGCACACCTCCAGATTCAGGAATAGTTTTTTCCCAGATGTTATCAGGCAACTGAATCATATATTAGTAGACTATTATTTGAATGGTGACCGATTAGGAAAAGGGGAGATGCAGCGAGACCTGGGTGTCATGGTACACCAGTCATTGAAGGTAGGCATGCAGGTGCAGCAGGCTGTGAAGAAAGCGAATGGTATGTTGGCATTCATAGCAAAAGGATTTGAGTACAAGAGCAGGGAGGTTCTACTGCAGTTGTACAGGGTCTCGGTGAGGCCACACCTGAAGTATTGCGTACAGTTTTGGTCTCCTAATCTGAGGAAAGACATTCTTGCCATAGAGGGGAATACAGAGAAGGTTCACCAGACTGATTCCTGGGATGGCACGACTTCCTTATGAAGAAAGACTGGATAGACTTGGCTTGTACTCGCTGGAATTTAGAAGATTGAGGGGTGATCTCATAGAGACTTACAAAATTCTTAAGGGGTTGGACAGGCTAGATGCAGGAAGATTGTTCCCGATGTTGGGGAAGTCCAGGACAAGGGGTCACAGTTTAAGGATAAGGGGGAAGTCTTTTAGGACAGAGATGAGAAAATCGTTTTTCACACAGAGTGGTGAATCTGTGGAATTCTCTGCCACTGAAGGTAGTTGAGGCCAGTTCGTTGGCCATATTTAAGAGGGAGTTGGATGTGGCCCTTGTGGCTGAAGGGATCAGGGGGTATGGAGAGAAGGCAGGTACAGGATACTGAGTTGGATGATCAGCCATGATCATATTGAATGGCGGTGCAGGCTCGAAGGGCCGAATGGCCTGTTCCTGCACCTAATTTCTATGTTTCTATGTTTCTATCCTATCGCAAGTAGATAGCAATCCCGAACCACTATCTACCTCATTGGTGACCCTCAGACTATCTTTGAAATCTGGCTTTATCTTGCACTTAAAGTTATTCACTTATCATGTACCTGTACACTGTGAATGGCTCGATTGTTATCATGTGTTGTCTTTCCACTGACTGATTAGCATACAACAAAAGCTTTTCACTGTACCTCGGTGTACGTGACAATAAGCTGAACTGAAACTGAACTGAAACTTAAACTGGCATCTGCCTGAAGTTTTGCCAGAATGTTTGCAGACCTAGTGTCATATTTGTCTATGAGGTTCAGAAGCATATGTTTGCCATATCTCTGAAACAGCAACTTGGCTTCTTGGTACAAATGCATAACCACCTGATCCAAAACGCTATGGAGACACAGGCACTGTTAATATTTGGATGAGGAATGTAGAAACAAAGAACTGTCGATGCTGGTTAATACACAAATGAGCACAAAGTGCTGAAGTTACTCAGCAGGCCAGTGACTATGTCTAGAGAACATGGATGGGTGACATTTCGGGTCAAGACCCTTCTTCAGACTGATTGTAGGCGGGAAGGAAGAAAGCTGGACTAGGGGAGAGGCAGGACAAAGTGTGGCATGTAATAGGTCACCATTTGTGAGTCGGGTTTTTATAACAGGCAGGTAGAACGAACAAAGACCAGAGATGAGACTGTCTAAGAGTTCCACACGCAATAGGTTTTACCTGGAGGGGGAAGTGTGCTTGAGCAAGCTGTAGCAGGAGCAACACTTACAGTTATTTCAAAGGATAGGAATTGAGAGAAGTTGCACTTAATTTAAACTCCTAAATGAATTTAAATTACAGTATTAAGTAAAATAATAAAATAAAATGTTTGAATAATTTTAATAGTCTCCATTATTTCTGAATAATTGCAGCATATAAAAGTCTAAATGTGTGGTTTAATTGAAAGAGCATAGGATGATGCTGTGGAACTCCCTACCACGGGAATCTCTATTGGCCGAGGGAGCTGGTTCTCCATTTCAAGGCAAAAGCTGTCCTGAGATCTACTAGCTCAGGACGCGGATTGAATTTCTGGAGTTGGAACTATCCTGGTGGTCTATTGATGAGTGGTCAACCTAGCCAGGAATAACCTATCATGCAAACCAAGGCTGACACACATAAGGTGCTGATGTCTCAAGACAAATTAAGAATTTTCTTCTGACTCCATCCCCACCTTAGCTTATCATTGATGAAACGTTATCTGTGCCTTTTGTAGTATTAGACTTGACTGCTCAAACACATTCCTGGCTGATTTATCTCATACAAAAGTCTAAAGACTTACGATCTTGCAACGTTCCTGAACTGTGTATATCCTATCTCAACTTTGGTTGTCTCTTGGGAATGAGTTTGACATTCAACGGTACTTTGGTCCTAAGGTACTTTGTCGTCACATGTACCAAGATATAGTGAAATTCCTTTCCTGCTTACCGTTCAGTAAACATATTACAATATTTAGGCACAATCATGGTTAAGTAAAAGTGTATAGGAATAGTAGACCGAGACAGGTTACAAGAGTCGCCTTGTTTTGGCACCATTTTTAAAGATTTTTCCACTCCAGTATGGGGGCTTCTGAGATGACTGGTGAGGATAATGTGGGAACCACAGATACTTCCACTGTTGAGGCAGGAGGAATGTGATGGAGTGGGTGGATGGCTATTTCCATTGTTTATGCTGAGCTTCAGCATTCTCCTGAAGCACTTGAGGGTTTCAACTTCATCGTTTAGTTTAGAGTGTTTAAAGATACAGCGCGGAAAGAGGCCCTTCGGCCCTCCGAGTCCATGCTGACCAATGATTCCAGTACACTAACACAATCCTACACATTAGGGACAATTTACATTTTTGGAATGTGAGAGAAAACTGGAGCACCCGGGGGAAACCCATGCGGTACAAAGTCCGTACAAACAGCGTCCGTAGTCAGCATCAAACCTGGGTCTCTGACATTGTAAGGCAGCAACTTTAATGCTGTGCCATCTTGAATGGTTTTCCTCAACTTCATGGGCCAGGCATTCCCAAGAGTCAGCAGAGATGTTGTAAATTTTAGAAGGAGACTTTGAGTATACTCTTGAATCTTTCCCTCTACCTACATGGTAATCTCTTTCCGACAGAAATGGTAAAGCAAGTGTTTTAGGTATCTGGTATCAAGCTTGCAAATAACATAGACAGCCAAACAGTGATGACTGAGAGTACTTATGCCATCATGTTGGCCTAGGATAGGACAATCACATTGGTTTGCTTGTGCTTCCAGTGAATTTGGAGGGCTTCACCATTGGGGGTATCAGTTGTCACCTCAGCCCTTGGTCACCATCATTGACTTCTAGGTAAGGAACACTTTGAATTTAAACGTTGTAGTGTGGATTTCCGACCACATCTCATCTCATTTATTATTCTTTGAGATCTTTGCACCTCTTAATTCTGGCATCCTGATCACTTCCAAACCAAGTCTATCATTGACAGCTACGCCTTTAACTTCAAGCCTGTATGATAAGAACTACCTTCCCCTAAACCTCTAGGCCTCTCTTTTGCATTTTAAGATACTTATTTTCCATCACATGCCTGAAAATCTCCTTGTGGCCTGATGTCAAGTAGACAATACATTTTGGAATGTATTGTTATATTAAAGCATTCAATGTGCTCCAATCTGTGGTTCGTGTTTTGCTGCACCCGGTCTTGTACCTCACTACACTTGCCTCTTGTCAGCAGTGAGCCCTCCTGAGCCCTGACAAAGAATTAGTCTTTACCCTGTGATAACTTATTGAGGGAGTGCCACTTTGCTGAAAGTGGCAACTTTCAAAAGAAAAGTTAAGCTGAAGCTGACTTGATTGCATGTAAAATACAAATAACATTATTTTTAAAAGGTGGGGATTTTTACCTGGTGTCCTGGATGATGCTTAGCGCAAGTGGTAGGATACATTCATTCGGTCATTACCTCAATGCCATTTCTGGGATCTTGCTGTGCAAAATTTTCCAAATAATTACAACAGAGGCTACAATTTAACCTATTTCTTTGAATGTAAACTAATTCAAGTGCTCCAAGGTTATAAATGCTCTCAGGAAAATCTTTCATTTATTTCTATAAAATTTATTTTTTTTTGTATTCAACTGGCCTCTCATTTTCAATTAAATCGTTTGTAGATAATTCCATCCATCGACCTCTTGTGATTGATGAGGTATTCCCGGCCTGTCTCTGCTGTCTGTATTCTTCCAGCCCACACAGAGCTTTGGGTAGCTTTTGTGTTCAGTGCCTTAGGGAAGGCCCCAGCAGCGAAACAGTCAGTTGTTTTTAATTTATTTTTTGACCAGCTGTTGCTTTTGTTTAATATTTTTAAGGATTTAAAGCAAGTTGTCTTGTTTTCTGGAAGTGAGCATACCCGATTCTCTTCTTTATTTCAAGATAGAAAAAATGAGAAACTAATGGGAAGAGGTGCCATTAACTGTGAACAGAACCAATATCATGTTTTACAAAATCACAATAAGGAATATAATTGCATTTGGAACACCAAAATTTAATAAATGGGGGAAATTTATGGAGAATAAAATATACTGGAAGATGGTATAAAATGAAGATTTATATCACATTTCAATGAGCTTTCAATGATATAATTAAGATAACATCAGATCCTAGAACATTTCAATTGGGTATTCAGCTGCTGGACACAAAATGCCGGAGTGACTCAGGGGGTCAGGCAGCATCTCTGGAGAAAATCGATAGGTGACGTTTCGGGTCGAGCCCCTTCTTCAGGTAAGGTAGGATGGAGCCCACAATGGTCCATTGTTGGCTGTGGAAGAGGTGATAATGATGGGATAAGAACAGTGAAACCAGCAGGAAGTCTAGGGTGGGGAGGAACGGAGAGATAGAATGCAAGGGTTACTTAAAATTAATGAATTCAATATTCATACCGCAGGGTTGTAAGCTGTCCAAGCAAAATATGAGGTGCTGTTCCTCTAATTTGTATGTGGTCTCACTCTGACAATGGAGGAGGCCCAGGACAGAAAGGTCAGTATGGGAATGGGAAGGGGAGTTACAATGTTTGCCAACCAGGAGCTCGCGTAGGCCAAGGCAGACTGAGCCTAGATGTTCAGCGAAATGATCGCTCAGTCTGCTCTTCGTCTCATCGATATATAGGAGTCCACACTGGGAACCTTGCCGAGAAGTAGTACCTTTCTGATCTTCATTATCATCACTGGGGCTGCATTGCAAAAGGAATTGTTTCATTTTGAGCAATCATGCTGAGCCTATTCAAGCAAAGTTGCTGAAGAATTGGCTTTGTTAGATTTCTCCATTTTAGGTGCCTGAACCAAATTAAGAGCAGCTAAGATGCTTTATCACTACATTTTAACCAAGAGATCAGTAGAGAGATTTACTACCCGTGGTGAACAGTATGGTGAAATTTACAGATTAATTTGCTCTGAGGAATTTGAGCACAGATTTGGGAATTATCAAGGACTGGGAAAGAAGTTCAAATGTCTCTATTTTCAAGAATTAACTTAAGCTATCTGGAGGTTATAGTGTGTGAAGATTATGTAAAGATTGTTGAGTGAAGATTATGTGAAGATTGACTAGGTTTTGCCACACACAGAGTGAGAACTGGAGAAGCTGCCAGTGATTATTATTGTTTGTTTTGTGTGTGTATGTGTGTATGCATGTGTGTATGTATATATATATATATATATATATATATATTATTAAAAGACTCATCTTGACCACTTCCTGTCTGTGCTGTATATAGATTTTAGAAAAAACGATACTCTGTATCGCTGTGATTTTTGGCCCTTACTCACAGTCCTCCTCCGTTGAGGCAGCCCCAAGGATTTTTCCCATCGATGAATAATAAAAAAGTTATGAGTGTTTAAAAAAACTTGAGATCAGCTGATCAGTCCTCTCGCCTGTCAATCACCGCAATGAAGGTAACGCCCCTTCTGGAGGGGGGCAGGACTATAAAACCCCGTATGCCTGGACGCAAGTCAGTCACTCTGCAAGATCGTGAGGGAGAGGCCACGACTGCCATTCTAAGCTGTGAATTAACTGAACTGTGAGTTTGCAATCTACTTGCAATAAATGATTTGTTAGCCTTAATGACAATGCCATGAGTTGTTTGGCCTGCTGCCCTGCCTGTGCTTGAAAGTGCAATGCTTAATTGGAAATGAAATGAAATTAATTTACAATGCCATGAGTTGTTTGGCCTGCTGCCCTGCCTGTGCTTGAAAGTGCAATGTTTAATTGGAAATTAAATGAAATGAAATGACAATACCATGAGTTGTTTGGCCTGCTGCCCTGCCTGTGCTTGAAACTGCAATGCTTTATTAGGTCCGACTGTGTTTGGAAGGAATAAATGCTTTATTAGGTCCAACTGTGTTTGGAAGGAATAAATGCTTTATTAGGTCCGACTGTGTTTGGAAGAAATAAATGCTTTATTAGGTCCGACTGTGATTCGTCCAAAAGTCCCGCTCATTTCGTGACTTCCACTTAGTGAACAGGTCATGCTGATTGCGTAATTTCCGGTGAGTGCAGAGGTTGCGCTGATTGCGTAATTTCCGGTAAGTGCAGAGGTCTCCCTGATTGCGGAAGTTCCGCTGGCTGCGGAAGCCCCAGAGTGGAGAGGCCGCACTCAGCCATGTGAGTAGATTCAAGAATGTTTACTGTCATATATATGGTGTGTGTGAGTGTGTGAGTGTATGTGTGTGTGAGCATGTGTGAGTGTGCGTGAGTGTATGTGTGAGTGTGTAAGTGTATGTGTGAGTGTTTCTGTGTGAGTGTGTGAGTGAGTGTGTGTGTGTGTATGTGTGTGTGAGTGAGTGTATGTGTGTGAGTGTATGTGTGCGTGTGAGGTGGAGGATGTGTGTGTCTGTGAGTGTGAGTGTGTGTGTGTATATTGGAATTGGTGGAGAGTGGAATATTGGTGGAGAGGTGGTACGGGTCCCACTTAGTATATATATATATATATATATATATATATATATATATATATATATATATATATATATATATATGTGACTGTACTATTGGAGAAGGCGTCGCTCCTTCAACGTCTGCAGTAAGATGCTGCAGATGTTCCACCAATCGGTGGTAGCCAGTGCTATCTTCTTTGCTGCCATGTGCTGAGGCATCAGGGCAAAAGCTGCAGACACCAACAGACTGGCTGCACCAAGATGCAGGGCAGAACGCCACAGGAGATCCTTCTTCCCTGTGGCTATCAAACTTTACAACTCCTCTCCCTTCTGTCGTGGGATAGACTGAGACTGACTGTCCGCTCAACCACCCCCCCACCCCTCCCCAATCTTTCCACATCCCACAAGCCTTTCCACTTATCACTTTAATTTCATATTTCATGCATTTTGTGTTTTTTAATGACTGTTGGCAGATCAATTTCCCTCCTGGAATAAATAGAGTTCTATTGCATTGTATCATATCGTATCATGTGTGTATCTATATATGTGTATTTGTGAGTGTGTGTGTGTGTAAATGCACACACTAAACTTTTTTTTCTCTTGCTTATTATATTGTTTACAGTGTACTATGTTTTCATAGTCTGTTGTGCTGCTGCAAGTAAGAATTTCATTGTTCTATCTGGGACATATGACAGTAAAACACCCCTGACTCTTGAGCATTCAGTTCCAAATGCAGGATCCCAACTTTTCAGACATACTGCATGCCCAGCAGAAGCTTAAGTATTGGAAATGAAGGTGACAAATGAGAAATAAGTGTGTGAGGCCTTTACAGTTCTGCTCAAATACGGCCTGGTTTCTTTGCTGGAAAAAAATGACATTGCTCGACTTAAATTAACTACTCATGACAACTACCACAAATAGTAATTGACATGATAAATAATGGAACAAAGTGAAGAAGGGTCTCGAGCTGTCCATTCCTTCCAAAGGTGTTGCCTGACATGCTGGGTTTCGCCTGCACTTTGTGTTTTGACCAGCTATTATGCTGGTTTTCCTCTCTCTGTATATATGTGGTGTTATTCATGTTCTTCAGGTAGGAGAGGAGAGGGAACTGAGTTTTGGCCTACTGCGCCCTCGAGGTCGGCTGCAGAAGGTGCCCCCGGGAAACAAAGGTGGAGGGGGTGAGGAGAGGATGTTGGTTGCTGGTCGACCTGAGATGTGTCGTGGAGCCGAACGACCAGTCGGCGGGGGGCCAGCAAGAGCAAAGAGGGTCCCGTTGGTGGGGCCAGCGAGAGCAGCCCAGAGGAGGGGGCGCTGAGAGAAGATGAGACTGTACCAAGAACTCTTGTAACTTTGTCAGCACCAGAAACGTAGTGACTCTTTGTGTACTGCCCAGGTGAAGTCTGGTGTTTGATTTTACCGGATCGTATGCAAAAACAAAGGGGCGGCACGGTGGCACAGCGTGGTAAAGTTGCTGCCTTACAGCACTTGCAGCGTCAGAGACCCAGGATCTATCCCGATGGTAGGTTAATTGGCTTGGTAGAAATGTAAAATTGCCACCAGTGTGTGTAGGATAGTGTTAATGTGCGGGGATCGCTGGTCAGTGCGGACTCGGTGACCGAAGGGCCTGTTTCTGCGCTGTATCTCTAAACTGAACTAAAGAATTTCACTGTATCAAGATACATGTGACAATAATATCATTGAATTGAAGGATTGAATCACTGAACATTGCAACCATTATTCTTTCTGTTGATCTTGTAAAACATGATTGGTGTACTCACTCTGGTGTTGTTCCTTTCTGCTTTCAGCTCAGAAATCTCTTCCTCTTTCTCCAAAAGCTGTTCCCTGCAGGCGTTCAGTTCTTTTGTTAGTGCAGCAAACTCCTGAAACACAAATAAAGGACAGGCACTTAGTCTGGTAGAAGTACTGCATGTGAAGTGTTGTATTCAGTAATGCAGGAATGATCTGCTCAAGTGGGCTCAAGTACAACTGTTTAAATTGTATGCTCAAAACTACGAAGGGAAAAGTATGTTCTTTAAATCCAATAGAAATTGCTCCTGCCTTAAACATCTCACTGTTTTGTTAAAGAAGGAACTGCAGATGCTGGAGAATCGAGGGTTCCACTTTGCTGTCATTACTTTGACATCCCGGAGACTGGGTTGGGCCGAAGGGCCTGTTTCCATGCCCTATGACTCTATGACTCTAGAAGCTCTACCTTTGTTGATATTGCATGGAATGTGTCCATACTCTTCGGCAGTTGCGTACATTCTAACTATGAATGCTTTAAGAATGTGCTCTCTATTTTACTAAGATTGAATGGAGTTCAGTGATCATGGAATGGAAACTAACTGTTTCAAATAACTTTCAACTGAAACAAGAGTGAGATGTTTAAGGATACACAAAAGGCTGGAGAAACTCAGCGGGTGCAGCAGCATCTAAGGAGCGAAGGAGATAGGCGACGTTTCGGGTCGAGCCCCTTCTTCAGACTGGTCAGGGATCAGGGAAACGAGAGATATAGACGGTGATGTGGAGAGATAAAGAACAATGAATGAAAGATATGCAAAAAAGTATCAATGATAAAGGGAACAAGCCATTGTAAGCTGTTTGTGGTGTGAAAATGAGAAGCTGGTGCGACTAGATAGAGAGAGGGGGAATGCCAGGGCCCGAGGGCTGAGGGAGAGGTGGGAAGGGGAGGAGACAGCAAGGGTTAACAGAATTGAGAAAATTCAATGTTCAAGCCCAAAGGATGCAGACTCCCCAAGCGGAATATGAGGTGCTGTTCCTCCAACTTGCGGTGTTGCTCACTCTGGCCGTGGAGGAGGCACAGGACCGAGAGGTCGGCTCGACCCGAAACGTCGTCTATCTCCTTCGCTCCTTAGATGCTGCTGCACCCGCTGAGTTTCTCCAGCCTTTTGTGTATCCTTAAACATCTCACTCTTGTTTCAGTTGAAAGTTATTTGAAACAGTTAGTTTCCATTCCATGATCACTGAACTCCATTCAATCTTAGTAAAATAGAGAGCACATTCTTAAAGCATTCATAGTTAGAATGTACGCAACTGCCGAAGAGTATGGACACATTCCATGCAATATCAACAAAGGTAGGGCTTTTAGAGTCATAGAGCCATAGAGCATGGAAACAGGCCCTTCGGCCCAACCCAGTCTCCGGGATGTCAAAGTAATGACAGCAAAGTGGAACCCAAGCCTGCAGCCCAGAAATGAGTAAACAACCATTTGGTGCTGAATGATAGAGACCAAGGTTATCTAATGATTGATTCCATCCTGTTCTGTACAGATGCAACATTTCATATAAGTGTTCTTGTTATAAGCAGTGGGGGGAGAAATCATGGCAAAGGCCATCTGAAATGTAACCTGCCATTTTCACCCATTGAACCTTGATGAATGTTGAATGTGCAGATTAGTGAGAAGGGGATTATATTCAGATGTAATTCTATTTTCTGCCAATGTGGTAGCACAGTGGAGCAGCAGTTGAGTTGCTGCCTTACAGCGCCAGAAACCCGGTTATCTCGATCCTGACTGTGCGGAATTTATAAGTTCTCCACGTGGCTGCATGAGTTTTAACCAGGTGCTCTGGTTTCCTCCCACATTCCAAAGATGTGCAGGTTTGTAGGTTAATTGGCTTCAGTAAAGTTTGTAAAATGTCTCTAGTGTGTCGGATAGTGCTGGTGCAAGTGGACCTCTGGTGGACTCGGTGGGTTGAAATGCCTGTTTCCGCGCTGTATCTCTAAAACTAAATGCAAAAAATGAATTTTTCTTTTCATTGTTCATAGAATATTTACTATCAAACCGGTTATCCAATGTAGCTGAACACTTTAGCTCTGAAGAACCTAGTTGAGCTTTTCCACGACTTTAAATGTTTTAACTGGATTAAATGAAAGTGAAGCAGGAAGTGTTAATGCAAATAAATGTTAAACATTGTCAAAAAATAAATACATTGCCCCGAATGAAATACTTTGCTATTATACTGCAATACATACAACAACATTTTGGCAATCTTCTATAGATCCAAATATGCCAAGGCCAATAAGAAACATGTCTGTGATATGCCAATGCGTTCAGCAGCACTATTTCCCGAGCAATACTGATTATCCAAAAGTGATGCATTTTCTGCCATTCGGAACTAATACAGGTTCTGGAATGCAAAGAACAGCCTTAACAATGGTCTCCAAGAGCCATTATTTTCTTTCTTTAAACATTGTTAACGCAGAATGTGGAGAAATGAGAAATTCTAGGTCAGCTCCACATTCAACAGTTTCAGCTACGTGTCGGAAGTGACAATGTTTCACCAAACTATCCCAGTCGCCTTGGTTTTAGTTGAAGACTGTGCAAATGCTGAAGGATCTAGTTCAGAGAGCCACAGTGTGATGAAATCTCAATTCATATGTTCTGGTGCACAGCTAGCGAAGGAATTTCACACAGAGGTCGGTCAAAAGAATCAGTGGGATTTAGTCACCCAACACAAAACGATCACTGAACTTTAATTCAAAAACAACTTAGCCATACAAAACACCTCAATGCATGGCCTTTTATGGAACATACACAATAGGAATATTGGAATAAAAACCAGAAGAAGAGAAAATATTTTCTACAACACAAAATCGTTTCTAAACAATTCCCCAAAAAACATTATCGTAGAAACTATATACTTATGACAGAGAAATGATGTGCATTTCTAATTATATAACAGTATAATGGGCCAGGTATAGTTTGCCAAGATTATTAGATGAGATGATCTACAGTCCTGCTACGGGATCAAATTAATATATTTTAAACTTCATTTAACCATCCCTACAATCAAAAATAATATGCAGCACAAGAGAAGGCAGATTCCTTTCTTTTTCATATTTTTCTCATGCTAGGATACAAACTAGATACATTACATTTAATTTCACAGCCTGTCAGTTACGATCAGATTTAAACCAAATCCTTTATATTGTTTGCTGGTATCACTTTCAAGCAACCATACCTCAGACCATTGATGAAAAATAAATGCATGGATTTCTTAAGACTTGCTTTCTTCACAACACAGCAGCTGAATGCAAAGATCACAATAAGATAGCCAAAACCAGATTATAGCATTTCAAACAGTGCTCTGAAACCCCATTCTGGAAAACTTCCAAAAACTGTTACACCTAGCAAAGTATCAAAGGTTTTCTGGCTGTCATTGCTGGCCAAATGAAAATAAAATCAGCTAAAAACATTTAAATAGTGACATAGAGTCATTCACCACCAAAAAAGGCCCTTCAGCCCAACTCATCCTGCCAACCGAGATGCCCAATCTAAACTAATCCCATTTGCTGCATTTGGCCCAGACTAGCTGATAATAAACTGGATGAATGTAGAAGTTACATTTTATTTGATGTTAATCCACAAAATTCAGGCACGGGATACATTGAAGGCTTAATCTTAAACTAATTATTCATTATTTTCCTTGTTTCGCCAGAGCTTGGAGAGGGAGTTGCAAAAGGTGATAATAGTTATGGGCGGCACAGTAGAGCAGCTGGTAGAGCTGCTGCCTCGCAGCACCAGAGACCTAGGTTCGATCCTGACCTCAGGTGCTGATTGTGTAGAGTTTGCACATTCTCCCTGTTATAATCATATATAGTCTTTTCGCTGACTGGTTAGCCTCTTTTTTTATTTTTTAATAACTTTATTTATTAGCCGTACTGTCAGTTACATCAGTGTACATCCCTTGTATTGTATTACAGTCATTGTACCCCTTAATTTTTTATTTTTATTTTAAGGCTTTAGAAAAGAGAGAATAGAGAGAGAAAATAGCAGCATAGATAGTAGAAAAGCGAAAAAGAGATCTGAAAGTGCAAAAGCGTGAGAGGGAAAGGAAACCCTTGAAGAGTTAGAAACGGGAATTAAGAGATAGACCCTGGAGAGGAAAAAAAGAATAAAGAAAAAGGGAAAAATAGAGAAAGAAAAAAGAAAAGCCAGTTACTTTATTATAAACATCTCGCAAAAGGAATCTACCAACTCAACAGTTTTTCTTCCCCCTTTACCAAGACCCGACACGGGTACCTTTTTGAGGTATTCTTGCACCTTATCCTTGTAATAGATTTATAAATGCAGACCACATCTTATAAAAACAGTCTGATTTTCCTGCTAGTCGGAGTCTCATATCTTCCAAGTGTAGTGTTTCGAACATAGTTGAGATCCACATATTGACTGTTGGTACCGGAGAATTTTTTCCAGAATTTTAAGATTAGCTTTTTTCCAGTTATTAAGCCATATTCAAGTAGAGTCTTTTGAAACACATTTAATTCGGGGCAATCTTCCGATATCCTGAAGATTATCCAGTCTGCTTCCGGGGTCAGTTTTATTTTAAATATTTTTGTGAAAATTTCAAAAATTTCAGTCCAAAATGTTTGAATTTTTGTACAAAAGACAAATGAGTGTGCTATATTAGCTTCTTGACATTGACATTTATCACATATAGGTGAGATGTTGGGAAAAAGTTTACTTATTTTAGTTTTTGAATAGTATAATCTGTGTAGGATTTTAAATTGTATTAAGGTGTGTCTTACATTAATTGAACATTTATGCATGTTTAATAAATATTCTTCCCACCTTTCTTTGGGAATTTTTATACTTAATTCTTTTTCCCAGTCTCTCCTGATACCATCTGTTGTTGGTATTTCTGCATTTAGAATAATATTATATATATATGATATTAGGTTTGCTGAATTCTGCCTTTGTATTCATTACCTCTTCCAGTAAATCTGGAGACATATTGTGATAATCTTGTGCGTATTTTTTCAGATAGTCACAGATTTGGAAATACTTAAAATACTGATTGTTTCCCAAATTGTATTTTAGTTGTATTTGTTTAAATGATAATAGTTTTCCCGATTCATACACATCTCCGAAGATTTTAATTCCAGCTCTTTCCCATTGTATAAATGCTTTATCTATACTTGAAGGTTTAAATGAGGGTTTTTTACCGATAGGGGATAAGAAAGATAAATTTCTTAATTTTAGATTGTGTTTTATTTGTTTCCAAATTCTGATTGTACTGTATATAATTGGATTATTGTTTTAATTTATATTATTCATCGATATTGGAGAGAGAAGGATTGCTCCATTATTATAAGGAGAGCAATCCTCTCGCTCCATAATTGTCCAATCCAATTGTTGAGGAGAGTTATACAGCAATTGGATCATGTTTCTGATCTTTACAGACCAGTAGTAAGACATAAAGTTGGGGAGTGCTAATCCCCCTACTACTTTGGGTTTATTCGGATGAGCTCTTTGTATTCTGTGGGATTTATAATCCCAAATAAAATTTATGATATCTGAGTCCAGTTTTTTAAAAAACTTTTTGGGTAAATATATTGTGATAGATTGATTGGAACAGGTATAAAATTTGTGGTAGAAAAATCATTTTTATGGCATTTATTCGGCCTATTAAGGACATCGGAAGTGTTTTCCAAAATGTAATCAAGTTACATAGTTTCTTAAGTAGAGGGTTATAATTTTCATCAAACATATCTTGATATCTTCTAGTAATTTCGATGCCCAAGTATTTAATTTTTTCCGTAGGTATTTTGAAAGGAAATTGTAAAAGATGCATAGAGTCTTTCGGTTTTATTGAGATGATTTCACTTTTATTCCAATTTATTCTATATCCTGAAAATGATCCAGTCCTCTATTAATTTTTAAATATTTGGTATAGTAATATGAGGTTTTGTGATGTACAATAGTACGTCATCAGCGTATAGTGATATTTTATTATTGGAATATTTTGTTTTATATCCATGGATATTCGGATGAGTTCGGATTCTTTCCGCTAGGGGTTCAATTATGACGGCAAATAACAACGGTGATAATGAACATCCTTGTCTGTTTCCCCTTGACAAATGAAATTTCGTAGATAAATTATTGTTCGTTAATATTCTGCCCGTTGGCTTATTATATAACTTATTAATTTAATCCACAGAATAAAATTCTCTCCCAGTTGAAATTCTTGCAATACCCTAAGCGCATAATCCCATACGACCTGATCAAATGCTTTCTCTGCATCCAACAAAATGATTGATATGATGAAGTTTTTGATCTTCAGTTTGGTGTGAATGCATTCTATTGAACAGACGTCTCAAATTATTAAATGATTGTCTCTTAGGGATAAACCCCATTTGATCCGGATGTATTAATTTACTAGCATATTTACTTAGTCTTCTAGCTAGTATTTTTGCTAATTTTGTTTATCTGTATTTAGCAACGCAATAGCTCTGTATGATCCAGGTTCTTCCACATCTTTATCTTTCTTAGGTATTAGTGTGATGGATAGCCTCTTCTAACCTCATCTACAGTATCCGTTGTTATTGATGTGGACTCCTATATCGGTGAGACCAACGCAGACAGGGCGATTGATTTGCTGAACATTTACGCTCAGTCTACCTTGGCCAACGCCATCTCCCAGTTGCCAAACATTTTAACTCCCCTTCCCATTCCCTAACTGACCTTTCTGGCCTGACCTCCTCCAATGTCAGCATGAGGCCACACATAAATTGGAGGAACAGCACCTCATCACTTGGGCCACTCACAACCCAGCGGTATGAACATTGATTTCCCTAATTTCAAGTAACCCCTGCATTCATTCTTCCCCCCCCCCCCCCAACCCCTCTACTTTCGTTCTGAAAAAAAAGGGGTTCAGACCTGAAATATCACCATTTCATTTTTTCCAGAGATGCTGTCTAACCTGTTGAGATACTCCAGTACTTTGTGTCTATCCAAATGAAACTAAATTGGTATCGAGTTCGGAAATGCACATGGATTTCCTCCAGGTGTTCGGGTTTCCTCCCACATCCCAAAGAGTAGCTAGTTTGTATGTCAATTGGCTACTGTAAATTATCCCTAGTATGTAGGAAGTATGTAGAGCTCGTATGAATGGGTGATTGATAGTTGCCGTGGACTCGGTGGGTCGAAGGGGCTGTTTCCATGCTGTATCTCTAAACTAAACTAAACAAAACATGCACACATGAAGCAACAATAGATGATACAATAATGCTGTGGACCATGTGAGGAGAGTGGATGATTGCTTGGCTGATGCTTATCTTGTGAACATTATTTCATTGGTTTAATAGGCAACCATAGGACACACCAAAATACATTGGGGCCGATCAACAACAAATATAAAAGGCATGTCAAAATTCAACAAATCAAAATAAACCAAAATTTAAATAAAACCAAGAGGCAGAGTAAACCTGCATCAATTCAGAAGCACAGATTAATCCACATACCTACATGCTGCAAGATCAGAAATCTATACAATTCTTGTATAGTCAGTGGTTTTAGTAATTTTTTTATGAATGGTCATTTCATTTACCAGTATAGCAACATATCTCCTTAGTTCAACTTCAAGTTCAAGTGAGTTTATTGTCAAGTGTCCCTGATAGAACAATGAAATTCTTGCTTTACTTCGGCACACAGAACATAGTAGGCATTTACTACAATACAGATCAGTGTGTCCATATATCATTATATAAATACATACACATATGATAAATAAACTGATAAAGTTCAAATAACAGATAACAGATAACGGGTTATTAATTATCATAGTTTTGTCCGAGCCAGGTTTAATAGCCTGATGGCTGTGGGGATGTAGCTATTCCTGAACCTGGTCGTTGCAGTCTTCAGGCTCCTGTACCTTCTACCTGAAGGTAGCAGAGAGATGAGAGTGTGGCCAGGATGGTGTGGGGCCTTGATGATGCTGCCAGCCTTTTTGAAGCAGCGACTGCGATAAATCCCTTCAATGGAAGGAAGGTCAGAGCCGATGATGGACCGGGCAGTGTTTACTACTTTTTGAAGTATTTTCCTCTCCAGGGCGCTCAAGTTGCTGAACCAAGCCACGATGCAACCAATCAGCAAGCTCTCTACTGTGCACCTGTAGAAGTTAGAGAGAGTCCTCCTTGACAAACCGACTCTCCGTAATCTTCGCAGGAAGTAGAGGCACTGATGTGCTTTCTTGATAATTGCATTAGTGTTCTCGGACCAGGAAAGATTTTCAGAGATGTGCACTTCCAGGAATTTGAAGCGCTTGACCCTTTCAACCATTGACCCGTTGATATAAACGGGACTGTGGGTCCCCATCCTACTCCTTCCAAAGTCCACAATCAGTTCCTTGGTTTTGCTGGTGTTGAGGGCCAGGTTATTGTGCTGGCATCATATGGACAGGTGCTTGATCTCTCTTCTATACTCTGACTCATCCCCATCAGTGATACGTCCCACAACAGTGGTGTCGTCAGCGAACTGATGATGGAGTTCGCACTGTGACCGGCTACGCAGTCATGGGTATAGAGTGAGTACAGCAGGGGGCTGAGCACACAGCCATGAGGTGCCCCCGTGCTGATTGTTATAGAGTCTGACACTTTTCCACCAATACGAACAGACGAATGAGGAAATCGAGGCTCCAATTGCCGAGGGATGCGCAGAGACCTAGTTCTGAGAGTTTGGTAATCAGCTTGGAGGGGATGATTGTGTTAAATGCCGGGCTGTAATCGATAAATAATGATGATTGCTATGGAGTTTCACAAACTGTGTAGATGAAAGTCATGCATAATCAGAACAGCGAAATAAATTCACCTTAAAGTGAATTCACCTTGATCAAAATACAGTACCATAAAGTGTGATTTGGATTGACAATTTGATAAATTCTCTTGTCCTGCAAGATAGTGTAGCCTTCACTTCACCGCTGTCAGTAAAATGAGTATTTATGTTACCATTGGCTGATCATTTTTGGATTTGTAAAAGGTTATAAATACCAATATCTACCCGTCCAAAAATAATCAAACCCGAGGTTGTTGGTCAGTAGACTTCAGATAGGTGCAAAATGCTGGAGTAACTCAGCGGGACAGGCAGCATCTCTGGAGAGAAGGAATGGGTGACGTTTCTGTTCGAGACCCTTCATCAGACCCTCTGAAGAAGGGTCTGAAGAAGTGTCTCGACCGGAAACGTTGCCTATTCCATCTCTCCAGAGATGCTGCCTGTCCCGCTGAGTTACTCCAGCATTATCTGCGGTGTGAACCAGCATTTGCAGTTCCTTGCCACACACTCCTGGTCACTAGACTGTGATTGATCTGGTCATTTGAGTAACATGGCTGATCAGACACTTCCCAAATCATTCAGACACCTGGCAAAGTAACACTTGTAATGACCCAGTAAAAGTATTGCCACTTTTTTGGGATACAAGGTTCATTAAAGAAAGAGTGGAAATGAAGTCAACATGAAGAATACCAAGTACAAATTTCAAATCATAGCCACACTGCACTAAATACCCTGCTCCAATATTAATATAAATTCAACTACTCCCACTCATAGCTATAATTATGATTAATTAAGCATGTTATTCTGCAGAAAACAATAAGATAGAAGACTCCTCCTCAGCAACAGCAAGATTTGCCAAGAGACGTGACATTAATTCTTCACTCAATCATCCTTTTACCTTAGTCTGCCTTGTTAAAGCATCCGATTATTGATGAGATATGGGTACTTGGATGTTGAATCTACTGGTGCGCTGCTAAAATTTCCATTTAGTTTCTTTAAGAACAAGTAGCTGGCCAATTCAATCTAATTCAATCCTATAAACATTCAAACTCGGCCCATGTAGCAAACATTATGAGATACTAAGGTTTTACAAATATAAGAATTCATTTTATTTTCACCTGTAATTAAGTGTATGCTTGATTTTCCCACTTTTTCACTGTCTGCTCATGGAAACATGCCTAGAACATAGAACAGTACCAGCACAGGGAAAATCCCCATGGCTCACAATGTTTGTGCCGAACACGATACCAATTTAGTTTAATTTAGATAGACACAAAGTACTGGAGTATCTCAGCAGGTTAGGCAGCATCTCTGGAAAATAAGAAATGGTGATGTTTCAGGTCGGAATCCTTTTTCAGACCAAAAGTAGAGGGGGGAAAGAGGAAATGCAGGGGTTACTTGAAATTAGGGAAATCAGTGTTCATACCGCTGGGTTGTGAGTGGCCCAAGTGAAATATGAGGTGCTTTTCCTCCAATTTATGTGTGGCCTCATGCTGACATTGGAGGAGGTCAGGCCAGAAAGGTCAGTTAGGGAATGGGAAGGGGAGTTAAAATGTTTGGCAACTGGGAGATGGCGTTGGCTAAGGCAGACTGAGCGTAAAGGTTCAGCAAATCAATCGCCCTGTCTGCGTTGGTCTCACCGATATATAGGAGTCCACATCAATAACAACGGATACTGTAGATGAGAAGAGGCTATCCAGTCAGCGTAAAGGCTATATATGATTATAATCAAGCCATCCACAGTGTGCAGGTACAGGAAAAAGGGTATAACGTTTAGTGCAAGATTAAGTCCAGTAAAATCTGATTAAAGATAGTTTGAACTTGTTCAATGAGGTAGATGGGTTTGGACTGCTCTCTAGTTGGTTAGAGTACAGTTCAGCCTCAACATCTGCCTGCATGTAGCCTGTATCTCTCAATTCCCTGCCTGCTCATGTGTCTGTTTAAATGCATCTTAAACATCGCTAGCGTATCTGCTTCCACCACTTCCCCTAGCAGCGCGTTCCGGACACCTACCATTCATCACTGTATGCAGATGCTGAGAAGTGTGTTCAGCTCTGTCTGAACAACGTCTAATCTTCAGTGTGGACTCGATAAGAAGAAGAAGATTCCAACAGACCTATAGTTTGCTGAATCCTTTGAGAATCTTTCTCACTATGCACAACTCTGTGTGTTTTTTAATGCCATCTTCAAACTTAATAATCAATCCATCGACATTTTCATCCAAATCATATATCACAAACAACAGAGGTCCCAACGCTGAAGATAGACACAAAAAGCTGGAGTAACTCTATAAAGAAGGAATGGGTGACGCTTTGGGTAAAGACTCTGACATCTCGGGTCTAGACCCTTCTTCGGCGCCGAAACGTCACCAATTCCTTCTTTCCAGAGATGCTGCCTGTCCCGCTGAGTTACTCCAGCTTTTTGTGTCTACCTTCGGTATAAAACAGCATCTGCAATTCCTTCTTACACGTCCCAACACTGATCCTTGCAGAACACCACTGGTCACAGACTTCCAGTCAGAATAACACTCCTTCACCACTACCTTGGTTTTCGATGGCCATGTCAATTTTGACTCCAATCTATCAAGTCTCCCTGGACTCCATCTGCCATAATCCACTGGCAGACCATACACAAGGGACCTTGTCAAAGGTTTTACTAACATCCATGTATACAACACCCAATGCGCTACTCCTATCTTTATCTGTCCTCAAAAAAACATGTCTGAAAGACATGATCTGCCCGACACAAAGTCTAGCTCATTTACTCTGATTAGTCCATGCAAATTAATATTTTTTGTTGTAGAATATTTTAGCCTGGCTATAGGAATGGTTCAAAATATTTCATCGGAGATCGGAATTTCAATCCAGACACATTTTAGTTTAAAATCTCGAGTTTACCTCCTGCAACAATGCTTGATAAGGGAGAGTAGTGAACGTGAAGACAACAGCAGTTAATCTTGATTTCAAGAAAATAATTTATTGGCTTCTAGAACTTAACGCACAGATACATCTTGTAACCACTAATATTAAAAGGGCAGATTAGCCTCATCAATCAATATGTTCAATTTTATTATGTATAAGAGGCAGGCAAACAGAATTATCAAATATTGAAACACCTAAACTGGAAACACCACCAATGATTTTTAACATAGAAAAATAGAAAATAGGTGTAGGAGCAGGCCATTCGGTCCTATAAGCCAGCACCGCCATTCAATGTGGCTGATCATCCAAAATCAGTACCCCGTTCTGGCTTTATCCCCATATCCCTTGATTCTCTTAGCCCTAAGAGCTATATCTAACTCTCTCCTGAACATATCCAGTGAATTGGCCTCCACTGCATTCTGTGGCAGAGAATTCCACAGATTCACAACTCTCTGGGTGAAAAAGTGTTTCCTCATCTCAGTCCTAAATGGCCAACCCATTATTCTTAAACTGTGACCCCTGGTTCTGGATTCACCCAACATCGGGAACATTTTTCCTGCATCTACCCTGTCCAATCCTCTAAAAATTTTATATGTTTCTGTAAGATTTACCTCATCCTTCTAAATTCCAGTGAACACAAGCCCAGTCGACCCATTCATTTATCATATGTCAGTCCCGCCATGTCGGGAATTAAACTGATGAACCTGCGCTGCACTCCCTCGATAAATAATGTCCTTCCTCAAATTATGAGACCAGAATTGTGCACAATACTCCAGGAGCAGTCGCACCAGGGCCCTGTACAACTGCAGTAGGACCTCCTTGCTTCTAAACTCAAATCTTCTCACAAGAAGGCCAACATGCCATTGGCTTTCTTCACTGCCTGCTGTACCTGCATGCTTACTTTCGGTGACTGATGTACAAGCACACCCAGGTCTCGTTGCATCTCCCCTTCTCCTAATCTGACCATTCAGATAATAATCTGCCTTCCTGTTCTTGCCACCAAAGTCGATAATCTCACTTTTATCCACATTATACTGCATCTGCCATGCTTCTGCCCATTCGCTCAACCTATTCAATTCACCCTGCAGCCTTATAGCATCCTCCTAGCAGCTCACACTGCCACCCAACTTTGTGACATCTTCAAACTTAGAGGTGTTACATTTAATTCCCTTGTCTAAATCGTTAACATATATTGTAAACAACTGGGGTCCCAGCACAGAGTCTTGTAGCACCCCACTAGTCACTGCCTGCCATTCTGAAAAGGACCCGTTAATTCCAACTCTTTGCTTCCTGTCTGCCAACCAGTTCTCTATCCTTGTCAATACCCTACCTCCAATACTATGCGCTATAATTTTGTACACTCATCTCTTGTTTGGGACCTTGTCAAAGACTCTTCGAAAGTCCAGGTACACCATATGCACTGGCTCTCCCTTATCCATTCTACTTGTTATATCCTCAAAAAATTCCAAAAGATTAGTCAAGCATGATATCCCATTCATATAACCATGCTGACTTTGACTGATCCCGTCACTGCTTTTCAAATGCGCGCTATAACATCTTTAATAATTGACTACAGCATCTTCCCCACTACCAATGTGAGGCTATAATAGTAAGATTAAATGAGAACTTACCAGTTTGAAGTTTGATCTTTATTTTATGAGGCATTATGATGAGCTATTACGTGAAGAAGGCCATCAGCCCGCATGCGCGTCAACCTTCAAAGGAGCGGTGTGAAATCACAGAATAACAGTTGTTGAACTGGCTACATAGCAAGATACGAGAGACTAGAATACCAGCTGATCTTTATGAGGGTTGGGAGCAGTGGGCACGTAATCGCTCGCCGAAACTCCTCATAAAATAAAGATCAAACTTCAAACTGGTAAGTTCTCGTTTAATCTTACTATTTTACTTCGGAGTCACGTGAGTGACTACGTGGAGACTTTGAAGCTCTGTGATTTCATGCCGTGGACGGAAGTCCAAACCACACACCGTGTTGGTTGACCAAGGATATGAGAGAAATGCAATCAGACATGACAATTTTTTTAAACATGCTGATGCTTTTAATGGACAAATATAACAGTAGATCCTCTTATCTAGGGATACTACAGAACAGAACTTAAAATGGTGTCGGCAAAAGCCCCTGTTCTGGTGACAGGTTTATGATGGAACGTCTGAAATATGCGTTCTATTGGGACGTCCATAGTCCTCGCTGCTGACGTGGATGCAGCCCTGGTGGAGGGAGATTTGAAATAATCAGTATTTACTCCTGCATATGTCAGTACCTGTTTTAGCCACCTCGAAATGGTCTGAACGGAGACCTTTTTGTGAGACCTTTTGTCTGATTGCATTTATCTCTAATCCTTGGTCAACCAACACGGTGTGTGGTTTGGACTTCCGTCCATGGCATGAAATCACAGAGCTTCAAAGTCTTCATGTAGTCACTCACGTGACCGAAGTAAAATAGTAAGATTAAACGAGAACTTACCAGTTTGAAATAATCAGTATTTACTCCTGCATATGTCAGTACCTGTTTTAGCCAACTCGAAATGGTCTGAACGGAGACCTTTTTGTTTGGTTTAAAACTAACAAATACTGCTAGTTCCGTGTCCCTGAGGCTCTTAGTGACCTTGATATATAGCTGGAGGTGTGTTACCACACATAGCCGGAGGTCCAAGGGGTAAGCCGCAAAATGAAGCTTTAGGCCGGATGTACCTGGTCTGCTTTGCTTGACTAGGTCATACACGTAAAACGTGATACTATTGGCGGACGTGGCCATCCTATCCAGTCGGAGTTTGTGTAACGACTGTACCCGTTGAGCTGACACCAGCGCCATGAGCATCACTACTTTGTACTTGAGTTGGGCCAGGGACAGGGATGTTGCCGGTGCCCACTGGCAGAGCAGAGTTAACACTGTGCCTAAATCCCATATTTCCGTATATCTGGGCCTGGGAGGGTTTGTGTTGAAGATGCCCTTCATGAGCCCGAAAACTAGAGGATGAGACCCAACAGAGTGGTGTCCAGATCCCTGTCACAAATATGCGGATAGTGCACTTCTGGCACAATTGATAGCACTATAACTCAGCTTCTCATCAAGGAATAGACTTGAGAGAAACTCTAACACTTTGGTTATTTGTGCTGAGTCATATGATATATTGGCTTTTGAACAGTACACTTTCCACTTCCTAATGTTGGAGATGTATTGTTTCTTCGTCCTGTCTCTCCAGCCTGCAGCGGGTACATCCATCGTGCGATCAGACAATCCGAGCCCCAGGAAAGGTCTTCTCAGACTCTGTGAACCAATAAATGAATTTGGTCATGGAGAGGATGTTTCCCTCCCCCCCCCTTTGATCAGGGCGGACTGTAGATGCTGCTTTGGGAATGGCCATAAAGGCTGATCATCCCCAGTGAGATATGCGAATCACGGTTATGTAGGCCAAAGTGATATAACCAGTAGCCTGTGGCAGAGTCTAGCTTGATCTTCCGCAAACATAGACTATGAGGCAGAGTGGGGGAAATGCATAAGCACATCTGTCCCCACTGTAGCGGGAATACATCCACTGCCATCGCCTATTGGCCTTGTTCTTATGCAACACATTTGGGTAACTGGTGATTGTCTGCATGCAGACAAATTGATATCCGGTGTTCCATATCGGGTCATAAACATGATATGATTACACCCATTCTGTGTCCGCCACCAAGTGCCAACTGAGTTAGCCATTTAACACAGGATACAGGTTTAATTTCACCCATGTGATTTATGTATGCCACCACTGTGGTGTTGTGATTTTAAAGTTGAATATGCAGATGATGCATATTCCTGCAATAAGCCTTAACACCTAGAGTGCACCCATCAACTCCGAGTGGTTAATACTTGACCATAGAAGAACTGATGACTCATGCGTATTTCATCTGTCACCACAACAGGTTGCAGAGTAGCCTATATGGATAGTCGATACTGCACAACAGTTTAGGTTGTCAAGAATGGTTTGATTTTACTTCGGAGTCACGTGAGTGACTTTGTGAAGACCCCGCCAGCACGCATGCGCGACATATCGTCGCGCGCATTTGCTCGACAAGCTGGGGGGGGGGGGAGTGCGCTCTCTCCACCAGCTCCTTCATAAGGACCGTCAGGTAAGTACTTACCTTACTGCCACAGGATGGACAAAGGGAAACGGAAGGCGACGCTCTCCAGGAGCCGTGGTGCATCGACCAGCCAGCGGCCTTTGTCACCGGAGCTGCAAGCACCACCAGTAGCTTCGGGACATGTGGGGGCAAGAATGCGGAAGTCGGGCGCTCCCGTTACACCAGAGCCCGACTCATCACCAGAATGGTTCACCTCACCGGAGCTGGAGACTGCTGATCCAGACTTCGAGCCCCCATCCCCCAGAAAAAGAGGGGGAAAACAGGTACGTGGGAAGGAGCCTCGCTCATCACCAGCGACCTCACCCCGAGTTCCAGCAGACCCACGGGGACTGGGCCGGGGGACAGCTGCACTGCAGGGGCGCCCTGCAGCTGCATACCACCACGTATAACTGCCAGGGATATCTGCCTTAGAGCAGTCTGGCAGATCTACTGCTGCATCGAGCTGGCCTGTAGGAGCAGGTGCTGCCGGCAAAACACCCCGTCAGGCTGCGGTCAAGGGTGGTCGTGGCAGCAGTAGACGGTCGGTCAGCTTAGCTCTGGGAGCGGCCGACCATGCGCCTCCACGCCGAATATTGTGCGACAGTGGAGGTAACCCTGCACGGACTCTGGGGAGCCAGGTTCCGGGGGCCGGCGCCGATCCAACTCACCTGCCTTCGTACCAGACAGGTGGGCCGCCACAGTCTGCAAGAAGACAGACCAGCGGAGAGTCTGTGCAGGAGTCGTATGAGCCTACTCGGGCGGTAGGCCACGACGACCTGCCATTGGACCCTAGACAGCACCTTACGGAGGTGTGGTCCGATGGTGGAAGCCCCAGTGATATCACAGGGCCTGGGGAAGTCGGCTTGTCCGCTGTACATAGCAGGGACGGTCACATTGAGCGGTTGGAGCTCTTAGTGGAGCAACTCCTCCAGCGGGACAGGGACCGGGAAGAACGGGACTCGCTGGCCTCTACAAGCCGCGCCAGGAGTCCACTCAGTCTCTCGTCTTCACCAGCCAGAAGTGCCAGCAGTTGCCCGGCCACTGTATTTGAAGACGACCCGGGACTGCCAGAGATCGCTGAGCCAGAGCACGAGAAGGATATGCTGGACGTGGTGGGCAGGTTTGTCACGACCGCACAAACAGGGGAATCCCTGCACCACAAACTGGCGGGCACCATTGATTACCTGACCACTCACCAACTCCAGGGTCAGGTACTCAATGACACAATGGAGAAAATAAAGCCACCCGAGAACTGCATCAACCTCAGTGTTCCCCTGGTCAATGCTCAGATCTGGGGACGTTTGAGCACGGCCACCAGGATGCAGGCTGTCCACCTCCAGCATATCTTGAAGGTCCTCTCACGGGTATAACGGCGTTTGCTAGGACCCTTGATGGGGACAATGTGTCCAGTGAACAACAAGATGCCCTGGCACTCCTATGCAACGCCCAGTATGAAATCAACTGCCTGCGTAAGAGCTCCATAAAGCCCACACTCAACCCCAAATTCGCGGGGTTGTGCCGTCCATCAACCGCTCCATCGCCTCATCAACTGTTTGGAGATCTGTCCAAACAAGTGAAGGAACTAGATGAGGAGGCCAAAACAGCGGGCCTAATGAAACCTCCTTTGACCAAACCTCACCCATACCACCGGCAACAACCACACACCAACTGGAAGCCGCGGCAGCCGGATAGGACACCAAGGGCCTATCCCCCTCCACTTCCCCAAACACAGCGGCCTGCATGGAAGATGCGGCCGCCATCCCGACAACCTCCACAACGTCCACCCAAAACGACATACGCCAGGACACGCCGTTAACCATGGAGGTAAGGGGGCCTGGTTCCTCTCAGACAGTAGCATCCCTTCCTGCACAAATTGGTGGCAATTGCGGGCCTTTTGGGGAATATGGGACACTATCACCACTGACGACTTTATTTAACAAAGTGTTCAAGGTTATGTCATAGAATTCATCAATGGTAAAAATCCCCCTACCCAGCATTCGCCTCATCGGAAATTTACACTCTCCCAAAAAGAGGTCGAAGCAGGACATGCCGAAATCTTACGGATAGCAGCAAAAGGGATGATTGGGAAAACAACGCACGAACCCCTTGAGTTTGTGTCCAACATCTTCACCAAAATGAAAAAAGATGGGGAGTGTCGAATTATAATAGACCTAACTGAGCTGAACACTTTTTTGTACAATTTACCCACTTTAAAATGGATACCTTTGAAACAGCCAAGCAGATGCTTTACCCGGGGTACTTTATGGCCTGCATCGATTTAAAAGATGCATACAATACAGTGCCCATCACTGAATCTCACAGAAAGTTTCTGAAATTTGTCTGGAAGGAACAGTTGTGGGAATACAAAGCATTGCCCAATTGTCTCACCACAGCCCCCAGACTATTTACAAAATTAGTGCAACCTATATTGGCTCTCCTTCGACAACAAAATTACATAGTCATGGCATACTTAGATGATATCCTAATAGTGGGTCAGACCCTCCAATTGGCTACACGGGAAGTGGCAGCAACTAAGGCTTTATTCGAGAAGCTAGGATTTGTAATCCATCCAGACAAGTCAAAACTGCACCCATCACGGGTAATGGATTATTTGGGGTTCACCCTAGGCACCATGATGATCACCATCCCAACCAACAAAACTACCGCTATAAAAGAAGCGTGCCACAGTCTTGCTTGCGCCAGGGTACCGACCATCCAGCTAACGGCAAAAGTAATAGGGAAACTGGTAGCTACATTCTCAGCTGCACAATTCGGGCCGTTACATTACCAAAATTTACAAAGAACAAAGATCGCAGCATTAAAAGCAAATGCTGGGCACTTTGATCGACCAATCCCATTACCACCAAAGGCTAGAACCAAGCTACAATGGTGGATTGACAATATTAGCGAGTGTCGCAGACCCATCATAGTAAGCAACCCATCCGTCGTGATACAGACTGACGCAAGCGCACAAGGCTGGGGTGCAACTGACACCATGTCCAGTTGTGGTGGCAGATGGGACTCTCATGAGTCTACCCTCCTTCAGTCACACGGGATAAATTATATAGAGATGTTAGGGGCTTTCCATGGACTGCGGGCTTACTGTACTAACTCACGGGACTTACATGTCCGCCTCCAAATAGATAACACAACAGTGGTGGCTTATATCAATCATATGGGTGGTATCAGGTCGCTATCTTGTGATGAATTGGCAAACACAATTTGGCACTGGTGTATCGAGAGAAATATTTGGATTACAGCGACCTATTTGCCAGGGAAGCTCAATACAGTGCGGACACCAGGTCACGAGTATTCAATGACAACATCGAGTGGATGTTGAACCCCCAAATTTTTGGAGACATTATAGCTCACTATGGGGCACCAGATATTAACCTTTTTGCGTCCAGGTTGAACCATCTGATACCAACGTATGTGTCTTGGGAACCTGACCCTGGGGCAATAGCAATGGATGCGTTTTCTATCCATTGGGGGAAATGGTATTGCTACGCATTTCCCTCATTTTGCCTCATCAGTCGGGTATTGCAGAAAATTAAACTGGACTCTGCAACTGGCATATTGATCATTCCCGACTGGCCTACACAACCATGGTACCCGATGGTCCTTAAAATTTTGAAACGACCATGGCTTTCGATTGGGAAACACCCCAAATTAATTACACACCCCATAACAGGGGACAGTCACCCATGCCATGGTCACCTAAACTTGTTGGCCTGCAGGTTCTAAAAAGACCACTCATCCAGGCGGCATCTCACCACGAACCATGGAACTCATCTCAGCATCATGCTGAGAATCAACCCGGAGGCAGTACCTCACACAAATCAGGAAGTGGGAGGCATTCTGCTCTCGTACCAACACGACTTCCAACATGGCAACAATCCCTGATGTCCTGGAATTCCTACCTGGCCTTCATTTCGATGCTGGCCTTAGCTACAGTGCCATCAACAGCGCCAGGAGTGCACTATCATACCTGGACATAGGAATAGGCTCTAACGAACTGGTGTCTAAACTCACGAGGGGAGTGTTTAACACCAACCCTCCACGGCCCAGATACACCTTCACCTGGGATGTAGGGATCGTTCTGACCCTACTGAGGAGCTGGTCTCCAATGAACGAGTTACCACTCAAACAGCTCACCCTCAAAGTGGTGATGCTGATGGCACTGACTACAGCCCAACGAGTCCAGACATTACAAAAGCTGCAGCTGGATAGCATGGTCTCCACTCCTACACAGATGAATTTCTTTGTCCAGGACCTATTGAAGCAGCACAGGACAGGGGCTCATGGGCTGCAGTTGGAGTTTCGGGCATACCCTACTGATGCCACCCTCTGCATAGTCACCCATCTCCACCACTACATCCGAATTACAAGAACCATCAGGAAGAAGGAGCAGGGGCTCCTCATCAGCCACAAACCTCCGCATCACCGGGTGACTGTACAGACTATCGCCAGGTGGCTCAGGGCGGTGTTGGGTGCAGCAGGAGTTGCTACTAACATTTTAAAATCTCATTCCACTAGGGCAGCATCCACATCAGCGGCGAGGGCCATGGAGGTGCCCATGGACCACATCCTTGCCACCGCGGGCTGGGCCAGTGAAGAAACCTGCCAAAGATTCTACAATAAGCCACTGGTCGCCCCCGCAACATTCGCAGAAGCTGTGCTGGGAGCCTCTCAGTGAATGTTTGTCCCTGAATTAGGGGTTATTTGTTTGTTATTATTTGGTTAATAAATTGCATTATTTTTCAGCCAGTTTCAACTTAACTACATTAACAGCATTCCTCTATCAGAATTGCGGCAGTGTGATAGCATGGACGTTGTCCAGGGCGTGAAATCACAGAACTTTGAAATCTTCACGAACTCACTCACGTGACTCCGAAGTAAAATAGTAAGATTAAACGAGAACTTACCAAGTTCGAAGGTTGATCTTTATTTTACGAGGAGTTGCGGTGAGGGATTTCGTGCCCCCCACTCCCACCCTCTATCATAAGGTCAACTGGGAAGTTCTACGTTCTTCATCTTACTATTTTCAGTCATGGTGCGTTCTGTGATTCCACACCGCTGCTTTGAAGGATGTCACGCATGCGTGCTGGCGGGGTCTTCACGAAATCCCTCACCGCGACTCCTCGTAAAATAAAGATCAACCTTCGAACTTGGTAAGTTCTCGTTTAATCTTACTATTATTCATTACTTAATTTGGCTTGAATACCGAAACACTCGAACGGGTGTATGCCGAGAGGGTGGAAACTGAGCCAGACTAGAATTTTAATTTGGAATTGACGTAGTTGTGCAGTATAAACAAATCTGATGTTAATTCACCAACCAACAAGTGATGCACTCCATGCATGTTCTAAAAAGAACCAGGTCCACCTACCTTCATGGTTACTGGTGGCTTCATGGCATGTATCTCTGCCCCCGAGGTTTGGGGGGTAGAGGTGCTGGAGTGTGCAAGGTGCGCATTTTGGAGGAGGAGGGCCGGCCTTGGCCATGCGCTAAAAAAGACTGTTGTGCACGATGTTCGGCCTTCATACTGGAACCAGCTTCGAGAAAAGGATTGCTGCTGGTAGAGGCGTAGGGGTGTTGCCGCCAGAAGGCCGAAGCTCTGCTTGTTGACTGAGCCCGGATTAACCACACGGCTTTCGCCTTGTTATCCTGATCTTTGACCACTACCCACGGTCTCCCGGTCTTCTGTAGTGGGTTTCCCCGCGGCCCGTCGCGTTTTTACTTTCTTGTCCATTTTTATTTTTCCCGTTCAAACTTAAAGCAATTCTGCAAATTTGAACGAACATACAACTTCAGATGAAAACCCCTGTCTCACAGTGCGAGTTGGCCCACGAGTGACCCCGAGTTTTCACTCGTGGTGATCACGTAGTGGGAACGTCGGAACTCGCACGAGCAACTTATCGACTCGTGGCGCTAACGGCAGGTACTCAGGAAACTTGTCAACTCGTGAAAAAAATCAAACATGTTTGATTTTTTCCACGAGTCAAATTAACTGTTCAAGTTAAAAATGGAAACATTTAAACTCGTTGCAATAACGTAGTGGCCCGTGCGTTTACCTCAGTGTCTCGTGAATCTACCGTGGGAACTTTCTTATAATCTGTTCGTTCGCTCGAGTAAAGACTGAACCAAAGATAGACACAAAATGCTGGAGTAATTACATGTGGTTAAGTTACATGTGGCTCCGGGAGGTAAAGAGGCTTGAGAAATATAAATGCTGAAATACGCGCGGATCAAAGCGGGGTATCCAGAGCTGAAAGTTGCAATGAAATGAGATTGAACAAGGCGACTTTGACACGAAAAGCTGGAGTAACTCAGCGGGACAGGCGGCAAAAAAAGTGAAACTATCGCCAGGGAAAATCAAGAACTTCTTGGCTCCCTTCACCTCAGACCTAAATCGCAGCGATCCCCCCTTCTCTGTTATGTGTGTCAACACGCATTCATTCCTGAAATCAGAGAAAAAGGCGAATGTATTCCCCCTCCCCCCCGAAAACAAACCTAATCCATGTTTCCCAAACACCAGTCCGAAGAAGGGTCTCAACCCGAAAGGTCACCATCCCTTCTCTCCAGAGATGCTGCCTGTCCCGCTGAGTTACTCCAGCTTTTTGTGTCTATTTTTCCCAAACACTCGTTAGAATCAAGAAGCCATCTCTTGGGCTTTATGTATGAGAACCATCTCCACTTTCAGGTTTTTTCTGGAGGGATTAAAACTAATTAAATGTGTGGAACAAACTAAAAATGCAAAACTGGAAATAAAATTAAGTTTGGCTAAATATCAAACGCGTATGCATTGCAAATTGCAGCGGAGACACTGGATAGAAAGTATTCAGTAGCGCGCACACCACACACACATATGTCCTACTTCCCGCTGTTAAGTTACTATTTGCTTTCAGTATTTTTGTTTTATCTCTTCTTATATTCAGCTGGAGCTGTATTTTCACCGACACGCCAACTCCCCCCCCCCCCCCCCCCCCCCAAACTCGGGAACTTGGAATTCGCGAGAACTATTTTGTTTTGGTCTTAAAAAAGAACAACATTTTTAGTAAATCAGTCGAAGGCTGTGGATTGGCGAGAGATTTAGATTTGAAATGCAGGGGGATGATATTTTGCGGAGTTACCCAGCAGTAGGCAACCCAGGTTCCACACAAAGTATATATACAGCACATGGACATATATATATATATATATATATATATGTGTGTGTGTGTGTGTGTATATAATGAGAGAGAGTGAGAGCGTATATATAGGTGCAGGAGTAGGCCATTCGGCCCTTCGAGCCTGCACTGCCATTCAATATGATCATGGCTGATCATCCAACTCAGTTTCCCGTACCTGCCATTTTTCCATACCCCCTGATCCCTTTAGCCACAAAGGCCTCATCTAACTCTCTCTTAAATATAGCCAACGAACTGGCTTCAACTGCCTTCTGTGGCAGGGAATTCCACAGATTCACCACTCTCACAATTGCAATATATATAATATATATGTATTTGTAGTATAATATGTATATACATATTATGATATTATGTATATTATATATATTGCAATTCCAACCCCGAAGCAATTGAGAGGCGATTTCTTGGGGCCATGTAATTTAACGTGTGTCTTTGCTTTTAAAAGTGAAGCGGTTTAATTGTTTACGCTGCGCCGTGTTTCATGTTGGGGAGAGTGCTGCTGTTTCAATGCTTTTGATTCTATTCTGCCCTCTCCCTTCCACAGAAAAATGCCTAAATTTGTCTTTGCGCCCACTCTCCTGGGAGCAATCCAACCCAGGGGAACAATGAACCCTCAGAGGCTTTGTGTTCCTTGCTCCTATATATGGACCTCGCTCGCTCGCAACTGTAAGAACGCTCGATCAACCAGGCATCGGCCAACATGGAGGCCTGATTACTGAAAACAAAGTAAACTTGTACCAGACCTCATCATCTTCCTTCCGCCCACCCGTAACCATGGCACCATGGTTTATGTAGTATAAACCTTAATATATAAAGAATATATTATGGGACATTGGATTGTCTGAAGAAGGGTCCCGAGCAGAAACGCTGTGTGTGTGTGTGTGTGTGTGTGTGTGTGTGTGTGTGTGTGTGTGTGTGTGTGTGTGTGTGTGTGTGTGTGTGTGTGTGTGTGTGTGTGTGTGTGTGTGTGTGTGTGTCTGTCTGTGTGTATGTATCTGCTGTCGGGTCCCGTCGGCTGCTCAAAGTCAGTCACCCGAGCTGCTTCCTTCCTCTGAAGTGGCGGCCAGTTCTGCTGTCCGTGCCCGGAGCGCTGCGGCAGCCACCCAAGCTAATTCACTCCCCGGCCACAATAAAACCATATAGCAATGACAGCACGGAAACAGGCCATCTCGGACCTTTTAATCCATACCGAACGCTTACTGTCACCTAGTCCCATCTACCTGCACTCAGACCGGAGCGTGGCAAGTGGGTTACTGACCCCAATCCCCTCCTTCACAACGCCAGACCCCCAAATACTGTGAACTGAGCTCTCCCTCCACCCCGGGATATACAGTATTTAAAAACATAAAGCACCAAGAAATGCACTTACCACGTTATTGGTTACTGGAAGGTGCGCATTTTCCCTTTGTAGGTCATATCAATAGATGCGGCCACGCTGTAACTCAAAGCCACAGGATGGAGATGTCTTCTTTAACATTGTTGCTTCACTCACGGTTGGCTCAAGAGGAACGGGAGAGGAACTTGGTAACTCGGGAGAGGAAGTTGGAACATCGCAGCAATGACATACCCATGGGAACTCGGTTAAACACTTGATCATAAACTTGAAGTCTCATACACAACCACGAGTCTTTCATTCGGGGTACCTCGTGGGTCAACTCGCACCGTGAGAGAGGGCACAAGTCCAAAAACGTACCTGCGGGTCTTTTAAACTTACCCGAGGAGTGACGCACCTACCAACCAACCATGCAATCGACGTAATTTGACGCGCATGCGGGCTGATGTCCTTCTTCACATAGTCACTGACGTGACTCCGAAGTAAAATTTCCCATTTTCCCTCCCTCCTTTTAAGTCCAATCGACAGGAACTGATCCAGAGTCGAGAGAACATTGCGAAATGATCACCAATGCATCCACGATTACTAGGGCCAACTCCTTGAGTACTCTGGGATGCAGACTATCAGGACCTTGCAGCAGCCTGGACGAGGTCAGGAAAAGGCCAGACGTCAGGCAGGTTCAAACAGTAGTTTGCAATTCACACAGCAAGAGCACATCACACACACTGAGAGCACACACGCAGGGTGGTCTGGAAACCCCGTGGCGGACCTCAATCGGCGAGGGGGATGATCCAAGGAGTCGCCTACCCCCCAGGGACCGCCACAACCTGGGGATTTATCTGCCTTCAGTCCCAACAGTTTACCAAACACCATTTTCTGACTAATGTGAATTCCCTTCAGTTCCTCCCTCCCACTAGATCCTCCGGGAGATTGTTTGTGTCTTCATTTGTGAAGACAAAACCAAAGTACTTGTTTAACTCTTCTGCCATTGGCTTGTTTCCCAATATAAATTCACCTGTCTCTGACAGTAAGGGACCTACATTCATCTTCATTAATCTCTTCATTTTTACATACCTAAAGAAACTTTTACAGTCAGGTTATATATTCCCTGCAAGCTTTCTTTCATGCTCTTTTTTCCTCCTCTTAATTAACCCCTTTGTCCTCCTCTGTTGAGTTCTAAATTTCTCCCAGTCCTCTGGTTTGCCACTTCTTCTGGACAATTTATATGCCTCTTCCTTGGCTTTAACACCATCCTTGACTTCCCTCGTCAGCCACGATTGAGCCGCCTTCCCAGTTTTATTTTTTCGCCAGACAGAGGTGAACAATTTCTGGAGTTCATCCATGAGGTCTTTAAATCTTCGCTATTGCGTCTCCACTGTTAAACCTTTAAGTATACTCTGCCTGTCTATCCTAGCCAATTCCTGTCTCATACCTTCAAAGTCTCCTTTATTCAAGTTCAGGCCCTAGTCTCTGAATTAACCATGTCACTCTCCATCCTAATGCAGAATTCCACCATATTATGGTCACTGTTGCCCAAGGGGCTTTACACAACAAGATCGCTAACTAATCCTTTTTCATTACACAATACCCAGTCTAGGATAGCCTGCCTATAGTCAATTCTCTACAAATTGGTTTAAAAACCCATCCCGTATACATTCTCTGAAATCCTCCTCCTCAGCACTGTTACCAATTTTGTTGGCCCAATCTACAGTATTTGTAGATTAAAGTCACCTATGATAACTGCGTACCTTTGCTACACACATCCCTAATTTCCTGCTTGATGCTATTCCCAACCTCCATACTGCTGTTTGGTGGCCTGTATATCACTCCAACAAGCCATTATAAGCTATTTGTAGTGTGAAAATGAGAAGCTAGTGCAACTAGGGTGGGATAGAGAGAGAGGGAATGCCAGGGCCCGAGAGTTGAGGGAGAGGTGGGAAGGGGAGGAGACAGCAAGGGTTAACAGAATTGAGAAAATTCAATGTTCAAGCCCAGAGGATGCAGACTCCCCAAGTGGAATATGAGGTGCTGTTCTTCCAACTTGCGGTGTTGCTCACTCTGGCCGTGGAGGAGACCCAGGACCGAGAGGTCGGATACAGAATGGGAGAGGGAGTTGAAGTGCTGAGCCACCGGGAGGTCGGGTTGGTTAATGCGGACCGAGCGGAGGTGTTCGGCGAAACGATCGCCAAGCCTCCGCTTGGTCTCACCGATATAGATCATCTGGCATCTGGAGCAGCGGATGCAGTAGATGAGGTTGGAGGAGGTGCAGGTGAACCTCAGTCGGACCTGGAAGGACTGCTTGGGTCCCTGAAAGGAGTGGAGGGGGGAGGTGAAGGGACAAGTGTAGCATTTCTTGCAGTTGCACGGGAAAGTGCCCGGGGAAGGGGTAGAGCGGGAGGGAAGGGAAGAATTGACAAGCGAGTTGCGGAGGGAGCGGTCTTTGCGGAAGGCAGACAGGGGGGGAAATGGGAAAATGTGGCGAGGGGTCACGTTGGAGGTGGCGAAACTGGCGGAGGACTATGTGTTGTATTTGACGGCTGGTGGGGTGAAAGTTGAGGACCATGGGGACTCTGCCCTTGTTGCGAGTGGGGGAATGGGGAGAGAGGGCAGTGTTGCAGGGTATGAAGGAGACCCTGGTGCGAGCCTCATCTATAGTGGGGGAGGGGAATCCCGTTCTCTGTCCAATGTAGGTTATGTTTCTAATCACGTAAAAATAAGTTAAGTAATAGCTGATTGCATTTTCATTTCATTTCCATTGTCATTGCAGTTTCAAGCAAAGGGCAGGCCAAGCCAAACAGCCCATCGCATTTTCATTTCTTTCCATTGCCATTGCAGCTTCAAGCACAGGGCAGGCCAAGCCAAACAGATTGCATTTTCAATTCATTTCCATTGCCATTGCAGTTTCAAGCACAGGGCAGGCCGAACAGCTCATTGCATTTTCATTTCATTTCCATTGCAGTTTCAAGCACAGGGCAGGCCAAACAACTTATTTTATTTTCTTAAAGGGCTAACAAATCATTTATTGCAAGTACATTGCAGACTCACAATTCAGTTGAGTCACAGCTTGTCTTTTAAAATTAAGCACTTATGGAGCTGCAGTGTGAAGCGCCGAATAATATTGGTGCATTGTGGGCTGCTTTTGGGCTGCATGTGGACTGCATGGTAGAGTGCCGACTGCATTGCTGCTGTGCCAGTGACCATGCTGCATTGGAGCACATTGTGAGCAATGCCACCACCGTCAACGGTCACTGCCCGCTGAGCTCTCTAGGGGCAGAGCTGCACTGGACACAGCAAGACTGGGACATGCTTGCATTGGAAGAATGGCACCCTAAGTGTGTTAAAGGGAACTCCGAAAGAACTGCAGTGGCTGGTAAAATCGAAGGTAGACACAAAATGCTGCATCTTTGGAGAGGTGTCGGGACCCTTCTTCAGACTGACGTCAGGGAGCGGATAGGACAAAGAAAGAATGTAGGCGGAGATAGTGGAACTAGTGGCAGAACTGAGAAGGTGTGTGGAGTGGGGGGGAGGGGAATGAAGAGAGAGAGCAAGGGCTATCTGAAGTTAGAAAAGTCAATGTTCATACCGCTGGGGTGTAAACTTCCCAAGTGAAATACAGTGCATTCAGAAAATATTCAGATCCCTTCACTTTTTCCACATTTTGTTACGTTACAGCCCTATTCATTTTTTTATCATCAATCTACACAGGTGTTTAGACATTTTTGCAAAGTAATTAAAAAAGAAATAACTGAAATATCACATTTACATAAGTATTCAGACCTTTTGCTCAGTACTTTGTTGAGGCACCTTTGGCAGTGATTACAGCCTCAAGTCTTCTTGGGTATGATACTACAAACTTGGCACACCTGTATTTTGGTAATTTTACCCATTCTTCTCTGCAGATCTTCTCAAGTTCTGTCAGGTTGGATGGGGAGCGTCGATGCACAGCTATCTTCAGGTCCCTCCAGAGATGTTCGATTGGATTCAAGTACAGGCTCTGACTGGGCCACTCAAGGACATTCACAGACTTGTCATGGCCACTCCTACGTTGTCTTGGCTATGTGCTGTTGGAAAGTGAACCTCCGCTCCAGTCTGAGGTCCAGAATGCTCTGGAGCAGGTTTTCATCAAGGAACTCGCTGTACTTTCCTCTGTTCCACTTTCCCTGGATCCTGATCAGTCTCCTGCCACTGAAAAACATCCCCACAGCATGACGCTGCCACCACCATGCTTCACTATGGGTATGGTATTGGCCAGGTGATGAGCGGTGCCTGGTTTCCTCCAGTCGTGATGCTTGGCATTCAGGACAAAGAGTTCAAATTTGGTTTCATCAGACCAGAGAAACTTGTTTCTCATGCCTTTGGCAAACTCCAAGCGGGCTGTCATGTGCCTTTTACTGAGGAGTGGCTTCCGCCTGGCCACTCTGCAATAAAGGCCTGATTGGTGGAGGGTTGCGGATATAGTTGTCCTTCGGGAAGGTTCTATCATCGCCACAGAGTAACTCTGGAGCTCTGTCAGAGCTGCATCAAGTTCTTTGTCACCTCCCAGACGAACGCCCTTTTTCCCCGATTGCTCGGTTTGGCCAGGCGGCCAGCTCTATGAGGAGTCCTGGTGATTCCAAAGTTCTTACATTTAAGAATGACGGAGGCCACTGTGATCTTCAGGACCTGCAATGCTGCAGAAATAGTTTTATACCCTTCCCCAGATCTCCGACTCAACACAATCCTGTCTCGGAGATCTACAGACAATTTCTTCGTCCTCATGGCTTGGTTTTTGCTCTGACATGCACTGTGGGACCTTATACAGACAGGTGTGTGCCTTTGCAAACCACGTCCAATCAATTTAATTTACCACTGGTGGATTCCAATCAGGTTGTGGAAACATCTCAAGGATAATCAGTCAAAACAGGATGAACCCAAGCAATTTTGAGTGTCATAGCAAAGGGTAAATGGAAATTCATGTAAATTTGATAGTTGTGATGCTTATGCAAATGTCATATTTCAGTTATTTATTTTTAATTACTTTGCAAAAATTTCTAAACAGCTTTTTTCACTTCTTCATTCTGGGGTATTGTGTGTAGATTGATGATTAAAAAAATGAATCAATTTTAAAATCAGGCTGTAACGTAACAAAATGGGGAAAAAGTGAAGAGGTCTGAATATTTTCTGAATGCACTTTATGAGGTGCTGTTCCTCAAATTAGTGCTGGGCCTCTCTCTGACAATGGAGGAGGCCCAGGACAGAAAGGTCAGATTTGGAATGGGAGGAGTTGAAGTGCTGGGCTACCGGGAGATCAGCTTGGATGAGACGGACTGAGCCGAGATATTCAGCGATTGATTGCCGAGTCTGTGCTTGGTCTCGCCGATGTAGAGAAGTTGACACCTGGAACAGCAGATGCAATAGATGAGGTTGGAGGAGGTGCAAGTGAACCTCTGCCTCACCTGGAAAGACTGTTTGGGTCATTTGTATGGAGTCGAGGGGGGAAGGTAAAGGGACAGGTCTTGCATCTCCTGCGGTTGCAGAGGAAAGTGCCTGAGGAGGGAATGGAGGGAACGGTCTCTGTGGAAAGCAGAAAGGGGTGGAGATGGGAAGATACGGCCAGCAGTGGGATCCCTTTGGAGGTGGCAAAAATGTTGGAGGATTATTAGGCTGTGGGTGGAGGAGCTTTTTCAAGTTCATGACCCAACTCACGGAACTACCTGAATTCTTAACATATTGTGTATAAATATTATATAAATCATACCTGAAACTCGTCAAGACCAGAACCTGCAGATTTTTTAAAAATATGAGAAAAACCTCAATTTATTCCGAGTAGTAATTGTCCAATCAATGCACGTTTGACTTTGAGGTCGGACGCAAATTGACCAATCCCGCGCTTTGTTTTATGGTCGCTAGGCAGCGAGGACCCTGGGATCATTGCTGCCTCCTAATTACATCAAAACAATAGCAAGGTTTCCAAGGAATATAGGTATTGCTAACCTTGCTGATAATTTTGTTTCTCAACTGATTTGTCTTTATAAAGTTGGGTCCCAGCTTCACACGGCAGGGCTGGTGCCCCCAACGCAATATTCCATCACTTCAACAATTCCAATATTGCTGGCCAGTTGGGGGGGGGGGGGGGGGGGGGGGGGTGGGGGGGGAGCTTGCTGGAGTGCTAGAATGGTGTTGTGGGCTGAAGGGACTGGTTTCCAGAGGGCTAGTATGGACATTGTGGGCAAAATGGATTATTCGGCTGGCAGCTCAGTAACTTCGACCACTCACACACACACACTCTCTCCCACTCACACACACACAAACACATACTCTCACAAACACACACATACACACACAAACACATACACACAGACACATACACACACACATACACTCACAAACACATACACACAGACAGACACACTCACACACAAACACACACAGCCACACACACTCACACACACACACACGTACACTCACAAACACATACACACACACTCACTGACTCACACACCATATATATGGCAGTAAACCTTCTTGAATACTTACACGGCTGAGCGTGGCCTCACCACTTTGGGGTTTCCGCATTAGTGGCACTTCCGCAATCAGTGTGACCTCTGCACTTACTGGAAATTACACAATCAGCGTGACGTCTACACTCACTGGAAATTACACAATCAGCGCGACCTGTCCACTAGTCACGAAAACAGTCGGACCTAAAAAAGCATTTATTCCTTCCACAATCGGACCTAATAAAGCAATGCAGTTTCAAGCACCGACAGGGCATTGTCATTAAGGGCTAACAATATATATATATATATATATATATATATGGTTTAAAGAGACTGCAGCATTTGAATTAGGCTCCGCATGGTGTAATATGGGCATTGGACACCAGATGGCACTTACTTTTTTAATCTCATCTTTTAATTAGTTTAATTAAATAATGTGCAACTTTTGGCACTGACGAGTTGTGACTTTCTTCTCAATTATATTTTATCTGAATCTGTGCAAAATTTCATATAGTTCCGAGACATGGGTCACGAAAGTTAAATTCTAGACACATTTAGGTGCTCGGCCCACCGCATCTATATGCTGTATGCGACGACTGATGGGGTGGAAGGTGAGTACAAGGGGGACTCGGGCCGTTACGAGAGGGGGGAGGGGGAACCACCTTCAAAGCGATCCCACTACTGATCATATCTTCCCATCTCACCCCTTTCTGCTTTCCACAGCAATCATTTCCTCTATAATTCCCTGCTCAACTCGTCCTTTCCCCAAACCACCCTCTCCCCAGGCACTTTCCCCTGCAATCGCAGGAGATGCAACACCTGTCCCTTTACCTTTCCCCCTCCAATCCATTCAAGGACCCAAACAGTCTTTCCAGGCGAGGCAGACATTCACTTGCACCTCCTCCAACCTCATCAATGCATCACCTGTTCCAGGTGCCAACTCCTCTATATTGGTGCTTCCTAACGCAGGCTCCGTGATCATTTCACTGAGCACCTCCGCTTAGTCCCTCTTAGCCAACCTGATCTCCCAGCACCAACTCCCCCCCCACGAACGGCAAATATCCTTCTCAGAAGAGATCACTGAGCCAAATATGATAGTTTCTTTTTTTTTTAAAATTACTTTTATTAGAAGCAATTGTACAAGAATAAAACATTCGGCATATAAAATTATACAATTATTGTACAGCTTCAATTTTAACCTTTTAACTTGAAAATAAGGGAAAAGAACAGAGAAAGAACAAGATAGAGAAAAAGTGAAAGGTGAAAAGATAGGACCCCTCGACTACCAAAGTAGTGTGGCCAAAGAGTGAATAAAGATGTGAGAGAGGAAAAGAAAAAAAAAAAGAAAAAAGTGGAGATGTAGTGTCTCGGACATGTTTGTAATCCACATCGTAAGAGTAAGGACTGATGTTTGTTTCCAAAATTTAAGTATTTGTTTTTCCGCCGTTATCAGGCCACAAATTTGATAATTTCATGATCATTTTGTGATCCTCTGTTTAACCTCCAGATTTATTAAATTACTTCAATTCTCCACTGCTCCGCCGTATAACGGTTGATCTTATTGTAACCTCCCCAGTCTTACTGCTCCCAATAACCTCTCACTCCATGCTTGTCAAGTTTTTATATCTGCAATAAGAAAATTCAAAGATTTTGTTTCCATCACCCTTTGTGGAAGAGGTCTCTCAAAATAATCCAGAAGGAAAAAAAAACCTTTTCTCTGTCTTACATGGGCCGACCCCTGGTTATATATTCCTCCATTAGAGTAAACATTCTCTCCGCATCTACCTTCCCAAGACCTCACAGAGTAGAGTGGTAAATAAGGCATATGGTTTGCTTTCTTTCATAGGCCGGGGCATTGAGTATAAGAGTCAGGAAGTTGTGATGCTGCTTTATAGGACTTTGGTTAAGTCAAAGTCCATTTAGTTTTGCATGCAGTTCTGGTCGGGGATGGATGTGGAGGTTTTGGAAAGGGTGCGGAAGAGGTTTACCAGAATTATGTTTAAAAAGACACAAAGTGCTGGAGTAAAGGTCTGTCCCACTGTACGAGGTAATTCAAGAGCTCTCCCGAGTTAAAAAAAAAAATCAAACTCATGGTAAGTAGAATGTGGTACGTTGGAGCTCGGGACCTCTCTTAGCGGCTCGTAACGTAAACGGCAGGTACTCGGGAAACGTGGTAAGTTCGTGAAGCTTTTTCAACACGTTGAAAAATGTCCACGAGAGCCCCGAGTACCTACGGATATTACCGTAATTCTCCGAGTTCGAATCAGGGGAAACTCGGGAGAACTCTTGATTTACCTCGTACAGTGGGACAGGCCCTTTACTCAGCGGATCAGGCAACATCTCTGGAGATCCATGAGATCCGCATTCTTCTGAAGACCAGATCCCGGGCATTCAGATCTGATGATGCAGAGGTCTATAAGTCTAGATACGACCTTGGTAAGGCCATCATAAATGTCGAAAGGGACTTCTGCTCTAAGCTGGAAGATGAGACGGATGTTTGGTAACTGTGGCATGGCTTGAATGCCATCACCTTCTACAAGACAAAATCAGGAGGCAGCTCAAACTCTTTTTATGTGGGGTTGGGGGAGGGGGAAACTATGTGTCTCAGTCCCTACCTGGTCGGAGATGCGGCTTTTCTCTGAGCCGTGTTTTCGCCCCTTCCCCGTGGCCTGCCAACGGTCTGGAGCGGCGTTTCCTGCTGGGACCGGCCAGGACTTCAGCTTCGGCGGCGGCACAGCGCTGAGGCGCCATCGTGGAGCGGGCGATGCCTTGCCCGGGTCGCCGTGCAGTGGGCTCCGGAGTGCTGTGACCGCCGACTCCAACATCGCGGAGCTGCGGTCTGCGGAGCATCAAGCGGCAGGCGGCGCTGAGCTTTTGACACCGCGGAGCCTGGGATCTCACGACGAGGTCGCCAGGATCAGAGCTCTGACCAGCGCGGCCCGTGGACTTCGGGATCCTTGGTCTCCGGGGAGGAAGCGGCCGCTCCGGACTTTCCAAGCCGCTGACAGCGTCCGCCCAACGCCAGAGCTTTATCATCCGGCGAGAGGGCCTGAAGCATCAGGCTGCCGTAGCAGCGACTGCGGAGGCCTCAATAAGCCCGATTATGGGTGAACAGGGGACGGGGCTGGACTATTGATGCCTTCCCCCACAGTGGGAACCATTGTGGGGGGATGTTTTTATGTTTACTGTTAAATTCTTTGATGTTGTGTCATATCTTTATTTGTGTGCTGCAATGGCAAGTAAAATTTCACTACACCAATTGGTGTATGTGATAATAAATGTCCTTTGTATCCTTGTCTCCATCTTCAGTTGAAAACGTCACCGATCCAAGAGATCGAAGAGAAGGCAGGTAAGGGATACTGAGTTGGATGATCAGCCATGATCATATTGAATGGCGGTGGAGGCTGGAAGGGCCGAATGGCCTACACCTGCACCTACTTTCTATGTTTCTATCCTGCCTGACCCGTTAAAATTATTCCAGCAATTTTGTGTTTTCTTTTATAGTATTTATTTCCCGTCTTTAAATTGCCTATGAACTATTGGGTTTTCTAGGACTTATCAGAGAGCAATTCAGATGTAATAAAGCACCTCAAGAACTACTTCAGTCACAGCAGTTACGAACGGCAAATGTCCTTCTCTGAAGAGATCACTGAGCCAAATTTGATAGTTTCTTTTTTTATTTTTTATTACTTTTATTAGAAGCAATTGTACAAGAATAAAACATTCCGCATATAAAATTATACAATTATTGTACAGCTTCAATTTTAACCTTTTAACTTAAATAATGGAAAGAACAGAGAAAGAACAAAAAGAGAAAAAGTGAAAGGTGAAAAGATAGGACCCCTAGACTACCAAAGTAGTGTGGCCAAAGAGTGAATAAAGATGTGAGAGAAGAAAAGGAAAAAAAAGAAAAAAGTGGAGATATACCTGCCTCTCAACCCCCCCCGCCCACCTCACCCAACCCATAGTTGCATTTAAATCCAAAGTTGTGTTGCACTGTACTATCCTTGTAGGAATTCGGTAAAGGGTGTCCATGTCTTGAAAAATTGATCTTGTTTTTCTGCCAAGACAAGCCTAATATTTTCCAAATGTAGTGTCTCGGACATGTTTGTAATCCACATCTTAACAGTAGGGACTGATGTGTGTTTCCAAAATTTAAGTATTTGTTTTTCTGCCGTTATCAGGCCATACATTTGATAGTTTCATGATAATTTTATGATCCTCTGTTTAACCTCCAGATTGATCAAATTACTTAAATTCTCCACTGCTCTAACGTATAATGGCTGATCTTATTGTAACCTCCGCAGTTTTACTGCTCCCGATATCCTCTCACTCTATGATTGTCAAGTTTTTATATCTGCAATGAGAAAATTCAAAGATTTTTTACAGTACGGAATGTAGCATCTTTGGAGGGGGGTCGAGACCCTTCTTCAGACTGATGTCAGGGGAGCGGATAGGACAAAGAAAGAATGTAGGCGGAGATAGTGGAACTAGTGGCAGAACTGAGAAGGTGTGTGGGGTGGGGGAGGGGAAATGAAGAGAGAGATTTTTGTTACTTTACAGCACTATTCATTTTTTTATCATCAATCTACACAGGTGTTTAGACATTTTTGTAAAGTAATTAAAAAGAAATAACTGAAATATCACATTTACATAAGTATTCAGACCTTTTGCTCAGTACTTTGTTGAGGCATTTTTGGCAGTGATTACAGCCTCATGTCTTCTTGGGTATGAAACTACAAGCTTGGCACACCTGTATTTGGGTAATTTTACCCATTCTTCTCTGCAGATCTTCTCAAGTTCTGTCAGGTTGGATGGGGAGCGTCGATGCACAGCTATTTTCAGGTCCCTCCAGAGATGTTCGATCGGGTTCAAGTACGGGCTCTGACTGGGCCACTCAAGGACGTTCACAGACTTGTCATGGCCACTCCTACGTTGTCTTGGCTATGTGCTGTTGAAGATGAACCTCCGCTCCAGTCTGAGGTCCATAATGCTCTGGAGCAGGTTTTCATAAAGGATCTCGCTGTGCATTCCTCTGTTCCACTTTCCCTGGAACCTGATTAGTCTCCTGCCACTGAAAAACATCCCCACAGCATGACGCTGCCACCAACATGCTTCACTGTGGGTATGGTATTGGCCAGGTGATGAGCGGTGCCTGGTTTCCTCCAGACGTGATGCTTGGCATTCAGGACAAAGAGTTCAATCTTGGTTTCTTCAGACGAGAGAATCTTGTTTCTAATGCCTTTGGCAAACTCCAAGCGGGCTGTCAGACCAAGGCCCATCTCCCCCGATTGCTCGGTTTGTTTTCTAGCCTTCCCCAGATCTCTGTCTCGACACAATCCTGTCTCGGAGATCTACAGACAATTTCTTCGTCTTCATGGCTTGGTTTTTCCTCTGACAAGCACTGTTAACTGTGGGACCTTATACAGACAGGTGTGTGCCTTTCCAAACCATGTCCAATCAATTTAATTTACCACCGTATCCAATCAGGTTGTGGAAGCATCTCAAGGATAATCAATAGAAACAGGATGAACCCAAGCAATTTTGAGTGTCATAGAAAAGGGTAAATGTAAATACATGTAAATTTGATAGTTGTGATGCTTATGTAAATGTCATATTTCAGTTATTTATTTTTAATTACTTTGCAAAAATTTCTAAACAGCTTTTTTCACTTCTTCATTCTGGGGTATTGTGTGTAGATTGATGATTAAAAAAATGAATCAATTTTAAAATCAGGCTGTAACGTAACAAAATGGGGAAAAAGTGAAGGGGTCTGAATATTTTCTGAATGCACTTTGTGAGGTGCTGTTCCTCAAATTATGCTTGTCCTCTCTCTGACAATGGAGGAGACCCAGGACAGAAAGGTCAGATTTGGAATGGGAGGAGGAGTTGAAGTACTGGGCTACTGGGAGATCAGCTTGGTTGAGACGGACTGCGCCGAGATATTCAGCGATTGATTGCCGAGTCTGTGCTTGGTCTCGCCAATGTAGAGAAGTTGACACCTGGAACAGCAGATGCAATAGATGTTGGAGGAGGTGCAAGTGAACCTCTGCCTCACCTGGAAAGACTGTTTGGGTCATTTGGATGGAGTCGAGGGGGGAAGGTAAAGGGACAGGTCTTGCATCTCCTGCGGTTGCAGAGGAAAGTGCCTGAGGAGTGAATAGAGGGATCGGTCTCTGTGGAAAGCAGAAAGGGGTGGAGATGGGAAGATACGGCCAGCAGTGGGATCCCTTTGGAGGTGGCAAAAATGTTGGAGGATTATTAGGCTGTGGGTGGAGGAGCTTTTTCAAGTTTGTGACCCAACTCATGAAACTACCTGAATTCTTAACATATTGTGTATAAATATTATTTAAATCATACCTGAAACTCATCAAGATCAAAACCTGCAGATTTTTTTTAAAAATATGAGAAAAATCTCAATTTATTCCGAGTATAATTGTCCAATCAATGCACGTTTGACTTTGAGGTCGGATACAAATTGACCAATCCCGCGCTTTGTTTTATTGTGGCTAGGCAGCGAGGACCCTGGGATCATGGCTACCTCCTAATTACATCAAAACAATAACAAGGTTTCCAAGGAATATAGGTATTGCTAACCTTGCTGATAATTTTGTTTTTCAACTGATTTATCTTTATAAAGTTACCGTTGGGTCCCAGCTTCACACGGCAGGGCTGGTCCCCCAACGCAATATTCCACCTCTCCAACAATTCCAATATTGCTGGCCAGTGGGGGTGGGGGGGTGAGGTGGGGAGGCAGCTTGCTGGAGCGCTAGCATGGTGTTGTGGGCTGAAGGGACTGGTTTCCAGAGGGCTAGTATGGACATTGTGGGCCAACTGGATTCTTGGGCTGGCAGCTCAGTCACTTCGACCACTCACACACACACACACACACTCTCCCACTCACACAAACACACACATACTCACAAACACATACACACACACTCACAAACACATGCATACACACATACACTCACAGACACACACACATTCACCCACACGTACGCTCACAAACACATACACACACACTCACTGACTCACACACCATATATATGGCAGTAAACTTTCTTGAATATTCACACGGCTGAGCTTGGACTCACCATTTTGGGGCTTCCGCAATCAGCGGCACTTCTGCAATCAGCGTGCCTTCTGCACTCACTGGAAATTACACTAAGCGGAAGTCACGAAAACAGTCAGACCAAAAAAAGCATTTATTCCTTCCGAACACAGTCGGACCTAATAAAATATTGCAGTTTCAAGCACAGACAGGCCTTTGTCATCAAGGGCTAACAATATATATATATATATATATATATATATACATATATACATAGTATAATAATATATGGTTTAAAGAGACTGCAGCATTTGAATTAGGCTCCCCATGGTGTAATATGGGCATTGGACACTAGATGGCACGTACATTTTTGATCTCATTTTTAATTAGTTTCATTAAATAATGTGCAACTTTTGGCACTGACGAGTTGTGACTTTCTTCTCAATTGTATTTTATCTAAATCTGTGCAAAATTTCATGTAGTTCCGAGACATGGGTCACGAAAGTTAAATTCTAGACACATTTTCGATGCTCGGCCCACCGCATCTATATGCTGTAGGAGACGGCTGATGGGGTGGAAGGTGAGCAGAACAGGGACTCGGGACATTACGAGAGGGGGGAGGGGGAACCACCTCCAAAGCGAGCCCACTACTGGCCATGTCTTCCCATCTCCACTCCTTTCTGCTTTCCACAGCGACCATTTCCTCCATAATTCCCTGTTCAACTCGTCCTTTCCCAACCAAACCACCCTCTCCCCAGGCACTTTCCCCTGCAATCGCTGATCCAGGTGCCAACTTCTCTAAATTGGTGCTACCTAACGCAGGCTCGGTGATCATTTCGCTGAGCACCTCCGCTTAGTCCGTCTTAGCCAAGCTGATCTCCCGGTGGCCCAGCACCAACTCCCCCCCCCCCCATTCCTAGTCTGACCTTTCTGTCCTGGGCCTCCTCCATTGTCAGAGTGAGGCCCAGTGCAAATTGGAGGATCAGCACCTCATATTTCGCTTGGGTAGTTTACACCCCAGCGGTATGAACATTGACTTCTCTAACTTCTGGTAACCCTTGCTCTCTCGCTTCATTTCCCCCCTTCCCAGTTCGATCACTGGTCCCACTGTCTCCGCCTGCACTCTTTCTTTGTCCTACTCCCTCCCCTGACATCAGTCTAAAGAAGGGTGTCAACCTGAATCGTCACCAATTCCTTCTCTCCATGGATGCTGTCTCACCCGCTGAGCTTCTCTAGCATGTTGTGTCTACTGGCCACTCCTATTTCTCCCCTCCTGCCTGCCTCCATTAACATTCTTTCCTCTGTTTTCACAATTTGCAACTCTTTAATCCTCTTCAGTCTCAAAACCAGCGTTTAGCAGCTAACATATTTTTCTTAAATAATGCAAAACTCGTTCCTTGCGTTTCTTCTGATCCAAAGTATTGCTAAATCCCCCTGTCAGTAATCATACTATTTTACGTCACTTTGATGTGAACGGAAGAATAGCATCTGTGGGTTGCTAAGCAACAGATGGCATGACCAATTGAAAATTGCTGCAAATCTGAATGTTCTCTTTAAGGTTTTGCAATCTGCAGAAAAAAATCACAATACCAGCACTGCTCCTACAGATATTTTAACTAGATTTACCCATTGTTGTTTCCAATTAATAAATATTTAACATTTACCTATTGTTGTTCCAATAAATATATTCCATTTTACTTTGAAAAGTTTGTTTCCTTGCAATATTTCTTTAATCTATGATTATTGATTTGGTCGTTGCGAATAATGTATCTACGACGATTCTTAAGGTTCATTATTTCCTTCATGCAACTCTCCCAAATTTATATTCATGTACTGTAGAATCAGTTCATTTTTTTCGGGTTGGTAATGAGCATTGAGAGGTAGTAAATATAATTCCACCATCACCTTTATATGTCTATATCTCTTGTTTCCTTTTCCCCTGACTAGTCTGAAGATGGATCTCGACCCAAAACGGCACCCATTCCTTCTCTCCAGAGATGCTGCCTATCCTGCTGAGTTACTCAAGCTTTTTGTGTCTAGCTTTACATCAAATGTGCTCATTCTTCTTGCCTGGATAGTGACTCTTTTATTTCTGAAGCACTGAGGCTTTTAATTTGATTGATGGTTGGGGAGTGCATAATTGTGGACTGAAATTTCACCCATTCCGCCTCTCCTGAGATGCTGCCTGTCCCGCTGAGTTAGCCTAGCATTTTGTAACTATCTTTGATGTAAACCAGCATTTGCAATTCCTTCATTATCCATATGGAGGTTTTGGGCTGGGTTTGGCCACGTTCGAATCATTTGGCAGATTCTGGGTGCAGGAGGTTTGGAACTATCCGGGTTGCATTCCAATGGATCCATGAGTGGACCATGCTTAGGCTGAATGACAGAAGAGGGCAACCAGCAAAAGCAAATGCCTAACAAATCATAGGGAGGCCAGTGGTAGATAAAACTAACAAGTAACAAGTAACAAGTATCCTTTATTGTCATTCAGACCTTTCAGTTTGAACAAAATTTCATGCCTTGCAGTCATAACAGAATAAAACAACAAAAACACACAATAAACACAGATTTAACATCCACCACAGTGAGTACACCAGGCACCTCCTCACGGTGATGGAAGGCAAAAGTCTTAAAGTCCTTGTCTCTTCCCTCCTTGTTCTTCCTCTGCGCTGAGGCGATCCAGGCTTCCGATGTTGTGACCCCGCGAGGTGATGGTAAGTAAGTCAGTCCCGCGGCTGAATCCGAGCTCCGCGAATGGGCCGGTTCAAACTCCGCGGCACAGGGCGGTCGAAGCTGCCGAAGCTGCCGCCCTCCAGTCCAGCAGACGAAGCTGCTATTGCGGGAGCTCCGGAAAAACAGGTCACCAACCTGTGACCTGCGAGCTCCCGACGATGTCGTCCACTGGGCCCACAGCCGAGGCTCCGAGGCTCCGAAGTCGGGTCGCCACCGCCGGAACGCCGCCACAGCCCCCAAACTGAACTAGGGTGTGGATTACCGAGGAGTATTATTTATTTTTTTCAGGGCAGCACAGTGGCGCAGCAGTAGAGATGCTGCCTCACAGCACCAGAGACTCAGGATCAATCCTGACTACAGGTGCTGTCTGCATGGAGTTTGGATCTTATTGCAACCTCCCCAGTCTTACTGCTCCCAATAACCTCTCACTCCGTGCTTGTCAAGTTTTCATTTCCGCCTTAAGAAAATTCAAAGATTTTGTTTCCATCATCCCTTGTGGAAGAGGACTCTCAAAATAATCCAGTAGGAAAAAAAAACCTTTTCTCTGTCTTACATGGACCGACCCCTGTTTATATATTCTCCCATTAGAGTAAACATTCTCTCCGCATCTACATTCCCAAGACCTCACAGAGTAGAGTGTAAATAAGGGATATGGTTTGCTTTCTTTCATAGACCGGGGCATTGAGTATAAGAGTCAGGAAGTTTTGATGCTGCTTTATAGGACTTTGGTTAAGTCAAAGTCCATTTAGTTTTGCATGCAGTTCTAGTTGGGGATGGATGTAGAGTTTTGGAAAGGGTGCGGAAGAAGTTTACCAGAATTATGTTTAAAAAGACACAAAGCGTTGGAGTAAAGAGCCTGTCCCACTGTACGATGTAATTCAAGAGCTCTCCCGAGTTTAAAAAAAATCAAACTCATGGTAAATAAGTAGAATGTGGTACGTCGGAGGTCAGGACCTCTCTTAGAGGCTCGTAACACGCAAACGGCAGGTACTCGGGAAACGCGGTAGGTTCGTGAAGCTTTTTCAACATGTTGCAAAAATGTCCACGAGATCCCTGAGTACCTACGAGCGGCTATTACCGTAATTCTCCGAGTTCGAATCAGGGGAAACTCGGGAGAACTCTTGATATACCTCGTACAGTGGGACAGGCCCTTTACTCAGCGGATCAGGCAACATCTCTGGAGATCCATGAGATCCGCATTCTTCTGAAGACCAGATCCTGGGCATTCAGGTCTGGTGATGCAGAGGTCGATAAGTCTAGATACGATCTTGGTAAGGTCATCAAAAAGGTCGAAAGGGACTTCTGCTTTAAGCTGGAGGATGAGGCGGATGTCCGGCAACTGTGGCACAGCTTGAATGCCATCACCTTCTACAAGGCAAAATAAGGAGGCAGCTCACACTCTTTTTATGTGGGGTTGGGGGGGAAAGGGGGAAACTATTTTTCTCAGTCCCTACCTGGTCGGATATGCGGCTTTTCTCCGAGCCGTGTTTTCGCCCCTTCCCCGTGTCCTGCCAACGGTCTGGAGCGGCGTTTCCTGCTGGGACCGGCCAGGACTTCAGCTTCGGTGGCGGCACAGCGCTGAGGCGCCATCGTGGGGCGGGCAATGCCTTGCCCGGGTCGCCGTGCAGTTGGCCCTGGTGTGCTGTGACCGCCGACTCCAACATCGCGGAGCTGCGGTCTGCGGAGCTTCAAGCGGCGGGCACCGCGGAGCCCGGGATCTCACGACAAGGTCGCCAGGATCGGAGTTCTGACCAGTTCGGCCCGTGAACTTCAGGAGCCGTGGTCTCCGGGGAGAAACCGTCTGCACCGGACATTCCAAGCCGCTGAGAGCATCCACCCGACACTAGAGCTTCATCATCCGGCGAGAGGGCTGAAGCATCAGGCTGCCGTAGCAGCGACTGCGGAGGCCTCAATACGCCCGACTATGGGTGAACATGGGACAGGGCTGGACTATTGATGCCTTCATGTTTTTATGTTTACTGTTAAATTCTTTGATGTTATGTCTTATCTTTATTTGTGTGCTGCAATGGCAAGTCAAATTTCACTACACCAATTGGTGTATGTGATAATAAATGTCCTTTGTATCCTTTGTATCCTTGTATCCTTCTTCAGTTGAAAACGTCACCTATCCAAGAGATCGAAGAGAAGGCAGGTAAGGGATACTGAGTTGGATGATAAGCCATGATCATATTGAATGGCGGTGCAGGCTCGAAGGGCCGAATGGCCTGTACCTACTTTCTATGTTTCTATCCTGCCTGACCCCTTAAAGTTACTCCAGCAATTTTATGTTTTCTTTTGTAATATTTTTTTCCCGTCTTTAAATTGCCTATGAACTATTGGGTTTTCTAGGACTTATCAGAGAGCAATTCAAATGTAATAAAGCATCTCAGGAACTGCTTCAGTCACAGCAGTTACAAACAGTTATCCAAATATCCTTCTCAGAAGAGATCACTGAGCCAAATATGATAGTTTCTTTTTTTTTAAATTACTTTTATTAGAAGCAATTGTACAAGAATAAAACATTCGGCATATAAAATTATACAATTATTGTACAGCTTCAATTTTAACCTTTTAACTTGAAAATAAGGGAAAAGAACAGAGAAAGAACAAGATAGATAAAAAGTGAAAGGTGAAAAGACAGGACCCATCAACTACCAAAGTAGTGTGGCCAAAGAGTGAATAAAGATGTGAGAGAGGAAAAGAAAAAAAAAAAGAAAAAAGTGGAGATGTAGTGTCTCGGACATGTTTGTAATCCACATCGTAAGAGTAAGGACTGATGTGTGTTTCCAAAATTTAAGTATTTGTTTTTCTGCCGTCATCAGGCCACAAAGAGTGAATGAACATGTGAGAGAGGAAAAGGAAAAAAAAGAAAAAAGTGGAGATATACCTGCCTCCCATCCCCACCCCCGCCCACCTCACCCAACCCATAGTTGCATTTAAATCCAAAGTTGTGTTGCACCATGCCATCCTTGTAGGAATTCGGTAAAGGGTGTCCATGTCTTGAAAAATTGATCTGGTTTTTCTGCCTAGACAAGCCTAATATTTTCCAAATGTAGTGTCTCGGACATGTTTGTAATCCACATCTTAACAGTAGGGACTAATGTGTGTTTCCAAAATTTAAGTTTTCAGGCCACAAATTTGATAGTTTCATGATCATTTTATGATCTTCTGTTTAACCTCCAGATGTATTAAATTACTTCAATTCTCCACTGCTCTACCATATAACGGTTGATCTTATTGTAACCTCCCCAGTTTTACTACTCCCAATAACCTCTCACTCCTTGCTTGTCAAGTTTTTATATCTGCAATAAGAAAATTCAAAGATTTTGTTTCCATCACACTTTGTGGAAGAGGACTCTAAAAGTAATCCAGAAGGAAACAAAAACCTTTTATCTGTCTTACATGGGCCGACCCCTGGTTATATATTCTCCCATTAGAGTAAGCATCCTCTCCGCATCTACCTTCCCAAGACCTCACAGAGTAGTGGTAAATAAGGTTTGCTTTCTTTCATAGGCCGGGGCATTTTATACTCAATCAGGAAATCAGGAAGTTGTGATGCTGCTTTATAGGACTTTGGTTAAGTCAAAGTCCATTTAGTTTTGCATGCAGTTCTGGTCGGGGATGGATGTGGAGGTTTTGGAAAGGGTGCGGAAGAGGTTTACCAGAATGATGTTTAAAAAGACACGAAGCACTGGAGTAAGGACAAGGACAAAGGACATTTCTAGTCACATACACCAATTGGTGTAATGAAATTTGACTTTCCATGCAGCACACAGATAAAGATAAGAAACTTAAAGAATTTAACAATAAACATAAAAACATCACCCCACAATGGTTCACACTGTGAGGGAAGGCACAAAGTCCAGTCCCCATCCCCTTGTCCACCCATAGTCGGGCCCATTGAGCCCCCCCCCCAGGCGGCTCTATGGGGCCCGATGTTCCAGGCCCTTGTCGCCGGGTGATGGTGCTCCGGCGTCGGGAGAATCCTCACAGGGCCTGTCCCACTGTACGAGGTAAAGGGCCTGTCCCACTGTACGAGGTAATTCAAGAGCTCTCCAGAGTTTCCCCTGATTCGAACTCGGAGAATTACGGTAATAGCCGCTCGTAGGTACTCAAGGCTTGATGAGGTTACAAGGCAGCCCAATGATGAGGTCACGGGCAGTCACAAGGGGCCCATTGATGAGTCAGCGGAGGCAATGTTGTGGTGATAGTTACGTCCCTGCTTCAGCCCACAGTCAACTGGATGAACCATCAGAGAACCACGATGTGCAGAGACACGATACTGCTTTCGACTCTGGCCACGCTGGTTCTAATGGGCAGCTTGCTCATCATCATTAAACAGGAGGACGACTTGGCCAGCTGCTCGGGCACAGCCCCCTGCTTCCTGGCCTTCCTGTCAACAAACCCACTCAGCCTGCGTTGCCCGGCTGCAACTGAAGTACCGGAAGGTTCTGTCTACTGGCAGTACCGGGACCTCAGCCAGCCTCAAACCAAACCCCACACCTTCATCCGACCCGGGCACTGGAGGGTGCACCGTGGGCTGATGGGCGAACTGGGAAGACGAGCCAATCTACAGAGAGGCTCCTTGATCATCAACACTGCGTGGACCTCAGACACGGGCCTGTACCTGTGCAAGTCAGCTAATTCCATCCTAGCCGCCTACCTCGTGGATGTGCAGGACTCGTCTCTGCTTTACGTGTCCCACCAAGGGCTGGGGGAGAGCATTTTGCCAAACCAGAGCCTGACGGTGAACTTGGGCTTTTCCCGGCACATGGTCCAGCTTTACACCCGCTGGGAACCATGGCAGGACTGTGACCGCTGCAAGGTGATGGGGGAGCAGAAGATGATGGGCTTCTGCTACGCTGAGCTAAGCGAGGAGATCAACGAGGAAGAGGAACTGAAGGTAAATGGCGCCACCTTGCCCTGCGGCCTAATGGAGCTGCTCATTGGGCAGTCCTTGCCCCGGCGCGGCGCCGAGCTCCAGTACCGGATGTGCCGCGAGCCGTGCAAGAAGGAGGAAACAGCAGCGGAGATCGGCGATTGGTGGTGGAGGGGTCGGGAGACTACGTTCGACCGGATGGAGCCTCACAAAATGCTACTGGAGACAGTTTACCTCAACATCCACGACAAAGCCAGGATGACATGCCCGGGGGCGTCGGTGTACACGCCCGTTCTCTGGCAGCGCGACTCCACCTTCATCACCCGAGGTGGCAACTTTAACGGGACCCACCGGCTTGACGACGCCACGGGCGGTGGCATCTACCAAATCGAAAGCGTGATGCCCTTCGACCGCGGCATCTACCGCTGCTGGGTGCAGGGGCGTAGGGTCGCCTCCTTCCACCTCGAGATGCCCGAACAGCCAGTGGTACACCGCCGCGTCAACCGGCGACTGCTCAACGGCATGAGGATCATGGTCCGCACGATCGCCATGTACTTCGTGATCAGCGGCGTGATTGAGATACTGAACGCCTCCTTGTTCGAGAACTTCTAGTTGAACTGTCTCCTCCAGAAAATAAAGACCTCAAGACATAGGGGCAGAATTAGGCCCATCTCCGCCATTCTATCATGGATGATTCATTTTTCCTGCTCAACCGAATTCTTCTGCCCTCTCCCCGTAAACTTTTTTGTCTTTTAAAATTAAGTACTTATGGAGCTGCAGTGTGAAGCGCCGAATAACATTGGTGCATGTGGGCTGCTTTTGGGCTGCATGTGGACTGCATGGTACAGTGCTGACTGCATTGCTGCTGTCCCAGTGACCATGCTACATTGGAGCACATTGGGTGCAATGCCACCACCTTCAACGGTCACTGCCCGCTGAGCTGCTCTAGGGGCAGAGCTGCACTGGACACAGCGAGACTGGAACATGCTTGCATTGGAAGAATGGCACCCTAGGTGTGTTAAAGGGAACTCTGAAAGAACTGCAGTGGCTGGTAAAATCGAAGGTAGACACAAAATGCGGCATCTTTGGAGAGGGGTCGAGACCCGTCTTCAGACTGATGTCAGGGGAGCGGATAGGACAAAGAAAGAATGTAGGTGGAGATAGTGGAACTAGTGGCAGAACTGAGAAGGTGGGTGGGGTGGGGGGGGGGGAATGAAGAGAGAGAGCAAGGGCTATCTGAAGTTAGAAAAGTCAATGTTCATACCACTGGGGTGTAAACTACCCAAGTGAAATACAGTGCATTCAGAAAATATTCAGACCCCTTCACCTTTTCCACATTTTGTTACGTTACAGCCCTATTCATTTTTTTATCATCAATCTACACAGGTGTTTAGACATTTTTGCAAGGTAATTAAAAATAAATAACTGAAATATCACATTTACATAAATATTCAGACCTTTTGCTCAGTACTTTGTTGAGGTACCTTTGGCAGTGATTACAGCCTCAAGTCTTCTTGGGTATGATACTACAAGCTTGGCAAACCTGTATTTGGGTAATTTTACCCATTCTTCGGGTTCAAGTAAGAGCTCCGACTGGGCCACTCAAGGACATTCACAGACTTGACATGGCCACTCCTACGTTGTCTTGGCTATGTGCTGTTGGAAGGTGAACCTCCGCTCCAGTCTGAGGTCCAGAATGCTTTGGAGCAGGTTTTCATCGTGGATCTCGCTGTGCTTTCCTCTGTTCCACTTTCCCTGGATCCTGATTAGTCTCCTGCCACTGAAAAACATCCCCACAGCATGACGCTGCCACCACCATGCTTCACTGTGTGTATAGTATTGGCCAGGTGATGAGAGGTGCCTGGTTTCCTCCAGACATGATGCTTGGCATTCAGGACAAAGCGTTCAATCTTGGTTTCATCAGACCAGAGAATCTTGTTTCTCATGCCTTTGGCAAACTCCAAGCGGTCTGTCAGAGCTCCATCAGGTTCTTGGTCACCTCCCAGACGAAGGCCCTTCTCCTCCGATTGCTCGGTTTGTTTTATACCCTTCCCCAGATCTCTGTCTCGACACAATCCTGTCTCGGAGATCTACAGATCACTTCTTCGTCTTCATGGCTTGGTTTTTGCTCTGACATGCACTGTCAACTGTGGGACCTTAAACAGACAGGTGTGTGCCTTTCCAAACCCCATCCAATCAATTTAATTTACCACGGGTGGACTCCAATCAGGTTGTGGAAACATCTCAAGGATAATCAATAGAAAGAGGATGAACCCAAGCAATTTTGATTGTCATAGCAAATGGTAAATGTAAATACATGTTAATTTGATAGTTGTGATGCTTATGTAAATGTCATATTCAGTTATTTATTTTTAATTACTTTGCAATCCATCCAAGGACCCAAATATTCTTTCCAGGCGAGCCAGACGTTCACTTGCACCTCCTCCAACCTCATCACTGCATCAGCTGTTCCAGGTGCCAACTTCTCTACATTGGCGCTACCTAACGCAGGCTTGGTGATCATTTCGCTGAGCACCTCCGCTTAGTCCGTCTTAGCCAACCTGATCACCTGGTGGCCCAGCACCACTCCCCCCACCCCATTCCTAATCTGACCTTTCTGTCCTGGGCCTCCTCCATTGTCTGAGTGAGGGCCAGTGCAAATTGGAGGATCAGCACCTCATATTTCGCTTGGGTAGTTTACACCCCAGTGGTATGAACATTGACTTCTCTAACTTCTGGTAGCCCTTGCTCTCTCGCTTCATTTCCCCCCTTCCCAGTTCTCTCACTGGTCCCACTGTGTCCGCCTACACTCTTTCTTTGTCCTACCCCCTCCCCTGACATCAGTCAAAAGAAGGGTATCGACCTGAAACGTCACCAATTCCTTCTCTCTATAGTTGCTGCCTCACCCGCTGAGTTTCTCTAGCATTTTGTGTCTACCGGCCACTCCTATTTCTCCCCTCCTGCCTGTCTCCATTAACATTCCTTCCTCTGGCTTCACAATTTGCAACTCTTTAATCCTCTTCAGTCTCACACCAGCGTTTGGCAGCTAACATATATTTTTTAAATAAACCAAAACTCGTTCCTTGCGTTTCTTCGGATCCAAAGGATTGCTAAATCCCCCTGTCAGTAATCACACTATTTAACGTGACTTTGATGTGAACGGAAGAATAGCATCTGTGGGTTGCTAAGCATCAGAAGGCATGACCGATTGAAAATTGCTGCAAATCTGAATGTTCTCTTTAAGGTATTGCAATCTGCAGAAAAAAAATCACAATACCAGCACTGCTCCGACAGATATTTTAACTAAATTTACCTATTGTTGTTTCCAATTAATATATATTTAACATTTACCTATTGTTGTTCCAATAAATATATTCCATTTTACTTTGAAAAGTTTGTTTCCTTGCAATATTTCTCTAATCTATGATTATAGATTTGGTCGTTGCAAATAATGCATCTTCAACGAATCTTAAGGTTCATTATTTCCTTCATGCAACTCTCTCGAATTTATATTTATGTACTGTAGAATCAGTTCATTTTTCTCGGGTTGGTAATGAGCATTGAGAGGTAGTAAATATAATTCCACCATCACCTTTATATGTCTATATCTCTTGTTTCCTTTTCCCTTGACTAGTCTGAAGATGGGTCTATGGAAGTTATAAACAAGTTACCTTAACTTATAAACAAGTTACTTATTTTTACTTTTGTATTCATAATAAATACATTTATATCCTTGTATTAAACATAAACTAAAATGGTGTGTGTAACAGTATAAAATGGCTTTAGCTAAAACATAGCTGGGAGATTAAAAAGCAATAGTTTGGAATTTAAGGGTGGCGAATGAAGGAGAGATACGAGGGGAAATGTAAAGTTTAATAAAATTGAGCCAAGGGCTGAATTTAATGGTGGCGAGATAGAGATAATTAGAATTGAAGAAAGATTGATGCGAAAGGAGTACAGCATGCAAGATAATGCAGCAGAGATAGGGCTAGAAACTGTAATAAAAAGCTGCTTGTTTCTGGGATTCAGAGAGCAATTAGAGAACGGACAGGTGGTGTCGTCTCTGAATGTTCCAAGCTGATATTTGCAAATAAAGGCTTTCTTCTTCATGAAGAATTCTCTGTGTCTGTGTCATCCTATCCAAATTTGAGTCTTAAAACCGCAGCGAGCGGGGTCGGTAAGAGACCGTTAATTAAAAGACAAACAGCTCAGGGCGTTTCCCAGCCCCTCTGGCTCCTAGGGACAACAGGAAAAAGGGTGGCCACCCAGCAAAATTATGATGTTTTCCGCTTAATTTGGACTAATAACCTGTTGAACATGAGAAGCCACTGGGGACACAGAAGTGCCTAGGTAGTTAGAAGATGTCTCCGACCCAAGAATCTGGCACTAAATTGTTCTAAAAAGCAGACCTAGAGGATTGTCCGAGAAGGCTGCACTGTGTGGTGAGTAATATAGATATATTAAGAGTTTATTAGGTCCTCATGGATACCACCCGAGTTTATTGAGTCCTCGTGGATACCTCCCTGAGAGGTCAGGGGTTTGCACGGATGAGGCAGTTTTAAAGAGTTTATTATGTCCTTGTAGATACCACCCTTGAACGGTCAGGGGTTTGCACGGACGAGGAAAGTATTCTGTGGATACCACCCTGAGAGGTCAGGGGTTTGTACGGGCAGAATAAGCCACTCTGTGTATACCACCCTGAGAGGTCAGGTTTGTACGGGCAGAATAATGTATTTTGTGGCTCCCACCCTGAGAGGTCAGGGGTTTGCACGGGCAAAATACAAATTTAGAGTAAGTGGGTAACAGAAACAGTGTACACAGTGATAAAATATTGTAGAATAGCAGAAAGTAGAATAGCAATAAGAATATTGTAAGGTAATATAGTGACTACGAGGACAGAGGAGGTGTAAGGACTGAGTTTCTTAACTGTTTGTGGAGATAACACTGCTGCATTCTCTCTGCTGAGAGATCAAGACAAAATGTGCTTCTTTCTTTGGAGATTAATGGGAGTGGGGTGTGGTCAGATGTTGAGTGACTAGGATTTTGATTGGTTGTGATCTTAGTGGGGTGTGGTTAGACTTTGAGTGACGGTGAGTCTGACTAATCACGATGTGAATCAATGTCCAATCACAGAGCTCAGGAACCTGACTGATAGGGGATTAGACCATCCTACTTTAACTTAAAAGGGGAGATAAGAATTATATAAATGTTAATTTTGAAACTTGAATCTGTGTAGAAAATTGCATAATTTCTTTGAAGTAAGAATGGAACGAATGTGATTTGTGTGTAAAAACTGGTTTTGAATGAACGAGGAAGTTCATATATGTGATAAGTCTTTTGTTTGTTGTAGACCACATGCTGTAAGGGTATGTGTGTGTGTTCGTTTAAGAAATTATAAGCAATGGAGGAGATTACGAACAGCTGTAAGGTAACGATTAACGCTTTGTATCATCGTATCTTAAAAGGGGAAAGTTGGAAAATGTAGGTTGCTTGGTTTTGCTGATGTTTCTATAGATTTTTTTTCAGTAAAGTTAATTTTGAAAATTGTTACTAGTACTAGGAATTGAAAATTTAAAATAGTGGTGAGAATGGATTGAAATAATTGGAAATAAGTTAATTGCTGAAACATGACCAGCTTTTGTGGTTTGTTTGGATAAACATTCTGGTTGGAGAAGGGTAATGATTATTTGCTGAGATTTTCAGAAACAGTTGTGAGGAAGTGGCCCAAGGAAGGCACTTTCAAGATAAATGTGTGACAAGATGGAAGTGTTAATTATGAATTATATGCCACAGATAAGTTGGAAAGGTGGGAAAAGAGGAGAGGAAAGGAATTTGATGTACTTAAGCAGTTTAGAGAGAAAAGGAGAGAGAGACAGTGAGGAGGTAACAAGTAGGAAACGACAGGTGTGAAAGTAATAAATCGGGAGGAGTCAGTGGAAGATTTTAAAAGAAAGGTGAATACATTTGCAAAGGAGGATAGACTATCTGAGAAGTAAGAAATTGAGTTTAGAATGAGAAAGAAGGCATATCAGAAAGGATTAAAGTGGGAAGCAGAGGGATAAATTGATGAGACTGCTTTAAAAAGAAAAGAGCAGGACAGACACAGATTATCCTTTGGGGCACCCATAAACTGAGAGGGCTAAAAAATACCTTACCCAATATTCCTGATGGGGCAGGAAATGGATTATGGCTTTGGAGGACAATTATTGGCTATGGGAGATTTGAAGGCACTGTTGGTGAAAGTGATAGGAACCACTAAACTGACAGAACCCCTGAAGATGGCTGCTATAAAAATGCTGTGAACAATGTAATAAACAATGGCATGCTGTTTGACACAGTCAGGCAGAGGGTATGGCAGGCCCTCTGACAATGTTACCCACTTAAGGTGGACCCCAAGGAATAAAGGGGAGATCCACTAGGAGAGGCAAATAATCCAGCAGCCTATCTGGAGAACCAGCTGAAAAGTTGGAGACTGGAAACTGAACAAGAAATAGAAGGCAACCAGTTAATGAACACTATATTTTGAACCACTGTGGTGGATGTCATTCCTCCTAAAGCCAAGTCTAGATTGGAGGAGGTGGTGGGATTGTCATCTATTTCCCACCCCCGATTCAGCGATCATTTGGTCAATGAAGTCGAGAAATATCGCAAAGATAGGAAAAAGACTTGCAGACCAGCAGGAAGAGGTGCAGAGAAAAATGATGCAAATGTAACTTGAAGAGCTCAAAAAAAAAAGAGCGTGAAAAAGGAAAGACAATGTTGTCAATAACAACAGACCTGGTTGAAAAGACTGAAATAAGTGGTGCACCGACACACAGTGAGTCCTATGACAGAGCCAAACAGGGGGCAGAGAATTCCATGCCAATAATAAATGTCTTTGGGAGATTGTTTCCTCAAATGCACTGTCAGGAGTGAAATAAATCTGTATATAACCCAGACAGGACTGGGGTCCCCAAGGGAGGGAGGGATCTCAAGGAGGAGGTCAAGAAAGGCTAGAAAGGAGACAGGTAATGGATAAGGTGTGTTGGGGATGTGAACAGGTATGGTAATCAGGAAATAATAATAATAATAATTAAGATAGTGGTGAACATAGCTATGGTAAGAACATTAAGAAGAGGTATTAAATACACCTAGGCTAGGATGCAGCAGATACTAGCCCCATGTTTTTAATCAGATGTTATAGGCAGATTTGGAAGGTGTTGATATAGCATGTGGATGATTTGTTGGTTTGTTCCACAAGTGAGAAGCAATGTGAGAGAGACATTGTAATTATCTTGGAAACGATGGCATAGGAGGTCATAAAGTATCAAGGAAGAAGTTGTTGTTTTGTCAGCAGCAGGTAGAATATTTTGGATGAGTAATATCAAAAGAAGTAAAAGCTATAGCGCAGGATCAAATAGAAGCGATAATTGAAGTTCCCTAACCTCAGACAGTAGGACAGATGATGGTGATCTTGGATATAGCCGGATATAGTTCAGACTAGATTGGAAAGTATGCTGAAATTGTGATGTCATTAAGGAAAATAATGAAGGAAGAAGGACACACAAGTCTGAAAAATGTTTTACAGTCAGAGCCTTTGAATGAAGGGGACAAAATGGTTTTGCTTGTGGATGTTTCTTGTTAAAGGGATCATAATAGCAAGTATGCAGGGTTTGAAGTGGTGCATCAGGATGAATTAAGACTTTAAGGTAATTAAATTGGAAGCTTGCCTGCAATGTTTCTTAGCTCAGTTGGCAGATATTAAGGCTTTAAGAGCAGCATGTGACATGAGGGAAGGCGAGAAAGCTGAAGTTTATACCGAATAAGCATATGTACATGGGGTCTGGCACATGTTTGGAGCAGTAGGAAAACAGAAAGGCTTTGAGAAAAGCAACAGAGACCCCATGCAAAGTTAACAGGAAAGTACAGACCTGATAAGGGGAAAGATGAAGGCAGGGGCGCTAGCTGTCATTAAATGCCAAGCACATAAGAAGTGAAATCAAAGCAGCCAGAACAGAATCTGGAGGATGATCAGCTGTTATTGCACCTAGGGTAAGCTTGGATACGCTTAGGTGCAAAAACGCTACGGACCCATAGAGTAAAACATAGATTTGGGTGTGTAACACCTGCAGTTACAGGGCATGGTGAAAAGAATAAATGGAGCATTGAAGGTTAATATAAATAAGATTTGTGTAACGATCCAATTCAAACAAGGTTGAATTGGATCGTTGCCCTGCCATTGGCACTGAAGAGATGTTGCATGCAAAACTAACCGAATAACCCACATAACAACACATGAGATGCTTGCTGGCAATGGAGAGGTTCCTACAAGGGACTGAGTTTGGAACAGTTAGAGGTAGAATTTAAGAAGTATATGTAACAGTTAATTATGATATACAAGTCAATTTATGCACAGGCAAAGTTAAAGCAGTTGGAGGTGGACCAGGAGGAAGGACCCTTTAAACCTGGAGACAAGGTGTATGTATGAGCTTTCCGAACCACCCACCGCTGTTCAGGTAGAAGGTTGATCTACCTGGTACCATTTCAATCATTACATGAGGGATGTCCCGCAGGTACGAGTCGATAATAGCCCTGCGGTAAGTGAACAGGAGGACAAAGAAGTGAGGGAAGAGCAGAGTTCTAACAAGAACGTTGTTTGACGTCAGTGGTGGGCAAATTAATGGAAAGGATACTTAAAGATAATATAAAAAAGCATCTGGATAAACAGGGTCCGATTAGGAACAGTCAACATGGATTTGTGCCTGCAAGGTCATGTTTGACTAATCTTCTTGAATTTTTTGAAGCGGTTACTAGGGCAATTGATGAGGGTAAAGTGGTGGATGTTGTCTATATGGACTTCAGTAAGGCCTTTGACAAGGTTCCATATGGAAGGTTGGTTAAGAAAGTTAAATTGTTGGGTATTATTGGTGGAGTAGCAAGATGGATTGAACACTGGCTGAATGGGAGATGTGAGAGTGTAATGGTGGATGACTGTTTGTCAGGTTGGAAGCCGGTGACTAGTGGGGTGCCTCAGGGATCTGTGTTGGGTCCACTGTTTTTTGTCATATACATCAATGATCTGGATGATGGTGTGGTAAATATGTAGATGATACTAAGATAGGTGGTGTCGTGAATAATGAAGTCGATTTTCAAAGTCTACAGAGAGATTTAGGCCATTTGGAAGAGTGGGATGAAAGATGGCAGATGGAGTTTAATGCTGATAAGTGTGAGGTGCTACATCTTGGCAGAACAAGTGAAAATGGGATGTACATGGTAAATGGTAGCGAATTGAGGAATGCAGTTGAACAGAGGGATCTAGGAATAACTGTGCATAGTTCCCTGAAAGTGGAATCTCATGTAGACAGGGTGGTAAAGAAAGCTTTTGGTGTGCTGGCCTTTATAAATCAGAGCATTGAGTATAGAAGTTGGGATGTAATGTTAAAATTGTACAAGGCATTGGTGAGGACAATTATGGAGTATGGTGTACAATTTTGGTCGCCAAATTATAGGAAAGATGTCAACAAAATAGAATGAGTACAGAGGAGATTTACTAGAATGTTGCCTGGGTTTCAGCAACTAAGTTACAGAGAAAGGTTGAACAAGTTAGGTCTTTATTGTTTGGAGCGCAGAAGGTTATGATGAGAGGGATAGACAGAGTTGACGTGGATAAGCATTTCCCATTGAGAGTAGGGAAGATTCAAACTAGAGGACATGATTTCAGAATTAAGGGACAGAAATTTAGGGGTAACATGAGGGGGAACTTCTTTACTCAGAGAGTGGTAGCTGTGTGGAATGAGCTTCCAGTGGAAGTGGTGGGGGCAGGTTCGATTTTATCATCTAAAAATAAATTGGATAGGTATATGGACGGGAAAGGAATGAAGGGTTATGGTCTGAGTGTAGGTAGATGGAACTCGGGGAGAATAAGTGTTAGGCACAGACTAGAAGGGCCGAGATGGCCTGTTTCCGTGCTGTAATTGTTATATGGTAAAGATAATGTGAGGTTTTTGGAGACATTAGTGACTATGAGACTGGTGTCAATAAGGTCAGAATGAGGGGGTGTATGTGTCTTGTTTGGGGAACAATGTTTCACCTTCATACATAGTAATACTAGCCCAGAGGGGTCTTTCACTAAAGCCATGGATAAGCTAAAAACCCAAAGGAGTGAGGTTAAAAGAAATGTAGACATCAATTGTTTGGATGGCTGGAGAGCATGTTAGGGGGTTGGGGAGCTTCGCTGATTAAAATTGGTTTGACCACTGGGGTCGTACTACTTGCAGTGGCAATCATGTTGTGCTGTGTTTTCCCCTGTATTAAGTCTCTCCTGGTGAAAGCTACTGTGAAGCAACTGCCAATGATAACGGGTGAAGATGAATCCGGCCCTCAAGGAAAGTGGACCTCGGCGATAGAATACTACTACGATGGAGAAGAAGTGTTAGGAAAATGTTAAACGAAGTCTGTAAGGGAAACTGGATCTTTTTTCCTGCCTCACGTAATGGGGGTGGGATTTAGGCCCAGTTTCTCAGGGAGTCCGAGAAAGAACACTGCACAACATTACACTAACTTAATTTGAAGGGCCTGCATTTTAGGGCTCTATGGGTGATTTGACCTGGGGATGTGTGTGTGGTTTTCTTTGTCTTTTGAGACTCGTTGGAGTCTCAGAGGAGGGAGTTATATGGAAGTTATAAACAACTTACTTTACGTTCTAAACAAGTTACTTATTTTTACTTTTGTATTCTTACATTTCATAAATACATTTATATCCGTGTATTAAACATAAACTAAAATGGTGTATGTAACAGTATAAAATGGCTTTAGCTAAAACATAGCTGGGAGATTAAAAAGCAATGGTTTGGAATTTAAGGGTGGCGAGTGAAGGAGAGATACGAGGGAAAATGTAAAGTTTAATGAGATTGAGCCAAGGTCGGAATTTAATGGTGGCGACATAGAGATAATTAGAATTGAAGAAAGATTGATGCAAAAGGAGTACAACGTGCAAGATAATGCAGCAGAGATAGGGCTAAAAACTGTAATAAAAAGCTGTTTGTTTCTGGGATTCAGAGAGCAATTCGAGAACGGACAGGTGGTGTCGTCTCTGAATGTTCCAAGCTGATATTTGCAAGTAAAGGCTTTCGTCTTCTTGAAGAATTCTCTGTGTCTGTGTCATCCTATCCAAATTTTAGTCTTAAAACCACGACAAAATTGGCACAGCGAACAGGGATGATAAGAGACCGTTAATTAAAAGACAAACAGCTCAGGATGCTTTCCAGCCCCCCCTGGCTCCGAGGGACAACAGGAAAAAGGGTGGCCACCCAGCAAAATTATGCGGTTTTCCACTTCATTTGGACAAATAACCTGTTTAACATGAGAAGCCACCGGGGACACAGAAGTGCCTAGGTAGTTAGGTCTCTCCAACCCAAGAATCTGGCACAAAATTGTTCTAAAAAGGAGACCCGGAGGATTGTCCTTGAAGGCTGCGCTGCGTGGTGAGTAATATATATATATTATTAAGAGTTTATTCACTCCTCATGGATGTGATTTGTGTGTTAAATCCAAAGTTGTGTTGCGCCATACTATCCTTGTAAGAATTCGGTAAAGTGTGTCCATGTCTTGAAAAATTGATATGTTTTTTCTGCCAAGACATTATATTTTCCAAATGTAGTGTCTTGGACATGTTTATAATCCACATCTTAACAGTAGGGACTGATGTGTGTTTCCAAAATTTAAGTATTCGATTTTCCGCCGTTATCAAGTTCAAGTTCAAGTGAGTTTATTGTCATGTGTCCCTGATAAGACAATGAAATTCTTGTTTTGCAACAGGCCACAAATTTGATAGTTTCATGATCATTTTATGATCCTCTGTTTACCCTCCAGATTTATTAAATTACTTAAATTCTCCACTGCTCTACCTTATAATGGCTGATCTTAATGTAACCTCCCCAGTCTTACTGCTCCCAATAACCTCTCACTCCATGCTTGCCAAGTTTTTATATCTGCAATAAGAAAATTCAAAGATTTTGTTTCCATCACCCTTCGTGGAAGAGGACTCTCAAAATAATCCAGAAGGAAAAAATACCTTTTCTCTGTCTTACATGGGCCGACCCCTGGTTATATATTCTCCCATTAGAGTAAACATCCTCTCCGCATCTACCTTCCCAAGACCTCACAGAGTAGTGGTGAATAAGGCATATGGTTTGCTTTCTTTCATAGGCCGGAGCATTTTATACTCAATCAGGAAGTCAGGAAGCTGTGATGCTGCTTTATAGGATTTTGGTTAAATCAAAGTCCATTTAGTTTTGCATGCAGTTCTGGTCGGGGATGGATGTGGAGGTTTTGGAAAGGGTGCGGAAGAGGTTTACCAGAATAATGTTTAAAAAGACACATAGCGCTAGAGTAAGGACAAGGACAAGGACAAAGGACATTTATTGTCACATACACCAATTGGTGTAGTGAAATTTGACTTGCTCTGCAGCACACAGATAAAGATAAGAAACAACATTAAAGAATTTAACATTAAACATAAAATCAACCCTCCACAATGGTTCCCACAATGAGGGAAGGCACAAAGTCCAGTCCCCATCCCCTTGTCCACCCATAGTCGGGCCCATTGAGGCCACTGCAGTCACCGCTACGGGGCTCGATGTTTCAGGCCCTTGTCGCCGGGTGATGGTGCTCCGGCGTCGGGAGAATCCTCACAGGGCCTGTCCCACTGTACGAGGTAAAGGGCCTGTCCCACTGTACGAGGTAATTCAAGAGCTCTCCCGAGTTTCCCCTGATTCGAACTCGGAGAATTACGGTAATAGCCGCTCGTAGGTACTCAGGGCTTGATGAGGTCACAAGGCAGCCCAATGATGAGGTCACGGGCAGTCACAAGGGGCCCATTGATAAGGTCAGGGGTGGCAATGTTTGGTGATAGTTACGTCCCTGCTTCAGCCCACAGTCAACTGGATGAACCATCAGAGAATCACGATGTGCAGAGACACGATACTGCTTTCGACTCTGACCACGCTGGTTCTAATAGGCAGCTTGCTCATCATCATTAAACAGGAGGACGACTTGGCTAGCTGCTCGTGCACAGCCCCCTGCTTCCTGGCCTTCCTGTCAACAAACCCACTCAGCCTGCGTTGCCCGGCTGCAACTGAAGCACCGCAAGGCTCCGTCTACTGGCAGTACCGGGACCTCAGCCAGCCTCAAACCAAACCCCGCACCTTCATCCGACCCGGGCACTGGAGGGTGCACCGTGGGCCGATGGGCGAACTGGGAAGCCGAGCCAATCTACAGAGAGGCTCCTTGATCATCAACATGGTGTGGACCTTAGACACGGGCCTGTACCTGTGCAAGTCAGCTAATTCCATCCTAGCCGCCTACCACGTGGATGTGCAGGACTCGTCTCTGCTTTACGTGTCCCACCAAGGGCAGGGGGAGAGCATTTGGCCAAACCAGAGCCTGATGGTGAACTTGGGCTCTTCCCGGCACATGGTCCAGCTTTACACCCGCTGGGAACCATGGCAGGACTGTGACCGCTGCAAGGTGATGGGGGAGCAGAAGATGATGGGCTTCTGCTACGTTGAGCTAAGCGAGGAGATCGACGAGGAAGAGGAACTGAAGGTAAATGGCGCCACCTTGCCCTGCGGCCTAATGGAGCTGCTCATTGGGCAGTCCTTGCCCCGGCGCGGCGCCGAGCTCCAGTATTGGAAGTGCCGCGAGCCGTGTAAGAAGGAGGAAACAGCAGCGGAGATCGGCGATTGGTGGTGGAGGGATCGGGAGACTGCATTCGACTGGATGCAGCCTCACAAAATGCTACTGGAGACAGTTTACCTCAACATCCACGACAAAGCCCGGATGACATGCCCGGGGGCGTCAGTGTACACGCCCATTCTCTGGCAGTGCGACTCCACCTTCATCACCCGAGGTGGCAACTTTAACGGGACCCACCGGCAATTTTTTGTCTTTTAAAATTAAGTACTTATGGAGCTGCAGTGTGAAGCCTGTGGTGGTGAAAACCGCCCAGCACGGGCTGGGAAGATCATCAAGGACCCCTCCCACTCTAACCATGGACTGTTTGCCCTCCTACCATCGGGGAGGCGGTACAGGAGCCTCAGGTCCCGCACCAGCAGGATGAGGCGTAGCTTCTACAATAACACCATCGCACTGCTGAACTCGGAGTCCCGCCGATAGATTCCCACATCTGTATTTATTTATCTGTATTTATCTAAACATTGCTATCACTACGTACTGACACTAAACTGCATTTCGTTGTACCCATACTTGTATCTGTGCAATGACATTAAATTTGAATTGAATTGAATTGAAGCGCCGAATAACATTGGTGCATGTGGGCTGCTTTTGAGCTGCATGTGGACTGCATGGTAGAGTGCCGACTGCATTGCTGCTGTGCCAGTGACCATGCTACATTGGAGCACATTGGGTGCAATGCCACCACCTTCAATGGTCACTGCCCGCTGAGCTCTCTAGGGGCAGAGCTGCACTGGACACAGCGAGACTGGGACATGCTTGCATTGGAAGAATGGCACCCTAGGTGTGTTAAAGGGAACTCTGAAAGAACTCAGTGGCTGGTAAAATCAAAAATAGACACAAAATGCAGCATCTTTGGAGAGGGGTCGAGACCCTTCTTCAGACTGATGTCAGGGGAGCGGATAGGACAAAGAAAGAATGTAGGCGGAGATAATAGAACTAGTGGCAGAACTGAGAAGGTGTGTGGGGGGAAATGAAGAGAGAGAGCAAGGGCTATCTGAAGTTAAAGAAGTCAATGTTCATACCGCTGGGGTGTAAATTACCCAAGTGAAATACAGTGCATTCAGAAAATATTCAGATCCCTTCACTTTTTCCACATTTTGTTACGTTACAGCCCTATTCATTATTTTATCATCAATCTACACAGGTGTTTAGACATTTTTTGAAAAGTAATTAAAATTAAATAACGGAAATATCACATTTAAATTAGTATTCAGACCTTTTGCTCAGTACTTTGTTGAGGCACCTTTGGTAGTCTTCTTGGGTATGATACTACACGCTTGGCAGATTTGGGTAATTTTGGGTAATTTTACCCATTCTTCTCTGCAGATCTTCTCAAGTTCTGTCAGGGTGGATGGGGAGCGTCGATGCACAGCTATCTTCAGGTCCCTTCAGAGATGTTCGATCGGGTTCAAGTATGGGCTCTGGCTGGGCCACTCAAGGACATTCACAGACTTGTCATGGCCACTCCTACGTTGTCTTGGCTATGTGCTGTTGGAAGGTGAACCTCCGTTCCAGTCTGAGGTACAGAATGCTCCGGAGCAGGTTCTCATCAAGGATCTCGCTGTACTTTCCTCTGTTCCATTTTCCCTGGATCCTGATTAGTCTCCTGCCACTGAAAAACATCCCCACAGCATGACGCTGCCACCACCATGCTTCACTGTGGGTATGGTATTGACCAGGTGATGAGCGGTGCCTGGTTTCCTCCAGACGTGATGCTTGGCATTCAGGCCAAAGAGTTCAATTGCATCAGACCAGAGAATCTTGTTTCTCAAGCCTTTGGCAAACTCCAAGCAGGCTGTCATGTGCCTTTTACTGAGGAGAGACTTCCGTCTGACCACTTTACCATGAAGGCCTGATTGGTGGAGGGCTGCAGATATAGTTGGAGGGCTGCAGATATAAGGTTCTATCATGGCCACAGACAAACTCTGGAGCTCTGTCAGAGCTCCATCAGATTCTTGGTCACCTCCCAGTCCAAGGACCTTCTCCCCAGATTACTCGGTTTGGCCGGGCGGCCAGCTCTATGAGGAGTCCTGGTGATTCCAAAGTTCTTACATTTAAGAATGGCGGAGGCCACTGTGCTCTTCAGGACCTGCAATGCTGCAGAAATTGTTTTATACCCTTCCCCAGATCTCTGTCTCGACACGATCCTGTCTCGGAGATCTACAGACAATTTCTTCGTCTTCATGGCTTGGTTTTTGTTCTGACATGCACTGTCAACTGTGGGACCTTATACAGACAGGTGTGTGCCTTTCCAAACCATGTCCAATCAATTTAATTTATCACTGGTGGACTCCAATCAGGTTGGGGAAACATCTCAAGGATAATCAATAGATCAGGATGAACCCAAACAATTTTGAGTGTCAAAGGGTAAATGTAAATACATGTAAATTTGATAGTTGTGATGCTTATGTAAATGTCATATTTCTGTTATTTATTTGCAAAAATTTCTAAACAGATTTTTTCGCTTCTTCATTCTGGGGTATTGTGTGTAGATTGATGAATAAAAAAATGAATCCATTTTAAAATCAGGCTGTAACGTAACAAAATGGGGAAAAAGTGATGTGTTCTGAATATTTTCTGAATGCACTTTATGAGGTGCTGTTCCTCAAATTAGTGCTGGGCTCTCTCTGACAATGGAGGAGGCCCAGGACAGAAAGGTCTGATTCGGAATGGGAGGAGGAGTTGAAGTGCTGGGCTACCGGGAGACCAGCTTGGTTGAGATGGACTGAGTCGAGATGTTCAGCGATTGATTGCCGATTCTGTGCTTGGTCTCGCCAATGTAGAGAAGTTGACACCTGCAACAGCGGATGCAGTAGATGAGATTGGAGGAGGTGCAAGTGAACCTCTGCATCACCTGGAAAGACTGTTTGGGTCATTTGGATGGAGTCAAGGGGGGAAGGTAAAGGGACAGGTCTTGCATCTCCTGCGGTTGCAGAGGGAAAGTGCTGCCTGAGGAGGGAATGGAGGGCATCGATCTCTGTGGAAAGCAGAAAGGGGTGGAGATGGGAAGATACGGCCAGCAGTGGGATCCCTTTGGAGGTGGCAAAAATGTTGGAGGATTATTAGGCTGTGGGTGGAGGAGCTTTTTCAAGTTTGTGACCCAACTCACGGAACTACCTGAATTCTTAACATATTGTGTATAAATATTATATAAATCATACCTGAAACTCGTCAAGACCAAAACCTGCAGATTTTTAAAAAATATGAGAAAACCTCAATTTTTTCCGAGTAGTAATTATCCAATCAATACACGTTTGCCTTTGAGGTCGGACGCAAATTGACCAATCCCGTGCTTTGTTTTATGGTCGCTAGGCAGCGAGGACCCTGGGATCATGGCTGCCTCCCAATTACATCAAAACAATAACAAGGTTTCCAAGGAATATAGGTATTGCGAACCTTGCTGATAATTTTGTTTTTCAACTGATTTGTCTTTATAAAGTTACTAGACTAGGTGGGACCCGGTGGGTCCCAGCTTCACACGGCAGGGCTGCTCCCTCAACACAATATTCTACCTCTCCAACAATTCCAATATTATGCTGGCCAATGGGGGGGGGGGGGGGGGGGTGGGGGTGGGGGGGGCTTGCTGGAGCGCTAGCATGGTGTTGTGGGCCAAAAGGACTAGTTTCCAGAGGGCTAGTATGGACATTGTGGGCCAAATGGATTCTTGGGCTGGCAGCTCAGTCACTTCGACCACTCACACACACACACACAAACACACACTCACACGAAAACGCGTTCACACACACGTACACTCACAAACACATACACACACACTCATTTGACTCACACACCATATATATGGCAGTAAACTTTCTTGAATACTCACACAGCTGAGCGTGGCCTCACCACTTTGGGGCTTAGGCAGTCAGCGGCACTTCCGCAATCAATGTGACCTCTGCACTTACCGGAAATTACACAATCAGCGCAACCTGTCCACTAAGCGGAAGTCACGAAAAACAGTCGGACCTAAAAAAGCATTTATTCCTTCCAAACACAGTCGGACCTAATAAAGCATTGCAGTTTCAAGCACAGGCAGGGCATTGTCATTAAGGGCTAACAATATATATATGTTAGCCCTTAATGACAATGCCCTGCCTGTGCTTGAATAGTATAAGAATATATGGTTTAAAGACTGCAGCATTTGAATTAGGTTCCCCGTGGTGTAATATAGGCATTGGACACTAGATGGCACTTACTTTTTTCATCTCATTTTTAATTAGTTTAATTAAATAATGTGCAACTTTTGGCACTGACGAGTTGTGACTTTCATCTCAATTATATTTTATCTAAGTCTGTGCAAAATTTCATGTAGTTCCGAAACATGGGTCACAAAAGTTAAATTCTAGACACATTTTCGATGCTCGGCCCACCGCATCTATATGCTGTATGCAACGACTGATGGGGGTGGAAGGTGGAGGTGGAGTACAAGGGGGGACTAGGGACGTTACGAGAGGTGGGAGGGGGAACCAACTCCAAAGCGATCCCACTACTGGTCATATCTTCCCATCTCCACCCCTTTCTGCTTTCCACAGCGACCATTTCCTCTCCCCATTGCACTTTCCCCAGCAATCGCAGGAGATGCAACATGTCCCTATACCCTTTCCCCCTCCAATCCATTCAAGGACACAAACAGTCTTTCCAGGGTGAGCCAGACGTTCACTTGCACTCCTCCAACCTCATCACTGCATCAGCTGTTCCAGCTGTTCTCCACATTGGCGCTACCTAACGCAGGCTCGGTGATCATTTCGCTGAGCACCTCCGCTCAGTCCGTTCTTAACCAACCTGAGCTCCCGGTGGGCCCAAGCACCAACTCCCCCCCCCCCCCCACCCCCCCCATTCCTAAATCTGACCTTTCTGTCCTGGGCCTCCTCCATTGTCAGAGTGAGGCCCAGTGCAAATTGGAGGATCAGCACCTCATATTTCGCTTGGGTAGTTTACACCCCAGCGGTATGAACATTGACTTCTCTAATTTCTGGTAGCCCTTGCTCTCTCGCTTCATTTCCCCCTTCCCAGTTTTCTCACTGGTCCCACTGTCTTCGCCTACATTCTTTCTTTGTCCTACCCCTTCCCCTGACATCGGTCTAAAGAAGGCTATCGAGCTGAAACGTCTCCAATTCCTTCTCTCCGTAGATGCTGCCTCACCCGCTGAGTTTCTCTAGCATTTTGTGTCTACTGGCCACTGCTATTTCTCCCCTCCTGCCTACCTCCATTAACATTCCTTCCTCTGGCTTCACAATTTGCAACTCTTTAATCCTCTTCAGTCTCACACCAGCGTTTGGCAGCTAACATATTTTTCTTAAATAAATGCAAAAACTCATTCTTGCGTTTTCTTTGGATCCAAAGGATTGCTAAATCCCCCTGTCAGTAATCACACTATTTAACGTGACTTTGATGTGAACGGAAGAATAACATCTGTGGGTTACATAAGCAAAACAGATGGCATGACCGATTGAAAATTGCTTGCAAAATCTGAATGTTCTCTTTAAGGTATTGCAATCACAATAAATACCAACACTGCTCCAACAGATATTTTAACTAGATTTACCTATTGTTGTTTCCAATTAATATATATTTAAAATTTACCTATTGTTGTTCCAATAAATATATTCCATTTTACTTTGAAAAGTTTGTTTCCTTGCAATATTTCTTTAATCTATGATTATTGATTAGGTGCGAATAATGTATCTTCGACGAATCTTAAGGCTCATTATTTCCTTCATGCAACTCTCCCGAATTTATATTCATGTACTGTACTGTAGAATCAGTTCATTTTTCTTGGGTTGGTAATGAGGATTGAGAGGTAGTAACTATAATTCCACCATCACCTTTATATGTCTATATCTCTTGTTTCCTTTTCCCCTGACTAGTCTGAAGATGGGTCTCGACCCAAAACGGCACCCATTCCTTCTCTCCAGAGATGCTGCCTATCCTGCTGATTTACTCAAGGTTTTTGTGTCTACCCTTACATCAAATGTGCTCATTCTTCTTGCCTAGGTTTTGGGCTGGGTTTGACCACGTTCAAATCATTTGGCGGATTCTGTGTGCAGGAGGTTTGGAACTGTCTGGGTTGCATTCCAATGGATCCATGAGTGGACCATGCTTAGGCTGAATGACACAAGAGGGCAACCAGCAAAAGCAAATGCCTAACAAATCATAGGGAGGCCAGTGGTGGTCAAACTAACAAGTAACAAGTATCCTTTATTGTCATTCAGACCTTTCAGTCTGAACGAAATTTCGTGCTTGCAGTCATAACATAGAATAAAATAACAAAAACACACAATAAACACAGATTTAACATCCACCACAGTAAGTCCACCAGCCACCTCCTCACTGTGATGGAAGGCAAAAGTCTTAAAGTCCTTGTCTCTTCCCTCCTTGTTCTCCCTCTGCGCTGAGGCGATCCAGGTTTCCGATGTTGTGACCCCGCCGGGTGATGGTAAGTCAGTCCCGTTGCTGAATCCGAGCACCGCGAACGGGCCGGTTCAAACTCCGCCAGAAGGCCGCCACAGCCCCCAAACTGAACTAGGGTGTGGATTACCGAGGAGTATTATTTATTATTTTCAGGGAGGCACAGTGGCGCAGCAGTAGAGCGTCTGCACGGAGTTTGTATCTTATTGTAACCTCCCCAGTCTTACTGGTCCCAATAACCTCTCACTCCATGCTTGTCAAGTTTTCATGTCCGCCTTAAGAAAATTCAAAGATTTTGTTTCCATCACCCTTTGTGGAAGAGGTCGCTCAAAATAATCCAGAAGGAAAAAAAAAACTTTTCTCTGTCTTACATGGGCCGACCCCTGGTTATATATTCTCCCATTAGAGTAAACATCCTCTCCACATCTACCTTCCCAAGACCTCACAGAGTAGTGGTAAATAAGGCATATGGTTTGCTTTCTTTCATAGGCCGGGGCATTTTATACTCAATCAGGAAATCAGGAAGTTGTGATGCTGCTTTATAGGACTTTGGTTAAGTCAAAGTCCATTTAGTTTTGAATGCATTTCTGATCGGGGATGGATGTGGAGGTTTTGGAAAGGGTGCGGAAGAGGTTTACCAGAATTATGTTTAAAAAGACACAAAGCGCTGGAATAAAGGGCCTGTCCCACTGTACGAGGTAATTCAATTGCTCTCCCGAGTTTAAAAAAAAATCAAACTCATGGTAAGTAAGTAGAATGTGGTACGTCGGAGTTCGGGACCTGTCTTAGCGGCTCGTAACGCTAACGGCAGGTACTCGGGAAACGCGGTAAGTTTGTGAAGTTTTTTCAACACGTTGAAAAATATTCACGAGATCCCCGAGTACCTACGAGCGGCTATTACCGTAATTCTCCGAGTTCGAATCAGGAGAAACTCGGGAGAACTCTTGAATTACCTCATACAGTGGGACAGGCCCTTTACTCAGCGGATCAGGCAACATCTCTGGAGATCCATGAGATCCGCATTCTTCTGAAGACCAGATCCCGGGCATTCAGGTCTGGTGATGCAAAGGTTTATAAGTCTAGATATGACCTTGGTAAGGCCATCAAAAAGGCCGAAAGGGACTTCTGCTGGAGGACGAGACTAATGTTCGGCAACTGTGCCAGGGCTTGAATGCCATCACCTTCTACAAGGCGAAATCAGGAGGCAACTCAAACGACAGCGAAACATCACTCCCTGATGAGCTCAATGTTTTCTACGCACAGTTCGATAGGGAGAACACTAATGTGTCTTCCCGAGCCCCCATTCGCCCTGACGGTGTTACAGTCACAGGGGCTGACGTCAGATGATCCTTCAGGGAGGTGAACCCTCGGTAAGCGCCTGGACCTGATGATATACCCGGTCGAGTTCTCAAGACCTGTGCAGACCAACTGGCGGGAGTTTTTGAAGACATTTTCAACCTCTCACTTCTGAGGTCTGAAGTTCCCACCTGCTTTAAGAGGGCATCAATAATACCGGTGCCCAAGAAGAGTAAGGTGACGGGCCTCAATGATTATCGACCAGTGGCACTAACGTCAGCGGTGATGAAGTGCTCTGAAAGGTTGGTTATGGTGCGCATCAACTCCTACCTCGACAAGAACCTCGACCAACTACAGTTCGCATTCCGCCAAGTGGTGCAATGGTAGAGTTGCTGCCTTATAGCGTCATAGACCGTTGATATTTCTGTGGCTGCTGTCTGCATTGAGTTTGCATGCTCTCCCACTGACTGTGGGTTTTCTCTGGGTGCTCCGGTTTTCTCCCACATTCGAAAGACGTATAGGTTTCAAAGATGTGCAGGTTTGTACATTAAGTGGCTTCTGTAAATTCTCCCTAAGGTGTAGGATAGAACTAGTGTATGGGTGATCGTTGGTTGGCGTGGACTCGATGGGCTGAAGGGCCTGATCCAAGCTGCATCTCCAAACTAAACTAAATTAAAGGAAATCCAGATGGCAGATATCACATATCAGTGTTTTCAATAATTTATGGTATGCTCAGTAAATGCCTTAAACTTCTTGCAAAAAAAGTTTCAATTGCAATAATTTTCATCCATTTTTTACTTGCACTGTACGAGATTTTGGTCTGGTCTCAATACATAGGGAATATATCTGAGATGCAAAAAGATGAGTTGAATTTCCCTTCTCTCTTCAATCTGAAGAGACCAATGATACCATATTCAAGACTGACAAGGATATCAGTTTGAGAATCTATGTAAAGCAGAGTACAAATGGATTTAATTGCAAATGGACACTCATAGAATTTGAACTTCCTGGACTGCAGATTGAATGTTCACAGAACATGATGCAAACATTGTTTAAATAATAAAATATTTAGCTGGTGGGAGCGGCGATTTGCATAGGTTGCACAGGATCGATTAATCGCTTCCCAGATCAGAAAAGGTCCGAGCCAGATATTGTATGTAGGGTGCAACATCACCTGAATGAACAAATAGATGCAAGAATAAAAACTCAGAGAGCACTTCAAAAGACCTTGGGCACTATGAACTAAACTTGGGCCTTCCTATTGTTACACCAAATGACTCTTCAGTTAAATATTATGCTGATTATAACAAATGGCAGTTTTTTTTTAAGGACAAAAAGTGCAGGAGTAACTCAGTGGGACAGACAGCATTTCAGGAGAACATGGATAGATGATGTTTCAGGTCGGGACCCTTCTTCAGACACTTCTTCAATCTGAAGAAGGGTACCGACCAGAAACCTCCCCTAAACATGATCTCTAGAGATGCTTCCTGACCAGCTGAGTTACTCTAGCACTTTGTCTCCTTCTGTGTAAACCAGCATCTGCAGATCCTTGTTTTAATATTTTATGCTTGTCTACTTGTATCATCATCACACTCGAGACATCCTATCAACTCTTTGACTGAAGGTCCTCCACAACTTATCTCACAACAACCCTGGCCTCACCCTGCCACAAATGTTCTTTGTTCCATCTATCCCTCCCCTACCTTCTCTGCAAAGTAAAACTAATATGTTTTCTTGTTAAGTCTCATTGTCTGTAACTCGTTTTCACCTGGCCCACAGCTAACAATGGCCTGTTTCCTTTATCATCGTTACTTTTCTGCATATCATTCATTCATTTGCTCTAGATCTCTCTATATCACCGTCTATATCTCTTGTTTCTCTTTCCCCTGACTCTCAGTCTGAAGAAGGGTCTCGACCCGAAATGTTACCTACTCCTCTTCTCCAGAGATGCTGTCTGACCCACTGAGTTATTCAGTGAGCTACTGTGTCTACCTTTGCGTTTTCTCTCCTTCCTGGTTCTGAGGAAGGGTCTTCAATCTGAAATGTTTATTGCTTCTCAGATGCTGTTTGACCCATCATAAGATTGGAGTGGCATGGTGTCATGTTGCAGTACATCGATGTCTTAATACATTGCACCAAAACATGGCACAGTGAGTGGAAATTCGTGTCCTTGATGGTATCTCTACATACTGACTCTCACATTATTAAAATCTAATACTTTCTGTTTATATTGAACATTCAACAAAGCTGTTTCATTAGCTCTGGAAAAGTCCTGGGAATTAGCCTACCCTCATAGCTGCTATTTCTATATTCACCAACTTAGGTGCTAACAGTGTAGTTAATATAACATTTGAATCAAGTTTACACAAGCATATCACCATATTCTAATTCCCTGTGAACAAGATAGACACAAAGTGCTGGAAAACAGCAGGTCAGGCAGCATCTCTGGAGAAAAACGATGGGTGAAGTTTCGGGTCGGAACCCTTCTTCAGACTGAAGGACAGATGACCAACGAAAGGGGAAATCCATAATGGTCCATTGCTGGCTGGGGAAGAGGTGATAGTGAGAGCGATACAGGTATGCAACAGTGGAACTGGTAAGATGAATAAGGCAGGGGAGGGGTGGGAGGGAAGGGGAATGCAGGGATTACTTGAAATCAGAGAACTCAATGTTCATACTGTTGGGTTCCCGATGGACAAGTGTAGTTTGTGTATTTTATTGCTGAAATAATTTAATTTAAATCGTTAAGTGATTGTCACACATCAATATGCTATTCATTGTCATTGCATGGAAAACAAGAAAGGCTCGTTCAAAAAATCTTTACAATCCTTATGAACCCATTTAGGTTATTCAACCGGAAATGAACCCTGCATCATCACTCAATCTCATGAAATAGAGCAGAAGAGCAGACTGTAAATGAATGCAAGATGCTTCTTGGTTAGCACGGTTTTGTTTTATTTTGCTGTTTGCTCAAGTGGTGATTTTGGGGACAGATCTCTCGCTTTCAGTGACATCTTTGCATGTTAACCATCTTACAATGGTCCGTTTTACTTCGGAGTCACGTGAGTGATTCCATGAAGAAGACCCGTCAGGCCACATGCGCGTTCAGCCGCACTGGCGCAAGCACCAGACTGGCAGGAAAGAGCTCCTGCCAGCGGTAAGTTAAACCTAGAGGTAAGTTTATTTTTACTTACCAGGTTTTTTCAGGCAGGAGTCTCTTTTCACAGAGGTTTTCCTGCCAGTTTCGCAGCCTGACGAGTGTGCTGGTTATGGATTGAAGGGAAACCCAGTCCGACCGTGGAAGCGGATAGCCGGCAAATAGATCGGGTTGCGAGATAAGGAGCTGCTAACAAGGCAGTCAGCGGCTCCCAGGCTGCGGGGATGCCGTGAAACGGCAAGAAATCCAAGCCAGAGTCGCTGACAGTATAGTCAGCGTCTCCCAGCCTGCAGGGATGCCATGAAATGGCAAGAAATTCAAGCCAGAGTCGTTGACAGTGCAGTCAGCGGCTCCCAGCCTGTGGGGATGCTGTTGGAACGGCAAGGAAGTAACGATAGAGTCACTGACAGTGGGGTTAGTGGCTCACAGACGTTGGTCCCCAGGCAAGGAATTAAATGGGACTCATTCAGCCCTATTTGGACTCAGGTGAGTCGGGCTACAAAGGGTTTCTCTTAATAATAAAATGTATGTATTATAGTGTTTTTCTTAAACTTAAAAGCTAAAGGCAAAGTTAGTCATAAAAAGTTATTGTTATATGTCTCTGACAATGTAATCCTTGTTGTTTAGCACAAGTTGCTGTGAATTGTTTAACCCTTCACAGGTAAAGCTGTACACTAAAAATGTTGATATAGTGAGTTTACACTGTAATAGTGCGGGCCTATGGGACAGGCCACGCCAGCAGGCGCTTGGGATAGGGCTGCTTCATGTGTAATAGTGCGGGCCTATGGGACAGGCTGCGCCAGCAGCGCCTGACAGGGCTGCTTCAAGTATGAAAGTGCCGGCCTACGGGAGAGCCGTGCCAGTAGCGCCTGATACAGGGCTGTTTCATTTGTGACATTACTGGCCTACGGGAGAGCCGTGCCAGCACCGCCTGATGCAGGGCTGTTTCATGTCAAAAAGCGCCGGCCTTTACGAAAGGCGGCGCCAGCAACGCCTGGGATAAGGTTGCTCAAGTTCACACATATCTGCTCACCCACGGAGTCGGGAGATGATTCTCCACCAGGGCTGGATAGCAAGGCCCATGGAGTTGGGGGATGAATTCCTCACTGGGGCTGGATAGTGCGTTTGAAACGACTATCCCAAAAACAGCAACCGTTGCATACAGTGCTACAGAGGTCTCCCTCTTGGAGGCAGAGACCAAGACGGGTCAGTATCCTGCTGACACTGAGTCTCAGGGTATGGCCATGGGGGATACCCCAAGGGATGAAGGGCACGTGTCAGAGGTACCTTTTTTCCTGACAACAAAGTTGCCATCCCAGCAGAACATTCTATGGGTTCTTATCAGTATTGGTATCCTGCGGCCTGCGGCAGCGCCTATTTAGGGCTGCCTACGAATCACCCTCTATGAGGAGGGAAGAGCAAAAGGTCAAGATATAACTGACTCCAGGCTCTAAAGAAGTCAATAGAACATACTGAAGCACCTATGTGCCGCCAACAGGGGGATGTGAGAGCCAGCCGCTGAATCTGTTATTCAGGTAGACCTATTCAACAGGGGAAGAAAGCCTGGCAGACGAATCAATTAGGCCAACGGTGGGCAAAAGTTATCGTTTCAGAACCCACCCCAGGCGCTCATCGGCAGCGGTTCACTGGAGCTGGTGGCAGCATGATAGCTCAGAAATTCCATGCACCTTACCAATCCTACTCAACAAAATGGGTCTAGCACTTCTAAAATATGGGTAGTGCACCGTTCACAAGTTGTAATATTTACATTTTGTTTTGTACAACACACAAAGGGTAAAAATAGTTGGTTTCATACTTGAGGCAGGTGTAGCATTCCAAGCAAGTTTGGATTGTGGGCAGGGTTATTTTAAAAGTTAAGGTTCGGAAATTGGGCAAAAGTTCTCACGCAAACCACCCATGGAATAAGGCAGGAGTGGCATGTCATTATGAAGAATGGAGAGTGTCGGGCATATGAACTTTCCAAATATGAAAAATTATTTTCCTGACTAACAACAGATTCATAAGGGTCAAAGATCCATGCTATGCAAATCCCATTACAGAGGTTATCAAAGACAATATAACTGTACTAATAACAGTAAAGCTTTGCGGAATGGGATAAACTGTTTGTTGGTCGTTGGGATTTACCTTTAATTATTATTAGCCTTTACTCCGCCCTGTGGCAAGAGATTGGAGTTAATAGCAATCTGTTATAAAACTGAGTTTTATTTTCGTCAAGAGCAATTGGCAATATAGCAGCTGTGTTTCAGCCGAGCAAATCAAGGAACTGATATTGTGTAAGTAGCAACCTCTCAAAGGACAATTCAACCATTGTTAACAACCTTATGCTATTGTCAGCTGAAGCTACCTCAGTCACAATGATGAAAAAACAGTATTCAACATTGCTGAACATGACAATAACTCATTGAACTTGAACTTGAAACGCGCTACAGTAGTGTGGTCGGTCGAATTCAGTTATTACAAACTGATGCTAAGGACTCTAAGATGAGAAGTTCCGAATACCATCTCTACTTGGTGGTATTGGAGATTGCATGAGTTACCAATTCTTCAATTGTTGGTATCAACTAAATATATACACCAGATGCACCCCATGGGTAAGGGGCGATTGAGCGAATATACATATTCTACATGATCAAATTCAAGTTGCTGCTCTACGAGGGTGACATATGTTAGTCACATGGAAATCAAGTGAAAGTATCCTGTAATAATTACCTAAATCTCCTTTGCCACTGGTGTATCATCCAGTTCAGTTCGATGACAACACAGAATAGGTATTGGATCTCAAAGTATTATGAAAGTATGGTTCAATACTACATCAAATATCGACAGGTTGGTGCATGTTTATTCACTGATTGCAAAAATATGTGGCAAACAGTGCGGAGCAATACATTCTCGCTACAAAAGGAGGAATGTTCTTTTATGTTTCGTCCATTTTTTGCCTCATTAGCCAGGTCTTAAAACAGTCAGCAAGACCTCGCTTGGGTTCGTATTGTCGGACTGGCTAAGCAGCCATGTTGCCTGCTTCATCAGGCATAATGGCACAATGCTATATGGTTATTCCAAAAAACAAAAACTTGCTGGTTCAAATTGTGCTTCAGGAGACCGGCCTTTGCACAATAAAACAATTATTGATTTACACATTTTGAATGGATTGACTTATGCCTCAGGTTGACACATCAAGCCATGAATGTGCTCACTGCAGAGTGCAGGGATAGCACCCAAAAAAGCAGTACTTCCTATTGAGGAGGATCAGAAGTGATTTTTTAAAATGTTAATGTTACTTTTAATACGGTACAGATTACTGACATTTTCCAGTTCATTCTTAAATGGTATTTGACAATAATTCAGTTATAGCTGCAACAAAAGGGAACTACTCTGTCGGATTCAACCCGGATATCGAGTTGTTAAAAAGATCTTGACACAAGTTCTCCCATTACAAGATTATGCAGTTGATTATTGAAAATGTGTGAACATTACTTCACCAAGGGGTTCCAGCTACATCCTTAGTCATGACACTTATATCAGCACAACGACGGCAAACATTGCAAACGCTGTGACCAGATAGGATGGAATTGGCTGTAGGTGCCATTACATTTTACATTCTGGTCTACACAAGCAGACCAGACCAGGGGTGGCATGATTTAAGATCATTTTTTGGATACCCCACGGTCTCACGTCTATGTTATCAAGGCCACCAGAATCCTAAGAAGTGTGGAATCAGCATTGTTTATTAATCAACAAACAACTACACAAAGGAAGGTCGGTTCAGACTATTTCAAGGTGGCTGCAACAGGTTCTGGGTTATGCAGGTATTAACACTGACGATTGCATATCTCATTCCACCAGGTCAGCATCAACGTCAGCGGTCAGGGCAATAGACATGCCCAGCGACCATAGCCTCGCGACCGCAGGATTGTTAACTAAATTGTTTTTTACATTTTTTCCATAGGCCGGTTACTAACCCAGGGTTTTGCCCATTCTGTTTACGTCCACTTTAGCCTCCCCTGAGGTTACAGGAGTTGCTATTGATTTCTTTATTAACGTAAACCATTAATACATGTGAATCAATATCATGCTAATGCATTTTGATTATTCACTCATCCTGAGTCAATCGATGCGGTGAGACGCCGAGATTTCGATCTGCGGCATGACATCACAAAGCTTTCAAGTCTTCACGGAATCACTCACGTGACTCTGAAGTAAAATAGAAAGATTAAACGAGAACTTACCAGTTTGAAGTTTGATCTTGATTTTATGAGCAGTTACGTTGGTGATTACGTGCCCGCCACGCCCAACCCTCTCTCATAAAAGATCATCTGGTAGTTCTCGATTCACGCATCTTACTCGTCACTTCGGTGTTTGTTATTTGTGATTTCATACCGCTGCTTTGAAGATTGACGCGCATGCGGCCTGACGGGTCTTCTTCACGTAATCACCAATGTAACTCCTCAAAAAAATCAAGATCAAACCTCAAACTGGTAAGTTCTCGTTTAATCTTACTATTCACCTGGTTAGACCAAGGGGATCCAATAGAGGCAGGAATTAACCCCATGAGATACGGGTTGGCTGCTATATCCCACCAATAAATGCTGCAATATGGAATTTGACCCCTCTTTATTTCATTCTGACCATAGCTACACACTCTAAAATATAGCAGCTTCCTAATTTGTCAAGAGCCCAGTTTCTGAATGACAGCATTTACAAGATGGCAAAGTGGATGGAATAATCAAATCATTAACCTGAGGCACAACCTGATTCAAAATAATTAAGTCTCTCACAGAATCTCGTCACAGACTCTTCAGTTGCCAGGCTCTTCTGTGATTGCTTCCTGATCATGTGCAACATCAATGCATCCCAAAAAGCACCAGCTCACGTCAGATCTGAAGTCAAAAAGCACAAATCCTGACAAGGATTTGCAAAAGGTCTGAAACAAAACAGAACAATCTGGGAATACCTGGCTCAGGCAGCATCTGTGGAGAAGGAAACAGAGTTAATTGCCTTTGAGTGGTAACCATGCTTCCTTCCCCACAGACGATGCCTGAACGCTAAGCATTTCTAGAATTGTCTGCTTTTATTCTGTATCAGCCCAATGCCGTTATTTATTCTTTCAGAATCAAGGACATCCTTCTTGGCAAGAAATAAATATTGCATCTAGATAGTCAAGATGGTGCCTCTTTAATGTACAGAGGCAAACATGTCTCATTAAATGCAGGTATCAGCTTCATTGGAAATTAACTGTATGATCCTGGTGCTTCATCAATTTAAGATTCAAATAACTGTGTGCACTCTAGAATCTGTGGAATTCATTGCCACAGATGGCTGTGGGGGCCATGTCAATTAATATTTTGAAGGCGGAGATTGATAGATTCTTGATTAGTACGTGTCAGGGGTTATGGGGAGAAGGCAGGAGAATGGGGTTGAGAGGGAAAGATAGATTAGCCATGATTGAATGGTGGCGTAGGCTTGATGAGGCGAAAGGCCTAATCTTGCTCCTATAACTTATGAACAGTCATATATCCCCGGAATGGATCAATGGTGAGGATATACATACATTGATTTAGTGCCATGATACTGGAAATGGCTCTTCAAAGTGTAGTTGTGCTTCAGCTATTCATTTCCTAACCCTCGAATATCTCTCCGTCACTCCCCCAAAGAAATCGCCTCAGCAACTCTCTCCCCCAATTTGTGAAGCTCTTTAAAATCCATTCTTTGACCTAATAAACTCTAATATGGCTCTGTAAGAAATCCTGTTTGACAATGTTGACATGAAGCTGTTTTGAATTTATTACTTTATAAGTGCAAGGTGTTCTGTCGGCCAAAGAGAGTTTGAAACAAAAGCAGGATTTTTTAAGCTGAGTTGTAGAGAAAGGAAAGGATTTTTTTTGAAGATATATAAATTATTGATTAGGCCACTGTTGGAATACTGTACATGGCACTCATATGCACAGTTTAGAATACTAGTCCAGCCTGTGCAGGTCCATCAAATCCACATGCTATTCAGATTCTTCATTGTCCACACTTGGTTATTTTGAATCCAGGAGGCCCAGACATTGTGAGCCGCAGGGTCTGCACCTCTGCTGTATGCTCCATATTGTTCAATAGACTGCTAAGGTCTTGCACAGAGTGGTACACTATAATAGGGAACATCGGCAGATCATAATAATACTGCTGAGAAAAGCTGCAACAGATGGCAAAGCCATTCCACTAGCTTTGTCATCTTTCAAATCTGTCAAGCTTTAGAAATGCTTATGAATGTCTCTGACATTTGTATCTATTCTCCTAGGCTGGGTCGATCACATCTGATAGCTGGGTTTGTTGTGATTTCCTGTCAGCGTTCTGCCTTGTACACGAACGGTCAAACGTTTCCGAGTGGCTGCTTGCTCAAAAGGGCAATACGCGGAGTTGCTTCTGGGTGCTGCACCTTCTTCAGTTCAGGAGCTTGTTCTGATCTGCCCTTGTTTTCTTCAATGCAGTGGCTACAGAGAAACATAACGAGGCCTCCAGCATTTGTTCATCAATGCAGTTGAGATGATAAAACATGTTTCTAGCAATGATCCAATGCTTAACAGTGCTAAATATCTGGAAGCAACTATATATTCCATACTAGTAGCCAAACCTGAATTTACCCCCTTAAGTGCTTGAACTAAATCATGAAGTGTGACCTGTCAGATAACCTGGTTTGAAAAAGTAGTTCCTCAAAGCAAGTGCTTATTCTCAATTACAATGTCAACTGGCTCATCAAATATGCATCAAAATTAATGTTTTGCCCAATCTCAAGTCAGGAAAGTCAAATTTTATTCTGTATTTTGTTTTTCCCTCATGATTGGCTGCTGTACTCTGCCTCTGAATACTTTGAATATTCAAGAATATTTAGCTTAGTTTAATTTATTTTAGTGATACAGCATGGAAACAGGCCATTTGGCTAACCAAGTCCACGTCTATCAGCGATCACCCCACACACTAGCACTATCCTGCACACTAGGAACAATTTACAATTTTTACCAAAGCCAATTAACCTGCAAACCTATACGTCTTTCGAATGTGGGAGGAAACAGGAGCACCCGGTGAAACCCCACGCGTACAAGGAGAGAACGTACAAACTCCGATCAGACAGCACCTGTAGTCAGAATCGAATCCGGGTCTCTGGCGCAGTAAGGCAATTCCACTACACCGCCACTGTGCCACCTTTGAATATGAACACCAAGTGAGGGGAATAAATTAAACAGATTACGGACAGGGTCATTGCTTTCTTCCCACATTCCAAAGGCATGCAGGTTTATAGGGTAATTGGCTTCTATAAATTGCTCCTGGTATGTAGGATGCGAAAGTGGGATAACATAGAACTAGTGTACGGATGATCAATGGTTGGCATAGACTCGGTGATCTGAAGGGCCTGTTTCCATGCTGTATTTCTAAACTAAACTTGAAACTAAAATAGACATGGAATGGGGAATGAATGTTGAATTCGATCAGTAGAGCAAAGTCTAAGAACTGGGGACGGCAGCTGCAGAGATGCAGTAACACAGCATTGTTAAAGGTGAAGGGTTTTATAGTTATTTTTAGGTGCAAGATATCCTGACTAGGATAGTGCAAGGTAGACACAAAATGCTGGAGTAACTCAGCAGGTCAGGCAGCATCTCTGGAGAGAAGGAATGGTGACGTTTCAAGTCAAGACTCCTTCTTCAGATTATGCAAGTTCTGATTTTCATTGGGCAAAAGCACAAATGCTGTGCAGTAAACAGGATGGGTTAGATGAAAGCATGAGTGAAGACTTAAGAAGTCTTTGTTACACTTGAATTGGAGTTTTGGTATTATAAGGAAAGATAAATGGGTTAAGATAAATGGGTGGCTCAATGGTCCAGTGGTGGAATTCTCCCTGTAACTGTTAACTTTGAACATAGAACATAATCTACAATCTTCTTGAAATAAATGACTTTGAGTTATACTTTTAAATTAGAACCAGCTTATGGTGCATGAAGATTATGCCAATTGTGAGATGCATTTTATTGATTCAACATTAGCATGCTTTAAGTATAACTGGCTTCCAAGAGAGAGGTTTGACACTTCTGCCCCATATGGTCAAACACAAATGGCAAAGACAATTTAAGTCACGAGCTAGGATCTTGCAAACTGTTGATCTCTGTGCCAAAGGATAGACGAACATGAAAAATGACTTAGCTGTTGACTTATTTGCACCCTCCAAAATAGCTGAGCAAGCCATTCAGTTGTAACATAACAGCTCTATTACAAAATAATAAGGTAAGAGACTGATGCAGTATTCAGACACATTGGTAGTATGATTTGAGGATTCTACAGCTGAACACAAAGTAAAAAACAGGTAAAATAAATTGCACTGGATTGACAACTCAGCAAGTATTACATTTTCCATCAGCTACTGCCATGTCAGATTCTTTCATTTTGTTACAGTGCTGCTAGTCCCAGTGTCTGATTTAAGAAGGGGTCACTTTTCACAGATGACGGATGCCATTGATGCTACATTCTGGAGCTCATTCCATTTGACAAGACCTTTGAAGGTGCACATCATTCAGTCAAAGTGCCACCATGTAGCCACACTCCCTTTCAGAAACAATCTGCTTTAAAGTCACCTTTAAACACACTGATAGCTGTTAACATGCTGGTATCGTGCAAAATTAAACTGCTTTTAGAAATAAAGATTTCAAAAAGACTGTTTAGGTTAATGTGGTTGGCTGCCTTCGTTTATCCTTGTTGCATCCATCAATCACATGTTTCAGGTGATGATTGATCAGGTGGATAGTTTGGGAGGTAGTACTTTTGTTTGGCCATTTACATGGAGCTTCTGTGCGCTCTCAAGTAAGGGATTGTTGCACTCAATGCCTTTCCAAATGCTCCTCCGTGTTGCACGGTTATGGCCCAGAGATTCCCAGGCACTGGAGGGGATGCTGCACTTTCTGTCAACTCGCTTGAATCACTTCCATTGTTCCACTGTCAATCTTTTACTCTGACGCAGTTTGAAATCGAGTGACCGTATAAGTTAGGTTAAGTGTGTGGCCTGTGAACATTGTGCCCTGATAATGAACTGACTGTTTGAGATTAGGGCCTTGACACTGGGAATACTGGTATGGGAGAGAATGTTGATCTTGGCATTTGTATGCTGCCTGTAGATATGGAAGATTCAGTGGAGACAGTCTTTTGTGGTAACTACATTTTGAAGTTAGCTGGGAGATGAATGCATAGCTATCATGTCATGGGTGTTCCAGTTAGCTCATGACTTCTGATTTATCTTGTTCATCAAGCTCCCTTTTCCTCAGAGTGCCAACCGTTGCACTTGTACATTGAAAGTATCAGCTTCCTTGAGAAATGGCTCCCAAAACTTTCTTTGATGGAGGGTGGCATTGTACAGTGTAGCCAGGATAATGAAGGACCTCGGTTTTGCAGATGGCCAGCATGGTCCATTCCTTCGTTTACATTCAAAACAAGTCGATGATGACATGGAACTCAGCCTCTAAATGTCCACTTATGTAAAATTCAAGTGCATTCGGTAGCCTAATTGCAGAGGTTGGCCCATCTTGATTCTTGAGTGGAGTTGGTGTAAATAGATTTCCATTTGTCCGGTACTCAGTTCCACTCGAGTTGAAACTTGTTGGAATTGAGGCGCAACCTAGTGGTGAGAATATTGTGAAAAGCGTGTAAGTGATGACATACTCTTGAATGGGATCTAATTCTAACCTGTTGATTGGGATCACAGCCTGCAAGACTTTAGGTGTCAAATACAAAATGAAAACAAGTTGCGAGTATAGTGATACTTGAGGAGAATGCTTCACGCATTTGTTTATACAGCTTGAAATCAGGCCCCTGTAGATGGCTCGATTATATCATGTATTGTCTTTCCGCTGACTGGATAGCACACGGCATGTGTCAGCCACCGAGTCCATGCCGAACGTCAAACACCTGTTCACACTAGTTCTATGTTATCCCAGTTTCACATCCACTCCCTACACACACGGGGTCATTTATAGAGACAATTTAACCCGCAAACTCGCACATCTTTGGGATGTGGGAGGAAACCTGAGTACCCGGAGGGTATCCACAGGGTCACAGGGAGAACGTGCAAATGCCTACCAGCTGTGTCACTATGCTGTCCTATTCATGGAGTCAAAGTTATTAGTCAGTAACGCACAGTGTTTGACATTGCTCTCTGCATTTTACAGTTAGTTGGCAGGTGAATGCTTAGGTCTGAAGCCACAATTCAAAGAGCAGGATCAATGCTCGTTCCCTAAACCAGCAATCAGAAAAGCAAATAAGTAGCTTAATCTCCTGTATTTGGGATTGTCTATGCACATAGCAAAAGAAACTGCACTTCAGACAAAGAACAGTAAGGATGGGAATGCAGAAGAAAAGAAATGAGACTTGAGGAAATACTGCACCATGAGGATGATGTTAAAAAAAAGTCCTCATCCTGTAATTGACTGCACCGGTCCACGTTCTGCAGTAAACTACTTCAGAATTGAAGGATGGGAATTCTCATCTTCAGTATTTTGCTCATTGAAAAACCCTTCAACTTTCAAAGCTTTATTGAATATTCAACACAAAAGGAAAATATCTCTGCACGTTGGTACCTCTCTGTTAGCAACCTGCAAACAAGACCGGGCAAATATTGTAAAACTGGGGGGATTTTCTTTTGGTATTCACCATAAAAAATTAAAAACGCCTCTCAGTTAAAAATAATGTAGAGGCATGAGACATAGATTTTGCGAGATATCACCGAGAAACAGTTGCAAAGGACAACACAGTGGCAGTGTTGCTAGAGATGCTTCCTCACAGTGCCAGAGACCCGGGTTTGATCCTGACCTTGGGCTCTGTCTGTGTGGAGTTTGCACGATCTACCTGTGACCACGTTGGTTTCCACCAGTTTCCTCAGTCGAGAATGTCCCCTAATTTTTAGTTTAGTTTAGTTGAGAGATACAGCGCAGAAACAGGCCCGTCGGCCCACTCAGTCCACACCAACCAGCGATCCCTGCACATTAACACTGCCCTACACACAATGTGGACAATTTACCTTTATACCAAGCCAATTTAGCTACAAACCTGTACGTCTTTGCAGTGTGGGGGGAAATCAAAGATATTGGAGAAAACCCATGTGGTCACGGGGAGAACGTACAAACTCCGTACTGACAGCACCCGTCGTCGGGATCGAAACCAGGTCTCTGGCGCTTCAAGCACTGTAAGGAAGCAACTCTACCACTGTGCCACCGTGCCGCAGGAAGTGGATGAGAAAGTGGGTTAACTTAGAACTAGTGTTAATGGGCAGTCATTGGGCAATCGGCACAGATTCGGGGGCCAAAGGACCTGATCCATCTAAACTAAACAAAAACCACAAATGTTAAAACAAAATTACTTTTACATCCTTCTATAACAGTTTAAGAATAAGGGGTATGCTATTGAGAACTGAGATGAGGAAAAACTTTTTCACCCAGAGAGTTGTGAATTTGTGGAATTCTCTGCCTCAGAAGGCAGTGGAGGCCGATTCACTAGGTGCATTCAAAAGAAAGTTAGATAGTGCTCTTAGGGCTAGCAGAATCTAGAGATATGGGGAGAAGGCATGAACGGGGTAATGATTGTGGATGATCAGCCATGATCACATTGAATGGCAGTGATGGCTCAAAGGGCCGAATGGCCTGCTCCTGCACATATTGTCTATGTTTCTATACCCGGTTGTGCATCGTGAGACTCCATTGGTTTTCTCCGAGTGCCCCAGATTCCTCCCACACTCCAAGGATGTAGAGGTTTGTAGGTTAATTGGCTTCTGTAAATTGTCCTTAGTGTGTAGGATAGTGCTAATGTATGGGGTGAGGGCTGGCCGGCACGGACTCGGTGGGCCGAAAGGCCTGTTCCCATGCTAAAGTCTAAACATGAGTATGAAGCGACTTAGTGCATTGCCAGCAGAATCAATTCACAAGTGTTTAATTGTTATATGTACCAACAAGAGAACAATGATTTTTTACTTGCAGCAATTTAACAGCCTGTAAATTCTTTTTCAAAAATCAATGACTCAATAACTATAATGCGAGTGCAAAAAAAAAAAAAAATCAGCTACCGCTGTAAGCTTTAATCCATTTGATGATTGCTCTGTTTCCTATGAAGCATCACAATACATCATAAGCAGCTGAGCACATCATCTTAACAATGATTTCAGGACCACAGGACAATCTATCCTTGTATGGAACTAAATACAACAGTGGGCATTCCGTCAAAAACAAGAAGTGCCTCTGCAGGTGATCAATTTTGAAACATGTTAATGTTAAACTGACAACTTGTGTAAAATATTTCTATATTGCCAAAGCCAGCAGTCTTTTGAAATCCTTTATACCGCCTGCGCATTACTATTCTCTCTCCTCCCTCAGTTAATGCCAGATTTTTTTGTGTGTTGAACACCATACATTGAGAACAACATGGCTATGTATTGTGGAGAGGGTAGAAGGGTCACAACTTGAAACGTCAGCTATCCATGTTCCAGCACTTGGTGTCCTGGAGGCACTTCAAAGCCATTTTCAAAAATGCTTTGCTTACACCCCTATTGATCGCACATTCAAGGGCATCAGGCCAAGCCTGTAACAGGTGTTAAGGCAGTCAAAAAGGGGGAATATTAGACTTTTTGATCTTGGATGCAGGTGCAAAGGTCAACATGTGAAATGAAAGAGGTGTCATTGCAGGCAAATTGCCAAATTTAAATTGAAAACACATCTTCGTCGTGTTTGAAGCACGATTTTCAAACCCGCACTGTAGGCCGGGGACCAGGGACCTCCCTGGTAGGCCCAGCCCATCCGCCGGGGACCGGGGTCTTGCCCACCAATGACGGAGGACCTGCGCCATGGATCAAGGACCCATGGGAACCCACCTGGAGGGCCGGTAAGCAGACCAGCAGCAGGAGGGTCACGGCCTCAATGGTGGAGTGGGCCGCTAGAGGCCCTGCAGCAGCCAGGGGCATGGCTGGGCAGGGCGCCGCTCGAAAAGGTCGAGCACGTGTACCGGACGCGGCCAACAGCAGTGGAGCAGAGGCAGAGGACATCAACAGCTACACTTGGCCAGGACAACAGACCTTCATGGTCAGATCAAGATCCCTGCACTTACAAAGGTTGGGACTTGAAAATGGTGCCAAACTGGCAACTCTGTATACCGTCTCTGCGTTCTACTGCATAACATTTGTAATGTATCTGAGATGCTTATCTGATATGTATCTATGTATAGTGATACTTGTACTGAGCTGTATACAAAAATAAAACATGTACCTCATTAAAGTATCGTACATTGTAATTAGGGCAGATTCAAATTAGGTCAATCAGCTCCATGGGACACCAGCAAAGCAGGTGAGCTTTCCATCATCTACTATAAATTGAAACTTACCAAATACTGAATGGCCTTGATTGAGTGGATGCGGAGAGGATATTTCCATTAGTGGGAGAGTCTAGGACCAGATGGCATAGCTTCAGAATAAAATAATGTATCTCTAAAAAGGAGATGAAGAGGACATTATTTAGTCAGAAGATGGTGAATCTGTTGAATTCATTGCCACAGATTAGGTCATTTTAAGGTGGAGATTGACAGATTTTTCACTAGTAAGGGTGTCAAGGGTTATGGGAGAAGGCAGGAGAATGGGATTGAGGGAAAGATATATCAGCCATAATTGAATAACGGAGTAGACTCGATGGGCTGAATGGCCTGATCAGCTCCGATGACTTATGAACTCATGAACAAGCCTGCACATCTTTGGAATGTGGGAGAAAATCCCCGTGGTCACAGCGTGAACGAACAAACTCAGTATAGACTGCATCCATAGTTAGAATTGAACCCGAGTCTCTGGTGCTGTAAGGCAGCAACTCTACTGCTGAACCACTGTCTATTCACTTTCTCAAGTTGAACTTCATTGGAGACCAAGTCTAAGTCACCCTTGCTGGCAAACTTGTAAATATATCACCATTTCTGATGAGTCAAAATCCCGGGTGTAATGACACATCAACAGTTTGGGAGTACATCATCTTGAGGACAACTGAGGTCCCAGCGCAAATTGGAGGAACAGCACCTCATATTTCGCTTGGGCAGCTTACACCCCAGCGTATGAACATTAACTTCTCTAACTTCAAGTAACCCTTGCTTTCCCTCACTTTCCATCCTTCCCCCTTCCCAGTTCTCGGACCAGTCTAACTGTCTCCGACTACATTTTATCTGTTTGCTTTGTTGTTACCTTCATCCAGTTAACAAATATCTATACTACATTTTCCTTCTACCTCATCCCTTTGCCCTGTTTTCACACCTTACTCTTCCTTATCTATGTATCTCCCTCTCCCTTGACATCAGTCTGAAGAAGGGTCTCGACCCTAACGTCACCCATTCCTTCCCTCCAGAGATGCTACCTGTCCTGCTGAGTTACTCCATCATTTTGTGTCCATCTTCAAGGAGGCATGATAGTTCTGAATTACTCAGGAATGGGTTTCAAATGACACCAAGTGAGCAGGTTACAAAACCAGCGCATGGAAAGCTGTCCACTGCAAACATGAACGGAAAAACACCCTCAGGATTTGTAGAATTATGTTGTGAGACAAGATTTGAAATATTTTCATTAAGCAATGCAGGTTAAGGACTAGGGCTAAAATTAAACTGTCCTATGAAACTACATTCATACTCCTGTCCAGTATTTCTAATAGACCTAAGACAAGCAGCTAGAGCCTCGTGGATTAATCCCTTCTGCAGATTGCCAAACTGTTTAATAAAAGGAAATATAGTGATTTGGCTCAATGTATAATATAAGTAGATAGACAGAAAAAAAAAAGGATTTATCTTTAGTGCATTTTCTGAGATTAAAGTAACAGCAGGGGTTGCACTTGAATTGATTCCACAAGTTTCATCCTGTAGCTTTGGGAGCATTGATGGCACGGTGGCACAGCAGTAGAGTTGCTACTTAGCAGCGTCAGAGACCCCGGTTCAATCCTGGCTACGGGTGCTGTCTGTACGCAGTTTGTACATTCTCCCCATGACCTACGTGGTTTTCTCCTGGGTCTCTGGTTTCCTCCCACACTTCAAAACTGAGACCAAAACTCCAAGTGTGGTCTCAACAGGACCCTGTACAACTGCAGAAGGACCTCTCTGCTCCTATACTCAAATCCTCTTGTTATGATGGCCAATTTGCCATTAGATTTCTTCACAGCCTACTGTATCTGCATGCTTACTTTCAGTGACTGATGAACCAGGACCCCAGACCTTGTTGTACTTCCCCTTTTCCCAACTTGACATCATTCAGATAATAATCTGCCTTTCTGTTCTTGCCACCAAAGTGGATAACCTCACATTTATCCACATTAAACTGCATCTGTCATGCATCTGCCCACTCACCCAACCTGTCCAAATCACCCTGCATCCTCATAGCATCCTCCTCACAGTTCACACTGCCACCCAGCTTTGTGTCATCTGCAAAATTCCTGATGTTACTTTTAATCCCTTCATCTAAATAATTAATGTATATTATAAATAGCTGCAGTCCCAGCACCGAGCCTTGCGGTACCCCACTCGTCACTGCCCCCGGCAATTTGAAAGGGACCCGTTAATCCCTACTCTTTGTTACCTGTCTGCTAATCAACTTTCTATCCATGTTAGTACCCTACCTCCAATACCATGTGCTCTCATTTTGCCCACTAATCTCCTATGTGGGACCTTATCAAAGACCTTCTGAAAGTCCAGGTACACTATATCTGTCAGACCTTGGTATTATTCCAAGTTCAGATGTAAAATCAGAATCTCCACAGAAAGTGGACACAAAGGTAAATGGTCCTGAACTTGACTCTCCTTTAGAACCACAACCTGGCACTCCCCCTAAACCACTCAGGAGATCAGAACGAGTGAGTAAACCAGTCGTCAGATTACATTTATAAAATTATTCGTGTTTGTCTAATTGACAAGTTATTTTACTTTCTAAGGGGAGAGCAGTGCTGGGTATATGATGGTAACTGTAACTTTCAGTACTGAGTACTTGAATGGTATGATTTGTGTCATGTGATATATCTAATATCTTATCAGTCTCGTGAAGATGTGTGAGTATGCGCAGTGTACTTTTGTAAACTAAAGAAGACCCACACTGGCAACACTAAAGAAGACCCACACTGAAAACCTGTGCTTGTTTCTATCTACATGCTGAAGCCGTAATATCTTACATAGATATTGTGACTAACAGTTTAATACTACTACTTCTCATTAGAAGGGAAGGGAAGGGAAAACCCAGCCATATAAAATATACACAGTCAAAGCATTTGGAAATTATTAGGCAGTATTTGTTTAGTGTCTCATTTTTTATTCTCTGCGACATTCAAACTGGAGAAGTGAAGCATTCAATGCCCTAAGACAGTAGTTATTTACCCTTATTCTCTATGACAACTATGCTACTCATTTGCCATACTAAATGCAGCTATCATTGCTTCTTGGATAGCACTACATTTAAAAACCGGGAAATAATGGGCATAATTGAGTGCACCGGAAAATGATAGTATGGTGTTTTAAATGATAGTAAAATAGGGAAATCAGGGGAGCCTGGATTTTACAACAGAGCAACCTATTGCTTTTGAGAAAAAGCTCAACATCAAATAATAATGAAAATGGGTACAGTGAACTTAGAGATATAGAGTTATTTCCAGCAGCTTAATTAAGTTTCTTTTTTTTAACTTTTCCCTCTCAATGTTTTGTTGAAACATATTAGCTATCTGATATAGCTTAAAATGATATATAAATGTTAACCAGAGTATATGACATTTGATACAACATGGGACTGCTGAGATGATTAATACATTGCATTAAAAGAGAATCTAGACAAAAATGATTATCTTGATAAGCTATGTTGGCAAGAGATCAGGAGGAGCGCAGGGATGATTGCAGCAAAGGACCTACTCCTGTGGTAATTCCTCAATTATGCATTCACAAGAACAATCATCGATTACAGTGTGCTGCACAAAGAGAACTTGGGCAAGAATATGTGGATTTTTAAATCATGTCTGACCAACATGCCCGCTGTGGTATAAAATAGCTGTGCTTCATAACTAGCTGTGCTTCAAGCCAGTCTCTTTCGATGAGCTAGAAAATTACTACCCTATGGAAAATGTGGAAAACTGGTCAGATATACCCTGTTCACAGAAAAGCCACTTACACTACCACCCAATCATGTGATGCAAACTTCATCTTCAAGTTCATTGTTGTTGCACGAATTGCAGATGGTGATGAGTCAGAGTATAGAAGGGAGATCGACCGACCGACCGACCATATGGTGCCAGCACAGCAACCTTGCTCTCAATGTCAGTCAGACCGAGGAACTGATTGTGGACTTTAGAAAAGGAAGAATGAGAACCCACAAACTGTCTCATACAAATGGGATGATGGTGGAGAGAATCAAACACTTCAAATTCCTGAGTGTGCATATCTCTGAAGATCTTGCCTGGACCCAGCAGACTGATGCGATTATAAAGAACCCCCATTAATGCCTCTACTTCCTGAAAAGATTGTGGAGATTTGGAATGTCAGGGACGACTCTCATGAAATGAGAGAAATCAATATTCATACCACATGCTTCTAAGCTGCCCAAGCTATATATGAGGTGCTGTTCCTCCAATTTGCGTGTGGCCTCACTATGACGGATGGAATATTTTACACTTGCCTGCAGGAGTGCAGCAGTAACAACATTGAAGTAGATCAACACCAGCAAAGACAAAGCAAGCCACCTCACTGCCATCACATTATCCACCGTAAACATGCATTCATTCCCTCCACCTCCAAGCACAGTGGCTGCAGCGCGCACCATCGGATACTATGCAGCAATTACTTGCCCAGGTTACTCTGGAAACATCTCCTAAACCTGTAATCTCTACCACCAAGATGGACAAGGGCAGCAAGTCCATGGCTACAATATTACCTGAAGGTTCCCTTCCAAGTAATGTACTATGTTCACCTGAAAATATATAGAGCTTGTTCTTCATCAGAAGGTTGATCATCACTGTTCTTCATCAGTGGTTCAAGAAGATGGTTTACACCATCTTCCCAAAGGAAATTATGGGTGAAGAATTAATACTGACATTGCTGGTAATACCCAGATCCAAAAATGAAAAGTAAAGAAATAAAGTTCAAGACAAAATAATTGGATAGAAAGAGGAAACACCCAAGGCAGGGATTCTATTTTTATAAAATGTTCATTATACAAAAGTAACAAAAGTTTGTTGGACTAAACTGAATTAATAATCATAAAATTGAATACCATTGGTGAAAAGTAGAGCAAAATACGATTAGTTTCAGTTTGCTCGGGAAAGATATCGGGAAAATTCACAGTTACTAATGACTGTACTACAAATCAATATTAAATATATTGGGGAATATATTGGGGAAGAATACAACTTAAATTTATTCTAATGCAAGAATAAAAAGCAGGAAAAGTAACACATACCAGCATTTTTATTCCTTTTCTATGCATTAGTACTCCTTGCATGACTGAGATGATTACCAATGCATTTATTATCAGGCTCTTTTGGAATTGAAAACAACTGCAGGAGATCACAGTGTTGAATAATTTGTTTTTTAGTTTTGGGCTACAAAGTCTCTGGCTCTCCCTGTTTCAAATTATGAGGTCCAATGATCCTGATTGCTTTGTGCATTTCACCAGTGTGTGCCACTGATTACATACGCTACTGCTGAGGGAACTGTATATATGGGAGAAGGAATGCAAAAGGAAAAACTAGATGTATCTGTGCACTTGCTACCTTCAGCCATTAAAGCTAAGAACCAGTACTTTTTATAAAGAGCACAAAGGTCATGCGAAGACTTTGCAATAACTTTGATTTTCTTGTTTTGCATGGAAAGATTATACATAGTTTGTGTGGAAAGGAACTGCAGATGCCGGTTTACATCGAAGATAGACACAAAATGCTGGAGTAACACAGTGGGACAGGCAGCATTTCTGGATAGAAGGAATGGGTGACGTTTTGGGTCGAGACACTTCTTCAGACTCAGACTCATAGATTTTACGTTGTTTGAAAGAGTCACAGCCTGAATATTAACCAATGTTTCCCTTTCAGATGTTCACCAAGCAGCACCTTTGCCGATTGCTACAATGCTCACCAGTACATACCAGAAAATCAGACTGCAACACCTGAACTGTGTACCTGTATAATTCAGTGTGGAAATCCAGAAGTTGTTCTTGTATTTCCTGCACCAAGTGGTGGACTGTTAATCAGTGAACACGTAAGAACAGGGCAGCATAGTGGCACAGCGGTAGAGTTGCTGCCTTACAGTGCCAGACACCTGGATTCAATCCTGACTATGGGCGCAATCTATACGGAGTTTGTACGTTCTCCCTGTGACCTCATGGGTTTTCTCTGGTGCTCCAGTTTCACTCCGCGGACGTGTGGGTTTGTAGGTTTATTGGCTTCGGTAAGTTGTAAAATTGGCCCTGGTGTATGTAGGTGTGTAGGTTAGTGTGCGGGGTGATCGCTGGTCAGCAAAGACACGGTGGGCCAAAGGGCCAGTTTCCACACTGTATCTCTAAAGTCCAAAGTAAAGTCTAAACAGGAATGGTGATGTAGAAACAAGGAACTACGGATGCTGATTTACCATGCAAGGAAAGATGTTAAAAGCTGGAGTAACTCAGCGGGTCAGGCAGCATACCTGCAGAACATGGATAGGTGACGTTTCGGCTCAGTTAAATTACTGAGCCTGGTATTCCAGAGGCCTGAATGAGAATTCAGAGACTAAGTTTAAATCCACCAACATTTCTCCAACCCCATCTCTGTCACCACCCTCCTTCAGCTCCCCTCATTCTGAGACAGTTGCAGAATGTAATCTGGGCTAAGCATATGGAATTTAAAGAAAACAAATTTGCTATTACAGGACCCAAACTCCAATGAACCTCCCACAGCTAATCTTCAGGAGTGGCAAGCTGTTCAAATGCAACAACTACACTCCAGAACCAAGGTAATTCCAGCTTCAGTAGTCCAGTTGCAGTATTCAGACAATGCCTGTGTTTGCTTGCGTGACGAGATTACGCTCCAAGTCATTGTTAACTTGCTCACTGAAGCTCACAACACAATGGGGTTCAAACTGAACATCCACAAGACAAAGGCTCTCCACCTGCCTGCCTCCTCTGCCAATATATTACCCTCCAACAATGAAATATTCATGGGGAGGGTGGACCACTTCCCATCTCTCGCGCGCCAGCTCACAGGGCAGGCAGACAATGATAATAACATTCACCAAGACCTTCAAAGTGTCAGTGCAGACTAGAGTCAATTGTAGAAAAAAGTATTTGAAGATCAAAAACTCAGACCTGGCAAAAACTGGGCGACTAGGCAACAGTGATCCTTGGCCTTCCATATCCTTCTCAGATCTGGATTAATTACAATGTGGCACTTCGAGGTTCTAAAAGACAGCGTGGGAGGAAACCAGAGCCCCCCGGAGAAAATCACACGGTCACAGGGAGAATGTACAAACTCCGTACAGAGAGCACCTGTAGTCAGGATCGAACCCAGGTTTGACGCTGTAAGGCAGAAACCCTACCATTGTGCCACTGTGCCACGCCTGTAGTTATAACACTAAGTCCATGAGAATGTCAATCGAGAGTCATCAAACTCTGCCAAATTATGCCATTTCCTGGTCATGCCACATGTATCTTTAGCCGGGAGAATTAAAAGCACTTCTGTTGTCCACAAAATAAATTATCCATCCCACTCACACTCTGACCTATCTAAATGGGACTCTGCATTATCATACTAGCAAGCTTAAGGGAAAAGCATCTCATATTCCTTCTGGACACATTGCTATCTTCTGGACTAAATTTCAAATTTAATAAGTTCAGGAATCTCGCCTTTCCCCATCTGTATCAGTACTGGCCAGTGCATCTGTGATATTCCGTCAGCTTTTCTCTCTCTGCATTAGCACTGCTGCGGACATCATATAGTTCAGCATTTCACAGCTTTAACTTCTTTATTTGTGTAATATCGCCCTTGAACTGCCATCATTTCACAGTTTCTTTATTCAGATCCCCTCTCTCTCTACCCATTTCTATTAACTCATTGGCTTGCTGAGCTTGTTTACTGCTTATCTCCACAGCCACCCAGGTTTCAGAGACATTCCTTTTGTGCTATCTATCTCTCTGTTACTTACTTTGCAATTTAAAACCAAAATTATTACTTTTGTCGTTCCAAGAAAGGTCTTTCATGTGAAATGTTAAGTCGGTTTCTACCTCCACAATGCTGCATGACCCACTGAGTGTTTCTAGCACTTATTGTTTTCTATTTCAGTATTCCAACACCTGCACCTTTAAAAAACTATTCATCCCGGTGGCTATTTTAGTGACCAAAAGATTGTCCAGCTAACATTTGTAAATGTCTCTGAACATGAAAGTGGTACAACAGCTGTTTGCAGTGCCTAGCCAGCAGTTACATTGCTGCTGGCAAATCTTCAATCTGTTGGAAGACCACAGCTTGGAGATGGCTTCTTTTGGAAGTTGTCCAATATATTGGCATCTAGACTATATTGCACTTTTGGGATTGGCTTTACGATGAGAGTGACAGAATGCCATTCCCTGAAGTTCTATACATCAGCATTGTGAAGCCGGAAGTTTTAGTCTATGCCAGTAGAATTAAGCATCTTTGGAAGAGCTACCATACTGCACTTTATCACAGTGAGTACAGTGCATTTTTAGCATTCTCCACCCAAAAGTGATCAATTCGTTACTGGCATTTTTTGGACATTAACAGATTAAGGGGTATGGGGTTGTTACAGGAAAATGGCTGAGATAAAAGTTTAATTTAGCGATACAGCGTGGAAATAGGCACTTCAGTCCACACCAACCAGCGATCCCTGCACACTAACACTATCCTACACACACTCGGGACAATTTACGATTTTATCAAGCCAATTAGTCCACAAACCTGTATGGCTTTGGAGTGTGGGAGGAAAACAGAGCACCAGAGAAAAACCCACGCAGGTCATAGGGAGAACCTACAAGGGAGGCACCGTAGTCTGGATCGGACCTGCGTCTCCGCTGTTGTAATGCAGCATGCTGCACCACCATGCCACCCCAAAAATGAAAGATCAGCCATGATCTGATTCTTTGAATGGCGGCCAAGCACTTAGTATAGAATGGAACTACTCATGCTAATTCCTCATTCAAGAATGATTGGAGGAATTGATATTATGCGAAATCTCATATTTTAATGTAAAAGAGATGTTGCTGCCATGATCACATTGAATGGCGGTGCTGGCTCGAAGGGCCGAATGGCCTACTCCTGCACCTATTGTCTATTGACTCTCTGCTCACAAACAACGAGCAGAAATTGTCATTGCTGTAATAATGTTTTCATTTTAAAAATATTTTAAGAATGAATGCTGTTGCAAGCAAGATTTTCATTGTACCTGTACCGTACCGTACTTGTACATAAGACAATAAATTTGAATCGATAGACGGAAGAGATCATGAACAATCTACGATGATGTATGTGATAAGATTGTTTTTTAAAAAAACACACTTTTAAAGACTCAGAAAATCAGATAATTTTCTCAGTCCTCCATTTTATCTGCAACTTGTGGAAGAGCTATCAAACTGCACCTCATTATAATGCAACATGAAATTTTAAAAACAGTGAATTTTCCAGAGAACTTAAAAATAATAATCAAGACTCATTCAGCAGCAGCACTTCACATACAAATTCTGACAGACAAGATCAAAACAACCTACTAACATAGAGATTACTGTAAAGCTGCTTTCATCCATCCTTTCAACGCATTCAGCTTGATGGAAAATAGAGATGTGGAAATACTGATAGAAGTACGTCAGGTAAATAAACTTAGAAAAAGGAAAGAACTGCATATACTGGTTTAAACTGAAGATGCTAGACACAAAATGCTGGAGTAACTCAGCGGGACAGGCAGCATCACTGGAGAGAAGAAATGGGTGACGTTTCAGCTCGAGACCCTTCTTCAGACTAGTGTCAGGGACAGGCAGGAAACTAGAGATATAGACGGTGATGTAGAGAGATATAGTACATAAACTGTTGCCTGATTAATGTGTGTGGGGAACTTTCTTACCCCAAGAAAACTAAAGAACCTCGACAAGTTCAAAAGCATTGAGGAAATGAAGAAATTCAAAACAACAGACAATAACGAACATTTTCACATTTTAAGAAAGAATGAATTCATATTGTATAACTGCCTTCCACTGTCTAAGGACATTTTAAAGCATTTCACAGATAATAAAGTACTCCAAATTAGCATATATGCCTTTTCATTTATTTTAATGCTGTATTTGACTTCTCTTGTCAGTCACAGTCACCTCTTTCTCCCTTTAGAATCTTGCTTCCTCTTTGGAATGAAAAAATACTGTGACTTTTGAATTATTCCCAGAAATTCCTGCCATTACTCTTCCACCGTTATTCTTCCTATGGTCCCTTTCCAATCAACTTTAGCCAGCTCCTCCTTCATGCCTCTGTAGTCACCTTTGCTCAGCTGTAACACCGATACATCCAATGTCATCTTCTCATTCTCAAATTCCAGGTTGAATTTTATCAAATTATGGTCACTGCCTCCTATACAGGTACACGCATTTAAGGAAGGCAAGTGAATTTGAGTCAGTCTGAATAAGGGGCCAGACCCAAAACAACACCTGTCCATTTCCTCCACAGATGTTGTCTGACCCATTGAGTTCCTCCAGCACTTTGTGTTTTGCTCAAGATGACAACAGCTGCAGTTTCTTATGTCTCCAAGAGGATTCAAGTACTGTAGTAGAGAAGTCCACCTCAAGTTAGACACGGTCCTGCTGAGAACACACTTAGAATATTGGTGTGCAGGCCTGGTCTCTCCATTTAAGGAAGGGTATGTTTGAAATGCAATGAGGACTGACCATATTAATTACTGGCAAGGGAGGGTTGCTCTGCAAAATGAAATAAAGCATACTGTTCCTATGCCCACGAGGGCTTCAGAAGAATGAGAAGTAAAGGTACAACATTTTCACGTGGATTGATAAGGTAAATGCAGAGATATATTTCCATAGCTCGAGATCACTCTAAAATGAAATTATCCATTCGGGATTGAGAAGAAATTTCTTCAGAGGACGGTGAATTTTTAGAAATCTCTGTCCAAAAGGCTTGTGAATGATTCATCACAGAATGCAATCCAGAAATACATCAAGACATTTTTGGATGTTAACAAATCAAGGGGTGTGGGGTTGTTGCAGAAAAATGGCTGAGGTAAAAGATCAGCCATGGTCTGAGTGAATGGCAGTAAGGCATGATAGAATGGTGCGTTCATGCCAATACCTTACACAATACTGAATGAAGGAGTTGATATTGTGCTCAATTTAATATTTTAATGTAAACAAAATGTTGCCAATTTCAAACTCCATTTGACTCACTGGTTCACTAATAACTGGCAGAAATTGTGAATACTGTAACAATGTCTTCATTTAAATAAAAATATTAAGAATGAATGCAAGCAAGATTTCTATTGTACCCATACTTGTACATAAGACAATAAAGTTGAATGGATAGGAGGAAGACAAATTGTCATGAACAATCTGCGATGATGCACGTGATAAAACAGAGCAACTCGTCCAATTATAATCAGTTTTTGTTGTTAAAAAAAACACATTTTTAAAGACTATAATAACTTATGGAAGAGCTACCACACAGTACCTCTTTATAGTGCAGCATTAAATCCCAAATTAGTGAATTTTCTGGAGATACACACAAAACGCTGGAGTAACTCAGCGGGTCAGACAACATCTCTGGAGTAAAGGAATAGGTGGCGTTTCGGGTTGAGACCCTTCTTCAGTCTTGACCCAAAACATCATCTGTTCCTTTTCTCCCAAGATGCTGTCTGACCTGCTGAGTTACTCCAACTAACCTACTTATGTCGAGATCACTCCGAAAATTAGATAACTCTCTCAATCCTCCATTTTATACGTAACTTATGGAAACACGGAACCTCTCTTCCGCACTTTGACCCTCAGGCATAATAACTTTTGGAAGTCACTGTGATAGTCAGGTGAGTAAGATGAAAAAAAAAATGCTATTCTTTTATATAGCCAAATATCAAACCTCAAACTCCAATGCCACACCAGGAAGAAACTAAAACAATCTCCACAAAAAAAACCCAGGGAGCATTTCACTGAGCATGAATTATTTACCATTAAGTTTGAAAATAAAAGTGAGGGAAGATAAATTAAAATGGGAGGCACTCTCAAGATGACAGGCTCATCATTATTTCTACTGTCAAAAACATGGTCATTAGTTCCAATTTCACTCTTAAACAAAGATCCCTGGATCATAAATAAATAACAGATAATTTTGGAAGTTGGTGGTTGGTTGCCAATTAAATATGTGCAATCTGCTCATCTTACCAGCAAAAATAAACAGCAGCAAAAGCAAGCAATTTAGTCATGATATATAATATTTTCATATTTCATGGGGTTGACGAAGATTTGGTATTTTAATACATGAAGTTAACCATCATGCCAACTCCCTGAACAGGAATACATCGGCAAATCTCTTTTCCAGATGTTCACTGCTTGACATCAACACACTTGCAGATCAAGGAAGTGTTAGTGTGAGCAGTCACTGTGAACATGGCCTGTGCTATTTGCAGCACCATTTGGGAATTGCCACTTGTGTAAGACAAATCCGATACATGAGGAACAACAGTCCCGGCTGGTGCATTATTCTTTTTGATCTTTCAATACGTTAATATTCAAAATTCAAGACCGAAAAATCCCTGTCTTCACTTTAGTTTCCACTGAATCTGCACAGGTGTTTGGCAATCTGTAGCCTCATGTATCATTCAAGGAATTTTCCATCAAAAATCATTCTTTGTTTCAAGAAAAAGCAAAGTACTCTTAAAGTACAGGACATAACATAACACAAATTGGTGGAATAACTCAGCGAGTCCGGCAGCACCTCCGGAGAACATGGATAGGTAATATTTTGGGTTGGCACCCTTCAGACTCAACATATAACATATATTGTTTAAGAAGGCACTGCAGATGCTGGAAAATCGAAGGTATACAAAAATGCTGGAGAAACTCAGCGGGTGGGGCAGGCATCTACGGAGCGAAGGAAATTGGCAATGTTTCGGGTCGAAACCTTTCTTCTGAAGAAGGGTTTCAACCCGAAACGTTGCATATAACATTTATTGTTTGGCTATAAAAACACATCCCGTTGCACTAAATAATGACATTAATAGTAACTCTATGGAAAGCCATAGGGTTGCACAATGGCACAGCTGGTAGAGCAGTGCATCCCGGTTCTATCCTGAACTTGGGTAGGTTTATAGGCTGTATAAGAAAGAACTGCAGATGCTGGTTTAAAGCAAAGTTTGAAGAAGGGCCTTGACCTGAAACGTCACCCATTCCTTCTCTCCAGACATGCTGCCTGCCCCGCTGGGTTATTCCAGCATTTTGTTTATACCTTCAGGTTTATAGGCTAATTAGCTTCTGTAAAATAGTTTCTTAAGTGTGTGGAGTGGGTGCAAAAGTGGGATAACATGGAACAAAGTGGTATTGATCAATATTAATTCATTTCCATGTCTTAATTTTATTGTGTCTTCTTACAGAAGAGAATTGCACAAATATAACCTATTTCATCCTCAAAGGAGTTAATGTTAGGATGTAGTCCTTGTTTTTTATTCAATGTAGAAACCGATGTGTGCACGAAGATCCCATCAACTTCAAATAAAATAAGGGAGCTGGCAGTCAGTATTAACGGCGTTGGTTGAAGTTTGAATATTGCCCAGGAGAATGGCCTAATCATTTGTGACTCGTGAAAAAAGGTTTCCCATCTATCTGATCCTCTGTGATTCTATCTGAACAGGCAGGCAGAATTATAGTTCAATATCTGCAAATGATGTCCTTCAACACTGTACAAAATCATTAGTCTAGATTAGGTGCTCAAGTCTTGTGACTTGAAGGTATGAGATTATCATAGTAGAGCTAAATGAATCCATATACTAATGATATGGGGTCTCTAGACATCCTTAATTAGAGTTTTGTCTAAAATCATTTGTGCTAGCACTTGAATTCTAAGTTGATCTTATCCACCCCTATATTCTTGCCACAAGAGCCATTATAGCAATATAGCCTGTTCACTCTTCTGTAACTCCACCACTGTCTAATTTTCTCCAGGCGCTTTACTTGACAACTGCAGAGGATGCTACATCTGTCCATTCATGTTTTCCCAAATCATCACCAAAAGCCTCCAGCAAACTTTCCACATGATGTGGCAGATCGCATAGAAGCCCTCTAATCGACATTCCACTGAACTTCTCCAGCAGTACGATGGAGAACATCCTGACTGGTAGCATCATGGCCTAAATCGATAATTCTAATGTCCAAGAGTGAAATAAGCTTCAGAGAGCAGTGGAAATTGCCCAATCCATCACAGCAATCCAGCTCCACGTCATTGACGAGATATACAGGAACAACTGCCTCAAGAGGGAGCTAATATCAAAGTCCCATATCACCCTGGCCATGCAAAGCGATGCAGGGTAAACATGGAACTTGGAACTTGGAAAACTTTATTGTCAATCAGACCTTGCGGTCTGAACGAAATTTCATTGCCTGCAGTCATACATATAGTAAATAACAAAAACACAAAATAAACACATATTTAACATCCACCACAGTGAGTTCACCAGACACCTCCTTACTGTGGTGGAAGGCAAAAATCTTGTCTTTGTCTCTTCCCTTCTTCCTCTTCCTCTGCACTGAGGCGACCCGGGCCTCCGATGTTGTGACCGCACCGGGTGATGTAAATAAGTCCCGCGGGTGAACCGCGCTCCGCGAGCGGGCCGGTTCCACTCCGCAGCCCGGGGCGGTCGAAGCTGCCGAAGCTGCCACCCTCCAGTCCAGCGGACGCAGCTGTTGCCGCGGGAGCTCCTGAAAAACAGGTCACCAGCCTGTGACCTGCGAGCTCCCGACGATGTCGTCCACTGGGCCCGCGGCCGAACCTCCGAAGTCGCTGCCGCCGCCACCGCCACTGGAAAGCCGCCACAGCTCTGAGTCGGGCCGCCAGAACGCCTGAACCCGCCGCAGCCCCGAAGTCGGCCAGCCCCGCGCTGGTAAGTCCTGGCTGGCTCTGCCTCCGGAGCCTCGGGACGGTCGCAGTTAAAGTTGGAGGCCGCCAGCTCCGCGATAGGCCTCAGCGCAGATGGAGACGGAGTCGGGGGATACGACAAGAAAGGTCGCGTCCCCCCAAAAGGAAGAGACTAAGAACGTTTCTCCCACCACCCCCCCCCCCCCCCACATACACTACATAATAACTCAAACTAACGCTAAAAACAATTCAAGAAAACAACAAATAAAAATAAAAACTGACGGACTGCAAGCGAGCCGCTGCTGCCAGGGCAGCGCCGCCACAAACACATTCCCATACCAACAGGGCCAGCATTAGCAGGTGCGGGGCCCAATTGGGAACAATTTTGGTGAGCCCCAGGTTCCCAGCCAAGGACTGTAGAATCATAGAAATACAAATAAAGTCTATTATAAACTTTATATCACTATGGTAGAATGGAAAGTAATCAAAATATGCACTTAAAAAATAGCTGCGAGTTAATGGACCAAACAGATCTAAGCTATATTTTAATATAAAATTGCATGCGTGTAAGCCTACAAGTAACAAACAAAATGTGTAGATCACCTCTGAAAAGTACATTGTTACAATACCACTTCTTTTAGCGACTGTGAAATGAAAAAAAAAATAATGATCTAGATCCTAGAAAACCAATAACTATTGGCAAAAAACCAGTCCAAGCATTAAATTTTGGGCTTCAGCCCCATCTTACCCTTTGGGCTTCTACCCGATCCTAATTTAGTTGCGTGTGTGTGCGTGTGTTAGTTGTCTGTGCGTGATGTATGTGAGTTAGTTGTCTATGCGCTATGTGTGTGTGTGGGAGGGAAGGAGCGAAGGGAGGAAGGAGAGAAGGGAGTGAGGGAAGTAGAGAAAGAAGGGAGGGAGGGAAGGAGAGAAAAAAGGGAGGAAGGAGAGAAGGGAAAGGAGAGAGAGGAAGCAGAGAAAGGAGGGAAGGAGAGAAGAGAAAAGAGAGAGAGGAAGGATGGAGGGAAGGAGAGAAGGGAGGGAAGGAGAGAAGGGAGGGAAGAAGGGAAGGGAGGGACAGAAGGGGAGGAGAGAAGGGAGGGAGAGGGCCGGCGGCAAGAGCGGATGCCGGGGTCCGGGCGGACGGGTGTGAGATGAGGCCGAGGTTTGTTAACATTGCTCCAACCCCCGGCCCAGCCCTACCTGTATTGTTCACCGCGTCTTCCCGGGGAGAGAGATGGGTGGAGCCAGGGCTGTGTGCGTTAAGCACAGCAACTGGAGGAGCGGGAGCGCTGAGGGAACGACCCACCTCCCCCATTTCCATTCCCCCTCACACCCCCTCCCCGTCTATCCACTTCATCCCCCTCCATCCCACTACCCTCTCTCTCCCCTCCACCTGGGGTAAATCTCCCTGAGCCGAGAGTAGATTACTCTGGCGCGGGGCCCCCTGGTCCAAATGACTTAAGGCCGGCCCTGCATACCAGCACTTCTGCAATATATCAACATGTTTGACCCAGACTGGAAGACAAGATCCTTGCAGTTTCTTAGTGAATAAATAGTAACAATCTCTGATTATGATATGTTTAGTAGTGGACGGTCACTGCTGTTGTATTCTGCATTATTTATAAAGGTATATGAATAAAAGATTAATTATGGGCTAGATTGCAAAGGGTCTCTTTCCACGGAGCATCGCAACCTCAGAAAATGATCATTTTGTTATAATTAATGAATGTAATAGTAATCCAGGTACAAGGTGGGGTTGCATCAGATATTTGCATTCCAATTGACACCATCCATCACATCAAATTAATCAAGATTTAAAATCTAGTTCAACGACTAAAGTAATCAGATAGATCCAATTTACCAATTGCCAACCCACAAAATGAGATTTTCCACCTTGGAACTTAAAATCTAAATTTTGATTATATTTTAAACATTTATAGAGAGCATAAATTTATATTTCTCACTGTAAACAGGTTACAGCAATTATAAAAGAGAAACACAAAGTGCTGGAGTAACTCAGTTAGTCAGGCAGCATCTCTGGAGTGAACTAATGGGGTGATGTTTCGTATCGGGACCTTCCTTGGTCTAAACCATATAATGGTACATAGACACAAAATGCTGGTGTAACTCAGTGGGACAGGCAGCATCTCTGGAGAGAAGGAATGGTTGACGTTTCAGGTAGAGACTCTTCTTCAGACTCTTAATCATAGAAAATAGGTGCAGGAGTAGGCCATCCGGCCCTTCGAGCCTGCACCGCCATTCAATATGATCATGGCTGATCATCCAACTCAGTATCCTGTACCTGCCTTCTCCCCATACCCCCTGATCCCTTTAGCCACAAGGGCCACATCTAACTCCCTCTTAAATATAGCCAATGAACTGGCCTCAACTACCTTCTGTGGCAGAGAATTCCACAGACTCACCAGTCTCTGTGTGATAAAAGATCTTCTCATCTCGGTCCTAAAAGACTTCCCCCTTATCCTTAAACTGTGACCCCTTAACAAACTTAATCACTTAATGGTATTCTCTGCCAGTAAGCAAACTACCCATCCATGCTAAAAATGACACTAAACTCCATGGACTGCAATATTACTAAGTCCGATTGATTGATTTTAGGAGGATGAATTGAACATACACAATTGTGTGTACTAATTACTAATTTTTCCGACCTCACCACATTTCTCTAGTGGCTGCTCTTCAGAAATGTGTTAATTATTTGATGTGCACCTTGACAATGAAGGTGGTAGATGATGTTTTTTGCATTCTTTGTTGACCTTGGAAACCTTGTAACTTTCCACTCAGGATTTGACTTCAAAATTGTTGTAGTCAATCTTAATTTGTGCTTTATCCATCAATGTCTCTATATTTGTGAACCAGGTGACCTTGATGCCATTTACATTAATACCTGCAGTTGTTGAAACTCATTCACAAAATCCATTTTTGAGGGTCTAGTTTATTTCAAGTTCTAACACTTATTTTTTTGTCCTGATCTTCACCATTCAGCATTCCTATTCATCATTCAAGTTGTTTGGAAACATACTAATGAAGGATCTCAGCACAAGTATAAAGTTGATAAGCCTCTTATCATGTTATTTTAATAAGAAGCTGGAAAACTCTTCACACATTTGCCCACAGGCTAATTAGAATTTTTTTTTTAATCAGCCTATAGTTTGGTTTGCATATCCATATATGCAAAATTGACAATTAAATAACCAAACAAAAATATGTTAATACTTTATTTCTCAATGTCCCTAAGCAACAGTCACCTTGACCTTGTTAGCAGATCTCAATCAGTATCATTGGCATCAACATCTTCTACATGCTGACCATCAATACAGGGGCACCTCAAAGCTGTGTGCTCAGTCCAATGCCATTTTTTAATTTGCTGACCATGCCACTGGTTTTGGACAAATACCAACGTGTACATTTGTGCACTTTGGTTGAAGGGCTAAAGGCGTAGACTATTTTCTAAATAGGGAGTGGATTCAGAAATCAGAGGTGCAAAATGACAAGGGAGTGCTGGTACGTGATAGCATTCATTTCAGGAGGACTGCAATGTAAAAACATGGACGTACTGCTGAGATATTATAAGGTTCTGGTCAGACCACATTTGGAATATTGTGAGCAGTTTTGGGCCCCATATCTGAGGAAGGATGTGCTGACATTTACGAGAATGATCCCAGGGTTGATTGAGTCAATGTATGAGGAGCATTTGACGGCCCTGGGCCTGTACACACAGGAATTTAGAAGGATGAAGGGGAATCTCATTGAAACCTACTGAATAATGAAAGGCCTTGATAGAGTGGATGTGGAAAGGATGTCTCCAATAGTAGGAGACTCTAGAACTAGAGCGCACAGTCTCAGAATAAAAAGATGTATCTTTTGAATGAAGATAAGGAGGAATTTCTTTAGCCAGAGGGTGGTGAATCTGTGGGATTCATTGCCACAGACGGTTGTGGAGGCCAAACCATTAGGGCTTTTTAAAGCACAGACTGAAAGATTCTTGATTAGTAAGGATGTCAACGGTTACTGGGAGAAGGTAGAAGAATGGGTTAAGAGAGAAAAAAAAAATCAGCCATGATTGAATGACGGAACAAGCATCTGCAGTTCCTATTACTAGTGACTTCTTACATATTCATCTGTTTAATGTACTTATAACAAGCTGCAGAATATAATGATTTCATTATTCCAGTCCCAGTGTATATGACAATTAAAAATTCTTGACTTGACTCAAAGTTAAAAAGACACGTCAAATTTGGCCTGGTTTTCTTCTCTAATAGTGAATGCTATTTGTATTAATAATGCAATAAAACACTTAACATATCAAGAGATATGCGCTGCTGCTGGTAGAAAGAATGAGGCTCATTAGCTTAGGAAAGTAGGTCTTTCAACGTTTGAAATGACAATAAAAAATGTCTTATCAGTGCAACTGTTAACATCTAAAATGTAATTGACTAAAACATATTAGTCTGGACCCCAATCCACACATTACCAAACGCGTTAGCAAAAAATAAAATTCTATGGATTATTAATTCACCTGGGACAATTGCCACTGGACCTAATCTTCACAGCCACCATCCCAATATCATAATTTCACTGCTTTTATTGCGATTAACTCCTCGGATATTCCATCCTAATTTGAGGAAGGACCTTCTTGCTATTGAGGGAGTGCAGCGTAGGTTCACCACGTTAATTCCTGGGACGGCGGGACTGACATATGATGAAAGAATGGGTCGACTGGGCTTATATTCACTGGAATTTAGGATGAGAGGGGATCTTATAGAAACATAGAACATTCTTAAGGGATTGGACAGGCTAGATGCTGGAAAAAAATTCCTGATGTTGGGGGAGTCCAGAACCAGGGATCACAGTTTAAGAATAAGGGGTAGGCCATTTTTGACTGAGATGAGGAAAAACCTTTTCACCCAGAGAGTTGTGAATCTGTGGAATTCTCTGCCAAAGAAGGTAGTGGAGGCCAATTCACTGGATGTTTTCAAGAGAGAATTAGATATAGCACTTAGGGCTAACAGAATCATGGGATATAGGGAGAAAGTAGACACAAAATGCTGGAATAACTCAGTGGGACAGGCAGCATCTCTGGAGAGAAGGAATGGGGAGAAAACAGGAACAGGGTACTGATTTTGGATGATCAGCCATGATCATATTGAATGGCAGTGCTGGCTCAAAGGGCCAAATGGCCTGCTCCTGTGGCTATTTTTTATGTTTCTATACTTTTCTTTGAATAATTAGAAAACAGGAACTTGAAAACTGTGCATAAAGGCCTAAAAGATTTCATTCTCCGATACATTTTTTTCCAGGAACTATTTTTTTGGGACCAATTTCCTTTGGTTTCATTATAAACTGCACACACAATAACCATAATATTTCATTTGCATTCCCCTCACATGGAGAATCTTAGAACTATGCTCCAAAACATTGATCATTCCCTCTATCAGTTCAGTGAAGTGTCAAGAAAATTAACATCCTTTTTCCAATGCAAATAGATTAAATGTACTCTGCCAATGTCAATAAAATTCCTATACATTTCTTCACATTGAACTGATTTGCACAGAATATTTCTTAAATCTTTTAGAATACAATCGCTAAACAGAATCAATGTTATCACTTATTATGCAAAATAAATTGCCAATGTTCTTAACCAGCTGAAATAACCTCAATCATCTGGAAACACAAGCGCCACACTAAATTAACAATAATTTGCCAATTTATACTTTTTGATTACATTTCCTTTTGTGGCTAAATACAGATTAAGCCATCATCTGCTGCCTCCGAGCGCAGTTGGGAATTGCCCATGGTTGCCAGGTTATGCAATTTAGTCACACAAGCAGTGGCTTTATATCCTTCTCTTTTGCATTTGTATTTTTAGAATTGGCAACAATTTATGAGAAAATTATCCCAGAACAAAGACTGGTTTTCAAATTAAAACACGAAAAAAAAATCTTCAGAAAGAGAAATACTGATATTCTTTCCTATTGTTTTTTTCAGTAAAGCTATTGCCTTCAGACTGTAGCAGTCAAGAAAGTTGTGCATCGCCACATTTTTGCGGGTAATTAGGGATGGGCTTTGTCTTTGCAAATGATGCAGACATTCTTAAAAAATAATAAATTATGTAAAACATGCCAAAGTGTGACTTCAGCCATTTACTGACTAAGCAATCATAGTGTTGTGCTGTTGGACAAAGATTTAATAAACTTTTATGAGCCATTTTTCCCCATCCTGCCATGTTGTACTCGGTGGACACAATTGCAGATGCTGATTTACAATTATAAGACACAATGTTCTGAAGTAACTCAGCAGGTCAAGGCAACATCTCTGTAAAAGTCACCCATTCCTTCTCTCCAGACATGCAGCCTGTCCTGCTGAGTTACTCCAGCTGTCTGTATCTATCTTCAGCATCTCTGTAAGACATGGATAGGCCATGTTTCTGGTTGGGACCCTTTATCAAACTAATTGTGGAAGATGGGGGGAGAAAGCTGAGAAAAGGGAAGGGGGGCAGGACATTAATGAAAGCACCCCTCACCTGTACCCAACTAAAGCTTGCCAGGCCTTGTTCTGTCCCAACCTTTTTTCTCAGCTTTCTCCCCCAACCCCCCTCCCCTCCCCGCTACTCAGCCTTTCCATATCGTTCAGATATGTTGCCTGACACACTGAGTTATGTCAGCACTTTTTTTACCTTTTGCACCAAAGTTTTCAAGAAAGCATGCACAGCATACAGGGTACACAAAAAGCTGGAGAAACTCAGCGGATGCAGCAGCATCTAAGGAGCGAAGGAGATAGGCGACGTTTCGGGTCGAGACCCTTCTTCAGACTGGTCAGGGATCAGGGAAACGAGAGATATAGACGGTGATGTGGAGAGATAAGGAACAATGAATGAAAGATATGCAAAAAAGTATCGATGATAAAGGGAACAAGCCATTGTAAGCTGTTTGTGGTGTGAAAATGAGAAGCTGGTGCGACTGGGGTGGGGGAGGGAGATAGAGATAGAGGGAATGCCAGGGCCCGAGGGCTGAGGGAGAAGTGGGAAGGGGAGGAGACAGCAAGGGTTAACAGAATTGAGAAAATTCAATGTTCAAGCCCAAAGGATGCAGACTCCCCAAGTGGAATATGAGGTGCTGTTCCTCCAGCTTGCGGTGTTGCTCACTCTAGCCGTGGAGGAGGCCCAGGACCGAGAGGTCGGATGCGGAATGGGAGGGGGAGTTGAAGTGCTGAGCCACCGGGAGGTCGGGTTGGTTATTGCGGACCGAGCGGAGGTGTTCGGCGAAGCGATCGCCAAGCCTCCGCTTGGTCTCACCGATATAGATCATCTGGCATCTGGAGCAGCGGATGCTGTAGATGAGGTTGGAGGAGGTGCAGGTGAACCTCTGTCGGACCTGGAAGGACTGCTTGGGTCCCTGAAAGGAGTGGAGGGGGGAGGTGAAGGGGCAAGTGTTGCATTTCTTGCGGTTGCAAGGGAAAGTGCCCGGGGAAGGGGTAGAGCGGGAGGGGAGGGAAGAATTGACAAGAGAGTTGCGGAGGGAGCGGTCTTTGCGGAAGGCAGACAGGGGGGGAAATGGGAAGATCTGGCGGGTGGAGGGGTCACGTTGGAGGTGGCGAAACTGGCGGAGGACTATATGTTGTATTTGCCGGCTGGTGGGGTGAAAGGTGAGGACCAGGGGGACTCTGCCCTGTTTGCGAGTGGGGGAATGGGGAGCGAGGGCAGTGTTGCGGGGTATGGAGGAGACCCTGGTGCGAGCCTCATCAATAGTGGGGGAGGGGAATCCCCGTTCTCTGAAGAATGAGGCCATTTGTGATGACCTGGTGTGGAACACCTCATCCTGGGAGCAGATGCGGCGTAGACGGAGGAATTGGGAATAGGGGATGGAGTCCTTACAGGAAGCAGGGTGGGAGGAAGAGTAGTCCAGGTAGCTGTGGGAGTCAGTTGGTTTGCACAGCATACAGTTTGTATTGTATCTCACTTGGCTAATAAATAATTACTCTGGGTAATTAATTAGGTTTATTATCTACTTGGATGATTTATAAGTAATACACTGACTGAGGTGATGCAAAATTTAAACATAATCTTAATGTACATATACTATATGATGAGTGGCAATATTAAAAACAAAATCTATTAATACTTTAATATGCCTTGGGTACCTTGATTTTTGGAACTTAATTTACTGCTTTGAACCAACTCGTATGGAATTTTTAACGAGAACCACAAAATCTCACATAAATCTTAAATTTAAGAGAATTAGTATATTGCTGGTTGCCGTCTTAAATTTTTATTTCTCATAATTTAAACTCAATATATCCATGATAAGACTTTTGACTTTTTAAACAATAAGTGGGGTAAAGCTTTATTATCTGTGTTTTTCTTGCAGTTTTTCTCATGGGAATAGTTTGACATCAGGCACATTAAAAGTGTGGTCTTTTATTCCCTATTGCAATGAATGAGTGTGGTCCTGGTCATGTACTTCAAATCTTGACTGTGTCCCTCTATAAATGTTGCCTGGCCTGTTGGATTATTTCCACCATTTTCTGTTTCATTTCAGATTTTCATCCTCAGCAGTACTTTCTATTTTGAATAAAAACCTGTTCAAACTGTTTCTCTGCATATTCAGCTTATCTTTCACGGAGATATTCTGCTTATCTTTCCCGGAGACACCATCACCAATTGGATATAAAACATTTTGGGACATCAAGGTCACAGAAGGTAGATTAAATAGAAATATTTCTCATCCCTTCATTGAGAAAGCACAAGAGATAAGCCATTTATCCACACAATCAGGACTATTATTAGGTCAACCAGAAAAAAAGCTGACAGTTTTGTTGAAGGTGAATTACTTTTTCCTGGAATCTCAAGTTAAGAGGCGTTTTTGCTTCTTATCAGATGTTACGGAGATTAATGAATGGAAAGCATCATGGGAAAAATAATATAAAAATCAAGATTAAAAAAGTAATTGTTAAAATTCTTCTCAGCACTGAAGCAACTCCACGTGCAGTGAACATGGGCACAATGGAAATCTTGCTTCCAGCAACATCACATGGATTTCAGCAATGCATTCGACAAGGAGAGATAGCTGAATGGATAAAATATTGTCTTCATGAAAGTAAGCAGAGGGTGATGGTGGAAGACTGCTTCTTGGACTGAAGGCTTGTGACTAGTGGTGTGCCTCAGGGTTTGGTGCTGGGCCCGTTACTGTTTGTCATCTATACAAATGATTTGGATGAGAACGTAAACGGCATGATTAGCAAGTTTGCAGATGATCCAAAAGTGGGAAGTATAGTAGATAGTGGAGATGATTGTCAAAAATTGCAGCAGGATCTTGATTGGTTGGGCAGGTGGACTGAGGAATAGTTGATGGAATTTAATACAGAGAAATATGAGGTGTTGCATTTTGGGATGTCAAACATGGGCAGGACCTACACTGTAAATGGTAGGGCTCTGGGGAGTGTTGCAGAGCAGAGGGATCTTGGAGTGCAGGTACATAGTTCCTTTAAAATGGCGTCACAGGTAGATAGAGTGGTCAAAAATGCTTTCAACACTTTGGCCTTCATCAGCCAGAGTATTGAGTATAGAGGTTGAGAGGGTCATGTTGCAGTTATATTGGTGAGGCCACATTTAGAGTATTGTATTCAGGTTTGGGCTCCATATTATAGGAAAGATGATGTCCAGTTGGAAAAGGTGCAGAAAAGATTTACGAGGATGTTGCCTGGACTGAAGGGCCTGAGCTAGAGGGAGCAGTTCAGCAGGCTGGGACTCTATTCCTTGGGGTGCAGTAGGATGGGGAGTGATCTTATAGAAGTGTACAAAATGATGAGCGGAATAGATTTGTGTAAACACCCAGTTTCTTGCCCAGAGTCAGGGAGTCGAGAACCATAGGACATAGTTATAATGTGAAGGGGGAAAGATTTAATGGGATCCTGAGGGGTAACTTTTTTTACACAAAGGGTGGTGGGTATATGGAACAAGCTGCCAGAGGAGGTAGTTGAGACTAGTACTATCGCAAAGTTTAAGAAACATTTAGACAGGTACATGGATAGGACAGGGTTAGAGGGATTTGGGTCAAACAGGCAGATGGGACGAGTAGCTAGGACATATTGGTCGGCGTGGGCAAATTGCGCCCATGGGCCTGTTTCTACCCTGTTTGACCCTATGACAACACACAGACTCAGACAACACTCAAAACTCAAATTATACATAGATGCTACATAAACTACACATAAATTAGACGTAAAATCAACTGTGAAAAGAAAAAGATTGCAAAAATTAAAATGTACTTGATACATTTGGATTGGATTGGGTGAGAAGCTATTTAAGAAACAGGCAACAATTTGTAGAAATAGGTCAACATAAATCAACTTACATGAACATAACTTGTGGAGTACCTCAAGGGTCTGTGTTAGGGCCAAAGCTTTTCATAATATACATTAACAAAATATGCAGTATCAAATATACTGAAATTGATTATATTTGCCGATGATACAAATATTTTTTGTTCCGGTGACAATTTGAAGCAGCTTTTGGAGGTCATCACATCAGAAATTAATAAATTAAAACAGTGGTTTGATGTCAACAAATTGTCTCTAAATTTAAGCAAAACAATGATTATGCTATTTGGAAAACATAAAACAAACCCTCAAGTACAATTGAAAATAGATAACATAAGTATAGAAAAAGTATATGAAAATAAATTTATTGGTGTGATCTTAGACCACAAAACCTGCTGGAAACCACATATAAACCACGTCAAAGCAAAACTGGCAAAGTCTATAGCAATATTGGGAAAATCAAGACACATTCTGGACCACAAAGCATTACATACTCTGTATAATACACTCATATTGCCATATCTGAGTTACTGTGTGGAGATATGGGGTAACACCTACAAAACCAACCTACAGCCATTATGTACATTACAAAAAAGAGCAATAAGAATTATCAATATCATTGGATATCTTGAACATACCAATTTATTATTCTTAAAGTCACATACACTGAAGTTCACCGATCTGGTTAAATCTAAGACTGCACAAATCATGTACAAAGCAAGAAATAATTTACTTCCAGGAAATATACAAAAACTGTTTATGGAAAGACAGGGTGAGTATAATTTGAGAGGGGAACTTAATTAAAAAAAACTCAATGTCAGAACAACTCTTAAAAGTATGTGCATAGCAATCTGTGGGGTGAATTTGTGGAATGGTCTGGAACAGGAGATAACACTTAGTACAAACATAATTCAGTTTAAAAAGATGTACAAAAACACTTTTCTTTAAAGGATATTGGGATGAGGATAGGTGATTCTGAGTGGAATATTTGTTATACTGATTGTATTGGGAAGGGTGATGGGTTGTATAAATGACTAAGAGATACTGTATAGTACATGAGGGTTTTTTCTTTTCTTTTTTATTTTTTTCTCTTTTTTTGTATGGCTTTGTAAATATTTAATTAGTGTATAAATGCAAATAATTTGGTGTACATATAGCTGCTGGTGTACATATGGTGTACATATAGCTGCTAAATTTGTATAAGATAATTATAAGCAGTTGAATAAGGGGTGGGAATTAATAAGCTTTGGCTTCTTCCTGCTACTTTTTGGACACATATGATTTCATTTACTTATAGATACTGTTTATGCCACTTTATAAATATTCTTGTTTTGTTTTTCGTATGGTGTTTCACACTTGCTTTTATTCTTTTATTCTGCTCGAAATAAAGAATTAAATAAATAAATACATGAAACTAAAATGAAACATCTATTTCAGACAGTGGAGTAAATTTAAAAGGTTTCTAATTAGATCTGAAATGTCCTGATTCTCCAACACCATTTTCAAGCTTTTTCTGACATTTTAAAATTCTTGTTTCTTCTTGTTACCAATTTGTGAACATGTCTTTAAGTCTGTAGCCAACTTCATATAAACCCGAACCCCTTTACCAAATAAAGAAACACCCTAATGGCAAAATGCAGAATTGAAGTGTAACAAATAGAATATGAATACAAAAAGTGGAATGCTTTTACTTTAATAATCAGAAAATGATATCAATAAAATGCTTTGAACCATACAGCCTATGATAACACACAGCCTGCAATGCAGATAAATAGCTGCGAAATCATGCTTGAAATGGGCATAAAATCCATAACTGAAACAGGGAAAAGTACATAAAATCAATTATTTGTATTTGTCATTGAGTAGATTATGCTGAAACTTGGTGTTAATTGCTTATCAAAGACCAATTTGATATTAATACAATTATTCTTATTGCAGTTTAAACTGTTGCTGATCCACACCAAACTATATTGCTGATAATGAACAGAAATTCCTCATCAGGTTTATAATTTGTTCAGGGGATAGAACATCACCAGCAATGCTTTTATTTATTGTCTATCGCAAATCATCCTTGAACTGAAAGTCAGAACAAATTCAGCAGCACACAACTTCTACAAGGCTCTGTGGCCCTAGAGCAGCGGCAGAAATGTACAGCACCATAAACTGTAATATTACGGTCCTCCAGTATATGTTTAGTTGAATAATCGTTCAATAATGCTTTATTTGTCACATATGCAACTGCACAATGAAATTCTTTGTGCATATATTACACATGCAAGCACCGCCATTATTGGCGCCATTATTCAAAGTCCAAAGTCGGGTCAGCCCGCGCGCTCGATGTACTGGAGCACTTCCCACGAACCGACGTCCCTCTCCTCTCTTCGTCTGGCTATCTATCACTGTATGCAACAGGTCTAATCACTGACCATTCATATTCTGCACTGTTACCATCATTGAATCTTCCACCATGAATATCCTTGGGGTTTACTACTGTACAGAAAGCAACATAAATACTTCATCGATGAAAGAAAACTCCCCATACCCCAAAATCTTTCCACCATCTACAGGATGCAAGTCAGGAATATTGATTGCAATCTTTCCACATGTCTGGATAAATGTAGTTTAAACAATATTCTAGAAACTTGACTACATCCAGCAACAAACACTCCACTTACTTGTTCCCCCACCCATCATCTGAACACTCATTCCCTCCTCCACTGGTGCTTAGTGCTATGTGTGCAACATCTGTGAAATATATTTTGCATGGACTAGTTAATGAGTCATAGAGTCATACAGCACGGAACAGGTCTTTAGGCGCAACTTGCCCATGCTGACCAAGATGCCCCATCTACATTAGTCCCACCTGCCTGCATTGGGCCCTTTCCTATCCATGTACCTGTCCAAATGTATTTTAAATTTTATTATTGTACCTGCCTCAACTATCTCGGCAGGTACAATCAACTTTGGCAGCTCGCTCCAAATACCTTTCACCTTCCGTGTGAAAAGGCTTCCCTCTCAGGTTCCTATTAAATCTTTCACATCTCACCTTTAACCTGTGTTTTCTTGTTCTTGACCATAAACTCCTGTCTATTCCCCTCAAGATCTTATGCACTGCATCCTCCTGTTCTCCAATGAATAAAGTCCTCACCTGCTAAACCTCTCCCTATAGCTCAGGCTCTCGAGTCCTGGCAACATCCTCGTTAATATTCTCTGCACGTCTTCCAGTTTAACAGTCCACAGCAAGCCCTCAAATCTGGATACCTTGAAGGTCAAGAAAGATTTGGACTAGTGTTTTACAAACAAACAAATTCATGGCTAATTTGATTGAGGATAGTGCAGGTTAACAAGCTCCACAACACTATTGTTCACACTGTGAAGAATTGAGATTTAGAGGATTGAGAAGACAGGCTGCATCGTAAAGACAGAAAAGAAATAAGTGTTGAGGAGGGAGAACGGAACATTGGTTAGTTTCGTTTAGAGATACAGTGCGGAAACAAGATAAAAATTCAAGATATAAGTGTGCCTATCATCCAATAAACTGAGAGGGTTATAAAGTACAGCAGCAGTATTACTAATCCTATGCAGCCAATTGCCTTAGCCTGTTCCGTACATTTCTTGCACTTAGCTTTGTTGTTGAATATGAATATATGTGTTTGCGGTGCTACTTACTCCTTCCACTATTCATACTGGTGATCTAATGTCACCCCTCCTGGAAGAATATACTGTACTACCATTTACACTTGACTGCTGGGCTTGAGCTTGTTGGGTAACCAAAACATAGAACCCTCGCTTGCTGATAAACTGCGCAATTCAAAATGCCAAAGAGCTCAATAGGAATTTAAGAGAGCAATGAGGCAAAACATATATGCACTCCCATTGTAACAGCATGATTTCTTGCATGAATGTGCGCTTGATTTGTTTGGCATTATTCCCATTGATGTACTTCCAAGTGATGAAATTAATCAAAATCTACATGCATCATACTGCAGCTTCACCAATCCAATGCAAATGTAGTTCATATAATATGAGAGTGTGTTGAATGCATAGGTAACTGTAGACTTTTGTTTTGACTCTTTATCAGTTGTGCTGTGTTTTACTTCCTCTGTTTCTCCCTCTCCTCCCTTGGCCCATGCTTCACATTCGCTCACCTTCGCACTATTGCTCCATCACTCTCCCTCTCTCTGCTTCCCCTTATGTTCTCTTTGGACTTTCTCCTTGCCTGCACCCTACCTCCAGCACAATCTGTTTCTGACTCATTCAGTGCAGGAAGGAACTGCAGATGCTGGTTTAAACCAAAGATAGACACAAAAAGCTGGAGTAATTCAGCGGGACAGGCAGCATCTCTGGAGAGAAGGAATGGGTGACGTTTCGGATCGAGACCCTTCTTCAGACTGCATCTCTTTCCCTCCGTTGTCCGCAGCTTGTTCCCTCTGCTATCGACAGTAGGGAATGAACGATAAACAGGAGGCTTTTTGTTTGGAATCTTTCATTGGCTATTTGTAAGACATCCAAATTAATTTGTCACAATTTGTGTGCAATGAAAAGCAGAAGAATGATACATTTACACCATGGATGTTCCTTCAACCCTGTTTCCAGAGCCTTGCCCGATTATCCATTTTGCCGGACTAACAGAGGTCACGTGATAATAATTCAACAACACACCTCTGACCCACTAATTAAAGCATCATGGACTGCTAGAAACTTAAATATACAATTACCAATTAACAAAGAAGTAAACAATTAACTATTTCAAGATGGAGACACATTTACCAAAAGAACATGCGCCACACACATACTCTCACAATTTTGTCCGGTTTAAAGGAGGTGTCGGATCATCAGTTGCCATTAAATCGCTTTTAATTTTTAGAGTGAAAATAAAATAGGTAGAATCAGTTATTGATCTTCCTATCATTATCATTTAATCTATAGGACTTAGTATGACTCGCCATGGCTTGGATCATAACGCACTCTCCTTAAAACAAAATTGCTAGTGAGCAGGGTTACACAAAAAGCTGGAGAAACTCAGCGGGTGCAGCAGCATCTAAGGAGCGAAGGAGATAGGCGACGTTTCGGGTCGAGACCCTTCTTCAGACTGGTCAGGGATCAGGGAAACGAGATTCATTGCTCGCCATTAAACTCCATTATGCATTACGTCGAATACTTTAGTTTCAAGGTCAGGCCATCTGCACAGTTGTTGTCTGATCTGTACTGAACACAGATATTGCGTGGGTTTTCTCCAGGATCTCTGGTTTCCTCCCACACTCCAAAGACGTAGAGGTTTGTTGGCTAAATGGCTTGGTATAATTGTAAATTGTCCCACGTGCATGTAGGATAATGTAGGTGTGTGGGGGTCACTGGTTTGTGCGGATTCGGTGGGCCAAAGGGCTTGTTTCCGCACTGTATCTCTAAACGAAACTAACCAATGTTCCGTTCTCCCTCCTCAACACTTATTTCTTTTCTGTCTTTACGATGCAGCCTGTCTTCTCAATCCTATAAATCTCAATTCTTCACAGTGTGAACAATAGTGTTGTGGAGCTTGTTAACCTGCACTATCCTCAATCAAATTAGCCATGAATTTGTTTGTTTGTAAAACACTAGTCCAAATCTTTCTTGACCTTCAAGGTATCCAGATTTGAGGGCTTGCTGTGGACTGTTAAACTGGAAGACGTGCAGAGAATATTAACGAGGATGTTGCCAGGACTCGAGAGCCTGAGCTATAGGGAGAGGTTTAGCAGGTGAGGACTTTATTCATTGGAGAACAATAATAAAATTTAAAATACATTTGGACAGGTACATGGATAGGAAAGGGCCCAATGCAGGCAGGTGGGACTAATGTAGATGGGGCATCTTGGTCAGCATGGGCAAGTTGCGCCTAAAGACCTGTTCCGTGCTGTATGACTCTATGACTCATTAACTAGTCCATGCAAAATATATTTCACAGATGTTGCACACATAGCACTAAGCACCAGTGGAGGAGGGAATGAGTGTTCAGATGATGGGTGGGGGAACAAGTAAGTGGAGTGTTTGTTGCTGGATGTAGTCAAGTTTCTAGAATATTGTTTAAACTACATTTATCCAGACATGTGGAAAGATTGCAATCAATATTCCTGACTTGCATCCTGTAGATGGTGGAAAGATTTTGGGGTATGGGGAGTTTTCTTTCATCGATGAAGTATTTATGTTGCTTTCTGTACAGTAGTAAACCCCAAGGATATTCATGGTGGAAGATTCAATGATGGTAACAGTGCAGAATATGAATGGTCAGTGATTAGACCTGTTGCATACAGTGATAGATAGCCAGACGAAGAGAGGAGAGGGACGTCGGTTCGTGGGAAGTGCTCCAGTACATCGAGCGCACGGGCTGACCCGACTTTGGACTTTGAATAATGGCGCCAATAATGGCGGTGCTTGCATGTGTAATATATGCACAAAGAATTTCACTGTGCAGTTGCATATGTGACAAATAAAGCATTATTGAACGATTATTCAACTAAACATATACTGGAGGACCGTAATATTACAGTTTATGGTGCTGTACATTTCTGCCGCTGCTCTAGGGCCACAGAGCCTTGTAGAAGTTGTGTGCTGCTGAATTTGTTCTGACTTTCAGTTCAAGGATGATTTGCGATAGACAATAAATAAAAGCATTGCTGGTGATGTTCTATCCCCTGAACAAATTATAAACCTGATGAGGAATTTCTGTTCATTATCAGCAATATAGTTTGGTGTGGATCAGCAACAGTTTAAACTGCAATAAGAATAATTGTATTAATATCAAATTGGTCTTCGATAAGCAATTAACACCAAGTTTCAGCATAATCTACTCAATGACAAATACAAATAATAATAGAATATTGACTGGCCTTGAGGGGGATACGACATATATTGCCTGAAGTAGATTCATATTGCCCGAGTCGAAGACGAGGGCAATATGGATCTAGTGAGGGCAATATATGTCGTATCTCCCGAAAGAGGACAGTCAATATTGTTATTATTACCCATATCAGACATCTAGAGGAAAATTTGAACATCTCAGCTCGGCGGACTTCCACGTAAAATTTAACCAAAATGGACGCGGCAGTCTTCCTGTCTGCCGTTTGAATATTCTAAATTTCCCACGCAGCGTCACGTTGCCGTCACGTTGCCAAGTTCCCGGATGTGAGACCAGGGGAATATAAGACTATATTCCCCGCTGTTTTAACAGGTAAAGTCCATAGGCGTTCGCAAGAAAGGGGAATACAAGAAAATATTCCCCTGTTACCCCTGCTGGCAGTAAAAACGAAGGGAATACAATTTTGTAAAAGCATACCTCAGATGTGTGATATGGGTAATAATTGATTTTATGTACTTTTTCCTGTTTCAGTTATGGATTTTATGCCCATTTCAAGCATGATTTCGCAGCTATTTATCTGCATTGCAAATCAACAACAAATCATACCTATTGAGCTCAATCTTTCGTGAGAAATTACTCTTACTAACAATATTCACAAGTTCACAAGTTATAGGAGTAGAATTAGGCCACTTTTGGCACGTCAGTTAAAAAAACGAGAAAAACACATGATCTCAAAGATCAAATCAGATAGAGGGGAAGTATTAACTTTACCGAATGATATTAATAAAAGATTTGCGCAATTTTATGAGAATTTGTATACATCTAAAACGACAACAGACACCAATAAAGTTACAGAATTCTTGGATAATTGTAATCTTCCAAAACTAGAGTTGAAGGAACAAGAGGAATTGGGAGCACAAATCTCAAATAAGGAAATAGAAGAAACAATAATCTCATTCAAAAATGGAAAAACACCAGGTCCTGATGGATTTAGTAAAGAATTCTATAAATGTTTTTATGACATATTTACACCACACCTACAGAAAATGTATACATATGCTTTTAAAGAACAAATACTACCTGAAACACTAGCAGAATCAACGATTACATTAATACTTAAGAAAGATAAAGATGTGGAAGAACCCGGATCATATAGAGCTATTGCGTTGTTAAATACAGAACAAAAAATATTGACGAAAATATTAGCTAGAAGATTAAGTAAGTATGCTAGTAAATTAATACATCCGGATCAAACAGGGTTTATCCCTAAGAGACAATCATTTAATAATTTGGGACGTCTGCTCAACATAATGCATTCACACCAAATTGAAGATCAAAAACTATCAATTATTTCGTTGGGTGCAGAGAAAGCATTTGATCAGGTGAAATGGGATTATATGGTTAAAGTATTGCAAAAATTCCAACTGCGAGAGAATTTCATTCTATGGATTAAATTACTATATAATAAGCCAATGGGAAGGAAAGAATTAGAACTCATCCGAATATCCATGGCTATAATACAAAATATTCAAATAATAAAATATCATTATACGCTGATGATGTACTATTGTACATCACAAAACCTCATATCACTATACCAAATATATTAAATTTAATTGAGGATTTTGGATCATTTTCAGGATACAGAATAAATTGGAATAAAAGTGAAATCATGTCAATAAAACAGAAAGATTCTACACATCTCTTACAATTTCTTTTTAAAATAGCTATAGAAAAATTTAAATATTTGGGTATTGAAATTACTAGAAGATATCAAGACATGTTTAACGCAAATTATAATCCTTTACTTAAGAAATTATATAATTTAATTAAATTCTGGAAAACGCTTCCGATGTCTTTAATAGACCGAATAAATGCTATAAAAATGATTTTTCTACCACAAACTTTATACCTATTCCAATCAATTCCAATATACCTATCCAAAAGGTTTTTAAAAAAACTGATTTCAGACATTACAAATTTTATATGGGATTATAAGTCCCACAGAATACAAAGAACACACTGGAATAAACCCAAAGCAGTAGGGGGATTAGCACTCTCTAATTTTAAGTATTACTATTGGTCTGTAAATATTAGAAATATGATTCAACTGCGATCGGGACGATAGATTAATTACGGGGCCGGTTCCGATACTGGTACCGTTAAAAATACGGTAGAGAGGTTAAGATGCTCCACAATCTTTTGGCAGGAAATTTTAAACAAGTCAGAAAGGCTGTAATTTAAAAAGTTAATAAATTTCGCGATATGGAGAAAGTACTCCAAAATATAAAAAAGAGACAAGGGTCACAGTACCCAAACAGTTCCCCAAAAAAGACCCTGAGGGGCTTGAATATACAGAATATGGCTATGTGCCAAATTGAGAATTTGAAACTCCGGACCCTGGATTAGGGTGGAGGAAGTCTCTTTGGATATAATTCCAAGTGGATCAGGGCTGCAAAAGACAGACCCTGCAAGTGGTGATGTGAATTATGAATGCACACCACAAATAAAAAAGAGAGGGCAGATGCGCCTGAGATAGCAAAAGATTTTGTTATATCTAAAGGAAGTGGTGAGGCTATGGAAGAAAACCTAGCTGCCAACATTAATTATATGGTATCTCACCAACTTCAAGAATACGATAAAACTTTTATGTTTTATTAAAATATCAACGGTAAATCCGTTTATAATATCCATGTCTCAAATTATATGAGATATAAGAAATACAATTTCAAAGTATTTCAAAATGGTGCAAATAAGTAATACTTTCAAAATAAAATAAATTGCCATCAGTTGTGGAGCTCAATGGGAAGAAATATATATAATTTACCAAATCTGCACTATAGGTTCGCAGATCAATACAAATCAGGATATATTAAACTCCTGATTATTATAGAATAAACCTGCCTTATGATAAATCAAAGATATTAATTACAAAAGAACAGACTACTGATCTTTAAACTTTGGGAGAAAAACTATGATCCAATGAAAGATTTGATAATGGATCAAAACAAAGGCAAAGATCTTTAAACTTGCGGGGAAAAAACTATGATCCAATGAAAGATTTGATAATGGATCAAAACAAAGGCAGAAGTGGTATAATCCAAACATAGCCTTATCCAAACCTATATAATTGGGAAAAGAAGGCTTGAAGTACGTTGAAGAGGTGCAAACATCTGGTTACAAAATAAGTTCATGAAATCTCCAATTATGGGGGATTACAGGTGTATTATGATTGTTAATTTAATATAACTAAGGAAGGATTGGTTCACCTGTATAAGTAAACTTTAAAAATTGATTTCAGGTTTGCACTCAAAAGTAATTTTAATAAGAAGGGGTACGTACATGTATATTATAAAATTACCTCAGTGTAAAGATTTCATGGTATAAACCATACAAAACATCATTATATATACACTTTCACAGTGTAAGAAAATGGAAACATCTAGAACATGGAAAAACTGTTGTGATTAACAGAGTGTTAATCTATATTACAGGTGCTTGAAATTAATTAAAGTGGGTCAAGCTGTGCAAGTTAAAACATTGTCCAAACAATCAAATCAGTTCAAGGCTGTTAAACAGAACACTGAAGGAACAATTATACTGATAAAAGATCAGCACTTGCACTAATGAGGTCATGGTCATGGGTTATCTCGATTACATTTAAATTGGAAGAGATAAGAGCAGCTGCAAATTAGTGCTGCAATTACAAACCTGGTGGAAGGTAAGGACCTGACCCATTACATAAAGCATATGCTTAGGCATTAATAAAATATTCATAAATTACTATTCTGAATTTAGAAGTAATTCAAGCACCATAAGAGAGGGAAAAATTGTTCCATGATACAAATATGTCTAATTGTTGTTGACATGCTTTGTCCCTCCATTAGGTTAGGTAAAAAAAAAAAAAAAAATTTCCAAAAGAAGGAATACAGAAGCTTAAGAATATGTATGCCTTGTGAAGAGGCTTATGCAAAATATCAAATGATACGTTATCATTATTAAAGTAATGTAAAAAAGGTTCACAAGCTGCTTCAACTATAAGATTAACAGCTGTTGCAAACTGAAGCAAGTGTTACAGATGATGTACAGCTTCTGTGAATGTTTGGGTAAAGATAAGAATATTATCTATTCTTATAACAATAATTGATATGTCTCTTGTTCGGACTGCAGACAATAATACCAGGTGAACATAAATGGTTTGTCCTAAGAAATTTTCCAAACATTCATATTAATTGTTGAAGTATAAGGAGTTATGGATTAAAGATCGATTGTTTTATTATGGAACTGTCCATGTCGTATCAAGATGAACAATACCACGGCTGTGGCATATGTTAACAATGGTATCGGAGACAACAAATTTGGGAGAAAAACATATTGTCATTATTTGGATTACTTACGATTAATCTGGTTGTATACAGATTAAATCACTGATCTTTCAAATGTTTCTTGTGGTCACAAGATAAGTCAAATAACAATCATGGGATTATCTGAGTAAACAGATGTGGCATCTTTTAAAGTTTAGTCCACCTGTTTATCTCTAAGGAAGAGACAATGGTATCGGAAGACAACAAATTTGGGGGGAAAAACATATTGTCATTAATATGGATTACTTAAGATTAATCTGGTTGCATACAGATTAAATCACCAATCTTTCGAATATTTCTTGTGGGTAAACCAAGAACAGCGAAGGTGGATGCTTTTCTCCAAATTACATGAGGAAAAGATTTCTTTTATGTTCCTCATTTTGTTTGATAGGGCAGTGTCTGATGAAAATGTAGCGGGACACTGCCAGAGGCATTTTGGTGGCCTAATACGGATCCTTTATGGTTTCATAAATATTGTGTGATTTTGAACTGCTAGTGATGATTCATAGTTGCAGCAATTTATTGAAGTCTAAAAAGGGGTCTCGACCCAGGTCGTTGCCTGTCTCCTTTCGCTCTTTGGATGCTGCTGCACCCACTGGGATCTCCAGGTTTGAGAAACCCTGCAGTAATTTATTGTTGTACAAAAGCATCCATGACATGAAAATATGAATTTGACTATCTGCAGGTTGACAAGACCATTACAACAGCTGATGGTCAAAGAAGTCTATGAATGTTAACTAATATAACAACATATCAATAAAATAATTATGTGTAAAGAAGTGTTATACCTGCAATTTGCAGAAATAAGTCTAAAAAACAATATTTTGTTATACGAAATTGGAGGTCTGTGTATACAGTAAAGTTATTTTATCATATTAGATATATGTGAATTCCTTGTGGATTGCATTTTCTAAGTATCTAATTGATAGAGCCAATAATAGGGCTCAGAGTGTTACCGTCTTATTAACGGACAATATATTAACCAAGAAGTTATCAGATGCATTCATAATATCCCGATATGGAAAGGGATATATATGTAAATGTTAATAAATATATATATATATATATATATATATGTGTGTGTGTGTATATATATATATATATATATATATATATATATATATATATATATATATATAAATATATATAATGATATATATATATGTGTATATATATATATATAATCTGTCCAAAATTGAAAAAAAATATATATATATATAAAGGCAGGAGATACATAATCTTGAATTGCCTTAGGAAAATGGACTCTAACTCTATCTATGATTCAAAAAACTTAAATATCGAAAATAATAATACTGATGACTTTAGTGTCAATATAAGAGTGCAAACATTGCAAAGGTTACGTTATAATTGCATGTGCATACAGATTGCATTATCATATATGTTTATGAATCTACCAAACAAAGCACACCAAGAAGAGCTGAAACCAAGGTAAACCTATAAGCATATCCTGTCGGCTTTAAGTTGTGGGTGTGTGTGTGTGTGAACATTGATGAAGTATGTTGCAGTAGGTAAGAGTCTCTGTGGCAATGAGACTGCTTATTACACACAAAAACCACATTGGGTT